>OX940726.1:6785000-8019166 GCA_954870855.1 Scutellaria minor
CCCACCCAATTTTCCAACAATCCAAAAGTTCAAGTAACAACTCTCTCAATTCTCAAAAATAAAACTTTCCCCAGTTCCAGAACAAGCATGACCAAATTTTTCAAAAAGTTGAAAATTTAGGAGTTTGGATTTTTAATAACACTAAGACTTTTGTGTACATGGTGTATGAATCTTAAATCCATACACTCGAGTCAAACTCGATCTGTAACCACCTCTAATGCACTCTCATGCATTTTAGACAGACATATTAGTTATGTTAACATATTTAGACAGACAAATTTTGTATCTTAACATATTTTTAGACAGACATATATTAATACAGTTCATACATTTTAGTTATGTTAGTTGTACCTTTATATATTACATAAATGTATGACTATATTGATATAAGGGTGTAAGTAATATCACATAAAATGTATGAATAATATAACAAAAATGTATATATGTATAAATTTTGGTGAATTGTTTTTTTTTAAGTTAAAATATTAATAAGGGTTATGATATTTGTACATAAAAGTCATACTAATATAACATAAAAGTTACACTAATATAACATAAAGATCACCATCTAAATCCAAAAAAAAAAAAAGGGGAGTGTGGATCCTAGCGGACCCGAGTACACAAAAGACCTACTCTTATAATATTCATTGTTTTTTCAATACAAACAATCAATTATATAATTGAGAATTTTAGCCATTCTCTATAGGTTTAGGTTTTGATAAACGTATCGTATGTGATTTAATAATTTATTCTTTTGCTTCACCTGCTATTACTTGTTTGAAGTGTATCAAGGATTTATCTTGTATCTGTTACATATATTTTATGAGTAGTGTTTGTATGCATCAAATGTATGGATCATGATTCATGTAACTGGACATGTGCGAGTCGGGTCGGGTTCGATCTGAATCTGCACCCAGTTTTTTTATTTTTTTGTTAAATTTATGGCATAACCTTTCTGTTAACCGAATATAACATTTATGTTATATTAGTATAACTTTTATGTACATATATCATAAACTTTAACTAAAATTACTTAGATTTTTTTCAGTATAAAAAACGTACTTAAAAGTTATGTAACCTTTATGTTAACGGAATATAATATTTATGTTATATTAGTATAATCTTACATACATATATATATATATATATCATAACTTTTATGTGATATTATTTAGATTTCTTTCACAGTAAAAATTCATATAGTATGGCTTAACCTTTATATTATAATAATTCAACCTTTATATTATATTAGTATGATATTTATGTACAAATGTCATAACATTTATGTACTTAAAGAATAACATAAGGTTATATTATTATAACGAAAATGTTAAATTATTATGCATAAAAGTTATATTATTACAACATAAATGCTTTGAAAGGTATTATAGATCTGTCATATACTGCAAAAGGTTATGTGAATATAATTAAAAGGTTAGGTTCGGCAAACTAAAAGGTTAGGTTGGTCACACTAAAAGGTTAGACCAACATAACTGGGAAACTAGGATTTGGGCTAGAGTTTGGACGTGTGGGCACGTGAGGCGCGTATGGGACCCGTGAAATGCACACCTGGGTCGGATCGATCCAATTGCATGGATTTAGGATTTGTGCACTTGGTGCACAAAAACATTAATTGTGATATTGTATTTGTTATAGATTTATCTATACAATAACTTAATACAAATTTCTTCCAGGAAAACAAAAAAGTTCGTATAGTTTTAAAATTATAAGTATTGGTACGTAATTCTATAATTAAAATGACTAAACTTAAATAAGTCTTCTAAAAGGATCTCATAATGAAAGCTAATGATAGCTTTATCAAGAAGACTTACAAAACACTCCTAAAAATGTTACACTCTCTTATAAGTTATTTAATTATAAGCTTAATTAAAAGCTCTTATGCACAATCAACAATTCAATAGTCAAGTAAAGCAGTCTTATAAACGTTAACTACTTTTCATTTTAATTTAAATTGTCGTTTAGATATTTCAAATTATTTGCTTTATTATTAAGATAAGGAAATAATTAATCAACAAAAGATGCATGTTACAAAACCAGAATTTTAAATTATAACTAGTAAAACATTGAGCAGTGATTACTTAATTAATACTTGGTTGTGGTCGTAAATTATTCAGAAGTCACATTTTCATGATCATTGACAACTAGAAAATTTAAGGTTTTCTTTTTAGTAATTAAATTTTGAGATTTTTTAAGTTCACATAAGATTGAGTAGGTTGACATAATTCTGAGAAATCATGTTGAATGGTATTTATTTCTTCGTACTCATAATTTTTGTCTACAAGTAATCCATGCGCAATAAGTAGAGAGAGAAAAGAAATTTGTACAAGGCTGATCATTTATTTGAGAGTTGTTCTCTTGTGCCATGGGGCACGTGTCCCCAGCCCATCCTGTGGGCCCCACAATAATTTTTAATTTTTTTTTTCGTTTTTTTTTTTCATGTATATAAAAAAGGTATTACATGTATATATCCATGAGATATCTTGAAGGTATCACACCTATTTCAAATGAAGGTGTGCGCGGCGTGGGCGCGCAGCTTGTGAGGTACGCACCCGATGTGTGCGCATGGGCGCGCGCAGGTATCCATGACGTGGGCGCATGGTATCCACAAGGATACCTTCAAGGTATCCATTGAATATCTTTCAGGTATCATATGTATAACTTGATGGTATCATGAAATATCTTTTGGTATCCGCATGTATACCTTCAAGGTATCCATGAAATACTTTTTTTCAAACATCACATGTATTCACATGAATACCTTCAAGTACCCATGGAATACCTTTCAGGTATCCACATATATACCTTGAAGGTATCCATGTAATACCTTCAAGGTATCCATGGCGTGGGCGCACGGTTTGTGAGGTGCGCGCGCGGTGTGCGCGCGCGGCGTGTGGAAGTGCGTGCAGGTATTGAAGGTATACCTGTGGATACCTTGACCATGGATACCTTGAATGGGATACCTTCAAGGTGCGCGCACGTTCAAGGCGCGTTGGGTGCGCGTGTGCGCGCATGGGGAGCACGTGGACCCATGTTTTGAGCCAACCTGATCGGATCGGGTTGGGAACACGGATCTAAGATCCGTGCCCGGGGCACAGAAGTTTTGGCGTTTATGTGATTATGCTAATGATAAATCACACGTTTCATTATTTAGTTAGATAAATCACACTTTCTTTTACTAATTAGATAAATCACACGTTTCATTATTTAATTAGATAAATCACACTTTCTCGCAACCCTGCACGATGATTTTGACTATTTATTAGTGGCTGGAAAATTATATATCTCTTATAAGGAAGTCATTATTATTTTTGAATTATCGCTACAAAGTCGAATTATTTTATATGAAAAGCAATCATTAAAAAGTCCTACACTTCCACTTATAGGTTTTAATTACATATTGTGGTACTAATTAATTGTAGTCGTCATTAATTCTGCGGGTTATTATTTGTAGATTCTTCAGTCAGTTTTATAAAACTGAAAATTCCACTAATGCCCTAGCTAAAAGTCTTCAATAAAAATGTTTAGATAAGAAACAATTAAGAAAGTATTTTAAGATTAGAACGGTGTACTTAATAAACAAGGCTCTTGTTATATTTTATTGTGATATACACATCTATACCATACATCATCGTTATAATATGCATACTTTTCAAGATCCTATATAAAGAAAAAAAATTAAAAAGACATATGTTTTTCAAGAAAACATAGAAAATTATAAAGAGACCTGGAGAGAGAGATTCCTTAATTTTTCAACATTTTAAATTAGAGTGAGTCATACGTTAGAACGTCTAACGAATCATGTTATGTAAGACGGGTCAACCCACAATCCACCCATAACAATTCACATGTAAATTAATGAAAATATATTTAGTTTATCGGTAAAAAGGATCCGACTATCTATGAGACAGTCTCATGCAAGTTTTTGTTTTTAAATTATACGATAATGTGAAAGAAAAGATCTGAATGTACACTTTAGCGCCTGACTTGAAAAGATATTATATTTCATAATTCATATATTAGTATTGATTTTTTTTCCTTTTAAATCAATATATTATTATTTTTTCTAATGCAAATTTCATTTGGATTTATGATGCATTTAATAATATACATGCATCATCATTATAAACGCACGGTCGAGATCGATTTGTTGATTGAAGAGGCAGAATAAAGAAAGTGACTATATATCCAACGTTTCTTTCAAGTTCACAGATTAATTGTTGAAGTTCTTGATCATTCTTTGCTTCCATGGTTGAGAAAGACTACTTGCTAACATTGATCAATATATCCTAATGAATAATTTTCTCTATTATCAAGCGTGTGCGTGTATATATATATATATATATATATATATATATATATATATATATATATATATGAGCTAAAGAAATGATAGTATAATTAGTAGAAATTGGTGGAAAGTTGAATCAAGTAGTGAAAAAGTGTGTAAAAGGGGAGTGAAGTTGTGTACCATAAAAGGTGTTTCATACTATTCTTGTGACACCATTTCTATTTAGTCAATCTTTCCAACTTTTCAAGTTGCTTCTCGACAGCCACACAATGTCATCCCATGTCATCTTTCCTATTATGATTTTTATTTTAATTAACACAAATTTATATGACATTGTTTCAAAATATAACTTGGTAAGATTGAGGCTACGTAAACATCATCCAAACCCAAATTTTAAAAATCAATCTCTATTTTGTTTATTATGATTCTGGGTTGACTCGTCTCATAAAATTTAAATCTATGAAATGGTTGGGTTGAACCTATACTCTGTAGTTAATATATGTATAAAGTTAGATGGCATTTTATTTCCAAATTTTGTTATTTTTGTATTTGAACTTAATCCCATTAGTAACTTGTTAATATTTTCTTCTTTGAGAAAATAATGTGATGATATTTTAACTTCAACATAAAATTGTAGAGTGGAAAGAGTATTTAATTAAACATTCATAGTATTGACCTAAATGTATAATTAGCATGTGTTAACCACACCAAAATAAAGACAAGGGCATTACCGACCAACATTTTCCATGTCCTATAAATATGCAAACGTCCCTCCTCAATTTCAAATCGAAACCTGCCAAGCTTCTCTCTTTCATCTTTCTAATCTTCTCCTCAATTTGTGGAGTAACTGTTTTCTCTCCTTTCTCCTCTCTCCTCTCTCTCTCATCCATTTTGTTTCCAGATCAATTCTTAAAGAACAAAAGAAAGAACAAAGGATTAAGAAGTAGTTTACTATTAGAAGTTTGCAACACGTCGCAGTGTTACGGGCAATCCCACTTAAACTCTTTTCTCCATCGACCAGAATTCAGGTCTCTCTCTCTCTCTCTCTCACTATATGAAAAAAACAGCTGGCTCGACCATAACACAGAAAGCCCACGTAAACAATACCGTAATCATCGTACAAATCTTGAAGGGCTGTACAATAATGTTTGGATTTAGAAGAAATATAGTGGGGATGGGAAGAACTAGTATTAAAGTTTCGATCTTACTTTCGTTTGTTTTTTTTTTTTGCCTGGAAATTTGATATGGAATCAAGGGCATTGAGGTCATTTTGAGTGACAATTTATTTATGATCATGTTTGTTGGAATTGGGATTGGAGATTAAGAAAACTAGGTCAAGCGGTGGCGAATTTGGTGGAAATTAAGCTGGAAAAGTGTAATAACTGAGATTTCATAAAAAGATAAATCAAAATCTTAAAAGTATTTGATGTAAAATATTCACATGGAGATTGGTCAACTTTGGGTCCCTATCATTAATTTACAGTTTTTAGATTCTGTCACATGAAATTAAACTATCCTTTAAAAGTGTGCCAAACTTTGTTACCACTTTTCCGATTGATCTTCATAATCGAAGCATCTAGTTACAATAATTAAGTTATAGATCATGTGTCGTGTGTGTTTATATTCAGCAGTTTAGTGTAATTTTGAATGAAATTGTCTTCAAACAGTAAAAAATTGGTCTTTGTTTGTGTGGTCGATTCTTGATCAAAATATGTATTCACGGGATTCTACATGTTACTTTTTATCGATGATGAAAGCAAGCTCTCTTTTGATTTTCTTACTTTACTTGTGCCTCTAATTAGGATCCAGATAGATATTCTGAGGATTGAATAAAAGTTGATTATATGCGTGTTTCACTGATTACATGTGATCAATACCAGAATGATGATGTTGTGCAATATGTAATAAAGTGAGATTTAGTTCTGAATACTATTTAATAAAATTATAAGATAATATAATAGTTATTGAATATTTAATGTATGGAAGATGCAGTTAGCATGGAAAAAATGGAGTGTGATAAGGCGATTAAGGCGACTTCGAATGGAGTGTTCCAGGGGGATAATCCTTTGCATTATGCACTTCCTCTTGTGATTGTTCAAATATGCCTAGTCGTCCTTCTCACTCGAATACTTGCTTATCTTCTCCGCCCACTAAGACAACCTCGAGTCATTGCTGAGATCATTGTAAGTATCCTTCATTTTCTCCTAATTCATTCTTTCTTTCTTTCTCTCATATGTTTTTGCTGCAGGGAGGAGTTTTACTTGGCCCTTCTGCTTTGGGCCGCAACAAGAAATACCTTCATATTATATTTCCACCAAGAAGCCTTACTGTTTTGGACACAGTTGCCAACCTGGGTCTATTGTTCTTTCTCTTCTTGGTTGGGCTCGAGCTCGATCCTAAAGCTCTTGGGAAAACAGGGAAGAAAGCATTGAGCATAGCTCTTGCAGGAATCAGTCTCCCATTCGCTTTGGGTGTTGGGACCTCGTTCGTGCTTCGAGCAACCATTTGTAAAGGTGTGAGTCAAGGACCATTCCTAATATTCATGGGAGTGGCCCTCTCCATCACTGCTTTCCCCGTGCTGGCTCGTATCTTGGCAGAGCTGAAGCTTCTGACCACGAATGTTGGTCGAATGGCCATGTCTGCAGCTGCAGTTAACGACGTGGCTGCTTGGATTCTTCTTGCACTGGCTGTCGCATTGTCGGGCACGGGACGCTCTCCCATTGTGTCTTTGTGGGTGTTCTTGTGTGGATTTGGTTTCGTTGTTTTGTGCATACTTGTTGGTCCTCCTATTTTCAAATGGATTGCTCGAAGATGTCCTCAAGGCGAGGCTGTGGATGAGATTTATATATGTGCTACTTTGGTTGCTGTTTTGGCTGCTAGCTTTGTCACTGATACTATCGGAATTCATGCTCTTTTTGGGGCGTTTGTGGTTGGTGTTCTCGTCCCCAAGGAGGGTGCATTTTCTGATGCCTTGGTGGAGAAAGTAGAAGACCTTGTATCGGGTCTATTTCTTCCTTTGTACTTCGTATCGAGTGGATTGAAGACTAACGTTGCCACCATTCGAGGGGCTCAATCGTGGGGCCTTCTTGTTTTAGTCATATTTACTTCTTGTTTTGGGAAGATTGCTGGCACTATTTTGGTCTCTCTATGCTGCAAGATTCCTTTCAAAGAGGCTTTGACTCTGGGTTTCTTGATGAACACTAAAGGCTTAGTGGAACTCATTGTCCTTAACATTGGCAAAGATCGTGGGGTACTGAATTACTCATGAATTACTTGTCTGTCTTTCCGCTACTTGCTTCAATGATTATTCATCTAATTATAATGTTTATCATCTCTTATAATTTTGTAGGTTTTGAATGATCAAACCTTCGCAATCATGGTGTTGATGGCTTTATTCACAACATTTATAACCACACCAATAGTGGTGGCCATATACAAGCCAGCCCACATGGCTAAAATAGAATGCAAATACAGAAGTATTGAGAGGAAAGAACTGGACACTCAGCTCAGAATGCTCATCTGTTTCCACAGTACAAGAAACATTCCGACACTGATCAATTTGATGGAGGTTTCACGCGGTCGTGGCAAAAAGGGAGGCCTTCGTGTCTACTCAATGCACTTGATGGAACTTTCCGAACGATCATCTGCAATACTCATGGTCCATAAGGCCCGAAACAACGGGCTACCATTCTGGAAAAAAGGGAGCGATCTTCCAGAAAACCAAGTCGTGGTCGCCTTCGAAGCTTTCCAGCACCTTAGCCATGTGTCTATAACACCAACAACCGCCATCTCAGCATTGTCCAGCATGCACCAAGACATCTGCATGAGTGCTGAACATAAGAGGGCCGCCATAATAATCCTTCCGTTTCATAAACATCAGAGATTCGATGGACATTTGGAGACAACACGAGCAGACTTCAGGCATGTCAACCGCAAGGTTCTAGAACACGCGCCATGCTCTGTCGGGATATTAGTCGATCGAGGATTAGGCGGACAGTCTCACGTGGCTGCAAGCAACGTGAACTATACAGTCACAACCTTCTTTTTTGGAGGCTACGACGATCGTGAGGCTTTCTCCTATGGTGCTCTCATGGCTGAGCACACCGGCATTAGTCTCAACGTTGTTCGTTTCATTGCCGACTCTAAGTTCGTCGGTGACAGTGTTCGTGTGGACATGAACGATGATGATGTTAGGAAGGGTAGATCGGATGATGAGTTTATTGCTGAGTTCAAGCAGAAAGTAAGTAAGGATGGTTCGATCAAATTCCAGGAGATTTTGATTAGCAATGCTACAGAATTAGTCGACGTGATTCGGACTTACAGTCGTTGCAATTTGTTCCTGGTTGGACGAATGTCGGAGGGACAGCTGGCGGCGACTCTTTGCAAGAGGAGTCGATGCCCAGAACTGGGGCCGGTCGGAAACTTGTTGATTTCACCGGAGTTTAAAACGACAGCGTCTGTACTGGTGGTACAACAATATCGGAGTCAGTTGACTGGAGATTCTCTAGCTTCGTTGAAAGAGGACTATACCACCGAGGAGGAGGATTCATGAATTCTCAGTTTCAGTTTAGAATGTTGATGATGATGACGATGACAATAATGATGATGATAGTAGAAATTGCGTTCAATAATATTTCCCTTATTTTCTTTATCTTAATTTTATGTTGTGTAATTGTAAAGTCAGATGTTATTGAAATAATATTCGAATGCAGTGTAGAGTATTTTGATGTATTTTAGTCGGTCGATGAGTTGAAAGATAGATCAGCTATCAACATGGATTGAATGTAAAAAATTATGGATTTAGAACCTGGATGCTTTGAAACTATAAATTCAAATCACAATATCTAACAAAGTAAAAATAGTTGAAAAAGAGAAACTTAATATCACACCAAATCTGCCCATTATTATAGGACTTAGACGAAGTTTAGTATCAAATAAAGATGAAATGCAACCCAAAAATCTAACAATTCACCACACAATGCTTCCTGATTGTACTACCCACCAATTAGCTGCGATTAATTTCAAAAACCATCTCAAAGAAGGATTACATTATAAATCATCAAACCACCTGAAATCGATTTGGGAATCCGTTGAAAAAATGAATCATTTTTTTCTAAAATATTAAATGGAAATAAGGGAGTTTTCATAATTTCACATGTCAATTTAAGTGCATGATAGACATTTTAAATAGATCGTTATGCTAATCAGGAAAGACAAATTATATACAACCTCACAGGTATAGGTCTTCAGTTCGAGTCACCGCGAAACGATAGTATAATCAGTAGAAATTGGTGGAAAGTTGAATCAAGTAGTGAAAAAGTGTGTAAAAGGGGAGTGAAGTTGTGTACCATAGAAGTTGTTTCATACTATTCTTGTGACACTACTTCTATTTATTCAATCTTTCCAACTTTTCAAGTTCTTCTCGACAGCCACACAATGTTGCGTCAGTATTTACATCCCATGTCATCTTTCCTATTATGATTTTTATTTTAATTAACACAAATTTATATGACATTGTTTCAAAATATAACTTGGTAAGATTGAGGCTACGTACACATCATTCAAACCCAAATTTTTTAAAAGTCAATCTCTATTTTGTTTATTAAGATTCTGGGTTGACTCGTCTCATAAAATTTAAATCTATGAAATGGTCGGGTTGAACCTATACTCTGTAGTTAATATATGTATAGAGTTAGATGGCATTTTATTTCCAAATTTTGTTATTTATTTGAACTTAATCGCGTTACTAACTTGTTAATATTTTCTTCTTTGAGAAAATAATGTGATGATATTTTTACTTCAACATATAATTGAAGAGTGGAAAGAGTTTTTAATTAAACATTCATAGTTCATACACGCTTCATTAATGGCATGTGATTTTTTCCGTTGTGTATGCATGACTTGTTTGAGATTGAGGTCGATTGATCTGCTATGACTCGTGATTCAGATAAACTAAGTTCATTAAAGCAATGTGAAATATGCAATAGTCAAATATGTTTATACAAAAATATACAATTAGTATGATCCAACATAAGTTAAAAACGGGAAAAGATAACAAATTTATTATGGTTGAAACTTGTTTATGAGTCTATTACAAAAGTTGTTTTATTAATACGTACATATTATTTATAAAAAGTTGTATTATCAATATATGTATATAAATGTTTGCGAATATATATATATATATATATATATATATATATATATTGGTGGATTAAGGATTTAGTTTGGGGCGTGGGGAGAAACGCATATATAAAAAGTCTAAATATATATTGAAACTACACCTATATATTTTATGTGATTATATAATTAATTTTAAGAATATGTTTTTGAATATGTTATAACCAAGGACAAAATTATCGGTATCGATAGAAATATCGGTACCTTGATTTTACGAAAATATCGACGGATATATCGATTTCGGTGGAAATATCGATTTTTTACGCAAAAAATATAAAAACTTTGTAAAAAAAATTGAAAAATATATCTAGTACTTTACATAATATTATAAGTAACATTAATACATATATTGAACTTAAATTTCAAATAAAATGATATATTTACAATAAATATAGAAATACATTAATATTATATACATCATAATCCTTTTATTAAATTTCAAAAAATTAACTAAACTTAATTAAATTATGAGAGAACCTAAATGCTAGTATACTAATTTATTTTAAACAATTTATACTAATTAAATGCTAGAACCTAATTGTTTGCTCTACTAATCACTCATATATAAAAATATAGATATATAAAAAGAGAGATAAATAACTCGATTTTAATAGATATCCTCCAAATACACCATAAAAAGATTCATAATAAAAAAAAATTCACTTAAATTGAACTCATAATGAAAAGGGAAAAAAAAAAAGGAAAAGAAATAAGGAAGAAAAGAAAAGGAAAAAAGAAAAAAGGAAAAGAAATCAGCAGGAAAAAAAGAAAAAAAAGAAGGAAATCAGGCGTGTGGCGGCCACGCATGCACAGTACTCCAAAATATCGAGATATTTTGATCGAAAATGGTTTTTTTGCCGAAAAATCACCGATTTTTCGCGATTTTTTGTCGAAAAAATATGTCCGATGTTTTTTATGTCGAAGACTCCAAAATCTCGAAATATCGCCGAAAAATCGGCGATATTTCGTGATTTTTTTGTCCTTGGTTATAACACAGTATATATATATATATATATATATATATATATATATATAATTTTTTTTTTTTGATGTAGGAAATATAATAAACAAGTTAAATATTGTGGGGACAACAACTCCTCTCTTGCCGACTTGCCCTCCTTCTCTATATAGCTAGGAGCATTCTTCTATATATATTACACCATTTCATGGATATTGATACCTGAGACATCCTCATTTTAATTAAAAGATTCCAATATAATTAATAATTTATTTTAACTTAATAATAAGGTAGAATAAATAGAAAAAGACTACGCACAAACTCACCATATATAATTTGTGAGAGTGTCATATAATTTTATTTTACCATTATTACATATATAAAAGTTAATATCAAAATACAACATGTATTTTATTACTTTTTCCATTTGGTGACACCTAAACCAAAAAAGAAAAAAAAATTATTAATTACCACTCCTGTTTTACTAATTTCTACATTGCTATCTGAACTTGTTTTTTGACACATTTTCTGGTCAAGAAATTATCCGAAAAACCTTAAATATACATACACCTCCAAGCATCAGCAAAATGAATAAGTCAAGAAGATGAACTGCATTTTCAAGTTTTTCAAACCGTTTTTTAAATTTGAAGAATATGTTAAAATTTGAATTTGAACAGCAATCAAATATTTTCATAAAATATGGATATAATCTGAATTCATGTTAATGTAAACATCAAGTGAAAATTCGAGCCACAAAGAATAATTATGGCAAAGCAAAGAAAGGCAAACGAAAAAAATGGCTAGTTTGAGACTTTCAGTTGGCCCAAAAAAATTGAGCCACATAGAGTGATTGGGTAACGTCAGAATTGTCATCATACTCTTTTTGAATTGTTGTTGTATTTTGTTTTCCTCACTCCTAATTAAATGAAAAAATACATACTGTGAAAGACGTTTTTATTATTTTCAATAGTGATAATAATTTTACTATAGGTCCTCTTTTATTTAAATAAATGGGATTATTATGAAACAGTCGTAAAAATCTTATCCTATGAAATGAGTTAACTCATAATTCTAAAATAAATATTGACTTGTGAAAATCGTGAATAGTATCGTTGTAGGCTTTTTCTTACGGAAAGGTAATTCTATTTATAGCAACACAATATTTTGCTCTATAGCCATAGTACATCTAATTTCTTTGTTTCACCCTTAATATTTGGGTTAATTACATAAAAACACCAACTTATAGTCTAATTTCAACTCAACTTGAACTTTTGTTTATAACACCATAAACATTCAATTTAACACATGTTTCCATTCGAGACATGATTGATGTAGTTTTTGGGCTCCAACTGCTGATGTGGAACCCAAAATGTGTAAATGAATCTCACTCATCACCCATTTAGAATTGTCACGCACCATTTTCGTACATAAAAATATCAGAGTTTTCTTTGTGGGCATGCAAGAAGAAAAGGAAAGAGACGTATATGATATAAAACAGAAACCTTTGGAAACAAATAACATACGATTTTTACATATACAAATCCTCGGCGTCTAGCCGAAATAAAACATTTAAACATAGCAGCGGAACATCATACAGGATCTATAACGAAAAGAAGAACAATTAAACTTTTACAAACATGAAATATAGGTTTAAAAGATAAAACCGGAAAGACAAAAAGGGAAAAAGGACACAGCTGATAAGGCACCGCTCTCTCTACGCTTCACCACTTTCATTATTTCCTGTAGCGTGAATACATATAGGGGTAAGTGCATTTGAATACACTCGTGTGAGTAATTTCCGTGTTTTAACATGTATTAAACAGTTAAACAAATCAAACATATTTTAGTTTGGCAATTAGACACAACACATAGAATGCAAAACACATAAATATCAATAGGTGCTGGTATAACCTGTCTTACCCTACGTGTATTAAGAAAAAGGGTAAGAGATAATTTAGAAAGAGGTAAGAGACGATTTGAGAAAGAGGTAAGAGACGATTTGAGAAAGAGGTAAGAGACGATTGTTACAGTTTTTATACCGTTGGTGCATTTTATAGACCATTAAACCAAATATCATTAGGTGCGGGTGTAACCCGTCTTACCCTATAAACGGTTTGATATACCATTAGTGCATTTCATGGACCGCCAAACCAAATACCATTAGGTGCGAGTGTAACCCGTCTTACCCTATAAACAGTCTGATATACCGTTGGTGCATTTCATGGACCACCAAACCAATGATAGTAGAAGGAGAAAGAGACGTTTTTTACGAACCATAAGTCCTTTCGAGGATGAATGTAGACTTTAGTCCTTTCACAGTATAATAGTATGATACATCATTCACAGTATATAATCACAACACATAGAGTTCAACAATTCATATATCAACTATGGAAAATAATAAACATATAGAGATTAGAAGTTACCCCCACTTTGTTCGGTGGTTAACCACGTGTAATGTCAAAGTAACAAGTTTTTAAGACGTTTGTTCCGATTGAGAGCCTACACATGTAAAGAGGTTTCTTAGATCCATATTACATTAATTACATATAATTAATTATATAAACTCTCTTGAAGAAGAAACAATAGGGAAAACAAGACAGATCGAAATAAAATGAAAGCTTTAAAGATCAAGAATGAAGAAATGAGTGTGGATGGTTAAATATGTGGTCTTACAATGAAAAGAAAAGGACTAGGGTTTGAACAAAAGAAGAACAGGATTAATCGGAGTTAAAACGAGCTCAAAATAAGCGTTTAAGATATATGGGCGTTTTCATAATATCCAGAAAAGAGTTGACTTTGACTGGGACCCCCAACTCCCAGCCAACAACATCACGTTGCCAGCGACACAACGTGCAAACACACACGACGGCACGCACACGGCGTACAAACAGACCCGGCGCCATGCGCACAGCACGCACCAGTGTTCCTGTCGCGCACACACCAGCGCTCCCGGTGCCCCACGTTCGCGCGCATCTACACCCGGCGCGACACCCAACAGCAGAAACAGGGGCTATGACGCCCCGACTCCACCATGGCCGGCGACACCACTTGCAACGACGGCGCAACGAGGCACCGTCCCAAACCCAACTCCAGCCAGCGACCTCCCGTCGCTGACAACACCCAACACAAACCCACTTACACACACACTGTAATAACACAGCCATGACCGGTGACCACCCATTGCCGGCCACCCCCGACCCTGACCACGCCGGCGCAATACCGCTCATCGGCCACCTGCAAACACGGTGGCGCTGCACAACGCCGCCCCCAATAGCAACACATACACATACGCTCAAACACACATACACACGCACAACTCCGGCGCCGTCGTGAGTAGCGGCACCAACCCCCCCAACACTACACACACACACCTAGGAGGCTGCCTCGCCAAAGCTCCGGCGAGGAAGAGGGAGAGAGAGAGCAAACGGGGAGAGAAATAAGGTTTTTAGAGGTTTGACCAGCTGTTTTCCGGTGAAGGAGATGTCGGAATGCAAAACTGAGCCTGGATTTGGAACGGGCTCGTCGAAAGCTATAAGAGGTGTGAAAATCGGCCGAAGTTGAGAAGAGAATTATTCCGGCATCGGCGGTGAAGGCGGCGGTGGCCGGAAAATCAGAAGAGGAGAAGGACGAGATATCTTACCTTTTCGACTTTTCGTTCGAATTATTACTTTTTACGATTCGTTTCGTATTATATATACACTTTTTCGAAAAATTGTACTATTCATCGAGAATATCTTTTTTTTTACTATTCATGAAAATATCTTACGTTTTACTATTCATCGAAAATATCTCGTTTCCGATTCTTCGTATTTCGTCGTATTCTTCGTGATTTGAGCTACGGGTCTCCGATTGACCTCAAATTCATTTCTATCTTCTCATTTTTTGATTACGAACCTTATGATAAAATTATAATCTATGTTGTTCGATTAAATTATACCACCGATTAATTAAACATGCATTTTATCATTTTTCTGAAACACACATAATTAAATCAAACAATTAAGGGTTTAATTATTTAATTAACCAATTATGCGTCATTTTGTCCTAGGCGCTACAAGAATAAAAAAAGACCTACCACGAGCCTTGTAGCTCAAGTGGTATCTCATCTTTGTAAAGGTGCAGATTGTGATGAATAAGGTTTATTAATCTCTTCTCTTCCACTCCATCCATGCTCATTAAAAAAAACCTACGCCTTTTTCATGCCCTTAAGCTCAAACTCCACCTCCCCACGGCACTGCCGCTTCTCTTTGAATTTGTGTTATCACTCAACTGAAAATTGTAATTTTCGATTTTCATATCAAAACAACAAGCAAAGAAAAAAATAGTAGCCACGAAGCAAGGTCATCTACTGCTTAACAATAAGCTTGATGCTTGAAAGAAAGTGAGGACCTCTCTTCTCAATCTTGATACTACTGCTTAACCATAAGCTTGATGCTTGAAAGAAAGTGAGGACCTCTCTTCTCAATCTTGATACAATGAAGATTAGAGGGATTTCTATAATGATTCCTTCTTCATTTGAATTATAGGGGATTTGACCATTGGGGCTAGGCTTTATAAAATCGAATTACCTTTCATAAGCAGGATAAATTTGTGTATATGTAGCACCCCGGACCAAAAACAAAGCATAATTTATTAATTAAATATTTAAACGCATGACTTAATAATTATGTGCGTATATTTTGACTATTTAAATTAATTACGTGCGTTTCAGATACGTGTTTAATGCATGATTTAGATGGGTATTTTTCTTAGACATGGAACATAGAATATATTTACACCATTAGATGCGTATTGGAAAAATGAGAAGATAGAAATGAACTAGGGGTCAATTGGAGACTTGTAACTCAAACGATGACGGAAAGGACAAAACATGAAGTTTCGAAAAACCGAAAGATATTTTGGTGAATTGTAACGAGATTTTTATGTGAATAGTAACTTGGACTTTTCACCCGATGAAAAGTAATTCTAGATTTTTAGATGAATAGTGATTTTTGGATTTCTATAAATAGGGGTGTTTTCGATTCGAAAATCACCATTTTTTCGAACGAGCCGAAAATGACGAAAACTTGTAAGTCTCTCTCTCTTCTCTCTTTCTTTCCGATTTTCTGCCTCGGCGCCGTCGCCGCTGCAGATGGCCGGAAAATTTCAACATTGTCGGTTTTGGCCGATTTTTGCACACGATGTAGGTCTCGATGAGATGAATCTAGGATAGGTCTCGGAATTTAATTTTGATTTCTCGTTCGCCGGAAAACGGCGAAAAACGATCTCCAAACCCTAAACCCTAGATTTCCACCACCTTCTGTCTCTCTTCTGATTTCTCTCTCTCTCCTCCTCTTCTCGCCGGAGCAGTCACCGAAGGAGCTGCTGGAAGTGTGGGGAAGCTGCTGGGGGGCCCACGGCGGCGCCAGAGCTGCTACAGGCTGTGTATATATGTATCGTGCATATGTGTGTGTTTAGTGTGTGTGTACTATTGTGGGCGGCGCAGGTGGCGCTGCTGTGTGGGAATAGTGAGCCGGCGCTGATGATGCGTTGACGAGGCTCAGAGGTAGTGGTCGGTGACAGGTGGCTGCTGGCCAAGGCTGTTGTGTGTGTCTTTCATGCGAGTGTGTATATGCTATGCGTGGGTGTGTTTCTGTTGCTGGGGGTTTGGGGCTGGGTTTGGAAGGTTGCCGGCAATGGGAGGTCACCGGTCGGGGGTCTGGAAAGGGTTACCAGCGACTGGACTGGAAGTCGCCGTGCGGAGCTGGTAAGGTTAGGGTTGGTTTTACATGCGTGTGTGAGGAAGGGAATTTGGTGGCTGTTTTCCGACACTATTCATGTCGGAATCCGGTGAGGGATGGCCATAGTTGGTAGCCGGCGGTGCAGGCTTACCGGTGGATGAGGTGGCGGCGGCACAGGGCGGCGCCGCTACAGCTTGTGGCGTCGGAAAGTGAGCTGGGCGAGCAGGGCCGACGCCGGGGGTTTTAGGCGTTCGAGAAAACTCAGTAGCTACCGAGAGAGGCTGTCGAGCTATCACCGAGACACGCTGCCGAGCCACCGAGTTTTTCATCCGATGCCGCGCACGCGCGCTCCCCATCGGGTGACAACGCGCACGCGACGCCTTGTTTTCGATCCGAATCCCATTTTTTCCATCGTACGTCATCATCGAGTCGTCACCGACGAGATGTCGTTGACCGGGGTTTGTGGGCCCAGTCAAAGTCAACCTTTTGACCAAAACTACCAAAATACCCTTAAACTTAAAATGCTCCGTTTGAGCTCGTTTCAACTTCGATCGAGCTTATTATTTTTTCGTTGTGATCCAAATTTCATTCTCAATCATCTCAGCCTCTTAGATTGAACATCCACTCTCATTTCTTCTACTCCAATCTTTAGATCTCTCGATTCGTCTTGTCTTTAACGATCGTTTTTCTTCCGAAACCTTTTATAGCTTTATTTATTATTATTAAGGATCTAAGAAACACCGTAATTGTGTAGGCTACTTGTTGGATTGAGCCTTGAGTTATCAGATCTTTGGTACTTGCTACTCATGTGGAAACCACCGAACAAGGTGGGGGTAATTTATATCTCTTTCTCTGTTTACTGTTTTCCCTATTACGAGGCATGATTGTGGAATACTAAATGTTGTGATTATATGCTATGTTTATGTGTTCATGTTATACTGTGAAAGGACTTCGGTTCACAATGCATGTTCGGAGGGTCTTATAGACCGTAAAAAAAATTGTCTCCTACCTCTTCTAACACCTGAAAGGTCTGGCAGTCCTGTAAATGCGCTAGCGGTATTGAGACCGTTTCAGGGGATAAAGACGGGAAATTCCCGCACCCCATGGATGGGTTACGAGTACGTGTCTTGCATTTTATGTGTTGTGACAACGTGACTGAATGTTACATTTCTGATATTTTATATCTGTTGATTGTTATAAGAGGCGAATTTCATCCCTACAAGTATATTCCACGCACTCACCCCCTATTTTGTAATTCACGTTACAGGAGATGATGAGCATGATGAACCCTAGTTGGAGAGAGGCGGTGCTATTTCTGAACTTGTATATTTAAGTTGTTGTCACACAAACATTTCCAAACAATGTTTTATTTATTTCACGTTTTTGTAATAAATCTGTATATATTTTGGATATGAGATCCTGATTATATTTTTTTCTGCTGCGAATGTTATGTTTAATCGGTACCGAGACCGATTGCTGATATGTGATTGAATCACATCGTCCCTTACCTCATTCTTTTGTTCTCTCTATCTACTTCTTCTGTTGTGATTATTTGTCTCTTACCATTTCTTCTTCACGCCCGTGGGAAAACTTTGATATTTTTATGAAAGAAAACGGGGCGTGACAGTTGGTATTAGAGCAATGTTCTAACGATTTGTACTTGCTCAAACTGGTTTTAAAATGAGAAAAGTGTGATTTTAAAACCTGAAAAGGTTTTTGAAAAAAGGTAGATATGCACCATCCTCTCTCCATAAGTGACTTTTCCTGAACATAAGACTTGCGAAATATGAGTGTTTGTCTGTTATGTGATATTTCGCCTTAAACCATTAGGTTTTGAGGAGAGCGTTACAGAGATAGACATATGATAAGAAACTCATGTAAATTAAAATTTGACAGATGAATAGGATTTACGTTGCTGGTAGAGGGAGAGTACCTATCATAGAGACTCGAGAGGAGCGGCTTCGACGCCGTTTTTACGAGAGTAGGGTGACGGGAGATACATTGGTGGGAGAGCATGTCGTCTGACTTTTACACTGCTGGAGAGAGATTGGAGGTACGATAGGTAGGATCAGTGGCGTGCAGGCATGTCTGCATATGATCCATACCTTACCACGTGAGTGGGAGGTTAGGACCCGCTTAGTATATCGCGACGAGCTAGTATTCTCGTCAGTAGATCACGTGCCCATCACTGATTTTGGGAACGTGGCGAGGTGGATGCTGGAGCTATAGGGCCGACATGGCCTTCTGACTGCACCAGAGCCGTCACCTTATGATCCGTCCAGCAGTAGCTTCGAGTCGGAGGATGATCTTGAGGAGGATCCCGAGGAGGACGACTCGGAGATGGGCAATCCTCGGGACGGAGCACCAGGAGTACCGGGACCTCCACTGCCTCCCGCTGCGGTAGTGTAGATGACACGAGATAACCTTGGATGATATGTATATATTATACTACAAACAATATTTTATTCTATATGTATATGTATAGGGTAGTTTTTATGTCATAGATAGTGTACATACATCTTTTGTTATAGTGTAAAACTATCCTTATTATGCTTCGATGTAAATTATAAACGTATAGTTGCTCGTTTATCCTATGAAGTATATGTTTATGTCTCTACTAGTGTATCAAGTTAATTCCTATACTTATAGTATTATTGTGTAATTTCAACAACTTATATATATATATATATATCGTAACAGAATTATGTCGAGAGGAAGACCCCAAAAGGAGCAACCACAGCCGGCTAATCAGCCGGAGTGAGAGGAGAACACAAATGTAGGGGACTTGGTTACGGTGCTGAGAAGATTAGCACAGCACTTTGAAGTAAATCGAGTCGTCCCACAGCCAGCAAGAACTGACCCGAACCTCATCTATGAACAGTTTTGGTGATTTAACCTACCGACTTTCGATGGGAAATGAGATCCAACTGACGCGGAAGAGTGGCTACGGTCACTCAACCGATTATTTGGGCACCTGACGTGCTCCAAAGAATAGATGGTCAGTTGTGCGATTTTCCAGCTCAATGATGAGGTGAGTCACTGGTGGGACTCGTATGAGCGAACACTGCTGCTCGCTCAAAAAGAGGGAATGCCATGGGAAGAGTTTAAGGAAGTGGTTTCTCATCACTTCATCCCTCAGTCCTACCGGGACAAGAATGAAACGAAGTTCCTTCATCTCCAACAGGGAAGCTCAACTATAGGAGACTATGAGCGGCGATTCAACCACCTGAGCCGATATGCCCCACATTTGGTGGATACCGACAACAAGAAGGCCCGAAGATTTGAGAAGGGCCTTCGTTCAGAGATTAGCTCGATTCTGGCTGGGCAGGGGATGATGACATTGCTAGTGTCATCAAGAGAGCCCAAGAAATCGCCTCTCGTCTGGGTTTGGATGATGCCCCTCTCAAAAGAGGCTTCCCGGCTCCTGCTAAAAGGAAGTGGACTGGCCCGAGCCAAAATTTTGCCCAAAATAAGTTCCCAATGGCAAGTAACACTTCACTTATTCCTACTCTCCGACCTGCGAACCCATGCTCTAGATGCAGGAAGGTACACTCAGGACCGTGTCAGTAAGAAACACGGAACTGTTTCACCTGTGGGGCATCGGGGCACATAGTGGCCAATTGCTGGAGGGCGAGGAATTCACCAGCCACAGCCCCGAACTCGAGGCCGGTGGCAGGCAGAGTGCGAGCTTTCACTCTTACTCGCCCAAAAGCCGCTGAGGGAGCTGAGACGATAACAGGTATATTATCAATATCTAATATACCTGTTTTCATCCTGTTTGATACTGGAGTGACACACTCCTTCATATCTGTCAACTTCTGTAAATTGCTGAAGCATGAAGACGGAAGGATAGTCGCTCAAACTCTAGAAGTTAGTATTCCCTTAGGGAAGACGGTAAGGACTAAACACCTATACCGTCATCTTAAGATTACTTTTGGAGATAAGATCCTTCTAGCTGATCTTCACGCATTGGAGATGAAGGATTTTGACATAATATTGGGGATAGACTGGCTAGAGTCTAATCACACGGTAATCAAGTGACGTGCGAGGGAGATCATCTTTCAAGCACCAGAAGAGCCGGAGTTCACATTCCATGGGACTCGAGTTAAAGTTGATTCAAGGATTATCTCAGTCATGAAAGCAACCCAGATGCTTAGCAAAGAAGATTGTGAAGCTTGGTTGGTCAACATGGTGAACCCCGAGAAAGAATCGACTACTATCGAGAAGGTGTCGGTGATAAAGGAATTCATGGACGTATTTCCAGAGGACTTACTTGGTCCTCTACCGGATCGACAAGTGACCTTCGAGATAGATCTCATTCCAGGATCACCGTCGGTGTCAAATTACAGGAACTTTTGGACAAAGGTTTCATCAGAACGAATGTGTCGCCCTGGGGAGCACCAGTGCTGTTTGTGAAGAAAAAGAATGACAGCTTTCAGATGTGTATCGATTACCGAGAGCTGAATAAGAGGACAATAAAAAACAAGTATCCACTGCCTTGGATTGAAGATCTCTTCGATCAGTTAAGAGGTGCCAGTATGTTCTCGAAGATTGACTTAAGATCTGGTTATCACCAAATGAAAGTTAAAGACACTGATATATCTAAGACAACATTCAGAATGAGATATGGCCACTACAAGTTTGTAGTAATGTCGTTCGGACTGAGTAATGCTCCAGCTGTCTTCATGGATTTGATTAATCGCGTCTTCTATCCTTATCTTGATCTTTTTGTCATCGTGTTTATAGATGACATTCTCATCTATTCGTGTGATAGAGCGCACCATGAACAACATCTCAGAATCGCACTAGAGGTTTTAAGAAAGGAGAAACTTTACGCAAAATTCAAGAAATGTGAGTTCTGGATGGACAAAGTGGGCTTCCTAGGCCATATCGTCTCATCACAGGGGATTGAAGTAGATCCTGAAAAGGTGGAAGCTATCAGTAAGTGGGAAACTCCAACAAATGTGAAGGAAGTCTAGAGTTTCATCGGCCTAGCTGGATACTACCGAAGATTCATAAAAGGATTTTCAAAGATTTCCACTCCTATAACACGCTTGACAAGAAAAGACGTGAAGTTTCAGTGGAGTGAGAAATGCAAGCGTAATTTCCAGAAACTGAAGAGAAGACAGACCGAAGTGCCAGTCTTAATAGTTCCAGACGTAACTAAAGAGTTCGTGATCTACAGTGACGCATCCAAACAAGGTTTGGGGTGTGTTTTGATGTAAGAAGAAAAGGTAGTGGCGTATGCATCCCGCCAGTTAAAGATTCAGGAATAAAATTACCCAACGCATGATCTGGAACTAGCAGCCGTGGTATACGCCCTCAATATCTGGAGACACTATCTCTATGGTGTGAAGTGTGAGATATACACCGACCACAAGAGCCTGAAATACTTCTTTGAATAAAAGGAGCTCAATATGAGACAAAGAAAATGGCTAGAGTTGGTAAAAGACTACGATATAACGATTCACTACCATCCTGGAAAAGCGAACGTGGTGGCTGACGTCCTTAGCAGAAAAGAAGAGGAAGTGGTGACGTCTATGATTACCAATCAGCACCAACTGATCGAGGAGATGTCAAAGCTAAATCTGGAGATAGTCACGTCTCCGATTAGCATTGAATCCAGGATGGCAGCGTTATTTGTAAAACCCACACTGCGTGACCGAATTGTAGAAGCCCAGAAAAGGGATAACTTCCTAATAAAGATGAAAGCTCTTATGGATGATGGAAGAGCCGAAGGTTTCTCTTTGGCTACAGATGGAGCTCTGATCTTTAGAGGAAGAATGTGCATGCCGAAGGATGAAGAATTGAGGGAAGAAATCCTCAAAGAGGTGCATGGCACACCAATGTCTGCATACCTTGGAGGTACAAAGATGTACCTAGATTTAAGGGTGAATTTTTTGTGGAGAAACATGAAGAGAAGTATAGGGCTGTTTGTCAAAAGGTGTCTCATCTGTCAACAAGTAAAAGGGGAGTATCAACGACCAGCTGGGATGCTAACTCCTTTGGAGATACCTGAATGGAAGTGGGAACACATAGCCATGGATTTCTTGGTTGGTCTGCCGACAACCAGACGAGGAAACCACGCCGTGCGGGTAATCATTGATAGATTAACGAAATCTACCCATTTCTTGCCAATTAAGATGACATTCGGACTGGATAAATTGGCATGTATATATCTCGAGGAGATAGTTCGATTGCATGGCGTACCAGTTTATATCGTATCGAATAGAGATCCACGGTTCACCTCCAGATTCTGGCAAAGCTTGCAAAAGGAGTTAGGGACCAAGTTGTCATTCAGTACAACTTTTCACCCACAAACCGACGGATAATCAGATAAGACCATACAAATTCTAGAGGATATATTGCGGGCATGTATTTTGGACTTTCCCGGAAGCTGGGAAGACCACCTGTGTTTGGTGGAGTTTGCCTACAACAATAGCTACCAATCGACAATTGGTATGACGCCCTATGAAGCTCTCTACGGAAGAAAGTGTCGCTCACCTATCTGTTGGGATGAAGTGGGCGAAAAGAAAATCTTGGGAGCCAAATTGGTGGATCAAACGGTCGAGGTGATAAAGAAGATTCGGGACAGAATACGAGTAGCCCAAGATCGACAGAAAGCATATGCAGACAAAAGAAGAAGGGAGCTGAAGTTTGAAGTTGGAGACAAAGTTTTCCTCAAAGTATCTCCCACCAAAGGAGTCCATCATTTTGGAAAGAGAGGAAAGCTGAAGCCGAGGTATGTAGGACCATTCGAAATTCTAGATCAAGACGGGGAGGTCGCGTACCATCTAGCACTGCCGTCGGACTTCGCTGGAGTACACAATTTTTTCCACATGTCTATGCTACGCAAGTATATATTCGATCCAAATCATATAATCGAATAAGACATAGAACTAGAGAAGGATCTGACATATAAGGAAGTTTCGATTGCCATCTTGGATAGAAAGAAACGGCAACTAAGAAATCGAGAGATGGTTATAGTAAAGGTTCAGTGGAGCCGTCACGGAAAGGAGGTGAAAAAATAAACAATTTCTGTTGATAATGGTTTTTTATCAAATCTATTTATTTTCTGTTCAAATTCTTGGTAAGCAGCATCCGGAATAAGTATACTGTGAATCCGATTTATCCCAAATGGAATAAGCAACCTGGGAACTGGAAGACGAAATCCTGAGGAAGTATTCCGACTTACCTTTCTTAGGTATGCGTTTATTTTCTTCTTAAGTACGCGTTTAATTTTAAGGACGAAATTCTTTTAAGGGGTAAGGGATGTAGCACCCCGGACCAAAAACGAAACATAATTTATTAATTAAATATTTAAACGCATGACTTAATAATTATGTGCGTATATTTTCACAGTTTAAATTAATTACGTGCGTTTCAGATACGTGTTTAATGCATGATTTAGATTGGTATTTTTCTTAAACATGGAATATAGAATATTTTAACACCATTAGATGCGTATTGGAAAAACGAGAAGATATAAACGAACTAGGGGTCAATCGAAGACCTGTAGCTCAAACGACGATGGAAAGGGCAAAACACGAAGTTTCGAAAAACCGAAAGATATTTTGGTGAATAGTAACGATATTTTTACGTGAATAGTAGCTTGGACTTTTCACCCGATAAACAGTAATTCTAGATTTTTAGATGAATAGTGATTTTTGGATTCTATAAATAGGGGCATTTTCAATTTAAAAATCATCATTTTTCCGAACGAGTTGAAAGCGACAAAAACTTGTAAGTCTCTCTCTTTCCGATTTTCTGCCTTCGGCGCACCGCCACCGCCGATGGCCAGAAAATTTCAACATTGTCGGTTTCGATTGATTTTCGCACACGACGTAGGTCTCGACGAGATGAATCTAGGATAGGTCTCAGAATTCAATTTCGATTTCTCGTTCGTCGGAAAACAGTAAAAAACGAGCTCCAAACCCTAAACCCTAGATTTCCACCACCTTCTCTCTCTCTTCTGATTTCTCTCTCTCCTTCTCCTCTTCTCGCCGAAGCAGTTGCCGGATGAGTTGCTGGAAGTGTGGGGAAGCTGCTGGGGGGCGGTGCCACCGTGGGTGGCGGTGATGGAGCTGCTGCAGGCTGTGTATATATGTATTGTGCATATGTGTGTGTTTAGTGTGTGTTTTACGTGTGTGTGCTGTTATGGGCGGCGCAGGTGGTGCCGCCGTGTGGGAACAGTGAGCCGGCTTTGGTGATGCGCCGACGAGGCTCAGAGGTGGTGGCCGGCGGTAGGTAGCCACCAGCCAAGGCTGTTGTGTGTGTGTGTGTTTCATGCGAGTGTGTATATGCTATGGGTGGGTGTGTTTTGGTTGCTGGGGGTTTGGGGCTGGGTTTGGAAGGTCGCCGACAATGGGAGGTCGCCGGCCGGGGGTCTGGGAAGGGTCGCCGACCGGAGTTGGGAAGGTTAGGGTTGGTTTTGCATGCGTGTGTGAAGAAGGGAGTTTGGTGGCTGTTTTCCGGCACTGTTCATGCTGGAATCCGGCGAGGGATGGCCGGAGGTGGTAGCCGGCGGTACAGGCTCGCTGGTGGATGAGGTGGCGGTGGCGCCGTGAAGTGAGCTGGGCGAGCAAGGTCGACGCTGGGGATGCTAGGCACACCGGGTGCCGATGCTACCGAGAAAACTCGGCAGCTGCCGAGATACGCTACCAAGCCGCCGAGCTGTTCACCCAAAGCCGGGTGCGCGCGAGCACGCGCACACCCCGTCGAGTGACGACGTGCACGCGACGTCGTGTTTTCGATTCGAATCCCTTTTTTTCCGTCGTACATCATCATCGAGTCGTCGCCGATGAGATGTCGTTAACCGGGGTTTGTGGGCCCGGTTAAAATCAACCCTTTTACCAAAATTACCAAAATACCCCTAAACTTAAAATGCTCTGTTTGAGCTCGTTTCAACTCCGATCAAGCTCATTCTTTTTTCGTTGTGACCCAAATTTCATTCTCTATCATCTCAACCTCTTAGATTGAACATCCACTCTCATTTCTTCAACTCCAATCTTTAGATCTCTCGATCCGTTGCGTCTTTAACGATCATTTTTTTTCCAAAACCTTTTATAGCTTTATTTATTATTATTAAGGATCTAAGAAACACCATAATTGTGTAGGCTACTTATTGGATTGAGCCTTGAGTTATCCGATCTTTGGTACTTGCTACTCATGCGAAACCACCGAACAAGGTGGGGGTAATTTCGATCTCTTTATCTGTTTACTGTTTTTCTTATTACGAGACATGATTGTGGAATACTAGATGTTGTGATTATATGCTATATATGTTTATGTGTTCATGTTATACTGTGAAAGGACTTCGGTTCATATTACATGTTCGAAGAGTCTTATGGACCGTAAAAAAAACTATCTCCTACCTCTTCTAACACCTGAAAGGTTTGGTAGTCCGGTAAATGCGCTAGCGGTATTGAGACCATTTCAGAGGATAAAGACGGGAAATTCCCACACCCCATGGATGGGTTACGAGTACGTGCCTTACATTTTATGTGCTGTGACAATGTGATTGAATGTTACATTTCTGATATTTTATATCTGTTGATTGTTATAAGAGGCGAATTTCATCCCCACGAGTGTATTCAACGCACTCACCCCCTATTCTGTAATTCACGTTACAGGAGATGATGAGCATGATGAACCCTAGTTGGAGAGAGGCGGTGTTATTTCTGGACTTGTATATTTAAGTTGTTGTCACACAAACATTTCCAAACAATGTTTTAATTATTTCACATTTTTGTAATAAATCTGTATATATTTTGGATATGAGATCCTGATGATATCTTTTTCCGCTGCGAATGTTATGTTTAATCGGTACTGAGACCGATTGCTGATATGTGATTGAATCACATCTTCCCTTACCTCATTCTTCTGTTGTCTCCTATCTACTTCCTATGTTGTGATTATTTGTCTCTTACCATTTCTTCTTCACGCTCATAGGAAAACTCTGATATTTTTATGAAAGAAAATGGGACGTGACAGTATATTTCTCAACATCCCTCTTATTATTAAAACAACACTATTTAGTTAATTAACTAGGGTTTTCTTTTCTAAAATTTATGTGGGTCATGATTGTATTTGAAATTACATATTAACAATTAACTTATACTTTTTGGGCTCCATATCAGCAATTGAAGTCTGAAAAGTTCAAACATGTCTTAAATTGAAATAGATCTTAAACAGAGCATTTATTAAAGTGTTATCGGCAAAATTCATGTCGCAATTACACTAGACGCTAAGTTCAAGTTTTTATGTAATTAATCCTTAATATTTTTAATCTTTTAATGACTATCCATTAGCTATATTTCCACACCTTCATCACCCTGATCATCGACCCTCTCTCTACCTTTAAAAAATCATCCTTTACACCCTCCATTCTTCCATAGATTGTGAATTTTGGCGATTTACCACTCAATATTTGGATTGATATACATTTTTTCATTGTCTCCATGCATTTTATTTGAAATCATTTTTAATTTAGATTTTCTCCAAAATTCTATCCATGTACAACCATGATTGTATTTTTTCTCTAAATTTAAATATCTGAGTAAATTGTATTGCATAAATATAGAAAAAAAATTCTTAAAAACTCTAATGTTATTGAATTAGGGAAAGATGCTTTTGATGTTAATCAAGATAGAGAAATGATTTTTCTAAGTGATGTTCTTATGATGTTATTTATTTTAGTGTATTTTTGTTACAATAAATTGATGAAACAATACTATCTAATAGTTGTTTTAGTGGTTGCAATAATTATTGTTGACGTATAATAATCGTAACTAGTAATTATAGTCACACAACTAATATCTTTAGGATAATTACCGAGATAATAGAGTTTATGGAGGTTGATCAAGTAATTATTAATATAAACTCGAAAGTGAGAAAAGTGTTGGATCTCTAGGACCTTTAGCTTATATTAATATAGATTTGTTAGACCTGGTCGGTCAAATCAACAAAATCAGATGGGTAGCTCGGGTGTTTTTTTACAGAGGTCTCTTAAGGGGGGCTTTATGTGGGTGAATATGATAACTCTTGTTATTACATATGAGGGTCTATTTAGATTATTCAATGATGGGAAGGATTATTGGGCATAATTCTTTGATTTGAGAAAGTCACCATGTCTTTGTAAAAGATTTGATGTTGATATGACATATTTAGGGGCGGTTCTATGTGGGGGCAGCACTAGGCTCCAGCCCAGTGCAAGCCCAAGATATTTTCTTTTATATATAGATGTCTAAAGTTATATTTAAAGTAAGCTCAGTTCGAAAATTACACTAGTTCACTAAATAGGAAAGCCTATATCTAAATTGAAAATCCTTATAAATTATATTCATATTTTTTTTTCTTTTTCAAACATAAAATATAAATATTTGAAGACAAAGAGAATATTCACCAACAACATGAGATCAATTTAAAATTTTAGATGTGAGTTTCTTGAAATCTCCCATCACGTTATTAAAGGTAATGCTTTTTTTTAAATTCATTTAATATTTTTATGATTTATGTTTAAATAATATAGACTTCCATATATTCGTGTCTTGAAATATGTATGGATAATATAATTTTTATTTGTTACACCTTTTTAATTCATTAGTATTTTAGTTAGTTATTCAATTAAGATTTGGTTTGAACTTTGAATTCAATTAAATAATTCATTTAATTATTAATTATTAAATCAACATACGACTATCCGCACCACTTCATTTAATTTAAGTTGTAAAAAATTAAATTTGACACATTACTTTGAATTAGTAGTTAGTTATCAAATTTCTATTTTCATTTGGTTATAGTCTTGCAAAATCTTAAATGTAAGCCTTCATCGTATTTCTCATAGGGCACAACTGTCACGCCCCAGTTTCTTCCATACAAATATATCAGAGTTTTAAATAAAACAGAGGCGTACAAGAGAAGAAGAAGAAGATAGAAGACTTCAGAATTTTTTTCTCATATCACATCGGACACTGCCGATTCCATAATATACAAACATCGGTCACAGCCGATTCTCAAAATGTCATCACAGCGGAATAAACATCATCAGGATCCATTGTCATCAGAGATTACAGAAATTATATATACATTACAAAAGATTGTGATCATTGTTTCTCAAACTTCTTAAAAGACATTTTATGAAAATCCCAAAAGAATGGCACCATCTCTCTCTACTGCTCTACTGTTCGTCATCTCCTGTAGTGTGAGTACAGATTAAGGGGTCAGTGCATGGAATACACTGGTGGAGATAAATTCTGCATCTTATAACATTCGACAAATGTACATATATAGAAATTCGAAAGTTCACAACAAAGAGGCACGTTGTCACAGCACGTAAAATTCACAGCAGGCATTAGAAATGGTAGAGAACAAATAGGTGCGGGTGTTTCCCGTCTTATCCTATAGAAACGGTATCATTACCGTTGGTGCCTTTACAGGACCACCAAACCTTCGAGAGTAGTAGAAAAGGGATAGAAGAAGAATGCATGATCAGACTTGGATCGCAGCCCATGCACAGTAAGAGTATGGCACAACACTTATAAAAATAAACACAACATTTAACATCTCTCAATAGAGCATCCAAATTGGGAAAGCAGTAAACAGATTAAGAATTAGAAAATACCCCCACCTCGATAAGAGGTTATCACGTGTTCTGACAAGATTAAGAGTTCAAGCCTAATGCGTACGATCCAACAGATAGCCTACAAAAGTACCATGATATCTTAGATGACGGATATAAAAATAAAGGAAACGTTCGATCGAGAGGACGGGATGAATAAGGAAGACTCGAAGATTAAGGATATCAAAAAGAGTGTGAACAAGATAAACTTGGTAAAAAGGTTTGACTCGACCGAGATCCTCGACTCCCGACACAAGGATGGAAACAAACGACTCGAAACGACCCGCGAAAACACTCGCCGGTGTGCCCACGATGCACCCGGCGAAACCCGATAAAACCCTACACACAACACCCCTCGCACGGTCGTGCAAAAACTGCACTTGACCGTGCCCTACAACACTCCACCGTGCGCCACCTTCCAGTGGCCGCGCACGGTCACTCACCCATGGCGCACGGTCGTGCCCCATAGCACGGTCGTGCCCTAGCGCACAGTCCTGCGCGCAGCAGCTTACACAGCAGCGCCACCATCACCATCCTCTTCCTTAAGCTTTGGCCGACGACTCCCGTCGCCGGCAACACCTCTACCACCATAACCGGTGACCTCTCGTCGCCGATAACACCCCAACAACACGCAACACACAACCCAACAAGATCAACACAACACACCTCAAAGATCTCCCAAAACACACACACACACACACAACTCCGGCCACTCCGACCGGCGGCTCCACCACCTCCAACTGGAGGGAAAACACCCCGGAATGGTTATCTACTACCCCGGCAAGGAAGACGAGAGAGAGAAAGCAAGAAACGAGGAGAGAGAAAAGGTGATGGACTCAAACAAGGTTTTTCCGGTGGTTGACCGGCGATTTGCCAGCGATCCGACCGTCGGAACGAAGAAATAAGACCGTCACTAGACTCATCTCGACGAGAGCTACGATCTATGTGAAAACCATTCAATTCCGAGATGGTTGACTTTTCCAGCCACCGGCGGCGGCGGCGGCGACCACCGGAAAAAGAAAGAGAAGAATGAGAGAAACTTACGTGTTTTTCGATTATGAGCTTCGCGTGACTTATCGATTCAAAACCAAGCTATATATACTCCTTCAAAAATGGTCACTATTCATGTTAAATATCTCGTATTCTACCCTTCGCATACGTCTCGTATACGTCGTATTCTTCATTCCACTGTTTTCTTCATTACTCGAGCTACGAATCTTCGATTGACCTCTAGTTCATTTCTATGCTCTCGTTTTCCCGTTGCGCAACCGATTATATACAAAAACCTTCTAGATTCCATGTCTATAAATTACGTTCTTCTAAATCAGTAACCAACACATATTTGTAACGCACATAAATAAACTTAAACACTCAAAATTAACACACATAGAATTATTTCAACTACGGGTTTAATTATTTAATTATCCAATTATGCTTCGTTTTGTCCTGGGCGCTACATCCCTTACCCCTTAAAAGAATTTCGTCCTCGAAATTTGATGCGTACCTAAGAAAGGTAAATCGGGATATTTCGTCCGAATATGATCTTCTAGTTCCCATGTGGCTTCTTCTTTCCCATGACGACTCTCGATTCCTTTGCTGACGTTTTTTTCTATCCAGGATGGCTATAGGAAATTCTTCATAGGTCAAGTCTTTCTCCCATTCTATGTCATCTTGTTCAATTATGTGACTTGGGTCGAAAATGTACTTCTTTAGCATAGACACATGGAAGACATCGTGTACTCCAATAAGGTCTGGCGGTAAAGCTAGACGATATGCAACCTCTCCAACACGTTCCAAAATCTCAAAGGGTCCTATGTATCTCAGTTTCAGTTTTCCTTTCTGTCCGAACCGACGAACTCCTTTAGTGGGTGACACCCTCAGAAAAACTTTGTCTACCACCTCAAATTTCAACTCCCGTCGTCTCTTATCTGAGTAGGCTTTTTGTCGATCTTGTGCTATCTTCATTCTTTCCCAAATTTTACTTATGACCTCGACTGTCTGTTCTACCAATTCGGGTCCCAACACCTTCTTTTCGCCTACTTCGTCCCAACAAATAGGAGAACAACATTTCCTTCCATAAAGAGCTTCATATGGCGTCATCCCAATTGTAGATTGGTAACTGTTGTTGTAAGCGAATTCTACTAGGCACAAGTGTTCTTCCCAAGTCCCTTGAAGATCCAAAACACAAGCCCTTAACATATCTTCTAGATCTGTATTGTTCTTTCTGACTGTCCGTCTGTTTGAGGATGAAAAGCTATGCTGAAAGCTAGTCTGGTCCCTAACTCTTTCTGTAGACTCTGCCAAAACCTGGATGTAAATCGAGGATCTCTATCTGACACTATAGTAACCGGTACACCATGCAATCGAACAATCTCTTCAAGATAGATCCGAGCCAACTTATCTAGTCCGAAAGTCATCTTGATCGGTAGAAAGTGTGCAGACTTTGTTAACCGATCCACAATGACCCATACCGCATGGTTCCCTCACTTGGTTCTTGGCAGACCAACTACAAAATCCATAGCTATATGCTCCCACTTCTATTCCGGAATTTCCAACGGAGTTAGCAATCCAGTTGGACGTTGATGTTCAGCTTTTACTTGTTGACATACCAGACATTTCTTCAGGAACAGTCCGATGCTTCTTTTCATACTCTCCCACCAAAAGTTTTCTCTCAAATCTCGGTACATTTTCGTACCTCCAGGATGTGCTGACAAAGGTGTGCAATGAGCTTCTTCAAGGATTTCTTCTATCAATTTCTCATCCTTGGGCACACATATTCTCCCCCTGAAGACAAGAGCTCCATCCGTTGCAAAGGAGAAGCCCTCTGTTTTTCCACTGTCCATGCGAGCTTTCATCTTTGTTAAGAAGTCATCCTTCTTTTGAGCTTCAAGAATTCATTCACGAAGTGTGGGTTTCACCGTCAAAGTTGCCATCAAGGCTTCAATACTGTTCGGAGGTAAGATTATTTCCAAATTCAACTTTGACATTTCTTCGGCTAATTGACGTTGGTTGATGATCATAGACGTCATAATCCCTTTTCCTTTTCTGCTGAGTGCATCGGCCACCACATTTGCTTTTCTGGGATGATAATGGATAGTAACGTCATAATCCTTCACCAATTCTAACCACCTTCTCTGTCTCATGTTCAGTTCCTTCTATTCGAAGAAATATCTCAAGCTCTTATGATCAGTGTATATCTCACACTTCACGCCATACAGATAATGTCTCCAAATTTTAAGGGCGTGAACCACCGCAGCCAATTCCAGATCGTGTGTCGGATAGTTTTGTTCATGAGCTTTCAATTGTCAGGATGCATAAGCCACCACTTTTCCTTGTTGCATCAGAACGCACCCTAAACTTTGTTTAGACGCATCACTATAGATCACGAATTCCTTTGTTACGTCCGGTATTGTCAAGATTGGTGCTTCTGTCAGTTTCTTCTTCAGTTCTTGGAAACTATGCTCGCATTGTTCAGTCCATTGGAATTTTACATCCTTCCGCGTCAAACGAGTCATCGGATCAGCAATCTTTGAAAATCCCATTATGAACCTTCGATAGTACCCCGCCATACCAATAAAACTCCGTACTTCCTTGACATTGGTTGGAGTTTCCCATTTGCTGACAGCTGCAACTTTGTCAAGGTCTACCTCGATCCCTTGTGATGAGACAATATGTCCAAGAAAACTTATCTTATCCATCCAAAACTCACATTTCTTGAATTTTGCAAAGAGCTTTTCTTTCCGTAGAACTTCCAGCGCAATCCTAAGATGTTGTTCATGTTGTGTCTTATCACATGAATAGATAAGAATGTCGTCGATAAATACAATAACAAACTGATCGAGATAAGCATGGAAAACACGATTCATTAGGTCCATGAAGACAGCTGGTGCATTGCTAAGTCCAAATGGCATCACTACAAACTCGTAGTGGCCATATCTGGTTCTGAATGCTGTCTTGGCTATATCGGCATCTTTAACTTTCACTTGATGATATCCGGACCTTAAATCGATCTTCGAGAATACGCTAGCACCTCTTAACTGATCAAAGAGATCATCGATTCGAGGTAGTGGATATTTGTTCTTGATCGTTCTCTTGTTCAGTTCTCTGTAATCAATGCACATCCGGAAGCTTTCGTCTTTCTTCTTCACAAATAGCACCGGAGCTCCCCAAGGAGACATACTTGGTCTAATAAAGCCCTTGTCCAGAAGTTCTTGTAATTGCACCTTCAATTCTTGTAATTCTTTCGGTGCCATTCGGTAAGGAGCTTTCGATACTGGTGCTGATCCTAGTACAAGATCAATCCCAAAGGTCACCTGACGATCTGGTGGAGGACCAGGTAAATCTTCGGGAAATACATCTATAAATTCTTTTACCATCGGTACATCCCCAATGGAACTCATCTCTCGTTCAAGACCCACCATGCTAACCAACCAAGCTTCGCAATTCCCTTTACTGAGCATTTGGGTTGCCTTCATGAATGATATAATCCTCGTATCTACTTTAACTCGGGTCCCATAAAAAGTGAATTCGGGTTCTCCCGGTGTTTGAAAGATTATCTCTCTTGTACGGCACTTGATCACTGCGTGATTTGACTCAAGCCAGTCCATTCCGAGGATAATATCAAAATCCCTCATCTCCAATGCGTGCAGATCGGCCAAAAGGATCCGATTCTCAAAAGCGATACGTAAGTGACGATACAGATTTTTCGTCTTTACTGTCTTTTCTGACAGAATACTAACCTCTAGGGTTTTAGCATCTATCCTACTATCCTCATACTTCAACAGCTTACAAAAATTGACAGAGATAAACGAGTGGGTTGCTCCCGTATCAAATAAAATGAGAGCAGGTATATCACATACTGTTAGCATACCTGTCATTGTCTCCGACCCTTTCGCAGCCTCCGGGCGAGTAAGAGCAAAAGCCCGAGCTCTGCCGGCTACCTGCCTCGAACTTGTGGTTGCAATCGCTGGGCCCTTCAACTTCCTACAATTCGGTGCGATATGCCCTGGCTCCCCACATGAGTAGCAGCTCCGTGTTTCTGGTTGACATGGCCCCATGTGTACTCTTCGGCATCTGGGACACGGATTCCCAAGTCGAGGAGTAGGGAGAAGTGGAGCGTTGTTCTCTCTTGGAAACTTGTTTTGGGTAATGCCTTGACTCGGCCCTGTCCACTTTCTTTTCATCGGCGTCGGAACAAACTTCTTAGGAGGCACCACATCCAATCGTAGTCGGGAGGCAATTTCTTGAGCTCTCTCAATTACACTAGCATACGTCATAACTCCTTGTCCGGCCAAAATCGATCCAATCTCCGGGCGTAGACCCTTTTCGAATCTTCGGGCCTTTTTGGTATCAGTGTCGACCAGATGAGTGGCATATCTGCTCAGATAATTAAATTTCCTTTGTATTCCCCTACCGTCATAGTTCCTTGACGTAAATGTAAAAATTCCGTCTCCTTTCTGTCTCGGTAAGTTTGTGGTATAAAATGATGAGTAACTACTTCTTTAAAGTCCTCCCACGTCATCTCTTCCCTTTGTTGCGGCAACATCGTCCTTTCATAGGAATCCCACCAATGGCTTGCCTCCTCCGTGAGCTGGAAAATCGCACATGAAATCTTTTATTCCTTAGTACACGCCAAATGCCCAAACAGTCGATCGAGCGATCTCAACCACTCATCTGCCTTTGAGGGTTCGCCTTTTCCACTGAACGTTGGCGGATTAAAACGCCGAAACTGTTCGTATATAAGATTCAGATCAGGCTTAGCTGGTGGTGGTGCGGCTCGCGTAACCTCAAAGTGTTGTGCTAATCCTCTTAGCACCGACACTAGATCTCTCATGCTTGGGTCTGCTTCTCGTTCCGGCTGATTAGCTATAGGTGTTTGTTCTCTCCGAGGTCGTCCTCGAGACATAGCTCTGTTACGATGTATACATATATATATACCATTCAGGTTTCAAAATAATATATATAATAAGTAAAGGAAAATAAATACGATAAGCGTGAAGTAATACCAACGTAGATTCCATAATATAGGAAGGAGATACATGTGTTTTAAATATACACATGAGAAAAATATGGGTAGCCTTTACCCCACACCAAAAAGGGTTATATACACTTAATAGTTAAACAGCTACCGCATACGTATATAAAAGTTTTATCGTTCTTAGTTCATATATACAAGATAACGTTTACACTCCCATCATCTATGCTACAGCAGCTGGAGGTGACGGAGGTCCCTGCAGGCCCGGTACCACATCACTCGGGTCATCTACATCCGGATTGTCCTCTTCAGGATCCTCTCCCGGTTCCTCCTCCTCAGGATCCTCTTCAGGTTCCTCCTCCAAATCATCTTCCTCATCCTCCGAGCTGTCACTAGAAGGGTCATAAGGTCCAGGCTCGGGAGTAGTCGGATAGCTATGACGGCCCCATAATTCTAACATATTCCTCGCCACTCTTCCGAAATCTACAACCGGTATGTTATCCACAGCTGAATACACCACCTCGTCCCGGAAAACGAGATGCGCCCTAGCCCTCCATGCATCCGGTAAGGTGTGAATCATATGTGTGCAAGCCTGCATATTAGGAATACTACCCCCTGTACCCCCTGCCTCTCTCCAACAATGAAACAGTCTAGATATATGCTCACCAACAGATACTTTTCCTGACACTCGGCTTTCAAAGAAATGTCGTCTAAGTCGTACCTCACGCGTCTCTACCGGTGGAACACTCATTCTAGCGGTACGTCTAAATCTAACCATCTGTCAAGCATAAGCTACATGAGTTGCTTTGTTTCATATAAAACTTTATCCGTATCATCCTTTCGATAAGATGTAAATCAGGTAAGCAAGATGTCATGTAAACAAGATAACATGTATCAAACACACATTCTTTTTATCAAATTATGTAACTTAAGGAGAGACACGCCTAGAGAGAGAGTGGTGCTTATACTTTTCTTTAGAAAAGATTTTTAAACATCTTCAACACGTCTTATCTCGTTTTCTCTTTATCAAACCAAACCAAGCAAAGTCCTACAAAGGGTAGAACATTTGCTCTGATACCATATTGTCACGCCCCAGTTTCTTCCATACAAATATATCAGAGTTTTAAATAAAACAGAGGCGTACAAGAGAAGAAGAAGAAGATAGAAGACATCAGAATTTTTTTCTCATATCACATCGGACACTGCCGATTCCATAATATACAAACATCGGTCACAGCGAATTCTCAAAATGTCATCACAGCAGAATAAACATCATCAGGATCCATTGTCATCAGAGATTACAGAAATTATATATACATTACAAAAGATTGTGATCATTGTTTCTCAAACTTCTTAAAAGACATTTTATGAAAATCCCAAAAGAATGGCACCATCTCTCTCTCTACTGCTCTACTGTTCGTCATCTCCTGTAGTGTGAGTACAGATTAAGGGGTCAGTGCATGGAATACACTGGTGGAGATAAATTCTGCATCTTATAACATTCGACAAATGTACATATATAGAAATTCGAAAGTTCACAACAAAGAGGCACGTTGTCACGGCACGTAAAATTCACAGCAGGCATTAGAAATGGTAGAGAACAAATAGGTGCGGGTGTTTCCCATCTTATCCTATAGAAACAGTATCATTACCGTTGGTGCCTTTACAAGACCACCAAACCTTCAAGAGTAGTAGAAAAGGGATAGAAGAAGAATGCATGATCAGACTTGGACCGCAGCCCATGCACAGTAAGAGTATGACACAACACTTATAAAAATAAACACAACATTTAACATCTCTCAATAGAGCATCCAAATAGGGAAAGCAGTAAACAGATTAAGAATTAGAAAATACCCCCACCTCGATAAGAGGTTATCACGTGTTCTGACAAGATTAAGAGTTCAAGCCTAATGCGTACGATCCAACAGATAGCCTACAAAAGTACCATGATATCTTAGATGACGGATATAAAAATAAAGAAAACGTTCGATCGAGAGGACGGGATGAATAAGAAAGACTCGAAGATTAAGGATATCAAAAAGAGTGAACAAGGTAAACTTGGTAAAAAGGTTTGACTCGACCGAGATCCTCGACTCCCGACACAAGGATGGAAACAAACGACTCGAAACGACCCGCGAAAACACTCGCCGGTGCGCCCACAACGCACCCGGTGAAACCCGATAAAACCCTACACACAACACCCCTCGCACGGTCGTGCAAAAACTGCACTTGACCGTGCCCCACAACACTCGACCGTGCGCCACCTTCCAGTGGCCGCGCACGGTCACTCACCCATGGCGCACGGTCGTGCCCCATAGCACGGTCGTGCCCCAGCGCACGGTCCTGCGCGCAGCCGCCTACACAGCAGCACCACCATCACCATCCTCTTCCTTAAGCTTTGGCCGATGACTCCCGTCGCCGGCAACACCTCTACCACCATAACCGGTGACCTCTCGTCGCCGGTAACACCCCAACAACACGCAATACACAACCCAACAAGATCAACACAACACACCTCATAGATCTCCCAAAACATACACATACACACACACAACTCCGGCCACTCCGACCGGCGGCTCCACCACCTCTAACTAGAGGAAAAACACCCCGGAATGGTTATCTACTACCCCGGCAAGGAAGACGAGAGAGAGAAAGCAAGAAACGAGGAGAGAGAAAAGGTGATGGACTCAAACAAGGTTTTTCCGACGGTTGACCGGCGATTTGCCGGCGATCCGACCGTCGGAACGAAGAAATAAGACCGTCACTAGACTCGTCTCGACGAGAGCTACGATCTATGTGAAAACCGTTCGATTCCGAGATGGTTGACTTTTCCAGCCACCGGCGGCGGCGGCGGCGACCACCGGAAAAAGAAAGAGAAGAAGGAGAGAAACTTACGTGTTTTTCGATTATGAGCTTCGCGTGACTTATTGATTCAAAACCAAGCTATATATACTCCTTCAAAAATGGTCACTATTCATGTTAAATATCTCGTATTCTACCCTTCGCATACGTCTCGTATACGTCGTATTCTTCATTCCACTGTTTTCTTCATTACTCGAGCTACGAATCTCCGATTGACCTCTAGTTTGTTTCTATGCTCTCATTTTCCCGTTGCGCATCCGATTATATACAAAAACCTTCTAGATTCCATGTCTATAAATTACGTTCTTCTAAATCAGTAACCAACACATATCTGTAACGCACATAAATAAACTTAAACACTCAAAATTAACACACATAGAATTATTTCAACTACGGGTTTAATTATTTAATTATCCAATTATGCTTCGTTTTGTTCTGGGCGCTACAACAACTTAAGTAAACACCGACATATTTTGTTATGTATAAATTTTAATATGTCAAAATGTTAACTTTTCAGCCCACCCCACTATTAAATCCTGGATCCGCCTCTGGACACATTTCATGTCTGTTTGGTATGAGTCGGTAGGAGGATCTTCAGTTGTCTTACCCTTGTGTCAGGACTGTAGGTCGGTATTTTTATGGTCGGTTTGTTCTGTCCAATCTTTAGCAAGAACTATCTGCGATTAGAGATGTTCAAACGGTTCGAACCGCTGGTTCCGATTCGTAATTGCCGGTTTGGCCGGTTTCAATATTCCTTTTTTAATTTTTTTTTAAAATTGTTTTGAATTTTTTTTTCGTTTTTTAAAATTAAATTTGTATATAAATATTACAATTATCCATATACTACAACATAATAATTTTTTTTGAGTTGATAATTTGATATAAATGAAAAATTAGAACAACACAACATTACAATTTACAAGTTACAACTTCAAATATAAGATATTATAATTTAAATACAACGAATTACAAATCATATGACTAAAAAAATTACAACTTATAATACAAAATAAAAATAATAATCAATACAACTTAAAATGAAAGTGTAAAATAACATAAATACATAATATTATTTATATATAATTTGAAAAATTAAAAAAATAGATAAACCGGCGGTTTAACCGCTGGTTTCCCAGTTCAAAAATAGGAGAAATCGAAACCGAACCTTTGAACCACGGTTCAAGGTTCCGATTTTTGAACAAAAATCGGGTCAATGGTTTTCCGAACCATTGACCCCGATTCGCTTCAAATTTCCAAAACCGTTTGAGCACCTCTATCTGCGATTCCTTCAACTTTTTCATTTGTGATCGAACTGGGGGTCAGCTCGGGCCCCGGCTCCACCGTGCGACCTTTTCATAGCTTGGTAATTTGTGTTAAATTTGAACGAGGGTGGGACCTATGGTGTTATATTATTTGTCGGGAAGTCGAGGTCGGTAATATTTAGGTGTAACAATTATGACATCCATTGTAGGGTAAATTACCGTATCTCATGCCCCCGACTAATTCTACCATAGAGGCCAACGATAGACAAATTGGCACAAACTAGGAATAAATATGGGGCTAGCTTCTACAAAAGTGCAGAACAATGATCCTTTATGCAATAGATCCTCTTTCGAACATCATATCAACAAGACCAAACAAATGATCCTGTTTCTGTCAAATGAAATGTTGGTAAGCTACATAGCTCCAACCTAGTAAATGTTTCAGAATCGTAAACTGAATGTAATTTTCGAGTGATCTTCATAGCTCCAGCCTAGTAATTGAAAATAGGATTTTGAGTTTGAATGATGGTGCATAATATTTATATATGCATGTTTTTAAGACAAAATTGATTCAATTGAAGGATGGTGGTTAAGAGTTGTAAAAAGAATAAAAAGGATGATGGTGCTTAAGGTCAAAATGAAGAATTTAAATATATGATAGTTGTATAAAGAAATATTATGGTTGTGAATAGAATTACTCTCATGGAATTATATTTGTGAAATAGTTTGATATAATTTATTGTTTATTTAAATTTGAACCACTTTAAAGATGAAAAGTTGGAGTTAAAGAGATTGTTTGAGATATATATATACACTAGTTGAAAACACATGTGTTGCACGTGGAGAGACAAACTTTTAAGACTTATTACTTGGTTGATTTCGTGGTTTTTTTCCCTTCACTTGTTCTTTAATATTTTATTGGAGTGTATTCAAATTACTTAACATTTGATCATTATAAATTAATATTTTTTCAATTTAAAATAGGTATCATAACAAGAATAATTTATTAAGAAAAATATCATGAGATCCTCAAAATTGTTTGTAGTTAAGTATGAGTATAATTCAATGTGAAATTCAAATATATCGAAAATATTATTTTGGGAGTCGTCAAAAAAAAGTTAAAAAACATTATTGTATTCGATTATAAATTCTAATTCCTCTATTCCTATAAATTAAAATATTAAAAAAATATTAAGTATCAAATTTTTGAAACAAAAGATTATAATTCTAATTTGGCAACTAACTATACCTTATTTGATCTTCTTTTCCGTCTTAGTTTTTTTTTCTTCGTGATTTGGTTAATAAATCTTTGATTGTATTATCCTCCTCATCGTCGGATGCATGGATGCATTCCTTATTTTTTATCTTCTTAATTTTTCTTTTTTTCATACGTTCATCATCTGTTTGTTTTATAATTCTACAGAGGATTGTTTTATATTGATATTGAGTTCTATTACCTCACCAAAATATATAAATTTAGATTGTATTCAACTTTACCACCATCATTTTAAGTTATATTAACTGCCACTCTATTATGACCTTTATAAATATACTTGTAAAGATATTTCACAGTCGTCACCCTGAGCATATCTCAACATTGATGTTACAGTTATATCTGGACAACAAATATGGATTGTAAGGAACCACCCATTGATTATTCCATTCAACATTGCGAATTTGAACAACCATCTCATTTTTTCATCTTCTATAGATTGGATAACTATCTTTACCTTATATAGTGTCTTCACAAAAAGGTCTTGGATAATGGCATTTGCACTTACCTAGAGATTAGAGAGGAAATAAGTCACTAAAATTTGGTAAAGTATAAACAAAATAAAGATAGAGAATGAAATAAAATTTTATAACATTAGTATTTGATTACTAACAAGTTAACAACGAAATATTAGAGACGGACATCATCCGTACATGCATGATGCACCCTTAATTATATTAATATTAATGGATCTTCAATTCCATATTAGAGATGAAAAATCAGTCAATAGAGATAATAAATTTCTACAAATTAGAGACTAAACTAATGATTTCTTAGAATCTGTAACTAATAAATTTTTATACAAATATTTTAATGTGTAACGCCTAGGACAAAACGACGCATAATTTGCTAATTAAATATTTAAATCCCTAATTATTTGATTTAATTACGTGCGTTTCATAAAAATAAAATAATGCATTATTAATTAATCGGTTGTATAATTAAATCAAGAAGCATAGGTTATATTTTATCAAAAGGTTCGTAATCGAAAATCGAAAAGATAGAAATGAAAATGAGGCCAATCGGAGACCTGTAGCTCAAAACACGAAGAATACGAAGAATCGAAAAAGAGATATTTTCGATCAAAAAGTAAAAAGTAAGATATTTTTGTCTTTTTTCTCTCTTCTCTCTCCTCTGTTTTCCTGCCGACGGCCGCTGCGCCGCCACCGGCTCCACCGCCGGTGCCGGAACTTTTTTCTCGGCTTCGGCCGATTTTCACCTCTTATAGCTTTCGACGAGTTTGTTCCAGATCCAGGCTCGGTTTTGCATTTCGACGGCTTGTTTGTTAGGAAACGGCCGGTCAAACCCGGCCAAACCCTCTTTCTCTCTCCCCATTGCACTCTCTCTTTCTCTCATTCTCCCTCTCTACCTCGTCGGAAATGTCCCCTCATCCATCGTCGTTCGCTTGGGTATGTGTGTGTGGGGTGACGCCGCCATGAGCAGCTGCACCGTGTTTGTTTCTGGTGTGTGTGTGATGGGTGTGTGTGTTGTGGGCGGCGCTGAGCAGCACCACCGTGCTCGCCGGGAGTGTGGGTGGCCGATGCAGCTTGCGCCGGTGATGCTGGGTCAGTGGGGTGTTCGCCGACGACACTGTATCGCCGGTTGTGGCTTGAAGATGAAAGATAACGGGTGTTGCTGTTGTTGCATTTGTACGCATGTGCGCGCGTTGGGATGGGGATGTGTCTCGGTCGCGCGCGCCGGACGGGTGTCGGGGGCACTGGTACGTACGCCGGGTACCGACACCGGGTGACACGCCTGGCCAGCTGCTGTATATACCGTGTTTGCTGTGTCGTCGTGTCACCGATGATGAGAAGTCATCGGTCATGAGTCGGGTTGTATGTGTGGTGATGGAAGAGAGGTTTTGGTCAAAGTCAACCCTTTTCTGATTTACGAAAATGGCCCTACACCTTTAAACACTCCGTTTGAGCTCATTCTTCCTCCATTTTAACCTATTTTTTCTCCGTTCAAACTCTAATATTTTCCTTTACATTCTATGATCGCATGTTTAACCTTCCATGCTCATTTTTTCATTCTGAAGATCAATTTTTGAACCTTCATTTCGTTTCCTATCCTTCAACGTCTTTCTTCGAGAGAATTCTTTTAAGAATATGTAACTATCATAATAAGAATTTAAGAAAACCCTAATTTACGTGTGTAGGCTTTCAAGTTTAGGAAAGATCTTAAAGCTTAGCATTCAATGTATCATGAGCAATTACCACCGAACAAGGTGGGGGTAACTTATAATCCCTAATAACTTTATGCTTCTGTATTTAACATATAATGATGATGAACGAACACATGCATGTGAATTAAATGTTAAATGAATCATTGAAATCTACGTGATGTGTTTATATGATGTGTTTAATGTGTTAATGAATAATTTATGAGAATGATGTGAAGGGACGAAAGTCCACATTCATGTGAAGAGACAAAGGTCTACTTCCACATTATGGGGTAATTGAGGTCCATACTGTCATATTACAGGGTAATTGGGATCCGTACGTTCATATTACGGGGTAACTGGGTTTCGTAAATAATAAGTCAGGGATTATGTCTCCATTAATGAACCGAATTATGTGCTATGCTTTTTACGTGTTGTGAACTCATATATGTTTAATTTGATTAACTGTTAAATAAATGTTAAAACATGGAAATTATCCCCACGAGTGTATTCAACGCACTCACCCCCATGTGTATTCACATTACAGGAAGTGACAAGTATCAAGATGTGTAGAGATGATGGTGCTATATCAAGATTTCTCTTTTTGCTTTTAAAACTTAATGTTTAAACAATATTTTAATATTCCACGTTTGTAAAAGATAAGCTATTGAGGTTATTAAATGATTTATGGAATAACATTTATCGGTACCATGTTACCTGTTATTTGTTTATCTATTGTTATTTATATTGTTGGGTTACGTGGGATAGATGATAAGGGTTAGTTTTCGTATGTTGTCTTTAGAAGGATATGTCTTTTTCCTTCCTAGGTGTAGTACCTAACAAAAAATGACGCATAATTGGTTAATTAAATAATTAAACCCTTAATTGTTTGATTTAATTATGTATGTTTCAGAAAAATCGATAAAATGCACAATTAATTAATCGAATGTGTAATTTAATCGTAAAGCATAAGTTATAATTTATCAGAAGATTCGTAATCCAAAATCAAAAAGATAGAAATGAAAATGAGACCAATCGGAGACCCGTAGCTCAAATCACTAAGAATACGATGAATACGAAGAATCGGAAACGAGATATTTTGATGAATAGTAAAAAATAAGATATTTTCGATGAATAGTACGATATTTCGAAAAAAAGTATAAATAATACGAAACGAATCGTAAAAAGTAATTATTCGAATGAAAAGTAAAAAATGTAAGATATCTCGTCTCTTTTCTCTCTCTCTCTCCTCTCTCTTCTGGTTTTTCCGGCCACCGTCGCCACAACCGGCGTCGGCGCCGCCACCGGTGCCGGAATATTTTTCTTCTCGGCTTCGGCTAATTTTCACACCTTTTATAGCTTTCGACGAGCCCGTTCCGAATCCGGACTCGGTTTTGCATTCCGACATCTAGTTCATCGGAAAACGGTCGGTCAACCGTCGAAAAACCATATTTCTCTCTTCTCACTCTCTCTTTCTCTCTCATTGTTTCTTCGTCCTTATCTCTTCCTTAGCCTCGCCAGACCTCCTATAGTCGGCGTGCATGGTGTGTGTCGTGTTGGGGGGTGGTACCACCGTGGGTTGTGACACCGGAGCTGTGTATGTGTGAGTATATGTGTGAGTGTGCATGTGTGTGTGTGTTTGGCTGTGTTGGTGGTAGTGCTATGCAGCGCCGCCGTGCTCGCTGTTGGTGGTGGCCGGTGCGTGAAGTCGCACCGGTGGTGCTGGGTTGGTGGTTGTGGTCGGCAACACGGAGGTCGCCGGCCAGAGCTGTATGTGTGTATGTGAAGGGCGGCGCTGAGTAGCACCGAGCAGCGCCGTCGTGCTCGCCGAAGATGTGGGTGGCCGGCGCAAGGTGCACCGGCGGTGCTAGGTGGTGAGGGTAGTCGTCGACGACGCTGTGTCGCCGGCCAAGGTGTAGCAGGTGGAAGATGATAGGGGTGGAAAGGTTGACTGCTGCTGGGTTTGGGTGGTGCCAATTGTCGGGTGCCGCGCACAACAGGGGTGCGCGATGGGAGCAGATGCGCGCATTGGGAGATGTCAGGTGCCGAATATGCACACTGTGTGTGCAATGGGGGCGTTGTGCGCGCGACGGGAGTCGACGGGCATACCGGGTGATGTGTAGGTGCGTCGTGTGTGCGCCAGCGAGCATGTCGTGTGTGTGCATCGTGTCGCCGGTGACGTGAAGTCGTCAGCCAGGAGTTGGGGGTCCCGATCAAAGTCCACTCTTTTCTGAAAATTACCAAAATGCCTCTACACCTTTAAACACTTCATTTGAGCTCATTTTTTCTCCATTTTAGTCCGTTTTTCTTCCGTTCATGCCCTAATCTTTCCCTTTTCACCCTATGATCACATGTTTTACCTTCCACACTCATTTCTTTATCCTTGATTTCTAAAGCTTTCGTTTCATTTCGTTCCGTCTCGATTTCCCTATCATTTTTTTTTAGAGAGTTTATATAATTAATGGATACGTAATTAATGTAATATGGATCTAAGAAGCCTCTTTACATATGTAGGCTCTCAATCGGAACAACCACACTAAACATTTGATACTCTATTTTTACACGCGGTTACCACCGAACAAGATGGGGTAACTTCTAATCTCTATATGTTTATTGTTTTCCGTATTTGATAAATGAATTGTTGAAATCTATGTTCTGTGTTTATATGTTGTGTTTAATATGTTCATGAATAATTTATGAGTATGATGTGAAGGGACGAAAGTCCACATTCATGTGAAGAAATAAAGGTCTACTTTCACATTATGGGGTAACTGGGATCTGTACTGTCATATTACGGGAAAACTGGAATCCGTACATTCTTATTACGGGGTAATTGGGATCCATACGTTGATATTACAGGGTAACTGGGTTCTGTAAATTATAAGTCAGGGACTGTGCGTCCATTAATGAACCGAATTATGTGCTATGCTTTTATTTTACGTGTTGTGAACTCATATATGTTTAATTTGATTAAGTTGTCTGTTAATGAATTAATGAACTTATATTATATGGAAATTATCCCCACGAGTGTACTCAACACACTCACCCCCACGTGTATTCACGCTATAGGGAACAATGAAAGAGGAGAAGTGTAGCGAGAGGGGTGTCATATCAACTGTGTCTTTTTTCTCTTTATCTTTCTGGTTATGTCTTTTAAAACTATGTTGACCGTTTGTAAAATTAAATTGTTCTACTTTTATGTAATAGATCCTGTATGATGTTCCACTGCTATGTTTAAATATTTTATTTCGGCTAGATGTCGAGGATTGATATATGTAAAAATCATATGTTATCTATTTCCAAAGGTTTCTGTTTTATATCATGTACGTCTCTTTCCCTTTCTTCTTGCACGCCCACACAGAAAACTCTGATGTATTTTAAGTGTGAAAATGGGGCATGACAGTATGGTATCAGAGCCAAGTCCTACCCTTTGTAAGGCTCTGCTCAAACTCGTTTTTCTTTTCAAATGTGTTTTAATGGGAAAGTATAATTATAATTTTTGTATAAAGAAAATTTTTATTAGCTACTGGCATTCTTTTCTACCCTACACTCCGGTTTCACGGAGATATGCTATGTTAAGATGTTTATTGATTTATGATCATAGATCTATGTGAAAGTGAGAATCCTATAAAATTTTTATAAATCTCAACGTTATGTTACTAAGATATGTCGATGTGACTATCTAGGACTTTTGCATTTTGTTATGGCTACAATATTGTGTCGAAATAATAATTTAAAAAAAATTGAGCTTGTTGCTATAATTATTTCAATGGTTTATTGTTAATCACTGTAATGAAGCATGATCTTCTTATTGTATGATGTTATTGTTATCGACACACTGCTTACTGGATGCCGCCACAGAGCCGCTAACTGCAGCAATATGAGCTCGTGTGTGTAAATGGTCGTTTGTAGGAGTTGGTATAGTGTTGTATGGTATGTTATTTTATGTTATGCTATCTTTGAGTTTTATGTGTATCAGTAAACACTGCCACTACCCACAGGGTGTGAGGTGAGTTAGTGCATATGTTTCGCCAAGTCATTGGGTTACATAGGGATAAGTCTAGCATGAGCCCTTGTCTATGACAAGATGAGCTAGTGTGTGTTTTCTCTCGTACATGGGTGTGATATGTAAAGCCACGACTAATGTTTGAGGTCTATGGGGACCATGAGTGGATGTTTATAATATGTTTCCTGATGTACTCTTCTGGTTGTATATACAAGTTGGATATATATTTTATCCTAAAGATGGATAAGCACCTCTCCCTATGCGCTACTCTCCCAGATCATGAAATTTAATAAAATGAATATTGATCTGCACTATGTACTTGATATTTGTTTATTTGTTGTTATATATATTGTTGGGTTATGTGGGGTAGATGATAAGGGTTAGTTTTCGTACGTAGTCTTTAGAATTATGCCTCGATGCCGACCACAAAGGGGTAAGCCACCAATGGAAAATCCGTCTGAAAATGATATAAACGCCACGAAGGGAGACTTGGTGTCCGTACAGATGAACTTGACTCGACATTTCGAGATCACCCAATCTGCACCGCCACCGTTGTCGAGGAACAAGGTGAACTTAATAAATGAGTAGTTCCGATGTTTCAATCCACCAACCTTCAACGGAAAGGGAGAACCGATCGAAGCTGAAGAATGGCTAAGGTGGTTGGATCGACTTTTTAGACATCTGGCATACACAGAAGAGCAGAAGATCTCATATGTCGTGTTGCAACTCACCAAATAAGCCAGCTACTGGTGGGAGTCATACGAAAGACTATGTGTAGCGCCCCGGAACAAAATGAAGCATAATTGATTAATTAAATATTAAACCTTTAATTGAATATTTGTGTGCGATATTTTTGACTGTTTAATTAATTACGTGCAGATCAGAAATGTGTTTAATGCATGATGTAGACGGATAATTTTCTTGGACATGGTATATAAATATTTTTATACCACTAGAAGCGTGTTGATAAAACGAGAAGGTAGAAACAAATTAGGGGTCAATCGGAGACCCGTAGCTCAAACGGCGACGAAAAGGGGCAAAACCCTAAGTTTTGGAAAATCGGAAGATATTTACGATGAATGAAAACGAAGATATTTATGTGAATAGTAACTCGAAAAAGTCAACAGATGAATAGTAACGGAGATATTTTCGATGAATAGTGATTTCCGGATTTCTATAAATATGGGTGGTTTCGATTCGAAAATCACCGTTTTTCCGAATGAGTCGAAAGCGACAAAAACACGTAAGTCTCTCTCTCTCTCGTCTCTCTTCCCGTATTTCTATTTTCCGGTGCACCACCTCCGGCGTCGATGGCTGGAAAAATTCGATGTTGTCGGTTTTGGCCGATTTTCACACACGATGTTCGTCTCGACTAGATGAATCTAGGATAGGTCTCAGAATTCAATTCTGATTTTCCGTTCGCCAAAAAATGGCGAAAAACAGTAGCAAACCTTAAACCCTAGGTTTTGCACCACCCATTCTCTCTCCTCGGATTTCTCTCTCTCTCACTCTCTCTCGCCGGAGCAACCATCGGAGGACAACCTGGGACTGTTGGAGGGTCGGCGCCGCTGTGGGTGGTGGCGCCGGAGATAGACAGTGGGTGTATATATATAACGTGCATGTGTGTAAGTTTGAGGGTGTGTTAGTGTGTGTGAGTTGTTGTGTACTGTTAGGGCGGTGCATGGTGGCGCCGTCGTGTGGGAACGGTGGGCCGGTGATGGGAGGTCGTCAGTGAAGGACTGGGAGTGGTGGCCGGCGGCCAAGGCTGATTAGTGTGTGTGCGTGTTTATATGTGCGTGTGTGTATATCTCTTGATGTGTGTGTGTGGGCGGCCTTAGGGTGGTTGCCGGCGACTGGGAGTCGCCGGCCAGGGTTTTCGGTAGCTGATGGTGGTGGTCGGCGGTAGGTGGCTGTCGGCCAAGGCTGGTAGCAAGTGTGTGTGTATATGCGAGTGTGTGTGTATATGCGTGTGTATATATTTGGTTCTTGCATGTGTTGTGGCCGGAGTTGGAAGGTTGCCGGTAATTAGGAAGTCACCGGCCGGTGTCCGAGGGTCAGGGGAGTGGTCGCCGGCGACTGGAGTCGCCTGCCGGAGGTTTTTGGTTGGGGTTGGGTTTTGGAAAAAATGTGATGACGAAGGTTTTTGCGGCAAAGATTCGGGTACTATTCATCGCCGGAATCCGACGAGAGATGACCGGAGGTGGTAGCCGGCGGTGCGAGATATCCGGCGAACAAGGTGGCGGCGGCGGAGGGCGGCGCCACCGCGCCAGGTGGCATCGGGAAATAGCCTGGTCGAGCAGGCCACCATCGGAAAGGTTTGGCGCCGGGCTGCTGAGAAAATTCGGCAGCCGCAAAGGGACCGTGACCCGCTGCCGAGAAATCTCGGCCAGCTGCCGAGCCATGACTCTGTTAGGATGTACACTATAAGCCTAGCTTTTGTATGAACATCTTTTATGGAATGAGAATCACTTTGGTCATATGTTTGCATTTTATATTTGTTATATATGTTTATGCAATGTCCAATTAATTTATATTATAGATAACTTGGTGTGTGGTGCCACACAGAAGATCATGTTATCAGTTTCTTATAAATTATAAATAGTAGCTCACAACCAAGATGAATTTGGACAAATCATCGGAATGGTTGTAGTGTAGTTTGGTATTAGTCTGTCTTGACTATAAAACTACACTAGTACACTTTGTGTGTATTGAGCAGGACCATTTGAGGTTGTTCGTTTTATACTGACTATATAATAGAACAAGACCTCTGTTATTATGGATGTACATCTTCTTAATCCCTATATAATAACGGGCACGTATGCTCAGTGTTTATTTCTTTAATTTGTCAATGGGTGAGATTTATTCATAAATCAATAAGCTCGGTGAGTTGGGAGATAGCATTGTTTATATGGTGTGTTGTTGATTATAGAAGGAATTCATGTCCTAATTATTTAGGATGATAATGTCCCCTTGAGGAGCTCATAAGGATTATCATGTAAACCCTGCAGGTGGATTTAATCCGACATGATAATAAGGATGAGTGGTACTACACTTGGAATTAGATGTAAATTAATTAAGTTGTTAGTAACTTATTTAATTTACGGACATTCGATATCTTAAACACGGGGAAATAAATATACACATAATAAGAAGGAGCCCATATTAAATATGGGATTGGGACGGTAGTTCAATAATAATTCTCTAGTGGACTGAATTATTATTGATGGGCTTAAGTTATGTGTTCGGGCCGAACACAGGATACTTAAGCCCATCAGGAGGCCCAACCCAATTCCTCCTCTAGGTCCCTGGTGTAGTAGCCTATATATAGCTCTTTTCATCAGCGCCTCATTTAACACAGATCACAGAAAACACGTGATAGTGAGAGAGAGCAGAACTGAGTTTTCTCGAAGGATCGTTGGCCACGCAACGTTCGAGAAAGGCTGTAGGAATACATCAGAAGATCAAAGAGGTCTACAAGGGTATGATTTCTTTCCGCTGCGTATTATTTTTTTTTTTATGGATCCCGATTCTGATAGCATAGAGTCGACGATCCGTCGGTTCCAACAGACCCGTTGCTGCCGAGAAAACTCGGCAGCTGCCGAGGATGGTGCCTAGCCGCTGGGTTTTTTCACCCGGCTTCGGGTTCGCGCATGCCGGTAATTTCTAACTCTATATCTGTTTACAGTTTTTTCCTATATTTAAGTATGTATGAGAAATACTAAATGTTGCAATCATGTTATACTGTGATAACGTGGCTAAGTATTACGTTTCCGGTATTTTATATCTGTGGACAGATATAAGAGTCGGATTTCATCCCTACGAGTGTATTCCATGCACTCACCCCCCTTATTTTGTACTCACACTATAGGAGATGATGAGCATGTTGAACCCTAGATGGAGAGAGGTGGTGCTATCTTTGGACTTGTATATTTTAAGCTGTTAACGTTTCACAAACAATGTTTTTATTTATTTCCATTTTGTAATAAGTTGATATATATCTCGGATGTAAGATCTTCAAGATACTTTCCGCTGCGAATGCTTATGTTTGTCAGTTGAATCCGACAATTGATGTTAATGTGATTCTGTTGTCTTTTACTTATTTCTTCTTATTGCCGCTGTGAATTTTTGAGATATCGATATTGAGACCGAATATTGTTGGTAGTGAGACCGACTGTTGATATGTGAATGATCCATATCATCCCTTACCTCTTTCTTCTGTTGTCTCCTGCTATTTCTTTCTGTTGGTGTTATGTGTCCTTTGTTTTTCCTCTCTTCACGCCCGTGTGAAAACTTTGATATTTTACCAAAAGATTCTGGGGCATGACAGATGGTATCAGAGCCTAGTTCTACCCTTTGTAGGACTTTGCTTAAGCTTGTTTTTAAACGTGTTTTCAACGTGAAAAATCTTTTCAAAAGGAATAGATAGGCACTATCATCTCTCTATAGGAGCCTCCCTGATCATAAAACCTGCGAAAAGAGTGCTTATATGTTATGTGATATCTGGGTTGCATGATATAAACCATTTAGGTTTGAAGAGGTGTTAAGAATATAAGTTTCACGATAAAAAGTTTTCCTAAAAAGAAACCTTTCGGTATTTAAAAGAAAACGGGATAAGACGAGAACTCCCTCCTGTACTTAAGTGTACAGGGTAAGGCGAGAAATTCTCTCCTGTAATTTTAAAAGAAAATGGGATAAGATGAGAACTCCCTCTTGTACTTAAGTGTACAGGGTAAGGCGGGAAATTCTCTCCTGTATTTAAAAGAAACGGGATAAGAAGGGAATTCTCTCATGTACTTAAGTGTATAGGATAAGGTGGGAAATTCTTTCCTGTATTTAAAAGAAACGGGGTAAGATGGGAACTCTCTCCTATACCAAGTGTATGGGATAAGATGAGAAACACCCTCCTGTATTTAAAAGAAATGGGGTAAGAAGGGGGAATTCTCTCCTGAAGGGGGAAGGGGGAATTCTCTCCTGTACTTAGGATATAGGGTAAGATGGGAAATACCCTCCCATACCGAAGGAATTTTTTTTTTTTAAAGGTACAATGCATTTTTGTGTGTTATGATGATAAACAAACGGGAGAGATGTCTTTTGAGGTTGTTAATTGATTTATGGAATAATGTTTATATGTTATATGGTTATCTGAATCATATCTATCTACTACTTGTCTATCTTGTTGTTGCTTTTGTATTTTGCTGGTTTGCGTGGGGTAGACACTAAGGGGTAGATTTTCATACGTTGTAACTAGAACAAGTATGTCTCCTGGCCGTCCAAGACGAGATCAACCACCCAAAGACAATCAACCACCAATGAATGAACATCCGTCAGAGGAAAATCCTCCGGAGCCGGTGAACACCGCCGAGGGGGATTTAGTGTCAGTTTTACGGGGGCTGGATCGACATTTTGAGACATCGCAACCAGTGCCAGTTGCCTTAGCAAAAAACGACACCAACCAAGCGATCGAGCAGTTCCGACGGTTCAACCCACCGAATTTCAGTGGAAGAGGAGAGCCTTCAAAAGCGGAAGAATGGCTGAGGGCTCTAGATCGTTTGTTCGAGCACCTGACTTGCACGGAGGAACAGAAGGTTTCCTGTACCATTTTTCAACTTACTAATGGGGCAAGCCATTGGTGGGAATCACATGTACGGACAATGACGCTGGAATAGATAGGTGCTCTGAACTGGGAGGCCTTCAAGGAGGTGGTCGTGCAAAGCTATATACCCCAATCTTATCGCGACCAAAAGGAGATGGAGTTTCTGCAACTCCGTTAGGGGCCATCCACTGTGGGCAAATATGAGAGAAGATTTAATCAGCTGAGCTGATATACGTCCCATCTGGTGGATACGAACGTAAAAAGGGCCCAACGCTTCGAAAAGAGCCTTCATCCGGAGATCAGCTCCATTCTGGAGGGGCAAGGTGTGATTACGTACGCTGCTGTGGTTGAAAGGGCTCAAGAAATCACTTTCCGACTGTGCTTGGACGTGGCATCACCCAAAAAAGTGGAAGTGACGACAGAGAAAAGGAAGAGGGACGGGCCCAGTCAGGATTTCAACCAGAACAAGTCCCCATGAACCCAGAATGCTCCGCTACTCATTATGCCTAGGCCAGGGAATGTCAGTCCCAAGTGTGGGAAGATACACGTGGGACCATGCCTCCAATGGACCCGAAACTGCTTTAAATGCGGTGAGCCAGGTCACATGGCATACAGCTGCCAGAATCCCCGAAATCCAGGAATTTCTACCCCAAGACCAAGGCCAGTGGCAGGCAGGGCACGGGTTTTCGCTCTCACACGCCCAAAGGCTACTGAAGGAGCAGAAACGATGACAGGTATGTTATCATGTGTGATATACCTGCATTCATCTTGTTCAATACCGGAGCAATACGTTTCTTTATCTCTGTGAATTTCTATAACTTGCTGAAGCATGTGGACAGTAGGATAGTCGCTCAAACCTCAGGAGTCAGCTTTCCCTCAGGAAAGACGGTAAGGACAAAACACCTACACCGTCATCTTAGGATTGCTTTCAAAGATAAGATCCTTCTAGTTAATCTCCACACTTTGGAAATGAAGGATTTTGATACAATCCTAGGGATGGACTGACTAGAGTCCAAACACGCGGTAAACTAGTACCGTGCGAGGGAGATCTTTTTTTTTTCAAGCATCAGGGGAGACGGAGTTTACATTTCACGAAACAGGAGTCAAAAGTCGACTCAAGGGTTATACCGGCCATGAAGGCAACCGAGATGCTTAGCAAAGGAAATTGCGAAGTTTAGTTGGTCAACATGGGGAACTCGAACAAGAATCAACTTCTATCGAGAAGGTATCGGTAATAAAAGAATTATAGATGTTTTTCCTGAGGATTTACCTGGTCCTCCACCAGATTGACAAGTGACTTCGAGATCGATCTCGTTCCAGGGTCAATACTGGTGTCAGGAGCTCTATATAGGATGGCACCTAATGAATGGCAAGAACTGAAGGTTCCATTACCAGAACTGTTGGACAAAGGTTCCATCGGACCACGCGTGTCGCCTTAGGGAGCTCCAATGGTTTTTGAGAAGAAGAAAGATGGGAGCTTACGGATGTGTATCGATTACCAAGGTGTCGAACAAGCGGACCATAAAGAATAAGTAACCACTGCCTCAAATTGAAGATCTTTTTGATCAATTAAGAGGTGCCAGTGTGTTCTCAAAGATTGACTTAAGGTTTGGAAAACACCAGATGAAAGTCAAAGACGTTGATGTAACGCCCCGATTCCATTTATTGGAAATAGGTCGTCACCCTTTAGATACTTAGGAAATAAAGAAATTATAACGATTTTATAACATACAGCGGAAGACTTAAAAGCGAAGACACGAGAGTTTTAAAATTTTTACTTTTTAAATATAACATATATACGTAATTATACATCGACTATTAAGCAAGTCTAGACGTGTCTTACCCACATTTCTAGGTAAAATGTTTGAACCATCGGTCAACGAGAAAATATTCAACAAAACATACATATAATATAAGATAAGTCTAGGCCCAACGATTTCATAATATACACGTTTAAACAACATACTGTTTTAAAAGAAAAGGAACTTAGTTCTAACATATCTACTAATGCGACAGAGAGAAGTCAGTCCAGCTAGCTGCTCGTCCACGTCATCATCCAGTGAGCCTGAAAATATAAAATAGTAACATCATGAGACACCTCCGGAGAGGGATCCCAGTGGGATAACCTTACCGTCTAATATATTGAAGCAATTAAATTATTAAGCGAGTACTACATCATAGACCAGGCACTTTACGCCCTTATGGTCGCTTTCATAGACCAGGCACTTTGCGCCCTTATGGTCGTCGCCTTGGTATGGAAGTTACATACCGGTTTTAGCTACGGACTTCAATCGTAGACTTTCATACATAACTTATCGACTCAATTAACAACACATATAGTGAAACAATTAAACCGTTAAGCAAGTACTACATCATAGACCAGGCACTTTACGCCCTTATGGTCGCTTTCATAGACCAGGCACTTTGCGACCTTATGGTCGTCGCCCTGGTATGGAAGTTACATACCGGTTATAGCTACGGACTTCAATCGTAGACTTTCATACATAACTTATCAACTTAATTAACAACACATAGTAGAGAGTAGAAGTTACCCACTTGTACGTAAAAGGTGCTAGGGTTGCCTCAGGTTCCACCGATCGTCTCGACTGCGCTCGACACACTTAACTGATTAGCTTCCTTATATCGTATAACACATTCTTTTACATTTATATTAGGTTACATTTACCCAAAACACATTCATACTCATAACTTATTCGTTAAACTTCCAAACTAGTAATCTTCGAATGATAAGAAGACCCATAAAATCGCAACAATTTTAATAAATCATAGATAATTTCTAAAATCACATACTTATTCATATAACCACATAAATTCTTTTAGTATAACATATAAAAATATCAAGCGAAAACAAGGTGCACATAATCAGTTATGAATTTCCAAAGTTTGCCGAAAACTGAACATAGTATACGCTGAAAACGGACTTTATGGTAAAAATCACCATAAATCGCACAACGTTCTAAAAATGACATAGTAAATTTCTACATACTCCTAAGAACGTTTAATACAACATATTAAAACATGGCTTATAAATTCTATCCCAATAATTAGTTATGAATTTTAGAACAAAACTGAAAACAGGACATCGTCTACGCGAAAAACAGGTTTTGTTGTAAAATTCGGCATAAATCGTACAAATCTCAAACAAATACATACTAAATTCCTACACATACCTAAGAACAGGTTATAAAACATAGTAAAAGATCATGCATAAATTCGAAGTAAACTGTTCCAGAAAAATACATGAATCAGACCCGAAAACAGGGTAAAAACTGTCTCCGAACAGCTTATCTTAGAAAAATCATATAAAATCGAATTCAACTCCAAATCTTCTGAAATTTTACAGAAATACTCTTGACTTCCTATATTTCAATCTAGAAAAAGGATTCATCTTAATTCAATTTCTAAGATTTTCGAACATAACCAAAACAGTAGCAAAACAAAGCATATCTTTAAACCTATTCTTAAAACAACTTATTTCTTCATTCTAACAACATATAATCCCAAGCAAATTGCCAAAGAACATCTTTGGACTTCTAATCTAAGGTATAAAGCATAAATCATAAGATTTAATGAAGATATAAGAGAGTTAAGCCATAATACCTCTAGGGTTTGAAGTAGAACTTGATGTATATAAGATCTTTGCTTTCCTTTATCTCTTGTACTAACTTATCTATGACTTTGGCTCTCCTATATGAAGTGATCAAGAGAGAGAGAAAGAGAGAGTGATCGAGAGAGAGGGAGGGAGAGAGAGTTGCATGTTGCAAGTTGGAGATATTTGCATGTTGCAATTAGATTAGTGAGGTGGCTAGGCTAGGTTACCACTTGCTAAAAGACTTACCTTGGAAGCTTTGTATTAAAAATCAAGGTTAATCTAATTATTTATCTTGATATTTTGATATTCATATAACACATATGTATAAATACATGCATACATTATTGTAAAGACTAGAAATAATAGCATAATGTATAAATCACACAAATATGGAAATCACTTAGCATAAAACCTAAAATCATTCTATTAATTAACTTTGATCATCATCTTATCTTTTTACTTCCGTTCATATGTGTGTCGAGTGAGTGGAAATCGAGCTCGGTTTCTTCCGTGAGCAATCCTGCAAAACCCTTAAAAATCTGGAAAGACCAACATGTCATAAAATCTTTAAAATAAACAAGCACAACGAAACGTAACCTCATAAATCATAACTTAATGTCATATAATATCTCACACTTAACTCATTCTTAAATGAACATTAAAAGCAATTTTAATAAATATGCATATGCAGGTTTTCTTGAAATGGGGTGTTACAGTTGATATATCTAAGACGGCATTCAAGACGAGATATGGCCACTACGAGTTTGTAGTAATGCCATTCGGATTGAGTAATGCTCCAGTTGTCTTCATGGACTTGATGATTAATACAACGATCAGTACCATGGGTTGAAGAAGGTAAGGAATGAGAAATAGAAGTGTGATTCAGTTAGGAAGGTTCGAGAATGAAATGGAGAAGCTCAGAACTGACAAAAGGTCTGAACATCAAGCTTAGCCGAATAATCGAGGCTTGCAAGTTCCTTAACGAGAAATGGAAAGAACAAAACGACATGAGAATAAGAGAATGAGAGTTTTGGCAGAGTATCTAGTTTTGACGATCTTAAGTACGTGTTCAATTTCGAGGATGAAATTATTTTAAGGGGTAAGGAATGTAGCGCCCAGGAACAAAATGAAGCATAATTGATTAATTAAATATTAAACCTTTAATTGAATATTTGTGTGCGATATTTTTTACTATTTAATTAATTACGTGTGTTTTAGATACGTGTTTAATGCACGATGTAGACGGATAATTTTCTTTGACATGGTATATAAATATTTTTATACCATTAGAAGCGTGTTGATAAAACGAGAAGGTAGAAATGAATTAGGGGTCAATCGGAGACCCGTAGCTCAAACGGCAATGAAAAGGGGCAAAACCCTAAGTTTCGGAAAATCGGAAGATATTTACAGTATATGGAAACGAAGATATTTACGTGAATAGTAACTCGGAAAAGTCAACCGATGAATAATAACGGAGATATTTTTGATGAATAGTGATTTCTGGATTTCTATAAATAGGGGTGGTTTCGATTCGAAAATCACCATTTTTCCGAACGAGCCGAAAGCGACGAAAACACGTAAGTCTCTCTCTCCTCTCTCTCTTCCCATCTTTTTGTTTTCCGGTGCCGGTGGCAGGAAAAATTCACTGTTGTCGATTTCGGCCGATTTTCACACACGACGTTCGTCTCGACGAGACGAATGTAGGATAGGTCTCGGAATTCAATTCTGATTTTCCATTCGTCGAAAAATGGCAAAAAACAGTAGCAAACCCTAAACCCTAGGTTTTGCACCATCCTTGCTCTCTCCTCAGATTTCTCTCTCTCTCTCTCACTCTCTCTCGTCGGAGCAACCACCGGAGGACAACCTGGGGCTGCTGGAGGGCCGGCGCCGCCGTGGATGGCGGCGCCGGAGATGGACAGTGGGTGTATATATATATATATAGCGTGCATGTGTGTGAGTTTGAGGGTGTGTTAGTGTGTGTGAGTTGTTGTGTACTGTTGGGGCGGCGCATGGTGGCGCCGCCATGTGGGAACGGTGGGCTGGCGACGAGAGGTCGTCGGTGAGGGACTGGGAGTGGTGGCTGGCAGCAGGTGGCCGACGGCTAAGGCTGATCAGTGTGTGTGCGTGTTTATATGTGTGTGTGTGTGTGTATATCTCTTGATGTGTGTGTGTGGGCGGCCTTGGGGTGGTTGCCTGCGACTCCCAGTCGCCGGCCAGGGTTTCCGGTAGCTGGTGGTGGTGGCCGACGGCAAGTGGACACCGGTCAAGGCTGGTAGCAAGTGTGTGTGTATACGCAAGTGTGTGTGTATATGCGTGTGTATATGTTTGGTTCTTGCATGTGTTGTGGCCGGAGTTGGAAGGTTGTCGGCGACTGGGAAGTCGCCGGCCGGTGTCCGAGGGTCAGGGGAGTGGTCGCCGGCGACTAGAGTCGCCAGCCGGAGGTTATTGGTTGGGGTTGGGTTTGTGAAAAAATGTGATGATGAAGGTTTTTGCGGCAAAGATTCGGGTACTATTCACCGCCGGAATCCGGCGAGGGATGGCCGAAGGTGGTAGCCGGCGGTTTGAGGTATCCGGCAAACAAGGTGGCGGTGGTAGAGGGCTGCGCCACCGCGCCGGGTGGCACCGGGAAGTGGCCTGGTCGAGCAGGCCACCGTCGGGAAGGATTGGTACCGGGCTACCGAGAAATCTCGACAGCCACCGAGGGACCGTGACCCGCTGTCGAGAAATCTCGGCCAACTGCCGAGCCATGACCCGTTGCTGCCAAGAAAACTAGGCAGCTGCCGAGGATGGTGCCTAGTCGCCGGGTTTTTTCACCCGGCGCCGGGTTCGCGCGTGCCGACGCGCACGCGATGCAGTGTTTTCGATCCGAACCCCATTTTTTCCATCGCTCGTCTTTTTTGAGATATCACTGATGAGACATCGTTGACCGGGGTCCGTGGGCCCTGTCAAAGTCAACCCTTTGACCAAAATTACCAAAATACCCCTGAACCTAAAATGCTCCGTTTGAGCTCGGTTTAACTCCGATTGAGCTCATTCTTTTTCCATCGTGACCCAAATTTTATTCTCTATCATTTCAACCTATTGGATTGATTATCCATTCTCATTTCTTCAACTCCGATTTTTAGAGCTCTCGATCCGTCGCGTATTTAAAGACCGTTTCACCGCTGGAGTTTTTTTTATAATTTTAATTATGATTATTAAAGATCTAAGAATACTATAACGTATGTGGGCTATCAGTTGGATTGAACTTTGAGACATGAGATTTAAGACACCAGACTTTTGGTACTTGCGACTCACGTGGTAACCACCGAACGAGGTGGGGTAATTTCTAACTCTGTATCTGTTTACAGTTTTTCCCTATATTGAAGTATGTATGAGAAATACTAAATGTTGCAATCATGTTATACTGTGACAACGTGGCTAAGTGTTACATTTTCGGTATTTTATATCTGTGGACTGTTATAAGAGTCGGATTTCATCCCCACGAATGTATTCCACGCACTCACCCCCCTTATTCTGTACTCACACTATAGGATATGATGAGCATGCTGAACCCTAGATGGAGAGAGGTGGTGCTATCTTTGGACTTGTATACTTTAAGCTGTTGACGTTTCACAAACAATTTCCAAACAATGTTTTTATTTATTTCCGTTTTGTAATAAGTTGATGTATATCTCGGATGTAAGATCTTGAAGATACTTTCCGCTGCGAATGTTTATGTTTGTCAGTTGAATCCGACAGTTGATGTTAATGTGATTCTGTCGTCTTTTACTTATTTCTTCTTATTGCCGCTGTGAATTTTTGAGATATCGGTATTGAGAACAAGTGCCCAAGGACCAACGGTGCTCCGCTCCTCCCTACTCCTAAGCCAGGAAACATGTGTGCCAAGTGTGGAAAGGCTCATGTAGGACCATGCCTTCTAGGGACCAAGGTTTGCTTTAGGTGCAAAGAACCAGGACACATTGTAACCAACTGTCAGAAGTTCAGAAACACAATAACGGCGAAGAAGCTGAGGTTACAAATAAGCAAGACTCGGAACTGTTACAGGTGTAGAGAACCTGGACATATCGCGTTTCACTGTCAGAAGTTTGGAAACCCAATAACTACAACATCGAGGCCGAAGCCAGGAGCAGACCAGGCTCGAGCATTCATCCTCACTCACTTAGAGGCTGTCGAGGGATCGAAGACCACGAGAGGTATATTAACAGTAAGCGATATACATTCTCTCGTTTTATTTGATATAGGGACAACCCATTCTTTATCTCTATCAAGCTATGTAACATGTTACGTATGAGAATGGTAGGGTAGTCACTGAAACCCTAGAAATTAGTATCCCATCGAGAAGGACGATACGAATGAAACACCTTTGTCGAAGTCTAAGAATCGTGTTTGGGAATAGAATTCTTTTAGTTAATCTACGTACATTAGAGAAGAAGGATTGGAGTTTTCGAATGTGCATCAACTATTGGGAGCTAGATAAGCAAACAATTAAGAACAAGTATCATTTGCCGCGGATTGAAGATTTATATGATCAGTTGAGAGGTATAAATGTGTTTTTGAAGATCGACTTGAGGTCTGGATATCATCGGGTGAAGATTAAGGATACTGATATACCTAAGATAGCCTTCAAGACGAGATATAGCCACTACGAGTTCGTAGTGATGCCTTTTGGACTTAGCAAAGCACCAGCTATTTTATGGATCTGATGAATCGTCTTTTTCCATCCATAACTCGATCGTTTTATCATAGTGTTTGTCAATGACACTTTAGTTTACTCGTGTGATAAGACATACCACGAACAGTATCTCAGGAGCACGTTGGAAATTCTGCGAAAAGAGTGATGCATACAGTTGATTTCTTTTATTTGATACGACACCCATTCCCTCGTCTCTTTAACTATCTCTCTCTCTCTCTCTTTCTCTCTCTCCCCCTCTTCTTTCACTTTGTAAAAAATGTACTTGCTTGTTTGAGTGAGAAATATAACTCTCTAGCACCAACTACTTCTCACTCCACTCCACAAGTAAAATGGTGAAAACGAGGAGTAAATGGGATGAATATTACAGCAATCAGTACTCTAAGTTGAGGAGGAAGGAGAAGAAGAAAAATGGTAAGACCAGTGGGAATAAAAGGCTAGAGCTTTAAGAATTGTGGCTTCAGAGAAAACTAGGAAATCCTATGATGTTGAATAGGTTGTCTTTAATAGCTCTAGTTTGAAAACCAAGCTCAAGACAAGATAGTTTAGATGAGATCGTTTCCTCCACCATAAAGAAGATTGATAATGAGAGAAGCAACGGACGTTGTGGTCGAGGAAGACCTCGAAAAGTCGAACCAGAGAATGCAAAACAAACACATGACAATGATGTTTGTGTTGATATGGATAGTTGGGATGATTCGAATGTGTCTGAACTTGAATCAACAAATGAAGAGGAGGATGACAATGATGAAAGTCCTACAGCTCGTTGTGAGCAAGGCGAGCATGAGGTTATTCTTGATGAACAGATTGGAATACTTTGTAAATATTGTTTCACTTTAGTCTTGGAGATCAAACATGTCTTACCCTCCTTATTCATACTGCTTCCAATGAAGGATTTCGATGCAATCCTAAGAGATGAATGCAAACTAAAACAAAAGATAGACAGAAAGTTAGACATTTAAAGCTAAGGTTTTTTGTGAAGTAAACAAGAGACCGATAGTCTCAAGCTAATCTATTGTTATATGTAACCATTCCATTTGTATATCTCAGACACCACCTGAGAATCTAAGAATCGTCTTTGAGAAGAGGATCCAGTGGCCATCTTGGACAGAAAGACTCACAAATTGAGGAATCGAGATATAACTCTAGTGAAGTCCAATGGAGTCACCATGGAAAGGAAGGAGAAACATGAGAACAAGAGGACGAGATTTTAGGTTTTACCGTTTTTAGTTAAGCATCTAAATTTCGAGGACGAAATTCTTTTAAGGGGTAAGGGATGTAGCGTCTAGGAAAAAATGATGAATAATTGGATAATTAAATAATTAAACTCTTAATTGTTTGATTTAATTATGTGTGTTTCAGAAAAACTGATAAAATGCATGATTAATTAATCGAATGTGTAATTTAATTGTAAAGCATAAGTTATCATTTATCGGAAGATTCATAATCAAAAATTGAAAAGATAGAAATGAAAATGAGACCAATCGGAGACCCGTAGCTCAAATCACGAAGAATACGACGAATACAAAGAATTAGAAACGAGATATTTTCGATGAATAGTAAAAAAGTAAGATATTTTTGATGAATAGTATGATATTTTGTAGAAAAGTATAAATAATACGAAATGAATCTTAAAAAGTAATTATTCGAACGAAAAGTCAAAAACGTAAGATCTCTCGTCTCTTTTCTCTCTCTCCTCTCTCTTCTGATTTTTCCGGCCACCGTCGCGGCCGCTGGCGGTGTCGGAATATTTTTCTTCTCGGCTTTGGCCGATTTTCACACCTCTTATAGCTTTCGATGAGCCCGTTCCAAATCCTAACTCGGTTTTGAATTTCGACATCTAGTTCACCAAAAAATGGCCGATCAATTGTCGAAAAACCCTCTTTCTTTCTCCTCCCTCTCTCTTTCTCTCTCCCCATTTCTTCCTCTTTCTCTCTCCCTCAGTCTCGTCGGACCTCCTGTAGCTGTCGTGCGTAGTGTGTGTCTTGTTGGGGGGGATGGCACCACCGGCCGGAGCTGTGTGTATGTGAGTATATGTGTGAGCGTGCATGTGTGTGTGTGTTTGGCTGTGTTGGTAGCGGTGCTGTACAGTGCCGCCGTGCTCGCTGTTGGTGGTGGCCGGTGTGTGGAGTCACGCCGGCGATGCTGGGTTGGTGGTGGTAGCCGGCGACATGGAGGTCATCAGCCAGAGTTGTGTGTGTGTGTATCTCGATGTATGTGTGTATATGTGGATGGTGGCGCTGAGCAACACCGTCGTGCTCGTCGGAGATGTGGGTGGCTGGCGCAGGATGCACCGGCGGTGCTGGGTGGTAAGGGTAGTTGCCGACGACCGGCGATGCTGTGTCGCCGGCTAAGATGTAGCAGGTGGAAGACGACGGGGGTGGAAAGGTTGACTGCTGCTGGGTTTGGGTGGCACCGGGAGCAAGAGCACACGCGCGAGCACGGGCGTCGGGTGCCACGCACGATGGGGGCCGCGATGGGAGCTGGTGCATGCACCGGGGGGCATCGGGTGCCGAATATGTGCATTGTGCGCGCAACAGGGACGTTGTACGCGCAACAGGAGTTGACTGACACGTTGGGTGATGTGTGGGCGCACCGTGTGCGCGTCGGGCGCGCCGTGTGTGCGTTGGCGAGTATGTCGTATATGTACGTCGTGTCGTCGGCAACGTGAAGTCGTCGGCCAGGATTCGGGGGTCCCGGTCAAAGTCAACTCTTTTCTAAAACTTACGAAAATGCCCCTACACCTTTAAACACTTTGTTTGAGCTTATTTTTCCTCCGTTTTTCTTCCGTTCAAACCCTAATCTTTCTATTTTCACCCTATGATCACATGTTTGACCTTCCACACTTGTTTCTTCATCCTTGATCTCTAAAGCTTTCGTTTCATTTCGTTCCATCTCATTTTCCCTATCGTTTCTTTTTCGAGTGAGTTTATATAATTAATGAATACATAATTAATGTAATATGGATCTAAGAAGCCTCTTACATGTATAGGCTCTCAATCGGAACAACCACACTAAACATTTGATACTCTATTTTTACACATTGTTACCACCGAACAAGATGGGGGTAACTTCTAATCTCTATATGTTTATTGTTTTCCGTATTTGATAAATGAATTGTTGAAATCTATGTACTGTGTTTATATATTATGTTTAATGTGTTCATGAATAATTTATGAGTATGATGTGAATGGACGAAAGTCCACATTCATGTGAAGAGACAAAGGTCTACTTTCATATTACGGGGTAACTGGGGTCCGTACTGTCATATTATGGGGTAACTGGGATCCGTACATTCTTATTACGGGGTAACTGGGATCCGTACGTTCATATTACGGGGTAACTGGGTTTCGTAAATAATAAGTCAGGGACTATGCGTCCATTAATGAACTGAATTATATACTATACTTTTATTTTACATGATGTGAACTCATATATGTTTAATTTGATTAAGTTGTTTGTTAATGAATTAATGAACTTATATTATACGGAAATTATCCCCATGAGTGTATTCAACGTATTCACCCCTATGTGTATTCACACTACAGGGAACAATGAAAGAGGAGAAGCGTATCGAGAGGGGTGTCATATCAATTGTGTTCTTTTTCCCTTTATGTCTTTCCGGTTTTGTCTTTTAAAACTATGTGGATCGTTTGTAAAATTAAATTGTTCTACTTTTATGTAATGGATCTTGTATGATGTTCCGCTGCTGTGTATAAATATTTTATTTCGGCTAGATGTCGAAGATTGATATATGTAAAAATTGTATGTTATCTATTTCCAAAGGTTTCTATTTTATATCATGTACGTCTATTTCCCTTTTTTCTTGCACGCCCATAAAAAAAGCTCTGATATATTTTAAGTGCAAAAATGGGGCGTGACACTAGGAATTTGTGAAACTAATAACATATACTAGTTTTGTTTAAAGCATATAATTATATCATAAAATGCGTATTGGTGTACACTAATCAGAGCTATGTGATTTGTTGAAGCATGAGAATGGTAGGGTAGTCATTGAAATCTTAGAAATTAGTATCTCAATGGGAAGAACGGTACGAAGGAAACACCTTTGTCTAGGTCTAATAATCGCATTTGGGAGTAGAATTCTTTTAGCCGATCTGCATGCATTACAGATGAAGAATGTCGATGTAATTTTGGGAATGGATTGACTTAAGGCAAATCACGCAGCGATCAAGTGCCATGCAAGAGAGATTATATTTTTTTGATACCTGAAGATGAGGAGTTCACGTTTTATGAAACGCGAGTTAAAGTCAACCCGAGGGTCGTATCGATTATGAAGGTAACCAAGATGCTCACAAAGGAGATTGTAAGGCTTGGTTGGTGAACGTGGTGAATTTCGAACAAGAAACAAGTCTCGTTGAGAAGGTGTCTATCGTAAGAGAGTATATAGATGTTTTTTCGAAAGATCCACCCGATCCTTCGTTAAATCGACAGATTGTATTTGAGATTGATCTCATACCAGGATTGGCACCAATATCAAAAGTGTCATATTGGATGGCACCAAATGATTCTTCAACTGCAAGAACTTTTGGACAAAGGATTCATTCATCCAAGAGTATCGCCTTAGGAAGCTCCAGTACTCTTTGTGAAGAAGGACTAGAGTTTTCGAATGTGTATTGACTATCGGAAACTGAATAAGCGAACAATCAAGAACAAGTATTCTTTATCTCGGATTGAAGATTTATTTGATCAGCCGAGAAGTGCAAATGTGTTTTCAAAGATCGACTTGAGGTCTAGATACCATCAAGTGAAGGTTAAAGATGTTGATATATCTAAGACAACCTTCAAGACAAAGTATAGCCATTACGAGTTCGTAATGATGCCTTTTGGACTCAGCAAAACATCAGTTGTTTTTCTGGATCTGATGAATCGTTTTTTTCATCCGTAACTCAATCGTTTCATCATAGTGTTCGGCAATGACACTCTAGTCTACTCGTGTGATAAGACACAACATGAACAACATCTCAAGAGTGCGTTGGAGACTTTGTGAAAGGGGAAGCTTTTTGCAAAGTTTAAGAAGTGTGAAGTTTACTTGGATTAGCTGGATATTACCGAAGATTCATAGAAGGATTTTCGAAGATTGCACGATCCTCTATCACCCAGGAAAAGCGAACGTGGTTGTTGATGCTCTTAGCAGAAAGGAAAAAAGGTCCACGACGTACATGATCACAGACCAGGACCAATTGATAGAAGAGATGTCGAAGTTGAATTTGGAAGTGGTAACACCCCCGAGCAGCATCAAGGCTAAGGTCGCAGCTTTGTTAGTAAAGCCATTCTTCGTGAGCATATAATTGAGGCACAAGGAAGAGACAAGTTTCTAATGAAGATGAGGGCTCATATGGAAAAAGGGAAAGCGGAAGGGTTCGCTTTATCAGCAGATGGAGCCCTAACCTTCAGGAAAAGGTTGTGTGTACCAAAGGACGAGGAGCTGAGAAAGGAAATTCTTGAAGAAGCTCATTGCTCGTCGTTATCTGCACACCCTGGAGGTACGAAGATGTATAAGAACCTGAATGAGAGTTTTTGATGGAGAAACGTGAAGGAAAGCATAGGACTCTTCATAAAAAAGTGTCTGATCTGCCAATAGGTGAAAGCTAAACACCAACGACCAGCTGAGATGTAAACTCCATTAGAGATACTGGAGTGGAAATGAGAGCACATCATCATGGACTACATTGTGGGATTGCCGAGAACCAAGCAAGGAAATCATGTCGTGAGGGTGATTGTGGACAGATTGATTAAGTTTGCTCATTTCTTGCCGATCAAGATGACCTATGGTTTAGATAAGTTAGCTCAGATCTATTTAGAAGTGTAGTGCCCCGGATCAAAACGAGCATAATTGATTAATTAAATATGTAACATATGACTTAATAAATATGTGCGTTTACTTTGACTGTTTAAATTACTTACGTGCGTTTCAGATACGTGTTTAATGTGTGATTCAGATGGATAATTTTCTTGGACATGGTATATAAAATATTTCTATACCATTAGATGTGTCTTGGAAAGACGAGAAGATAGAAACGAACTAGGGGTCAATCGGAGACCCGTAGCTCAAATGGAGATGAAAAAGGCGAAACACGAAGTTTCGGAAATATCAGAAGATATTTACGTGAATAGTGAAACGAGATATTTTGGTGAATAGTAACTTTTCCAATTTCTATAAATAGGGGCTTCCCCCAATTCATTTCTCACCCTTTCTTCGAACGAGCCTAAAGCGACGTTTACGAGTAAGTCTTTCTCTCTTCTCTCTCTCTTTTCTTTTTCGACCTTCGGCGTGCCACCACCGGTGCCGCCGCCGGCGATCGCCGGAATATTTTCAAAGTTCTCAGAATCGAACGGTTTTCGCATAGGTCGTAGCTCTCATCGAGGCAAGTCTAGTGACGGTCTTATTTCTCCGTTCCGACGGTCGGATCACCGGTAAATCGCCAGTCAACCTTCCCAAAAACCTTGTTTGAGTTCATCACCTTTTCTCTCTTCTCGTTTCTTGTTTTCTTTCTCTCGTTTTCCTCACCGGAGTGGTAGATAGCCATCCCGGAGTGTAGGACCACAGATTGGGGGTGGTGGAGCCGCCGGGGGAGGCGGCGTGGCCGGAGTTGTGTGTGAGTGGTTTTGGGTGAGAAGCTTGGGTTTGTGTGTGTGTTGTATATATATATGCATGTTTGTGTGAGTTTGGAGGTGGGGAAGGGTTTGTTCTCACACTGGAATTCGTTGGGGGTAATCGGAGATGGAGGAGGTTGGAACGGGGTTGCCGGTGAGACGTGGAGGTGGTGGCCGGTGACGGGAGGTCACCGGCAAAAAGCTCCATTTTCAGGTGTTTTGTCACGCACGGTCGCGCACGGTCGTGCGCGGTGGCACGGTCGTGCCCGGGGGAGGAGTGATCGTGCGCGGTAGGGCGGTCGCCGGGAAATATCCCTCAATCTTAAAACGCTCCGTTCGAGCTCGTTTCAACTCCGATTGAGCTCATTCTTTTTTTGTTGCGACCCTAATCTCGCCCTCTTTCATCTCATCCTATTAAATTGAACTTTCACCCTTTCCTCCTCAGCCTCAATCTTTAGATCCTTCAACTCATCATGTATTTAACGGTCGTTTTTCTTCCGGAAGAAACGTTTAACATTTTATTTATACTCCCTCCGTCCCAAATTATTTATCGTTTTAGCTCTTGAGATTTGTCCCAAATTATTTGACGTTTTAGGAATTCAAGGCATATTTTCCCAAATTCTTCCAAATTTACCCCTATTTATTATTCCTTACTAAATGCTCTATTATTTCAAAGTAAACATTGGAAATATGTATTACATTAATAAGGAGTATTAAATCAAATTGTGGGACTAGACATTCTAAAAGACAAATAATGAGTACTATAAAAAATCATATCCAAACATTTATGCAATACATAATGGAGCATATGAATATGAAAAGAGAAGAAAATCAAGAAGTGAATTCCCTTTTTCCTAGTTTTGATCTGAAAGTTGAAGAGAATGTAGCAATGTTTGTCAAAGTTGAAGTTGACAACGTGGAAAATTTGAAGATGGAAGATATTGGAGTACAAAATCATGAGGTAAGTACATCGAATGCTAATGGCCGGTTTGATTTGAACAAGTTCTACTACGATGAGGGACAACTCCATGAAAATCCTGAAATCCAAGAAGCAATACTAAAGATGCTGAGAATTTATCTATCACGTTTCTTTTAGACATTATTTTCTCGACAATGTATGTACTCGAATCATGTTGTACGAGTGTAGAGTTCGTGTTTGTTATATTAACCTTATTGCAATATGGATACAAGAAGCAATATTCAAATAAAGTCTTATCCTTGACTTAGCTGCTATACTTAGCTTTCAAAAAGCAGAAAGAAAACATTGAAGAAGAAGATTTGGAATAAGAAACTTCAAGTTCAACATGCAGAAAACCCAATGCAATGGCTTAAACGCCAATTAACTTTTTCCAACATCTACAACTCAACTAAAATTCTCCTAACATATTCATTACATTATGAAGTAAAGTCAAGTCACAAGTAATTTCCTTAGGCAGTCGATTCTCTCTTTCTAAAGCAGTCTTATTTATATGTGGAATTTTATATTTGTTACCTCCACCAACTTTCATGATCTCTACCATGCAAAGTTGTTGAGTCAAAAAAATATGTTCCACTTTTCTAACAGGGTATTCCACAAATGATTTTTCAACAGCATAGATAAGATCATCAATAGTTCTTGGACACTCCTTATGTTGCAACGACTGTATTGCACGAAAAAATCCAAGATCCAAAATATTTAGATCCGGTGAATTTGCTGGTTGGCAGATCAGTCTTATATCAAAACCATTCGGTGATGCTGCTCTTTGAAATTCTTCGTCACTAGGATCAACATGCGTTCTTGCATTATCTTGCTGAATAAAAATAGTAGTGTTTCCTGATCCTTCTCGAGGCCACTTAGCATGAATTGCTGGTATAACTTTTTCAAGCAAGTATGCTCGTATGGTGTCTCTCTTGACTGATGTAATTGGTCTTGTCTCTAAAGTTCCAGCCTCTCTATTTATACTTCTCCTTTGTGCTGGATGCTTGGTGACAAAAGGAAAGACTCCAATTTTTCCTGAAAAAATTTCGTTTCCATCGTCATCAAATCTTGGACGAGCCATAGCAACCAAAAACATCACTTTGCCTATGAAATTCTTGCTTTGACACGAACGTGAAGGGCCATCTTCAGAAGGCAACAAGTAGTATGTTTCAGATTTTTTTGACATATAAAACCATTTCTCATCAATGTGAATCATATTATACATCCCGACAAACTTCGGCTCATTAGACAAACTATTATGATCTAGCATGGAGATGCAAAACCGCAACCGAGCTCTCATGTTTTCATCTTTCAAATAAGGCTTTATAGCATTCGAATGACGTCGAATAAGACCCCGTTTCCTTATTCTATGTAATGTTGATCGACTAATCTTCAAAGAATTACTAAGACTCCTCAAAGTTGTTCTTTCGTTGAAAGGAATATCAGTAATTTTAGAGAGATCAATTTGAATCCTCTTACGACCGACATTTCCTCTTTTTCTATTGGACACATCAATGAAACCACTATTTAAATTCTCTCTAGCTCGTTGCCAAATGCGTTGCACCATTCTTAATGGTACTGAAAATAAAGAAGCAACTTCCTTAGTTGTATTTGGCTTCAATTTTCCATCAATGCTTCTTTCCAACAACGCACAACAAATTGCCCTTTTTTTTTCATTTGGAACGGTAGAATATGTGGTTGACACCATTTGTGCAGGCTCAGATTCCTCGAAATTTTCTGCAATTTATTGAATAATAAAACAGTGAATGAACTCTATATTAAAGTTATTAAGGATAAAAAAAACTTGAATTGAGAGGAATAATCTCTGTCACCTGCGTTGAATTCTTGCTCGTCCATCTCTTCTTCATTAATACATATATTCAGGTCGGGCAATTCTGTATGAAACTCATGATAACTAGGTTCCACATTAAGATCAAGGAAAAATTGAACATTGCCACTATCATTATACTCATTGGGAGGATCTTTGTTTAAGTCTATTTCTGATACTCTCTCACTCGAATTCATGTTTTTATTCTTCTATAACTTGAAAGCTGCAAAAATTTCTTGTTGTGAGCTCATTTATAGAGTGAAGTTTTAGCTCCACCTTTAAATTTGAATGATTTAAAATTTGGCTCTTGCTATCATTTTCTATTCTTTGTTTAATTTTTTGTTTTGGCTCCCAAATTTTGAGTTCTGTTTTTTGTTCTTTGTTTACAGTGTTGTTTTGGCTCCCAAATTTTGATCTCTATTTTTCGTTCCTTGTTTAAATTTTATATTGGCTCCAACCTGTTTTTTTATTTGGATAAAGAAGATTAGTCTTGATAATCTTAACAATCTGAATTAAAGACTGCAATCAATTGATTAAAGACTCTTCGTAATATTAATAATCTTCAGTCTTGATAAGGTAGTAATCTTAATAGTAATCTTCAGTCTTGATACTGTAATCTTTAAGGGAGTATTAATTACAGTTGTGGTTAAGGTAGTCAACCAATATATTAAATACAATACACAATTATTAGATTTAAATAGGGATAGATCGGTCTTTTTGTTGGTTTCCTTAATCTGCGTGAAAAGTGTTAAAACGACAAATAATTTGGGACGGAGGGAGTAATTAATAAGGATCTAAGGGCACCGTAACATGTGTAGGCTATATTTTGGATTGAGCTTGGGTTACTGTTGGATTGCACTTGAGATATTGGACATTTGAGACTTTCGACTCACGTGGTAACCACCGAACAAGGTGGGGGTACATTCTAAACCTTAAGCTTTAAGTTTCTGTTAATAAATGCATGAATGATGATAAACGAATGCGTGATATGTGAACCCGTACTTAATGAAATGAACCTTAATTGTAATGCTACGTGAATCTATGTGTTTATTGTTTTCCTTGTTTGATGTATGATCTCTACGTGTTGTGTTTATATACCGTGTTTATCTTACGAAGGTACGATAGAGTTGGACAGAGTGTCCAGTGGGCTGAGTGTCCTTGGGCTGCGGGTCCAGTAGTGAGTCGACAGAGTGTCCAGTGGGCTGTGTGTCCTTGGGCTGCGGGTCCAGTAGTGAGTCGACAGAGTGTCCAGTGGGCTGTGAGTCCTTGGGCTGCGGGTCCAGTAATGAGTCGACAGAGTGTTCAGTGGGCTGAGTGTGGGCTGCGTGTCTAGTAGTGAGTCGGTGGAGTGTCCATTGGGGGGCTTAGTGTCCATTTGGGCTGCGAGTCCTTTTGTGAGTCATGGGTTGTGTGTCCGTTTATGAATCGAGTTATGTGTTTTGTATAATACGTGATGTGTTTATTTGCTGAACTTTTATATATGTTTAATACGTGATCGGCTTGATAATGTTAAAACTTTGAAAAATATCCCCACGAGTGTATTCAACGCACTCACCCCTTAATCTGTACTCATACTACAGGAGAAGAAGAGAATCTTGACGCGTAGAGAGAGGGATGCCCTATCAGCTGTGTCCTTTGTCCGGTTTTGTCTTTAAAGCTATGTTGAAACGATGTTCCACATTTTGTAAAATGTTAACTGTATTTCTCCTTCTTTGTAGAGGATCCTGATGTTTTTCCACTGCGTAATGTTTTAAACTCCGTTTTATCGGTTGCATCCGATGTTTTAAGTGTATCCCTTTTTATCCTCTCTTTTTCTTTCTATTTTATTTCATGCTCGCCTTCTTCCTCTTTCTTTCTTCACGCCCAAAAAATGAAAAACTCTGATATTTTAAGTGAAAGGTTCTGGGGCGTGACAAGAAGAGATCGTCAGGTTACATGACATACCAGTTTATATCATTTCGAAAGAAAAAGAAACGTTAAGACCAAGGTACATGAGACCTTTTGAGATTTTAGAGCGGATTAGATAAGTCGCATATAGTCTAGTCTTGCCGCCGGATTTCGCCGGTAAACACAACAACTTCCACGTATCCATGTTGCGGAAGTATGTATTCGATACAAGCCATGTGATCAATCAAGAAATGAAATGAATCGAAATATAACTCTAGTGAAAGTCCAATGGAATCGCTATGGAAATGAAGGAGAAACATGAGAACAAGAGGACGAGATTTTGGTAAAGTAGCCAGTTTTGCCGTTGTTAGATATACATCTAAATTTCGAGGATGAAATTCTTTTTAGGGGGAAGGGATGTAACGCCTAGGACAAAACGACGCATAATTTGGTAATTAAATATTTAAACCCCTAATTGTTTGATTTAAATACGTGCGTTTCAGAAAAATAAAATAATGCATAATTAATTAATCGGTTGCATAATTAAATCAAGAAGCATAGGATATATTTTATTAAAGCTTCGTAATCAAAAATCAAAAAGATAGAAATGAAAATGAGGTCAATCGGAGACCCGTAGCTCAAAACACGAAGAATACGAAGAATCGAAAAAGAGATATTTTCGATTAAAAAGTAAAAAGTAAGATATTTTTGTCTTTTTTCTCTTTCTTCTCTCTCCTCTGTTTTTCAGCCGGCGGCCGCCGTGCTGCCATCGGTGCCACCGCTAGTGCCAAAACTTTTTTCTCGGCTTCGGTCGATTTTCACCTCTTATAGTTTTCGACGAGCCCGTTCCAGATTCGAGTACGGTTTTACTTTTTGATGGCTTATTCATCGGGAAATGGCCTGTCAAACCTAGTCAAACCCTTTTTCTCTCTCCCCGCTGTTCTCTCTCTTTCTCTCATTCTCCCTCTCTACCTCATCGGAAACCTCCCCTCATCCGTCGTCGTTCGCCTAGGTATGTGTGTGTGGGGTGGCACCGTCGTGAGCGGCGGCGTCGTGTCTGTTTCTGGTGTGTGTGTGTGTGTGTTTGTGTAGGTGTGTGTGTGTGTTGTGGGCGGCACTGAGCAGCATCGTCGTGCTCGCCGGGAGTGTGGGTAGCCGGTACAGGGTGCACCGGCGGTGCTGGGTCGGTGGGGTGGTCACTGACGATGCTGTGTCGCCGGTTGTGGCTTGAAGGTGGAAGATAATGGGTGTTGCTGTTGTTGCGTGTGTGAACGCACACACGAGGGTGTCGGGACGGGGATGTGTCTCGGTCGTGCGCGTCGGGTGTTGTGTTCGCACGTTGCGCGTGTACTAGACGGGTGTCGCGGGCGCTGGTGCAAAGGTTAGGTACCGATGTCGGGTGACGCGTTTAGCTAACTGCTGTGTATGTCGTGTGTGTGTCATCGTGTCGCCGACGATGGAAAGTCATCGGTCATGAGTCGGGTTGTATGTGTGGCAACGGGATAGAGGTTTTGATTAAAATCAACCCTTTTCTGATTTACGAAAATGCCCCTACATCTTTAAGCTCGTTCTTTCCTCGTTTTAACCCGTTTTTCCTCCGTTCAAACTCTAATATTTTCATTTACATTCTATGATCGCATGTTTCACCTTCCATGCTCGTTTCTTTATTTTTAAGATTGAGTTTCGAACCTTCGTTTTGTTTCATATCCTTCAACGCCTTTTTTCAAGAGAATTCTTTTAAGAATACGTAACTATCGTAATAAGAATCTAAGAAAATCCTCATTTACATGTGTAAGCTTTCGAGTTTAGGAAAGATCTTAAAGCTTAGCATTCAACATATCATGAGGAATTACCACCGAATAAGGTGGGGGTAACTTCTAATCCCTAATAACTTTACACTTCTGTATTTAACGTACAATGATGATGAACGAACACATGCATGTGAATTAAATGTTAAATGAATCATTGAAATCTATGTGTTGTGTTTATATGTTGTGTTTAATGTGTTTATGAATAATTTATGAGAATGATGTGAAGGGACGAAAGTCCACATTCATGTGAAGAGACAAAAGTCTACTTTCACATTACGGGGTAACTGGGGTCCGTAACTGTCATATTACGGGATAATTGGGATTCGTACGTTCATATTACAGGGTAACTAGGTTCCATAAATAATTAGTCAGGGATTGTGTATCCATTAATGAACCAAATTATGTGTTATGCTTTTTACGTGTTGTGAACTCATATATGTTTAATTTGATTGACTGTTAAATAAATGTTAAAACATGGAAATTATCCCCACGAGTGTATTCAACGCACTCACCCCATGTGTATTCACATTACAGGAAATGATGAGTATCAAGATGTGTAGAGAGGATGGTGCTATATCAAGATTTCTCTTTTTTCTTTTAAAACTTAACGTTTAAACGATATTTTAATATTCCACGTTTGTAAAAGATAAACTGTAGCACCCCAACCCATCATTGTAGGATTGAGGCGCTACCTTAACCTTATATGCTCAAATAATTTTGTAAAAGGGATAATAATTTTTCTTTTTAAATAATTTTCGTAAATAAACTCAACGGAAGACTTTACTAAACACGAGTATTCCTTTTTTTTTACTTTCTATTTTAAATCGAAAAATCTTAGCATGTAAGAAACTAACTCGTGTCTTACCCACATTTGCAAATCAAAAACCTTGACATATTTAAAATGACTAAACAGTTTACTTAAGATAATATTAGAAGTGTCAAAAGAGGCATTAAGCATATTAACTTCATACATATTAACATATATTAAAAACATATAATATATATGCTTTTAGAGAGGGGTCCGTACAGCTGGCTACACATCCGCTTCGTTGTAAGGGGGTCCTGAAAATGTTTAAACATAGCAACATAAGATTTGAGAAATCTTAGTGGATAACGCTTATTAATTGTTACGCTAAAAAGATTAACCAATATGCTAACTACGTCATCATCCAAGGTCCGAAGACCTGGCATCCAAGGTCTGAAGACTTAGCATAAACATTCAAGGTCCGAAGACCTGGCATCCAAGGTCCGTCAACCTAGTACTTCACCCGAAGGTGTCATTTCAAGACATCTTACACTCGTACTCAACATACAAGTTATTCTAATCAATGTAACCGTAAATAAATGTTACCCACTTTTGACGTTGATTTGTAAGTTGGGATAGCTCCTGAACTATCCGGTCGCTCGTACTGCACTCGACACGTTTATAAATTCTTAGTCTTTATGTTGCATTTCAATTATATCATACATATCTAACTTATTAAGTTTGTCGTACATATAATATATGTATATCAAAAAATAGAATTATTGATCTAGGAGAATATTTTAAAGTATACTTTCAATCAAACATCAATTGTACTTTGAAGGGAATGAAAACCGTATTTTTTTCATCTTAACTCATAAAACTCTAATTCATATGCTAAAGACTTAAATTATTTAACACTTCACATATAAGCACACATTTAATCACATAATATCAGTTTTAAAATATTGTCAAAATGCATTCTTAAATCATAGGTAAAATTTTGATCTTGAAGTTAGTAATATATAAGAAGAAAAGACACTATTTGCTACAATAATTTTCATAATTTAAACGATCATCCAAAATTCATGAAAATAAGCATGCATTTACATAACAACCCTTAGTTATCCATGCTAAAATATTAGGCATAAATTCAAATCACAAAAGCTTTAATAAATTATTTAAGATAATCAAAAATTGTTCGAAAATGCTCTAAAACCAGTCTGTGTTATAAAATTCACCGTAAATTATATATTTACTAAAACCTTCTGAAATTAATAATTTAGACTTCTAACATCATGTATTTAAACATAGTAAAACATTTTTGAAAAATTATAAGGGACCGATTTTATAAAATTAATTTTCTAAGGTTTGAAAACTGCATAATTCCAACTCAAATTGGACTATCTTTGAAAAATCATCATAATTTGTATACTACTCCAAACATTACAATATGTTAACCATAGACTCAACACTTCATATAGTATAACATACCGAAATAGTTTTGAAAAATTCCAAGTATAGAATTTTATAAAAATCGACAAAGTGGACTGCCATTTCTAAAATTTCACAACTTGATTAAACTCACCTATTTTCACAATTAACATGTAGATTCGACTTTTATAACTCTATCAACCTCAAATAAACCATCTTGACTCAATGGATCGCACATGCAATGAGCTTAGACAAGATAATCAAACATGCAATGACTAAATCAACATGCAATTGAACAATCAACTCCCAAAAGTGACATATTTTAAAGATCAACCACAGAAAACAAGACTTTGAACAAATTTCTTCACATTAGTAGAAAATCACCCTTGGATCATACATGCAATGTGTTTAGATAAAGAAATCAAACATGCAAAGCTTAATCCAACATGCAAAGCTTAAAATGACATATTTTTGAAGATCCACTACTTAGAACAAGGTATCCAACAATTTTATCACATTTGTAGGAAATATCACTTAGATCTTACATGCAACTCAAAATTAGAACTTAATCATGCTTCTAAGGAAGAAGAGTGGTGAGGATTTAGCCAAAATACCTCTTAAATATACAAACTATGAGTTCTTTGACCGAGTGTGTCGCCCTGGGGAGCTCCAGTGCTGTTTGTGAAGAAGAAGGATGGCAGCTTTCAAGATGAAGAAGTATCTCTCTTCAATGGATACTTTTCCTACAATGGATACATTTTCGATATCTATATATAGAAGGTGTGAGTGACTGAGAAAGATGCTGAGTAGAGCCGAGTGGAAAATCAGATATACTCCAAAGCTTTTCAAGCTTACCTTTGTTCAACCACTCAACCTTCGAAGTAGTCAACTATAGCATTCGAGCTCTCAAGTTCAAGGTTGTTTCGAGTTCGCACCAGTTGAAGAAAAACATATACTTTTAACCATTGTGTTGTGTGTGCTAGGTTGTTTTATCTTTGGTGTACTTAGTTGATAGGATTACATCCTTGTTAAGTTTGTAGTCTTGTGTAGGCTATTTACCCTGTGTGGGATTTGGCCTAGGAATCTTTGATTCTAGTAGGTATAACTTGTTAGGAAGAAGTTTGTAAAGTTGGGCTTGTAAATCGAACTGACTTAACGAAGTTCCTCCTTAAGAAGGAGTAGAGTGGACGTAGAAGGGTTACACCACCTTCGAACCACTATAAGCCATAAGTGTTTATTATTTTTATCTACCTGTTGCATTGCATTGTTATATCATTTTGCATACATCATCAGCATATTGTATAAGGTTTTTGGTAAAAGCATCCTTTATAAAAGAAAACTGATTTTCCTAAAGAAACTCTATCTTATTTATTCTGCTACATACTGTGATACCAGATCAGGAACCTAATACAGTATACTGCCAGGTTACTGATCTGAGTTAGATTACTGTATTCACTGTTGAATCAGCAACCTGTTTCACTAAGAGTTTTAGAATCGAAAATCGATAGAGGTTCATTCACCCCCCTCTGAACTTCTGACCACTTGGGACCAACAATATAATATTATTAAATAATTATTTAATTATCGAAATACATGTTGCACGTTTAGATTTTTTTTAATAGGTTTGGGAGTGGAAGGAAGGGTAACAATAAAGCCTAGAAAACTTGTCTGGTCATCACAATATGCACCTTTATGATACCACTTGAGCTATAAGACTCGTGATATGTTGCACTAGTAGATAAACATAAATATTTTTTATTTTTTATTTTGAAAAGAATATATGTTGTTATGCCTATTATATTATTCAAACAACCTACCATTTTTTTAGTTTGTTTTTTATTGTTAATGTCTACCCTCAATTTTCTTTCAATTAAAGATAAAAAAAATGAGAGAAAATTTCACAACTTGAGACATGCTTTTTAATTCCTTGATGGAAGTAGTTTAGATTGAAATTTCTAAACAGTTCTTCTCTTCACTCAAGGGTTACATAGCATTGTGTGTGTTGTGTGTGAAGATTTTTGCTGAGAAAATATGATTGATTTTATGAAATGAGAAAAATTGTGTAACTGAGAAATATCATATAGTTTTCCTTCACTCAAATTAAGTAGTCGTTGCTATCATCGCTTCATAATATTTTTTAAACATATTCAAAAAAATTATTCAATTTCATTAATTAATAATGCATGAAAAGTTTGAACAATAATTTTCAATCATCCCACCTTTATTTTAATTTTTTTATTTTTTTTTATTTATATTTTTTATTTAAATTTTAAAATTTAACAAATTTCGAATATGCAAATAATTTCTTTTATTGAATATGTCATTTAGGTAAATTTAGTTAGCATTCATATATTATTTAATAATGGTTTTTAGCAATATAATTTTTTTATAATTTCTCCTATTGAATTCTAACATATTAGGAAAAAAAAAAAAAAGCAATGTGACTTTTGCAACAAAGTGTGCAATAAAATTTGTTGTATTCAAGTCGGCTAAGCAATGTGTATTTATTGGTGGCACTCTTGACTATCGAATGGGAAACATGATCGATCAGATCCATTTCAGCAATTCGTTGCGTCCAATAATGACTAATCTCCACTATATAGATACATTGATCTCCAAGTGAATTCGTGGTCTGAAATTTCTCACCATTCTTCTACCACTTATTGAAAATGTTGTTTTGAAGGTCACCCTTTAACACAAAAAATAATATGAGACAGTTTTACGGATAGCTGCCTTGAGACAAAGTTTCATCACCCATAAAGAACATATGAATTATAAGGTTTGAGTTATGGGTGATTGAGTTGTAGATTAACTCATCTCATGCAATACAATAAAAATTTGTTCTCACAAGAGACTCGCTCACAATTTAATTGGGTCAATTCCATGAATTAACCTAACAACCTGAGAAAAAAGTTTTGGTTGGCTACTAATATAGTTCTTACATCCCTAAAAATAATTGTCTCCAATTTAATTGAATTTCATTAATTAATTGCATGAAAAGTTCAATTTCATTTTATAGTTTTAAGAGCATTTATTCATATTCAACTTTCAAATTATAATGATGTATAAAAGTGATTATTGAATTTACTTACAACAAATGTAGTTAAATATGAATAGATCAATCAATCTCTTTATCAAATTTATATTAAGTTTTTAATATTTTGGAGTATTTATTTTGTGATGAAAGAATTATCAACTTGAAAAGACATAAGATATATTTAAAAGCCCGATTTGATAAGATGGCCCAACAAAATCCAATACAAAATAATATAACTTGAATTTTGAGAATGAATTGAGTTAGATGGTATTTGAGTGAGCTAATAAACTCATTAAAATATTTTATAAAATATTTAAGAGTTTATAAACTACGTAAAAATGTTTGGTAAAAATTTAAAGATAAGATCTAATTTCAGTTTAAGGGGGTGTTTGGGTGAGCTTATAAGCTCCTTACAACATCTTATAAGTTGTTTAGAGCTTATAAGATCTTCAAAAGTATTTGATTAAATTTTAAAATAAGATTTTATTTTATCCAAAAATAAGATGTTAGAAACTTATAAGCTCCTTTTTTATAAGACCTTATTTTTGTAAAACGCCTTCAATTTCGAACATTTAAATAAAACAATTGCATATCATTATATAATAATATCTTATAAGTTTGATCATCTTATTTATCCATACATTTCAACAATTTATTTTTAAACTAAAATTAAACACTTTATAGACTCAAAAAAATCTTATAAAAGCATCTACAACAATTGTGTTTAGAAGTGTTTTAGTTCAAAAGGTAGTACTTTAATAATAAAATATATATCTAGTGTTCTTGCAGGGTGTTAGTTTTTCCTGCACGAACATTCTTAGAGGAGTGAGAGAGATGCATGATTAGGTGGGTCCAACATAATAAATAAATATTTTTCTAGTGTCTTTTTCTTTTTTTTTTAACTTTTTTTTTTGTTTTGCATTTTTTTAAAATATTCTTAATACACTAAAACAAATCAACGCAGATGGCCCGAGATTTAAAAGTTTACTAAGTTCTTTCGAATATGGAAGAGGAAGAATCAGTTCGATTTGACCCGACAATGCCCTTTGCCTGATTGGTTGGATGGGTGGGGCTACTCACCTCATTTATTGTTAGATAATTGGGTATAGTGTCCTCCATTATATATATGTTGGAAATTAAACGGGTCCATAATCGAATTCGGGTCGAATAAAATCCGTTTTTTCAATCTAATCGAACGATAGCGGAAGCGATGAATTTCAAAAATAATTATTTGAAATATAAGACGAATCATCAATATTAAATTTATTTAAAGCTAAACAAAGGAAAAGAAATATACAATATTTGACGATTTTATTTTCTCTTTTGCTTTAACTTATATCCAACGGTTGAATCCAAAAATTGCTGAAGACACCACGATTTTCTGATTTGATTCTCCCTTTCAACGGTAGTGTGTGGGTACCCCAAATATCAATTATAAATTTCTAATTAAATTATTTATATGATGTACTCAACTCATGAGATTATAGGATTGGGCTAATTGAATTGCGAGGGGTATAGAACTATTGTATTAAAGAAACCACAAAATTGAGATCAGAATCTCAAAATTGGCATGTATTTCTCTCAAAAGTGAACGCCTATTTTCTCAAAAAATGTCGTGTATCTGTTCTATTGTTTGGCATATATTTTCCATATTCGGAGAGAGAAATTGTGGCTATCTTTTATAGATTCAATTCTATTAGTTATGTATCCCATTGAAATTCTAATCCCAATCTATTTGGACCAGGATCCTCTACTGGGCAACTAACCCAACAGGGGTTGTTGGGTATGAAACGCTGCCGTTTTATTTATTTATTTATTTTCATTCCTTTTGTTTTCTCTTTTTTCTTTTTGAGTAAATATTTTCTCTATTGCATCAAGTGGAATGTACTATGTTTTGTGTATTAGTATTTTCTGTTTTAGTTTTATGACCTGTGTAGTGTTTGTATTTATATTGGTTTCATATGTTTTTTAATTAGTGATTGAGATATTTTGTTTTTATTTGCAGTTTGATTTATACACCGTGCAGACCAAGTGGTGTTGTTGAACTTGTGTGATGTTTGAGTGATAGACAGAGGGCTGATGTGTTAAGTATAGGGTTTGGAGGTTTATTAAGAATGTCTTTGACTAGGGTTAACAAGATGATGAATACGTGGTTTGTTTTAATGGTGGTAGTAGGATGTTAACGATAGATAGTCATCGTAGTTTTGTTGTAACTGCTGATGATGTTTTTGATATTTTTATGATTCCATGGGGAAGTCATAATGTTGTGAAGTTTACAAAGAATGAAGATGACATATTTGATATGTTTAAAGATATCTAAAACATTGAGCCTAGATCATCTCTGAAGTTGTTGCACAATGTGATGACTACCACTTTAGTTGATGGGGGGATGATTTTAAGAGGTTATTTATTTTGTATTTGATGAATATTTTTTTGACTCCGACTTCGAATCAATTGCTCTGTATGGGCATTTTGAAGTGTTTGTTGGATGTAGAGAATATTCGTAACTTTGACTGGTGTACATATGTGTTGGAGAGAATTTGTGAGTCTGTTACTAGCTTTCACTTAGAGAAGATAAATTCTTTAAGTTGTTGTGTGCTAGTGTTGCAAATGGTGTATTTGCATAGGCTAAAGTGACATGGGATTGAAGAGCCTCGTAGTTTGTCATTGATACAACATTGGACTAATGATAAAATGGACAGAAGGTGTGATGAAGAGGTAGCTTCTGGTCCTTATGGCGATGCAGAGCTCTTGTTGAATGTGTACCGGTTATCTGAAAAAAGATGTATTAAAAAAATTGACAATTCTGGTGAGAAGGTTTTTGAGAAGCCTGTTGCTGCTGGTGATAAAAATGATGCTGCTGCTAGTGAGAATGATAAATCTTCCAAATTTATCAAGTGTGCATTGTCGGAAGGTGAACCTGATGATAATGAAATCAAAAATATGGCCAAGGATATAAGTATCTTCATACTTTTATGTTAGTTATAGTTTTATGTTTTTTTTATTGATACCTTCATGTTGCATTAGGCATACATTTATGTTCAATTAGTCATACCTTTATGTTGCACTAGACATACCCGTATGTTTCATTAGTCATACCGTAATGTTTCATTAACCATACTTTTATGTTGCACTAGACATACTTTTATGATTCATTAGTCATATCCTTTTTTTATGTTACTGTATAGGCTACTCATGAATTATAAATGTATGTCTAGTGCAACATAAAAAAATAAGGGTATGACTAATGATATGTCTAGTGCAACATAAAAAAAAAATAAGGGTATGACTAATAAAACATAAGGTATGTCTAGTGCAACATAAAGGTATGGTTAATTAAACATTAAGGTATGACTAATGAAACATAAGAGTATGTCTAGTGCAACATAGAGGTATGGCTAATTGAATATAAAGGTATGACTAATGAAATATGAAAGTATGTCTAATGCAACATAAATGTATCAATAAAGAAACATAAAACTATAACTAACATAAAAGTATGAAGGTACTTACATCCTTAGCCATTTTTTTGATTTCATTATCATCAGGTTCACCTTCTAGCAATGAAACTTGATAAATCTGGAAGATTTATTTTTCTCACCAGCAGCAGCATCATTTTTATCACCGGCAAAAACAGGCTTCTCAAAAACCTTCTCACCAGAATTGTCAATTTTTTTAATATATCCTTTTTCAGATAATGGGTACACATTCAACAAGAGCTCTGCATCGTCATAAGGACCAGAAGTTGTCTCTTCATCACATCTTTTGTCCATTTTATCATTAGTCCAATGTTGTATCAATGGCAGACTACGAGGCTCTTCAATCCCATGCCACTTCAGCCTATGCAAATACACCATTTGCAACACTAGTACACAACAACTTAAAGAATTTTGTCTTCCTTGAGTGAAAGCTAGTAACAGACTCATAAATTCTCTCCAACACATACGTACACCAGTCAAAGTAACGAATATTCTCTACATCCAACAAACACTTCAAAATGCCCATACAGAGCAATCGATTCGAAGTTGGAGCCAAAAAAACATTCATCACATACAAAACAAACAACCTCTTAAAATCATCCTCCCATCAACTAAAATAGTAGTCATCACATTGTGCAACACCTTCAAAGGTGATCTAGGCTCAATGCTATAGATATCCTTAAACATATCAATTATGTCATCATCTTCATTCTTTGCAAACTTCACAACATTATGACTTCCCCGTGGAATCATAAAAATATCAAAACCATCATCAGTAGTTACAACAAAACTACGATGACTTTCTATAGTTAACATCCTACTACTATCATTAAAATGATTCACTAACCACGTATTCATCATCTTGTTAACCCTAGTCAAAGACATTCTTAATAAACCCTCAAACTATATACTTAACACATCAGCCCTCTGTCTATCACTCAAACATCGCACAAGTTCAACAACACCACTTGGTGTACACAGTGTATAAATCAAACTGCAAATAAAAACACAATATCTCAATCACTAATTTAAAAACATATGAAACCAATATAAATACAAAAACTACACAGATCATAAAACCAAAACAGAAAATACTAATACACAAAACATAGTACATAAATCACACATTTATGTTACACTAAACATACCTTTTACATAAAATATACATACTTTTATGTTACACTAAACATAACTTTTATATAAGCTTCACATACATTTATATTACTTTAGTCATACCTTAATTGTGCTTTAATCATACCTTTTATATAAAATTCACATATCTTTGCATTACTTTTGTCATATCTAATTGTGCTTTAATCATACCTTTATGTTACATTAAATATACCTTTTATAAACAATAGACATACCTTATACAAACAACAAAACTAATTAAATTCCAAAACAGAAAACGGAAACACATGAAAAAATATAAAAATTACAAATATACTCATCCAAAACCATGCACTACACATAACATGTATTACACAAGGGATATCAAACAAAATATATACCTATCCTTATCAACACAATGAGTATCAAAAGCCCTCCTGGGTCTCTTCCTCACAACTTGTCTCTCAGGAATAACTGCAATCTCTCTCTTCGATGTCATCTAAACACATGCAAAGATGAATTTAGTGTCAATATAAAGCAAAATGTCAAATAATATCAAAAATATACAGAAAAATATAAAACTAGGGTTTTCAATCCAAATGTTGAAGAACCAAAAATGAAATACAAACATAAGATAAAAAAACTAATTCCAAAAATATTTCAAAAAACAAACAATACGAAACAGTAATTTCACAAACAAAAAACTTAAATCAGATACAAATCTAGGGTTCCAATACCACATGTAAAGAGAAATAAAATTACAAATCAAACAAACAAACATCATAAAGAACAAAAATTAATACAAAATACACAATAAGATCGAAGAAAAAATATGTGCGCACTATAGGATTTAAAAAATTGAAGAAAACATCTCAAACTCAAAAACAACTTCACATTGAGTGAAATACAACCGCCAACTACACACGAACTGAGAAGAAATCGGATGGAAAGATAGAAGATCGTTAAAGAGAAGCAAAACGATGTCGAGAGAGAAGAGAGAATCGGTGAGAAATAAGCACGAAGAAAACTGCAACTTTGAAAAATGAAAAAAAAGTATTTATATTTCTCAATTGCCTAGTCGGATCTAGGGCCGGATCGGATCAGATGTATGGATCACAGATCCATGCATAAAGTGCATTAAAGTTTTTGTCTTACAAAATAACCACCCAATATTTTCTTAAACATCATTCATGATCCCACATATTCTTACGCACAGTCGAGAATACAATTATGAATGATATTTTTGAATAAAGTTGATGTTGAATTAAGGGCAAAATAAAATTCATTTGTTTTTTATTTTTTTAATGACAAACCATGTATTCCACTCATCACTTCATAATATTTTATGACAGTGATTTGGTAAAATATTTATTTAAATTGGTGAGATGGTAGTATTATTTTTATCCATATTTAATTTATAATAATTTTAACAAAAATGAAGTCTTTGATATAAATTCTCATTAGTTGTGGCAATCAAAATTTGATAAATATCTCAATAACATTAATTTTTATTCTTATTCAAAATGTGTGGATATATATATGATAAAATTTAAATATATATATATATATATATATATATATATATTTAAGTTACATATGTAGGTAACCGTTTTTTGCATGTTTATGTATGACAAAAAAAATATTTATGCCACTATTTACACAAATGACATAGATTGAATTTATATATTAAAATTATTCAAAGGTTACATGTGCAAATCAATTTTTAAAAAAATGTTGAATTTATTACCATGATTTAAGGATAAAACTATTTCTTTCATTATTCTTTTAATATTACACAACATAATAAGGAAAACTAACATTTCACAAGTTTCCATATAAAAAAAACATATTTGTGAATAAAAAAAAAAAAAACTAAAATAGAAGGTTGAAATGTTGACTTTTGGCAGGAAATTACTATTTTGGAAAAACAATAAGAAATCATTTTGTTTATATATATATATATATATATATAGATTTTAAGTATTTAAAATATTGATTTTGATTTTAGTTACATAATTTGAGTAAACTTTTGATGAGAATTGATCAGGCACGCACCTGAAGAATGCGCATTGTGCGCACTTCTTTAAGATTTCTTTTTTTTTTTTTAATTTTTAATATCTCATATTATTTCTTTTCTCACACTGCCACCTCACATTCTTTAAAATTTCTTTTCTTTTTTTTTTAATTTTTAATGTCGCATATTATTTCTTTTCTCAAACTGCCACCTTACATACGAAATTCGTGCACTTCTTTAAGACCACATACGAAATTCGTGCACTTCTTTAAGATTTTTTTTTTTAATTTTTAATATCTCATATTATTACTTTTCTCACGTTGTCACCCCACATACGAAATTCTCATCTCACACATGATCTATCCCATCATCAACATATACAATTTGCATCCTACATATCAACATAGATCTTTTTCCCAAATTATCAACATATACAATTTGCATCTTATATATCAACATAGATCTTTTTCTCAATTCTCATAATCAATGTAATTTTTAATATTTTATATTATTATTCACATAATTTTTTCTCATCCTACCACTTTACATACGGAACACATAACCCCTCATCAATATCTTCACATATTTTCTTATCAATTCTCACCCAAATTAATTTATACAATATGTGAGGATGTTGATTGTACAAAATTTGAATTGGTTAACAAATATGATAAATTTTCAATCAATCCTCAATAAATCCTCAAGATCAATCCTATTGTAGCCCATAATTAAAGAAAAGAATGAAAAATATTTAATTATGAATAATAAAAATTGAATAAAATTCTCAAAATGAATAATAAAAATTGAAATATGAATTAAGCAACAAAGAGAATAAATTCTCAACAAATCGTTAAAATCGACAAATTATATCCTCAAACTCAATCAAACTCAACAAATCCTCGAAAATCAACAAATCATGTCCTCCAACTCAATTTTCAAGAAGTCTTCAATTAATTCTCAAAATCCCCAAATCTCTTTATTTACTTGTATTTTGTGTCTTCAAATATAATGGATCTACACATGTGAAAAAAAATTAAAACAAATCAGTAACATAATTTTTTTAATGTAAAAACTTTCAAAAAAGATAAAAAAATATTATACCATCTCAAGGATAGTACAATTTCTCCTGTCATGTACACTAATACTACAACCACGACAAACTCTTGCTTTTGAAATTATTTTTTTCTTTGATGATTTATTCAAGAAAGTATGTGTCACTAATGCCACAACCACGACAAACTCTTACTTTTTGAAATTATTTTTTTCTTTGATGATTTATACAAGAAAGTATGTGTTCACTAATGCCACAACCACGACAAACTCTTATTTTTTGAAATTATTTTTTCCTTTGATGATTTATACAAGAAAGTATACGAAGATATTGATGAGGAGTTATGTCTATGTGTGAGATGAGAATTCTGTATGTGAAGTGGTAGGCTGAGAAAAAAATTATATGTATAATAATATAAAATATTAAAAATTACATAGATTATGATTTAGAAAATTATGTGTATAATAATATAAAATATAAAAAATTTAACTGATTATAATTTAGAATTTTTTGAGAATTGATTACTTGAATATTATTCATTGTTTCCTTTAATTGATTAATTGGATATTTTTATTGTTTTCTTTGGGATGAGAATTGAGAAGTGGTAGTAGAGTGAGAAACAAATATGTGTATAATAATATAAAATATTAAAAATTATATTAATTATGATTTAGAAAATTATGTGTATAATAATATAAATGTGTATAATAATATAAAATATTAAAAATTACATTGATTATGAGAATTGAGAAGAAGATCTATGTTGATATGTGAGATACAAATTGTATATGTTGATGATGGGTTTGGTTTATATGTGAGATGAGAATTTTGTATGTGGAATGATAGCGTGAGAAAAGAAATAATATGAGATATTAAAAATTAAAAAAAAATTTAAAGAAGTACGCACGGTGTGCATTCTTCAGGTGCGTGCCTGATCATTCCTCAACTTTTGATTACCTATTTTGAGTTAAAAGATATGAGTAGTGTTCTTGTGCACCAGTTGCACAGTCAAATTGGGTTTAACATTTACATTATATTACATACATATAATACTCTTTAAACTTTTATATTATAATAATATAACTTTTGTGTTATAATCATTTAACATGTATATTATAATAATATAAACTTTATTTGTACATAAAGGTTATGATGTTTGTACATAAAGGTTATGATGTTTGTACATAAAAATTATATTAATATAACATAAAGATTAAATTATTATAACATAAAGGTTATCGTATAAATAAAAAATAAGTTGGGTGTGGATTTGGGTAGGGTCCGACCCGCAGGTGCTAGCATAACATAAAAGTTATGTCAACATAATATAAATGTTATGTGAATATAACATAAAAGTTACGCGAACATAACATAAAAGTTAAACATGTGCGATAAAAGTGTAGGTGCAGATATGAGGGTGCGTGTAGGCGCGTGAGCACATATTTGGGGCGTAAAATTCACCTTTCAGGTCATTTAACTCAGATTGCATGGATTTTGACCCGTGCACCTAGTGTACAAAAACAATTGTAAGAAGATATATATGACCTTGATTCATCTAAAGTCCTATTACACTTGTGTTTTGTCTCATCAAAATTTAAACAATAATTTCCTAACAATCTTTAATATATATATATATATATACCAAATGAAAAATCATCTAAAATATGTATCACCCTCTCATTGATTTGGTTTCCCTCCAAACTAGAATTACGTTTAAGTTTATTTTATATCATTTAATGTTAAATTAAATAAATCATTGACTATTAAATTATTAATTTTCAATCAATTTATAACATTATCTCTTTGAGTATTAAATTTTGTTTTACTATTCTTATTCATTAATATTATCTCTTTGATTAGATATAAAGATAGGACTTAAAATTTTGAAAAAAATAAAATTAGGGAAGATCAAATTTTAAGTGCATCCACGTTTTTATATCTTAAATTCTATGTAAATATGATCATTAAAGATAGAAAAAATATATGCAAATATATCATGAAGAAGAAAATGATGTATATGAAATGATATTAAAAATAGTTTTTATCTTGTGATTATAAAAATATTTTTTTTAGAAAAACTAACATTATGAAATTCAAGAAAAAATTTGTTGCTTACTAATATTAATACATAAAAGAAAATACTAATAGAAAATGTGATAGTTAATGCAGATTTGTAAAAAATTCTAAATACATTGTATTTTATCTTATTTGAGGATTTCGATTTTAATTTAACTTCAACATAACAAATAGTATTTTTGAAACTATTATAACATATAATTAAAGTATATGTATCATAACACTGCTAAAAAGTATCTTTAAAAATCTTTAATAAAAATGTTAAAATACAATTTGCTAAATAACTTTTTTAATATCATAGACATTTCATTTATACAAAACAAAACACAAAACTTCTCTAATGTGTGTGTTCACATACTTTCCCTCGTGTTCATGTTGTGAAAAATATGCATACCTTTGAGTGATAACATTCATACATTTAGTTATGTCATTTTGAAAAATCAATATTAAATTCAATGAATCCAGATTGGATCCAGGCCGTATCCAATTGCAAGATACAACTGATGCACACAAGTGAAACTCAAAACAAAATTATTCTTCAGATTATTATGTCTTACATAAAATGTACTACAATTGTATACTATTTTTTAAAATTATTCTTCAGATTATTATGTCTTACATAAAATGTACTGCAATTGTATACTATTTTTTTTTTAATCCTTATTTTGAAAAATCTCGTGTATCACACTGTCTTTATTACTCCCTCCGTCCCGCTTAGATTTGCACACTTTCCGTTTTCGTCCGTCCCAATCAGATTTGCACACTTCCAAAAATGGCAAATAAAATTTACAAAATCGTCCTTTACTATTCAACATTAACACTACAAAAACAGTTTTTTCTTAACCTCCGTGCCCCAAAAACAGTTTTTTCTTAACCTCCGTGCCCGTCCCTACGTGCAAATCTGAGCGGGACGGAGGGAGTAATATATAATATGAAATGAATGCCCCGAATGTGATATTCAAGGATCACAAATCCTAATTAAGTTTAAAAAACATAATCCTAATTTGATTTTAGACTAAAAACCGTAGATTTGAAACCCTAAGTATCTAACTAAACGCCTACTCCTACAATCATCAAATAATTATTGCATAATTCTCAACACAACACAACCTCAATTTGAATCTTCTATTGTCATTTGAACTAATTTTGCCATTGGAGCAACTAACACCAATCCCACCCCCCACCCGTTTTTGGCAGCAAAAGCTGATGTGCCTCTCAACCGAAAAAGGGATTATTAGTGCAATGTGCTTGAACACACACATCTCCTATTTATATATATTTTCTGATTTTTTATTTTTCCACAAGGATGTAACAGCATTTACATTACATAAATAACATACAAACATAAGCCTTAAAGCAGCAAAAGCTACACACAACAGCTGCTGAAATACTTAACAAAGCAATCTTCCTCACTGCAGTATATGTTCATCACTTTGTACACTTCAATCAATAGTTTTGGGAACCGACTCTTGAAATATCGGTCGAATCCTTCGGGCATCGGTCCGATTATTTCCTGATATGAACACAACATCAGAAGACTTCAGCCACCACCAGAGAGAAACAAACTAAAATGACATGTAAGTTTGCTTCACACAAACGGCATATGTGCCAGAGAACAATTACACATACTAGTGCGGTCTTGTAAATACAGGGGCTCAACAATTTAAGGGTAAAAAATGTTATCTCATCCCAACTATACCCGATTTTACACTTTTTGGTAAAAACTTTAAAATGTATCACAGTACTAACTAAACTTTGCAAATGTGTCACTTTACCAACTAAACATTGCGGGATTTACACTATACGGTTAAATATCCTAATTTCGGTCATTTTTTCTGGCCAAAACACTACACGTGCTTCTCACATGTTTTCATTAAGGGTATGTTCGTCATTAAGGGTATGTCCATCAAAACCCTAACTCACCACCATCTCCACCATCTCTTCCTCTAATCGGCCATCTTTATCTTCTCAATGAACCCCTTCATCAATCACTAGCTTCATTTTCATCCATTAATGACCAATATACCCTTAATGAAAACATATGAGAAGCACATGTAGTGTTTTGGTCGAAAAAAATGACCAAAATTAGGATATTTAACAGTATGGTGTAAATCCCGCAAAGTTTAGTTAGTAAAGTGACACATTTGCAAAGTTTAGTTAGTACGGAGACACATTTTAAAGTTTTTACCAAAAAGTGTAAAATCTGGTATAATTGGGATGGGATGACGTTTTATACCCACAATTTAATTGTAACATGAAATTATCTATAACACTCTTAATGGATTTATAGCTATGGATTTAAAGTCTTTAACTCCTAAATCCAAGAATTCAAAAAAGAGCTCAATGTTAATTGAATTAATCAGAAAATGTATTAGGGAGCATTGCAGTACCTGAATTTCTGCAGGAAGCTCCCTGTAATGATTCAATTTGTTACGCATGACTCTGAGTAAATCACGAACACTATCAAATCTATAACGTCTATAATGACCAATGTTATTGAGAAATGAAGGATCCATCTTTTCATTCCACTTTGCTCCCAAAGCCACAGGGGCTATACTTTCTAGTGATTTAAAGAGATCAGAAGGAGTCTCCCTGTCTTCCAATTCCACCCTATCACTTGTGTCATGGAGGAACGAAAGCCGCATCTCAGCACTCCAAAATAAAGGATGGTTAAAAACCTCCAACGCCCTTGGCCTAAAATTCAAAAGTCAGGTAAGAGATTATAATGACATTCAGAAATATGGAATTTGATAGGTTTCTCAGACAGAACTATTATTGAACTACAAATACCTTTTGAAAGATATTAAATTTTCTAATGGGACTCGACAAAGTAACACAGTAAGTCTTAAGGGAAAGTGGATTGGAAAATTCATTTGACGTTTTGGGCATTTGAGAGAACCTTCTTTCTACTGAAAAGGATAGACATTCAACTAATCGGAGCAGAACAGATACTTCATTCTCAGCATCAGTAAAAATCCACAAAACCTTCAAGTATGTTTGTGTAAAGCTTCACACGGCAAATATCACAATACCCAATTCTCGTTTGTTACGGGAATGTATAATTTTTCAAACCAATAATATCCTACAATATTATATCAACCTACCTACACCTATTAATACTCCTTCCGTCCCAATATAAATGTCCTTTTTGAATTTTGCACACAAATTAAGGAAACCGATAAAAATAATCTATCCCTTTTTACCTGCAATTAACAGGTAAATTTCAAATAATCACTTTAAAATCATTTAATTTGAGAGAATTAAATGTGAGCATTTGCGGTGAATATGGACAAATGTTTCTTAAAATTCTATAATGACACTTATTTTTAGGACAATTTTTTTTTTTTTTTTTTTTTGCTAAAACGACATCCATTTTGGGACGGTGTTAGTACTTATTTTTACAATTTTCAATAAAATCTATTCCAAACACTCTCCCTCCCTCCCCCCTAATTCCACATTTTCCAACACATCGTACAAATATATAATATTACAACATTCCACCTTTTCCAATATTAGGTGACATCTACCGTACTATCCTACCCTATACAATCTTATAACAAACATACAACTTCACTATTTATCAAGATTACTCAATTACAATATTTCAAAGGGCAGTATTACCCCCAATTTCTCTCAATCCACTTTTAAGCCAAATCCAAACATACCCTCAATTCCAATACAAAAATGAACTTCAGCCAATCCAAATAGCCCCTCAGTTTCACAAACAAAAATGGACAACCTTTTTTCAACATTTTGAAGTAGTGGGTATTTTTACCACTTTAGTTCAACAGAGCCTTCTCCCAAAGTTTAAAGTTTTAATAATTATCTAAACAGAAAGCAGCAACATTTGGCAAACATAAACTAAAGGACAAAATGTTAAAGATTAACGCAAGTTCATATTGCACAGGCAGTTATGATTGGTAAGAGGCAATCAAGCTTGGAGAATCTATACCTCATTTCAGCATTAGGATTTAATAATCGCATGATCAGATCAACTGCTTCTGGAATATGTTCCACTAGGAAAAGGTCAATTTTACTTTTTGAAATGTTGACATCACGTTCAAGACGGTTGCCAAAGGGATGTCTACCACCAGTAATGCAGAAAAACAAAACACAACCGAGACTAAACAGATCAACTGCCCGCGTTTGACGTCCATGGAGAAGCAGTTCAGGTGCCTGCCACCCAGAACTTCCACAGCCTGAAACAAAAACAATAAATTATGAGAACTAAGAACATGACTTCTTATAAGAATAAAATATTTCCTAGGCAAAGTTATACATCTTTTGGCATTTATATATATTTGCTCTCTGTGCACAGTCTACACTAGAAGTAAGAAAGACAACATACAGTGCACTGGAGAACATTAAATGACAAAAAAATACAGGGTATTGCTTGATACAAAAACACTTAATACCTGTAGCATGATTACTCAAGGATGACATATCTCCAACAAGGCGCTTACTGATACCCATGTCAGAAAGCTTCGCACAAAGAGATCTTTCACTAATTATCAACACATTTTGAGGCTTCAGGTCCCGATGAACAATTCCTAACTCATGTAGATGGGCAAGCCCTGATACTACATCCCTATGTTTTCCGTGAAGATCGTGAAAAGAATGAAAGAAATTAATGTATAACAATCAGATTTCAATCAATATATTTTGTAATACTGAAACTTAATTTCTATTCTCAATTTAAAATGTAGGTAGAAATGTTAGAAACCTCATCACTTTTAACAACAAGGGTGAAGGATAGCCATCTGGGTTCCACAATTCCAACTCTGGCATAAATTCTTTTATAGTTTGCAAATGCATTGTGCACTCTGCTTCAACCTCCCTATCCAAGTTCTTGCCAATAGTTAGGTTGGAGGTCTTTAAGTGCATAAAAATAAGATCATTTAAGCTGCAAGAACAACGCTCCAATGCCAGATACACAAAATCTTGGTCTTGCTCCACTCCATACCATCTTACAATATTTGGATGACGATCAGACACAATTAGATTTTGGATTTCTTTAAATGCAATATCATTGTAAGCCCTGACAAGACGCTTCACAGCAACAGGACGACCTTCATAAATGCCTTCAAGAACCATGGTGCCATTACTACCTTTTGCAATCTCTTTATTGGAAACAACTAATTTACCAATTCTGCGTTCATCTGTGCTGCAAGCAGCTGATTGGTTGAGGTTAAGCCAAAAGTTATCATCACCGTCATTATGAGTGTGTTGAACCTCATTTTCCTCAATAACTTGTTTCCCATCACTACTTCCACCCTTTCCAGCTCTGCGAGATTTCTTCCTTTTTGTATGTATATTTGTAGAGCTCGTGCCAGTGGCCGGCACAGCCAACTTGACTTTTGTTCTAGAGACTACATTGTAATGGTAAAGAGAAAAGACTAGAAGCACAACAAAAAGAATAACAGTTTGGGATGTGCTAAACTTTTGATTACGTGTTATTGCACCATCATTTAAAAGCACTTTCACTTCATGCATATTACTTATCCCACAATTTTCATTGAATGTATGTGAAGGAAGAACAGCCTTGAGGTCCTTGCTGTCATGTGCGTCTAAAAATTCATCTCTACTTTTTGGGGAAGGAAGAAGTTCTAGAACTTTTTCAACATTTGGCTGTGAAGGAAGAATATCAGCTGAGGATGCAGGAAACAGTGTATCTTGATGAAGAGCCCTTGATGACCCATGGGGCAAGGATAAGGACTCCAACATATTATGATTACGGAAGCGGTAGACAAGCGCTCTTGACTGACATGGTAGTGGCATGTTATAAGGAAGATCAGGCTCAGAAGACTCCAAATCAGAAAGAGTACCCCCAAGTGACTTTTCAGCATCTTGACAGAGGAAAGCAGCTCCAATTTCAGCAACTGTCATGTTCCATAGGACTTTGTCTGAATTTGGAAGAAATGAAGTCAATCTGTAATCTGTCCTTGTAACGTAAAGTGGTAGCTCATCTGTCTTATTGGACTCAGATGGGTACTGCTCCTTGATAGTGGCATTATAAGGTATATCATCAACACTACTATGAATTGTTGATGAAGGATCAGACATCCCATATGTATGGATGACTCTTCCAGTCTTTGCATCAACTAAAAAGGCACTGGTTCTTTTGGAACCTAGTACAATTCCTCCATCCTCCGCTATCTGAGGTGTTGAACTGATATACTCTTCAAGACTCTTCATAAGTTTCTAAAAGGATATGCAAATGATATACCATAAGTAAGAGGCAACCTATATGAAAAAAGCAAATGGCATATGATAAAGAAATGAAAATATAGCACATATGCCCCTTATCATATAATGGTCTGTAATAAAATGCATCAGTGAAATATAATAATTAGGGATCAGATACAATTTTGACTTTCCTAGGAGTTAACTGGCAATTAATATTTTATTTTTTATTTCCTCAACAGCATAGTTGTTAGGGGTGCAAGGCGCACAAAGGCACAGGCCTGTTTCTGGCACCCAAGGCGCAGACTCTCATACACAAGGCTAAAAAAACTAATAAAATATTATAAATTCTAAAAATCATTATTAGGCAACTTAAAGCTCATGTAGCAAGAAAATAATCATGTTCCAAAAACACAAGCCATTAAACACCCTGGAAAAGTTTCTTTTTTTTTCTTTTTTTTTTTGTGAGTTCAATTTCAACATTCAAATCTAAACATTGAAAATGTGAAACCCTAGTATTGAACCTCTGGGTGTGAATTGGTGGAATACTTTTTTTATTCCCCTCTTCATAAAAATTGTGTGAACTCCTCAATAAAGTGCTTAAAGCATAAATCACATTTAAGAACCAGTTGCACAGCCTTGCAGCCCCTGCTCGCGCACCTCTAACAACTATGCTTAACAGATAATTTTTCTTAGATAGCATGAAAAATGTTAAAGACTACATAGTTATTGTGTGTGAATATATTATTTTCCACTTGGAATTTTAAAGCATAGAAAATATATGACTACAGTATTTTTTTGTGTGTATAATTCATTACTGCAGTTGGTTTGAAATTCATGTTTCAAATACCACCTGTAATTGTCGAAACTTTGTTAATGATGTACGGTGCAAGTTAAAGCAAGCTGATTCCTATTTTTGAAGTAAGGAATAAGGAATATAACAATGTTGTTATCACCCGTTTCACTGTCTTCCAGCATGTATTTTTGCAATACAATTTAGGAATGTTATAAGAAAACAACACATATATCTGAACAAATACGGAGGTGTTTTTATTAATTGTTAATGCTAATTACATAAGATTCTAGGGGGAACTATTGATGCATTAATGCAGATGTTCAAAGAAAATCCATAAGATGGACATCACAATTGAGCTTTTGCTTGATCACCAAGAAATTATATTCAACAAGTAAATGCATATTTCCATCTTTATCGCAGGATGCTTTCTTTTAAGGAGTGCATCTATCTATCCTCTCCAAATATTGGCTCGTCAAAGATCAACTAAATCAGTTCCCACACAATGTTGAAACTTCCTTGTGATTGGGTGTGCAATCTATCCTCAGATTTAAATGCCTATATAGGATTCAAGGTGGGCTATGTAAATGTCTATTCTCCATCCCTTTCTTTATATGTCAACATGTCAAAAGCAAGCCCAATAACTGGACTTATTTTTCCTACGACGAACTAAACAGTTATATCCACCCCAATTTTCATTCTTGAGGAGTTATCAGTTCATAAAAGCCTTCACAGTCTAAGCTAAAGCTATTATTCTTGTAGCATTTCAAAGCCTGCTCATAAGTTCAAGATGAACACTTAAAAAATAATTCTAACCATTATTAAGTAGGAATGAATCCAAACAACATGCTGCTAACATTTTGTGAAGGGTGTTGTGGCATGAGCTGTTTGGATAGACATTTAGCATGATCCGTACTGTAAGCTTCCAGGAAAGATCCAAGTATCCATTCAAAACACAGTTAACACCTAAAAATGGACAAGAGAAAGCTATACCTAGTTTGAAGATCATTGTTTTCAGGCACAAATGATCTGACATTGCAGTGATGTAATACAGTGTATCACAAGAAAAAGTATGTTCTCTCTCCATCCTGCGCTCATTACACAGCTTTACTAACTCTACTGAAGACAGTTTCAGGATGCAAGGAGTATGTACATACCAGTTTGCCAAGGCTGTTGTGTGCATATAGTTCCCAATCATCCCCACAATCAATGTAGTAACTGCTTTCGATTCCAGATGAATTCTCCTTATCATTAACAGGAGCCTGATACGAAGAGTAAATTTGTGGTCCCGATGAAAATGACCAGAGTGGTTTCATCGAACCAACTTCCAATAGATATATAGTACCATCCAAAGCCGCCACTAATGCTGTATCAGGTCCCCTGATTTCACAAAGAAGAATTACGAGAAAAGCAACATAGTTCATTGCTTAGCTAAATATAAGAAAAGAAGAAATCCCTATTCCAGAGCATTCACTTACAGCAATCACACAACAATTTTTGTGACATTGAAACCAATCAAAGACTCAATTTTAGTTTTCGTCTACATATTCCAATTTGAAGTTTCTTGGAAGTCATGCAGCATTTTCTCTACAAGTATAAAACCAGATGAATAATTAAAATAAGAAGAAAAAAACACTTAGGTTTTAATCACACAAAAAACATACTCCAACAACAACATGAGAACCATTTCTGCATTTCCGCTGGGAACTTGATGCTCTTAGAAGAAAGCAAACACGACAGACCCTAATTTTGCAAACAGATAGAATTTCGAACTTGCAAAGGCCGATTTCACTATTAAATTAACATGATAAAATTAACTAATCCCATGACTTGTCACAAGACTCACAACTAACAACATATATGCAACAAAGAAGCAAAAGATAAAACTTACTCCTTAGGAACTGACAACAAAGTTCGACGCGCCGGAGTTTGAATTTCCCCGCTGTGCCGTTCCACACCACCGTGCGGGTTCATGAAATCGTTGGCTGAGCCATAGAGTGACCCGAACAAATATAAAACGCACAAAAACAGCAACAAGAAACGGCGTTTCATCTGCAATCGCATCAACGGCGTTTCATCTGCAATCTGCAATCGGATCAAATCGTGGCCTAGTTTTCGGAGATCAACAAATATATAAATAGATAGATACGTAAATCGAAAATTAGGATTCCAATCAGATATAGATGGATGAATTGGGATGAGAGATAGAGGAAGAAAAGGAAGATTCGAAGCTTGAATAAAAGAAGAGAAGAGTTAATAGTTTTGAGGTTTCTTTCATTTTCATTCTCCTTCTTCCTTTTTCTTTTTCCGACGCATAGTTTTTTCGTCACTGTCAGTTGGTAGTCAAAACTCGACTTTTATTCTTTTCATTTGAGTAGGACTAAAGGCACCACCCTACTTTCTAACAGCACCATACTCATTTTTGATATATTTTAATAAAATATGAAAAGACTAAAATGCCCTCCATATATATATTATATAAATAAAAAAAAATCCCTCCAAACCTTCTTCTTGCTCCAGCTCTTCTTCCAAAAATTCCTAGACAGTTACGTATAAATTTTTCAGAATTTGGCCCCTCATTTAGTGAAGAAAAGTGCAATGGCTGATGAAAATTCATTCGATACAAACAATGTAAGATTTCGTTTGAATGTAAATGAGTTTTAAGTTTCGTTTTTTGAAATTCGCAAAATCGCGCAGAATTGATGAGTTCGGCCAGCACAGACCGAACACTTTTGCAGGAATTCGGTCAAGCCAGCCGAACTTATGCGCACGCGTCCGGCCAAGGCAGCCGAGTCTTCTATGCTCCGTTCGGTCATCTTGACCGAATTCTTATATTGTTGTTCGGTCAAGTTGGCCGAATATTGTTTTCTCTTTTCAGTCATCCCGGCTGAACAGTGTATTCCTCAACGTTCACAAAATACGAACTTGTTTTTTATATTCTTACGATGTTATTTACTCATTTATAACAGGAATACATCTCAAATACCAGTGAAAGAAGCTTCACCAACCGAACGGATGTTGACGAACCGATGGATCAACCGATCGATGAACCGATGAGTCCGATGGAGTCAGACGATGTAGATCCTCATTATGTGCAGATTGATTTCACTGATTACTTCACGACAGATGAAAACTTTGAGTCTCGAAATTTGATGATGAAATGGATAGACGGTGTAGCACATCAACACAATATGGTAATATTAGTTCTACGCTCTAATCTCAATGGTGAGAGAGGTCGTCGACCTCGAGTTGATTTGGGTTGCGAACGAGGTGGTGTATATCGTGTACGTAATAAGGCGAAATCTCTACTAAATTCTACTGACGATGGAAAGATTGTTGCACCGAAAAGCTCCAAAAATACTGCCACAAAAAAATGTGGGTGTCCATTTCTTTTAAAGGCCATTCAATTGAACGAGTCGGGACAATGGTCATTATCGGTTGTATCTGGTGTTCATAACCATCCAATGGGTCGGAACTTGGTGGGTCATTCATATGCCGGTCGACTAACATCGGTTGAAGATCGATTTGTAGCAGACTTGTCGAAAAATAAGTGTAAACCCAAGGAAATTCTAAGTACTCTGAAAGAGTCATTTGTTCAGAATGCGTCCACTTTGAAAACTATTTATAATGTTCGTCATAAGCATAGAATAGTGGAGCATGGAGGTCGATCTCAGATGCAATATTTATTGGAGAAACTAGAGTTGCACAGTTATTATTACCTGGTCAAGAGATGCGAGAAAACTGATAGGGTGAAGGATCTCTTTTATGCCCACCCGACTAGTGTGGATTTGTTACGTGCTTTTCCAAACGTGTTGTTGATGGATTGTACATAAAAGACAAATCGATACAATATGCCATTATTGGAAGTGGTTGGCATCACATCTACGGATATCACTTTTTCTGTGGCATGTATTTATTTGGAGGCCGAGCGCGAGGAGAACTATAGATGGGCACTTACGACTTTGAAAGGATTGATGGACCAATCATTTTTGCCACATGTCATTGTCACTGATCGTGAGATTGCTCTAATGAATGCGATGGAAGTTACATTCCCCGACGCTAAGCATTTGTTGTGTCGATGGCATATTAGTAAAAATATTTTTACTAAGTGTAAGAAATATTTTCATTCCAAGTCAAAGTGGGAGTCATTCAATTACTCATGGAATGCATTGATTCTTGCCGAAAATGAAGCAAAGTTCAATGAGTACGTGGGAAGATTAAAGTATGATTTCGTCGACTATCCAAACGTCGTGAATTACGTCTGTTCGAATTGGCTTGAACCGTACAAGGAGAGATTTGTGTCGGCCTGGACAAATAGTATCATGCATTATGACAACACGACAAGCAGTCGGTACGTATATTGTACGAATATTTTCATCGATTTATTTATAGTGCTATATTTTGATAATACGACTTGGATATGTTCACACAGGGCCGAGAGTGCGCATTCGAGGTTGAAGAAACAACTTGGTACTAGCCAATCAAACTTCGAATTGTCTTGGGAAAAGATACATGGCTTGTTGATCACATCCCACACCACAATCAAAGCTTCATTTGAACAAAGCCAACACAGAGTGCATCATAGATACAAGTCTCCTATTTTCAAGATAATTCGTGGGTTGGTGTCGCATGCAGCTATACACAAGATTTTTGAGGAGATGGAGGGGGTTAATACAGCGGGTGTGGATTCGTTGTTATGTGGCTGTGTATTGAGAAAGACATGTGGTCTGCCTTGTGGGCATGAACTTGCAGAATTGATACGTGTTGGTGAACCAATCCCTCTTCAGAGTATTGACAGATTCTGGAGGAAATTGGATTGTGAACCATGTAAAATGAACGTTGGTATTGCCGCAGATCTAGGTAGTCGGTGGACGGAGACTGTGGATGATGTGAATGGGTTATTTGCTTCAGCAAATGAGTCACAGAGGTTATTGCTACTGAAGAGATTGCGGGAGTTAACGAACGTATCAACCTCCTCATTGCTGGAACCCGAGGTGAAATTACGTGGTCGTGGTCGTCCTAGCAAGGCTAAATTGCGTAAAGATAAGTCGACCAAACGTGAGAAAAGTTCTTTCGAATATGTCGAGTCATTCAATGATAGTAATTCCGTTGAAAATCATAACATATCTGGAAATGTTGCCGAATCTGTACAACCGAGTAATTCAGGGATTAGGAGGCAAAAACAGCCAGTTCAACGTCGTTCGGCACGTACTTCTTCAGATCTTCCTTTTGTAGCCCTATTGCCCAACCGTTTGCGTCCCTTTGTATCCAGTACAAAAAATGTGAAGGGTGACGGACATTGCGGATTTCGTTGCCTTGCCGATGCACTTGGTTTGGGCGAGGATTCGTGGCCTCAAGTGCGGAATGATCTGATGCAAGAGTTGGCGAACAATCGGGATTTGTACACTCGTGTTTGGTATGGCTGTTTGCACACGGTTGATGAAATGTTGAGGTGCTTGAACTGTTTCTCCTCGGAAGTTTGGGACAAAGAATTCTGGTTCACGTTCCCAAAGTGCTACTACCTTGCCGCATCCGCATATAATATGGCGATAGTTCACATTTCACCTCAAATGACTGTGCTATTTCTACCTCTGAAACACAAATGCCGATCAACCCACGTATCATGTGTATGGCTCTTATTGGTGATAATCATTTCATACAGGTAAACGAACATTTTTCAATATTATTAACTTCAAATTGATTAAAATTCTGGATATTGTATTGTACTCATGGGAATTTTTTTGTGGTATAATTGCACCGATAAGGTTAACTTGACAGATGGTGCACCGCTACCACCTATCATAAATATGTGGTTTGCGTGTCGACTTCCATGCGCTGCTGCTTAAGATGTAATTTTCCAACAACGAATTGCAAAGTACAGCGAAATGATTGCAAGTGAATCCGGTTCGTTTAGTGTGGATACTATTAGTTTAGATGATTAGACAATCAAAATGTGATTGTTGGGCATTCTTCATTGTTGTTGTGTAATGTTGATCACTTCGATATAATGTTGAAATGTGGGCATTGGTAAATATTGTTGTGTAAGAAATATTGCTGTATGATGTTGATTTTTTAGATAAACTTTAGCAGTTTAAAAAATGTACTGTTCGGCCAGGACTATCGCGCTTGCACAAGGATATTCGGTCAAGACAACCGAACTCGGAGGGTATCACTCGGCCGAGAAAACCGCGCAACTTGAGGGCCGTTCGGCCAACACAACCGCGCGCACTCAAAGCCGTTCGGCCATCGCAACCGCCCGCGCTCTATTATGTTCGGCGTGGGTAACCGCACACGCAGCATACGTTCGGTCCCTCCAACCGAACAGTTCATTTACGAGTATTAATATACCTAACACTTGCAGCTTTTTAAATATCCTCGCCCATAGTACTATTCAATCATGGATATCAACGAATGTGTAAAAAAGATCACCTCAAATGACTATTCAAGCAAATATATTAAACGAACAATGTGTAATACAAACTCCAGGTAGTACAAAATGTCTCCAAAGTTCACAAGTCATGAAATCAACATTACAATGTGCATGACATCAAATGACTATGTCCTACGAGATCTACGAGACCTACTCGAGGATGGACGTCCTTGGGGTTCTGTCGGATGACTGTCATGCACCGATAAGGCCTCGTAAGCTGCTGTCACGTAAGACATGACGTAGTCAAGGGACATAGATGGATCATGTGTCATCCACTGTTCAATGATCGGCCTAAGATTCGCTCGTGCATTCTCTATCATCTCCCAAGGTTGAGCGTGAGATTGAGAAGCACCTGCACCAGTGGACGTCCTTTGAGGATTCTGGACTATGGGATGTGAAACCGTACGGAACCAATCCATGTAATCGTCACTGCATTCCCATGCTGGACAAGCTAGCCTTCCCCGAACCTCATTAGCCAAAACATGATTGCTCCACATCCTCCAGTATGAGCTTATAGTATCAAACACGAGCTTATATTGTGTACCACTCATGCCTCGTCGAACATCAATTGGAACCAACGGTGCATCAGGAACTGTTTGCACATGTCCAAACTGCCTCAGTACACGATCTGGAAGGTATGGTTCGACGACATCGAACGCTCGAAGGCATCCATGATAGAATGTCACTTCCTGACGTGGAAATGCATCCCGAACACCAGCATAAGGATTCCAGACAACCTAAAACACATAGCAGAGTATAACATTGAATTTAGCGCCCAATATGTATGTATGTTAATTTCTTTCATAACTAGACAATAGCAAAACATAAACTTACAGAATTCGGTGCACATGCATCTAAGATCTCCCGCCAAGCAACTAAACGATCGAGGGATCCTCCAGGAGAGGCTTGTTGGGCCCATTGCGATGCAAGAGGATCCCCAAATGTATAATTCACATTGTGCGTCGGCCTAGCAATAGGAAAATACTCGTATATCCATGCCTGAAGACAAAAAATGATATAAATATATTGGTAGTTTCAACTAAAATTAATGGTAAAATGATAAAAATTACCTCCAACAGTGTCAAGTATCCACTAATCTGCTTCACCCCATAACGAGATGCAAGCCCTAGTTGGCGATACAAGTACGCAAGTGTAGCGGCTCCCCAAGCGTACTTGTGAACTCGGGTTACGTTCTCCAGTAGACGAAGGATGTTAGTTGAAACTCTAGTACCGCTCTTGTCAGTGAAAATTGTGCAGCCTAGCACGAACCACAAGTACGCCCTAGCAGCATAGAGTCTCGACATTTCATCGGGGGAAGCTGCCATGCCACTGAACTTTGATCTCAACCACTCCAACTTAACAGAACTCCCTCCCTTCCCTGATACAGCCTCCTTCGCCTCGTTTACTGTCAAACCTAACAGTCGTTGAAGCATCGCAGTTGGACGTTCATCCCCCTCTCCGCGCTGGACAACAGCCTTTCCTGTAATAGGAAGTCCAGTGATACAGAAAACATCGTCCAGTGTTATCGTCATCTCACCGAATGGCATATGGAAGCTGTTGGTCTCCGGATGCCACCGCTCAACAAAAGCACATATAAGGTTCTTGTTGGGGTTCTTATAGGATATGGATCGTAGATCAGCAATTTTTGAACGACGGAGCAGTCTCAACCAAGAGCTTATATCGCCCTCGGAATTCCAAGATTCCATCTTCGTTGTATGACATAAGCATCTCAATATATCTCGTTCCTCACCAAACCAAATCTTCGATGCCACATGCATCTTCAAACTGGGTAGAAGACGGTGGTCGATAGGGCCTCCGGGAAAAGGTCCAGTAAGTACCTCACATTCAACTACGGGCTCATCATCAATGCCTTGCTCTTCAACATTACGGGCGTCCTCTTCGACATAGTCGGGATGATGGGCCTCAGGAATATCTTCCATTTCTGGGATTTCGGCCATTTCTTGAATATCCACCCTTTCTGAAATTTCTGGATATTCGCTCATGTCTGGAATAACCTCCCTTTCTATTACACCGGGATACTCTGTAGTGGTTGGAATGTCTTGTAGTGGCTCTTGCTATAGACCGAATGGCACATGTAGGGTAGATTCTTGCGTGCCCGAACCTTGGCCACGTTCCAATTCCCTACGCGCCATTTCTGAAGCCGTTGGTCTGTTTTTCCTAAGATATGTCCTACCTGGATTACAAAAAAATTAATTTAGACAACCGACCATAAAAATCAACGAAACAGGTAAATGTTAAAAAAAAATAGGATCTGTTCGGTCGACACAACCGCCCGGCGCCTGGGTGTTCGGTTGCCTCGACCGCCTACATCGAAGACCATTCGGTCGACTCGGCCACGCGCCTCGCTAGGAGTTCGGTGGCCTTGGTCGTCACGCGTGCATTTCATTCGGTCGACCTGGCCGAACGCGCGCGCTGGGCGTCGGTGGACCAGGGCCGATCTTTGTCCAGATTTGCACCAGTTTCGTTTTTTCAACAAATTCGATCAAATAAATGCGTTTTTTCATACAAATTCATCAAATTAAATTAGGAATTCACTAACCCATAACAAATCCTAAACATACGTCAAAAAATTTCTACAAAAATCGACTAAATCAGTTGCAAAATCGAAAAAAAACCTTAAATTAACTTACCCGAAAAATTTATCTGTCCAAAAATCTCTTTAAAGTGTGGTGCCATTGTAACCAACCTTCGGACAAATCAACCGAGCTTGAAGTAATGTTGAATTCGTGAAGAACCGAACACTGTATCAAGAACCGAATCCTTTGTATCAAGAACCGAAGTCTAAACCGAGAAGAGAAGTATTTTCTTGTGTTTTTTGTTTTTTTTATATTAAGGGCAATATGGGAAATGAGTGTGGTGCCCTTGGAAATATTTTTAAGTGTTGTTTTATTGTGTGTGGTGCTCTTAGAATGTGTGGTGCTCTTAGAAATGTGTGTTGTGCTCTTAGTCCTACTCTTTTCATTTTCTCCGGTGGATAAACCCAAAGAAGTTTTTCGATGTCACCACACCTCACGCAGGTAAAAAAAAATACCTTTAAATAAAGAGGAAATGACCCTAAATACACAAATCCCTAAATTTATAGGCGCCTGTTACATTTTTTTTTTTTAAACTCCAAAACTACACAATTGTAATTTTGAATTACCAAAACTACATATTTTCTATATTTGAGTCAACTAGCACCTGAAAAATGTCTGAAAAGTCTCTGAAAAGAAATTTGAATGACATGACATATATTTTTTTTTTCTTCACATGAATACAGTATTTCGTTGGATTAGCATTATAAAGAGGCTCACACACGCATTGAAATGTCATGAAAAATTAGTTTTAAAGGGAATTTCGTGGGAGGTTTAATTGTTAAATTAAATTTCGTTGAATTTTCATGGGGGGTTTGAACAATTTCTTGCAATTTTCGTGGGTATTGAAGAATTTCCTATAAATTTTCGTGGGAATTTCGTGTATGTTGGAGAAATTCGTGGAAATATCGTGGAATATTCGTGCAAGTATTCAGTTGCAATTTTTGTTCAATTTCGTGGATGTGTTGAAGAATTTCGTGGATCATTGTTTGGGAATAAATTTCAAAAAAAATTCGTGTAGTCGACACATTTTCGTGGAAAGGTATGTTATTTTGTTAAATTTTATTTATTTATTAGTTTATATTTGCATTAAACATTCCACCAAAATTGCCACGAAATAATATATATGCCACGAAAATTGCCACGAAATAATAAACATTCCACGAAATTTTAAATTTAGTATGCATTTAGTAGTTTATATAATATAATATTTATTAGTTTATATATGCATGCCACTCCACGAAATAAGCCACGAAATTGAAGTGAACAAGCATTTATTTATATATGCATGCCACTCCACTAAATTGTGGATGGAAATGCATTATAACTTCCACGAAATTGCAGTCTAATTTCGTGGATGACTACCAGATAAAAATGTCGCTGAATTTTCGTGGATGTCCTAAGGCCCGGGTTAATTTCGTGTTAATTTTGTGGAATTTCGTTCAAATTTCGTGGAGGGTTTATTAGAATTCGTTGTTATTTTCAATTTTGTATTAGAATCCGTTGTTATTTTCTATTTAATTGGATTTGTGTTTCAACGTAGATATGATGATATTAATTTAACTTTAGATGAGAATTGCATCTATAATTATTTTCGTGTAAGATTGAGCTTGGTACGCTATAGGGTAAGATGAAAATTAATATTTGTTGATAGCTTACTCGAATTAATAAAATAAATTACGTCGAAGGTTGACACATTTATATAGGTATTATTTTCAACCCTTATTAAGTTTTGTAATATTTCAAAGGTTGTGCTTAATAGTATTTTTATATTTTAGAATTATTACAACTCACGAAATATGATTACAAATCTTCTTTTTCAATAGTTGGATTATTATTTCAATTTCGTGGTGTTATATATTTATATGCATTGTTACTTTTAGTTTTCATTTGCATTTGATGTTATAAATATTTATAATTTGTAAATTTATTATTATATTTTGAACTGCAGCTTGTAAAAAAAGGCCAAACATGTCTATCGTGGTTTGGTATGGTGGTTTTTGGCAAGGTATGGATTATCAAAATGGTAGAAAGGGTCTGTTGAACCTGCAAAGAATGACATTTGATGATATATTATTTTCAATTCATAATCTGTTGATGGAGGACATTAATTCTTGGGCATATGTGTTCCACACACTAGTTGACATAAATGGAACAGTGAAAAAGATCAAGATAAAAAATGATTCTGATTTGGTAACCGTATTATCAATTATCGATGAAGATTTGGTCGTTTTTGTCACTTTGACAAGATTAGATCTTGGATTTTCTGCAAGGGGTGAGGGATCAACAAATGAAATTCCTATCCACGGTCAGATGAATTCGACAATTTTTAATGTTGGATCCTCGCATCGAGATGAAGGGACTGTCTTTGATGAAAGTAATGTTGGACAGGGTAAAGTGTTTTCACTTTTTGATTATCATGTAGATGTGACCCATTTGGACAATGCCACACCAAAGTTCGTTTTTTTCTAATGTCCCAATTGGAATGCAAAATGATGAAGACTTTGGTGTATCATGGGGGATACCGAATGAAAATAACATTGCGAGCAGGGCTTCAAACTACACAAACGAGCAGGGATTTTTCTCATCGCCAACTTCTGGTCGTGTTGACTTTGATAATATCGACTTAAATTTATCTCCTATTGGTGTACGACAAAATGAAGTAATGGAGAATGAAAAAGCAGGAGTCACTATTCACATGGATGAATACGATCGAACAGGTATTTTTCTATTATTCATATATTAAAATGTATGTGTTTGACTGGTGAACAACTACAAATTAATTTTTATCTAAATTTGGTAGATCAAAACGATGCACAAGACAATTGCGTCCCAAGTGTTCAGATAAATGAAGATTTTATTTTGGATGAAGAGGAGTTAATAGCGTTGGATAAGACTACTCGTAATGCACGACCAGAATGGTTCATTCCCGAGATTTCATTCTTCAACGAGCCTGGTGGTTATAAGTACGCCCACAACGAGTGTAACCTTCGTGGACTGTAAAAAGGATCTACTTTTAATAATAAAAGCGATTTGAAGAAAGTGGTTGGGTTATACCATTTAGAGAATCATGTCGAATACCATGTTGAGTTATCAGACAAACACGGATGGACATTGAAATGCGTACACACAACCTGTCAGTTTATGCTCAATGCTTATGAGAAATATGGGTTGTGGAAGATTGCGAAAATTGTTTTGCCCCACACATGTGAGTCTGACTTGAATCGTTGTGCTCCTATGAAGGTTCACTCGAATACCATTGGTGACATTTATGCTGACACACTACGAAGAGAAAATTCCACCCTTGTTCCGAGGGGCATCATTGAAGACATGAATCAACGATATGGGTTACACGTTAGTTATAGGGTTGCACTCAGGGCTAAACATCGTGCAATGTGTCTTGCTTACGGCAATCCAGAAACATCATTTTCAATGATTCCGAAGTACTTGGAGGTCTTGAAGGTTTCCAATCCCGGTTCCTACACAGCTCTGGAAAAACGCAAGAATGGGCAATTCAAGTATGTGTTTTTCGCTTTAGCGGCCTCTATTATGGGTTTTCAACAATATTCACGCCCTGTTATAGTGGTGGATGGTTGTCATCTAAAAGGGCAATATAGAGGCATCGGATTTGTGGCGGTGACACAAGATGGTAACGATCAAATATTTCCACTAGCAACAGGGATCGGTAATATCGAAAACGATGAATCATGGCATTGGTTTTTCACTCATTTGAGGAAAGCGTTTGGTTGTCGGGAGCAATTGCTCATCGTTTCAGATCAACACCAAAGCATCACCAATGCCATTAAAGCAGTGTACCCAGATACCGCTCATGGTCTCTGTTGTTTCCACTTACAACAAAATTTAACGAAATATGGATCGCATCTGGTTGGACTTTTCAAACGGGCAGCATACTGTTACCAGGCCATTGAGTTCGAAAGGTACTCTACGCCATATCTCATGTTTAATAGTCTTATAAATGTAAGTGTTGCCATGTATTCATTGTAATATAAATGTGTTGCAGATACATGACATCCATTCAGAACACAAATATACAAGGTGCACTGGATACGTTGAAGAAAGCAAAACAAAGAAGGTGGGCCCGAGTTAAGTGTCCAGTGCGAAGATTTAACTTCATGACATCTAATGCCGCGGAGACATGGAATTCTCGACTACTTTGGGCTAGAAAACTTTTGGTTTGTTCTTTCTTCGAATGTGCCCGACGGATAACAGAAAAATGGTTCTATGAGAGGAAAACAGCTGCAAGAGAAAGGGATCATCCTCTGACAAAGTCGGCACATGAAATATTGTTGGAAACTGTGAAACAGGGACGCAAAATGCAAGTTAGTCAACTTGGCACACACAAATACAAAGTGACGGATGACAGTAAGATTTATCTCGTAGATGTAAGTCATCGGCTATGCACCTGTGAGATTTTCCAAGCTGATTTGATTCCATGTGCTCATGCATGTGCCGCCATCAGGTGATAAGGATTAAAATAAATCTTTTACACATGAATATAAGTTTGTTCTATTCCAACGTATTAACTGTGTAATTTTCACGTACAGTTTCTCAAGAGATGTCGTCACTTCGTACGTTGCACCATATTACACGACAAGTTCGTTGGTTGGGATGTGGGTAGGTGTGGTGAATCCTGTACCAGAAGCGCAGGATTGGGTAGTTTCAGATTTGGTAACAAAAGAAGTTTGTTTTCCCCTTGATAAACCAAAGCAAGCTGGGCGCCTAAAAGGCAAAAGAATTCCCTCGACTGGTGAATATGCTAGTGGATCTCGTAACACAGTCCCCTCAGGTGCTGCCTCGGTGCCCCCTGACGGTGTTGAATATCCTACAAATGCTCATGGCATCTCAAGGAAAAAATATAGATGTTCACTCTGCAAATCAGAAAGTCATACAAAAAGAAAGTGTCCACTGTACAACAATGTAACTAGGTTTTGATGGGGTCTAATGGACGTGGAAGCACATACATGAAATTTTGTGGATTTGGTGGAAAATTTCAGCAGCAATTTCGTGGACTTTTTAACTTAAATTTCATCGAAAACAACAATCCATTTCGGAAAATCTTGTACCAAAAATTTCATAGATTCAGCAGCAATTTCGTGGACTTTTTTACATAAATTTCGTGGAAAAACAAAACCATTTTGGAAAATTTCGTGCCAAATTTCGTGGAAATTATAATTCATGGATAAAATGGTTGTCTAATTTCCACACATTTTTTACTACACAAATGCAAATTTCGTGAAATGTTCATCACAATTTCGTGGCAAATTCGTGTACAATTTCGAATATAAATTAGCCACGAAATTAAAGAAATTAAATAATTTCGTGTACAATTTCGTGATACATTTAACCATGAAATTAAGAAATTAAATAATTTCGTGGATACATTAGCCACGAAATTAAGCAAACCTACGGAATTTTCGTGACTAATTTTGTGCGCAATCATTTTAATTTCGTGCCCAATTTCGTGCGGAATATCACTTCAATTTCGTGCCCAATTTCGTGAATCTTTGTACCTAATTTCGTGGAAAAATACAGCCACATTTTGTGGAAAAATACAGCCAAATTTCGTGGACAAAAACAGACCAATTTCGTTAAAAAAATACAGCCAAGTTTTGTGGAAACATACAACCAAATTTCGTGGACAAAAACAACCCAATTTCGTGGAAAAATACAGCCCAATTTCTGCCAAAATTCGTGGATCAATTTGCTGTTTAATTTCCACGAAAATACAACCAAAATTTCGTGAAAAATACAGCCATTTCTTGGAATAATTCGTGGAGGATAACCGAAATGAAATTACACTCTACAAATCCAATTTCGTGGACAAAATTATCAGATCCAACCACAATTTTCAATTCATTTACGAAGCATAAATTATACAACATAACACACAAATCCGAATCAAATTCTGCATATTGCAACAACTTCCTACAGTTTAGAGAAACTTACTTGTTAAGGCAACTCCATTCACGGTGGCGACACACTACGGCGGCGGGGAGGCCAAATTTCACACCTTTTTTGCCGGCGGAGGAGGCTGCAATTTCATGCAATTTCGTGTGCTATCGGGCGTATGAATTTCGTGGGGAGGGGATTTCGTGGGGAAGGGAAGAGTGCAGTAATTTTTTGAGTAATTTTTTGAGAAAGGGGGCAGTCAAAATTGGGGAAATTGAGTCAATTTTGTACATTAATTTTTTTTTAAAAACAAATCAAAATTCCAATTCAAACACTTTTTGACCACAACTAATCTGATGTGATTTATCGTTAATTTGAAAGCCCAAACGGTACGGAATTAGTAGAGGGGGTGGGTTGGGTTAAAAAAGATAGTAGTTTGGTAAAAAAAAAATTCAATTGTGTAGTTTTGGATATAAAAAAATCTAATTGTGTACAATTGTCATTTCAATTTAATTTTTGTGTAGTTTTGGTGTGGGTCCCTTAAATAAATATCTCATCAATCATTCTACTTAAAAATAACTATTCATGGTTTTCATTCTCAAATCACTCCTATATCTATTATATTTTTATTAATCTACTATCTCTATTTATAATTTTATTCTATAATAAATAAAAAGTCATAATAATTTAATTGATTTAAATATTTTTTTAAATTTTAAATATTTATTCAATTTAGTAAACTATTAAATAAAATTGGATAATTAATTATCAAATTTATTGGAAACAAATAAAATGCGTAACATCTTGAGGTATAGGGAAATTTTGTGATTGGAACCTAAAATCTTGAGGACGGATGTTGAAATTTTGGAGTCAAGTATTGTTATTTTGGGAAGAAGTGTTTTCTCCTATTTTGGTGATATTTGGGAATTACAGATGAATTGATAATGGGAAAGAAGTAAAGATGCCCAAACGGTTCGCTGGTTTCGGTTTCGGTTCGAATCGTCGATTCGGCGGTTCCAGATTGGTGGAACCGAAATCGAACCGTATGGGAGGCGGTTTCGGTTCCGGTTTCGGTTCCAAACCGTCGGTTCAACCAGAACCGAACGATTCGGCCGATTCGAACCGGCGGTTTGGCAGTTCTTTTTTTTTTTAATCTGGAGTTGGGTACCATGGTACTGAGATATGAGTACCGCGGTACTGAGATGGATACCTTTTTCGTCCATTTTCTTCCTTTTTTCACATGCTTTGTCTCCGTCACGCTGTTTTCAACAATGTTTGTTTTGAAGTATATCATACCATGAGAAATTGAAATTTGGAATATAAAATATTGAAGTGAACAAACTTTTTCATTATAACTTGGAAAATTATTACAAGTTAGAATTCTATCTAATCTATGATCTAATCTATTACAAAAGTTCCTACATATTACAATTACAAAAGTCCATGTCTATCTACAAGAAATAAAAGTCTATCTTGAATTACAATTACAATTATCTATCTATCTATCTATCTATCTATCTTGAATGATATAATACAAGTTTAAGATCTAAGTATCTAACTAAATAACTATTTAAACAACATTAGCCAAAGGGAGGGGGAAAAAATTGAAAGAGCTTGAGTTTCATTCTAAGTTTGGAATTGAAATTCCAAACTTAAAATGAAATTGTCTATGTATCCTTAATTGAAATCAAATTAAAATCAAAGCTCACGTAGTTCTCTTACCTCAACTTACCTTCTTCAATCATCTAGGTTGATGCCACTACCGCCGAAGGATGTTGTGTTTGAGTCGTAGCCATACAAATCCGTTTCACCTTCCTCAAAGCGTGTGCAATCGAGGTTTTATTGACGTTTGGTTGCTTTGACCAAATCCTCAAGGAGCATAAAGTTTTGGACATTCTCGGCGACCAAGTTTGCTTGTCTCGCACTCAAAGTGTGGCCCAATATGCTAAAGGCATGTTCAATCGAGACAGTTGAGGCGGGACATGCAAACATCTCCTTCGCAATAATTGTTAGTATAGGATATGTGGTGTCCCTTCGTGCCCACCACTTTAAAAGATCCAAATGGTTCTCGAAAGCAACCGATTCAAAAGTAACACTTAAACAAGAATCTAATTCTTGTGATGAGTTCGTACTTCTAGCTCTTTTTTGCGTTCTAATATCATAAAAATTGTAATATTGACTAAGGGTATCACCAAAACTAGATGAAGAAGATGAATAACTACTATGTCCTACATTTTGATCTCCTACATCATTACTACTACTTGAATCACCATGAATTATTTTATATTGTTTAAATAAATCATACAAAAAACCTTTAGCCCTAGCAACTACTTCCCTAGGATTAGGGATATATTCTACTAGATCATATTCACTAATCAATCCAAGTGAGAACAATGCATTATAGTACATAATTAATAGTTCTTCTAATACATCTTCTCTAATCCTAGGATTTAATAATTTAGCACATAAATATAGGGGGTATCTCATGATAATATTTTAACCATTTTGTTTTCATCATAATAATTGCATCACTTAAAATAGGATTATCTCTATAAGAGTTAATTACCAAAATAATTTTAACACATTGATCTAAAGCTAAAGGAGATGTAGGATAATAACATCCACTTACTTCCCTAGTGACTTCTTCAAAAAAAATTTACATACTCATCATGTTTATACAAGAATCCCAAAAATGGGCAAATAACATAACATTACCATCACGAGTATCACCAAATTCCTTAAAAAAAGCACATAAAAATTCTCTATAATTATACGAATCTTAAAACATGTAATGAGTAGAATTCCACCTAGTGGCACATCTTTCACAAATTTTTTTTACTTCTAATCCATTCATTTTACAAAACGCGCCCCATTTTTTTCGCATTTGTACGGTATGACAAATTAAGGTAATTGCATCTCTAATTTTTTCTATTTTTTCTTCTAAAGTTTTTAATCCATCTTGAACACATAAATTAAAAACATGACACATGCATCTAGTAAAAAGATCACCATTTAATGAAAGTTTACAATATTCAATTAGTGTAGGCAAGCTAGCTTTATAATTAGTTGCATTATCTAAAGTTATAGCAAAGACTTTTGTTAATATATCATAATCATTTAACACATGTAGTATTTTTTTGTGAAATATGTAAATCGGTATGTTTTTTTATTAAAATCAACAAAAACAATTAAATGTTTTTGAACATCCCATGCATCATCAATCCAATGGCAAGTAATGCCCACATAATCATTTTTTTGGTAAGGATCTTTCCAACAATCACAACAAATCGCAACTTTTTGTTTAAGATTAGCTAAATCTTGTAGTAGTATATATTTTCTTTCACGTACTTTTTTTTATCAATATCCCTAGTGGCCATGTTTCTACTTCTCATTCTAGCGGGTGGTTGTAAATATGTGCTCACATAATCTTCATAAAGGTCATTCGAAGCCCATGAAAAAGGTAGATGTTTTGAAATAATAAAATCGGCGATGTCTTTCCTAAGTTCTAGTTGACTAAATTTAAAGGTTAAAGAATCTATACCTTGTGAAGACTCGGTGAATCCTCATAGTTGTGTTTGAGAGCGCTCCAATCCAATCTTGTCGGGATGCTTCTTCGTGATGTGGTTAGTGAACGTTCCATAGCCCCCTCCATTCTTGAACTTGTATTGCTTCCCACAATGGTTGCACGTTACTATGTAGTCGATGTTATTATTAGACACAGTATCCTTCTTGAAGTAAATGGAGAAAATATCACTTCGAATTGAAGAAGGTGCTCTACTTGAGGTGGTTTGAGTGACATTCAAACTCTCTTGCATCGGCGGTACTTCTTCTTCATCTTCATCTTCGGTGGTTAAGGCTTGAGCGATTTGTTCCCCCAAATCAACATTTGGTTCAAGCTCGTCACACCATCGATCAATGAGCTCATCTTTATATGATGGTAGAGGTGGCATGTGACTCTTTCCCTTCCCACGAGAGGATGAAGTAGAAGAACCTCTTCTAGACATGATGAATGTAAAATAGAAAGAATAGAAGTAGAAATAGAACTAGAAGTTGATGATGAAGAACTAGAAATTGAAATATAACAAGAAATTTGAGAGATTTTGAACTTGATATAATTTAAAGTGAGCTAGAATGCAAGAATTGAGAGAGAGATCAAGAGAATTGGTGTGAGCAAATACACAATTTGAACCCCTATTTATAGATCTCAAAAATTCAAAAAAAAAAAAAATTGCTCCGCTCCGGTTCGAACCGCCGGTTCTGGTTCGGTTGAACCGACGGTTCGCCTCATCTCAGCCGTCGATCTCCACCGGTCATTTGATCTCGGCCGTTGGATCAAAAAATTGCACAAACCGCCGGTTTGAACAGACGATTCCGGTTTGGCCGGTTTCCAACGACCATTTAATCGTGGTCGTTCATTCTCAACGGCTATATTCGATTCAAACACAGCCGTACACATGGCATGCTCCAAAATAAATAAAAAATACAAAAACCGGCGGTTCCAACCGCCGGTTAAATCGTCGGTTTGCCAGTTTGGAAAAATACGAACCGAAACCGAACCGGTTTCTGACGGTTCCTGATTCCGGTTTGGAACCGAAACCGGGTCAATGATTCCCCGAACCGTTGACCGCCTGTTCGAACCGGCCCGATTTCGGTTTTCAAAACCGTTTGGGCATCCTTAGAAAGAAGTAATAGAAAAATGATGAATTAAACCATGTATTTATAATAGAAATTTTTTGGATTTTGAAAAACAAATAAAAAATAGTCGTTGATACAACGGCTAGTTTAAAACAGCTATAATATTATTTCAATCACCTCATTTAACATTTAATTAAATAAAAAAAATAGCGCAAAAATGGGAAAGATTAGTTAAAAAAAAGTAAAATAATTAAAAAAAAACCTGCAAATTGGGAACGGCTAGTTGCCAAAAAAATGCCAAATAATTTTAAAAAATAAAATAAAATTCAAACACGACCCACTTCTCCCCACTTTTTTCTCCTTCTTCTTAGGTAGAGATTTCTCTACCCATTTTCTTCTCTTCTACCTAAACCTCTCTCTCCCATCAATCTTTACCCAACCCCAAGATTTTAATCTCTCCTCCACGTCACCTTCTACCAGTGTTCTAAAATACGCCCTGCTCGGCCGCCTGGGCGCCGCCCAGGCGCTACGCGCCCCCAACCCGAAGAGAAATCTGTTGAATCGCTGAGAAAATCGCTCAGGCGTATAATCAGCACATTTTCACCGCCTAGCCCGCCTAACGCCGCACAGCCGAATAAAACCATTTTTTTTTTCATTTTCCCCAAATCTCAAAACTAAGCCCTAATTCAAAACTGAATCTCGTTTTTTCTCTCCTAATCCTGAGTCCATTCTTCTCATTCTTCTTTAGCAAGTGAAATTGACTAACTTCCATCAACCTACCACCACCGCTGTCGTCGGAGCACTAGTCGACGCCTCGTCGGTCACCGATCATTTCCTTAGTAAGTGTATGAAAACTGAAAAGATCAATGTTGTTGTAGGGGATGATAGCCCAACTGATGCTAAGGTTTAGAGTTCTTGTGAATTTGCTATCGATCTACTTATATATTTAATGCTTTGTAATATAAATGATATAATGTGGTGAGTTTTGGCTGTTCTGAAGAATCTGAACCATGAATGGAAGCACTAAGCAGTTTGAATTTGTGTATTGTTATGACTTATGAGTTATGAGTATTTGTTCCAGCTTTTTAGCTTCGTGTTTGCTGATAAAACTTATTGTCATTTTGCATGAGAACCACTTTGTAAGGGTAATATTACTTTGGTCGAAGTGCAGATGATCCACAAATGCTCTGAGTTTGATGTATTTGAGTTGTTATCTTTCGAGCATTTATTCAAACAGTTGGTGTGCATTGATTTTTTTTTTGATGAATTGGGGTTGATATTCGACTATTATCATAGCTTTCTTTGTTATCATTTATCAATACTCAACAAGAATAATTTCAAATAAGTTATTTGAACACCACATGGTATTCACTAAGTTGTTTTATCAATTGTTAGAAATGTATACTACTTAGTTGCATGATCAAACAATTCAAACCATCTCGACTTTTGAGATTTACCTTGTGTATACTACTTAGCTACTTATACATGTTGAAACTTGAATGTAGGTACTTTAATCAAATTCATTGAATTCAATGACATCATCAAGTGCTTCGGCCCCAATGACACTCAGTGCTTCATCCCAAGTTCAAGCTACATCGGAATTGGAGACATCACTTAAACGGAAATCAAATGATGTTGGTTGGGAATATGGGATGTTGTTTGATCCATGTAATCCCGATAAGATAAAGTGTAAGTTGTGTGGGAAGAAAATGTCTGGAGGTGTTTATAGGATTAAAGAGCATATCGCTCGTATTCCTGGGAATGTTTCTGCATGTTCAATGTCTTCAGCTGATGATCAAGCAAAGTGTCGGAATGCTATTAATGAGGCAAAGAATAAGAAGAAAAGTAAAAAAAAACGAGAAGAAGAATTGAGATCTACTGTGAGTATTGGCTTAGAATCATACTCTGCTGAAGATGAATTGAGGGAGTCTTTGGGGGCCACAAGATCACCGCATTCTCTTGGGCCAATAGACAAGTTTGCTACAACTATAAATCCTGAAACTTCTTTGAATATTCCAAGAACCATGCGAGAACAAAATATTCATGATGTCCTATGGAAAGAGAAAACAAATGCTGTGAAAGATTATCTTGTTGATTGGATGTATGAAGCCGGTGTGTCTTTCAATGCTATTGATTTGGATAGCTTTAGGCTTTTCGTAGAAGCGCTTGGTCAGTTTGGGAAAGAGTTTAGACCTCCTAGTCAATATGAGTTGAGGGAGCCGTTATTAAAAAAAGTTGTTGAAAGAACCAAAGTTAAAGTAAAAACACATGAAGATGAATGGAAAAAGAATGGCTGCTCAATTATGACTGATGGTTGGAGTGATCGAAAGAGATGGAGTATCATGAACTTGTGTGTCAATTCTAAAACAGGTACAATTTTTCTTTCCTCTAAGGAATCTTCAGATGTGTCACACACAAGTGCAATGATTTTTGAGTATGTTGATCAGTGTATTGAACAAGTTGGGCCAGAAAATGTCATTCAAATAGTAACTGATAATGCTTCGAATAACATGGGGGCTGCAAAGTTATTAAAAGAGATATGACCGACTATGTTTTGGACATCATGTGCTACACACACTATCAATCTTATGCTTGAGGGTATTGCAAAATTGCCTCGATTTAAGAAAGTCCTTGATCAAGCGAAAGATTTAACCATCTTCATTTATGCACATCATAAGACCCTAGCCATGATGAGGATGTTTACAAAAAAAAGAGATATAGTGAGACCAGGGGTCACAAGATTTGCTTCTTCATTCCTCACTCTACAGAGTTTGTTCGAGAAAAAAGTTCAATTGAAAGCAATGTTTACTAGCTCCGAGTGGGATGAATGTAAGTGGTTGAAATCTTCCAAAGGAAAAACATGTTACTCAACGGTATTGAGTATTGGTTTTTGGAATGGTGTCACGTCATGCTTGAAAGTTTTTGCACCTTTGGTACAAGTGTTTCGTATTGTTGATGCAGATAGAAAGCCATCAATGGGTTTTTTGTATGGTGAAATTCTTCAAGCTAAAGAAGATATCAAAGTTGCTCTAGGTAATTATGCCAAAACCTATGAGCAAATTTTGGAGATTATTGATGCAAAGATGAAAGGCAGACTAGACACCTCATTGCACTTGATGGCTTATCTATTGAATCCATATTTTCATTATAAGGATCCAAATCTTATACTAGATCATGTCATCTCAGATGGAGTTATTAATTGTCTTGAAGTTAATTTTCATGATAATTTTGACTTGATGGATAAAGTTATGAATGTTGAGTTGCCAATGTATAAGACCAAAGAAGGTGTCTTTGGAAAGGCTCTTGCAGTGCGTGGATGTGCAATAAATAATGACAAGTATGATCCAGGTATGAAAATGACAATACAACTCATTTAAATTATTAATTACCTTATTGTTTTGTCTCTTTAACCTTTGTTTGTTTGTGTTTTTTTCTAGTAAATTGGTGGCTTAATTATGGTTATTCGACTCCTAATTTGCAAAAAATTGCTATGAGAATCTTATCATTAACCTCTAGTTCTTCTGGATGTGAAAGAAATTGGAGTGCATTTGAAGGGGTTAGTAACTTAAATAATAATACATTATTTTAATTTTATTTCAATAGTTTATAATTATTTTGTCTTTTTTGTTTGTTTGTATGTAGATACATACAAAGAAGAGGAATAGACTAGATGTTTCTCGATTGAATAATCTAGTTTATGTCCAATTCAATTCACATTTGTTGAACAAACACAAGAGGGAAAAAGAGAGAAACATTGATGTGCTATTAGCAAGTGATGCAAGTAAAGCACAAGAATGGATTATTGATGGGGTTGATATTGATAATGCAGAGGAGATGGATACAAACTTGGGTTTGGAAGGGGTCATTTACACTTCTGAAATAGATGGGACAAGACCTCAAATAAGTCCTAGAGTGAGAGAACTTGAGACGGATGATTTTGAGTCCGAAGATGAGGAAGTGAATGAGAATGAATTTGAATTTGAATCAGATGGGGAGCATGTTTTAGAAAATTTTGGAGAAGAGGAGCAAATTAATGATGTAGTGCATGATTAGAAAATGTTGATCGCTATTCTTCTTTTGTCATCTTCGATGATTAGATTTTTGAATTAGAAATTTCTCACTTATATAGTTATATTATGCATTGTTATTCACTTATTTTGATGATATATGAGAGTTTGAGACTATGAAAGTTTGAAGTTTGGATGTTATGTTTTAATTTTGGTTGTTGTGTTAAACTTTAATATGATTTAATAGATTAATATGTTGTTTCAATTACTAAGGTGTGTATTTTTTATTTTATTTTATTATTAAATTGATTTATTTTAGTAGGGCCGCCTAGGCACCGCCTAGGCGTCCTAGGCGCTAGGCGCCAGCTTGACGCCCGACTGGCGCTTAGCGAACTTTAGAACACTGCCTTCTACCCAATCATTGGGATGCCCTAAAGGCACTCATCCTTTTCTAAGGCCACCCAATTTATATACTTTTCAATTAAAATAATTTTAAAAATAAATAATATTAATTTTATTCTTAGGTTTTGTTTTATTAATTTCGTTCGGTTATTATGGTCGAACATACTTCTCCGTGTTCAGCTAAAGTGGCCGAATGTACTTATACATTTCTGTTAAGGTGGCCAAACACTCTCTAATCTCTAATCTGAAAGTAAGTGTAGCATGTGTCCTTAAGGGGATGAATTAAAACTTTCTAATCTGAAAATAAGTAAAACTCTCTAATCTGAAAGTAAGTGCAACATGTGTTTGAGGATGGACAGACAATACGTTTAACTCTATGCAATCCTTGCAAGCCAACATTGATGCGGAAGAGTTGAACTCTATGCAATCCTTGCAAGTCAACATTAATGCGGATATCAACTACTTCGCTTCATTGTCATGGAAATTCTTCTCAGGTGTGACTTCAACAGATTCGCAAAATCAAACCCGCCACATTTTTTACTTCAATTATTGATAATGCAATGAATATCTTCATTCAACACTACACCAGAACTCCACTCTTTCCTCATGAAGTTTCTTTTCATTCAAAACTAAATTGATGCTTGAATATGATCCCACCAACAAAAAAAAGATGGAGAGAGAAATTCTGAATCACACTATATATCTTGCAGAGAAACAAGAATAGAAGCCTCTTCAACTGTATTATCATACAAACAAAGAAGATATATATCTTGTAGAGAAACAAGAATAGAAGCCTCTTCAACTGTTTGTAAAAACAACTTCTAAAGTTCTATATACTTGACAAAAGTATAAAATGAGGAGACCTATAATTTTAAATAAATAAAAAATATAATTTTACGAATATAAAATAAAAGTAAAATTTCTAAATATATATAAATTGAAAAAAAAAACCCTAAAATTTTAGGAATATAAACTATATATAAATATTAGTAATGAAATTAATTACTTATTGTAATCCTAGTAAAATATCAGAGATATTTAATACACGCTCTTATAGAATATATTTAAAATATATAAACAAAATTTTATTTGTACAGTTTATTTATATTTTATAATAATATGTGTTTATGTTTTTTTTCCAATTAGAAATTCTAGTTTTATTTAATTATACTAACACAACTATATATATATATATATTTCAAAAAATATAATTTATTTTGTTATAATATTTAATTATGTCAGACACTTGTATATTCACTCAAACTCGAAATGCTTTTTATAATTGAGAATTTTACTCCTATTTAATTATAAGTCATTCCTAATGGACAGTGGAGATCAACTTGATCCAACGGTTGAGAGTTATTTACTAAAACACTCAATAATTTTCTACAAGTACAATAATATTCAAGACATGTTCTAGATATGTACAAGGTGTCATACACTACCCTAGAAACAATCTAGATAGTAGTACAAGGTGTTCATGTACTACTCTAGAAACAATCTAGATACTTCCTACTACATGTGGGCTAAGATTGTTGGCTAAATATTTGAGCTAATTTGTGGGCTAGACTTAGGAAAACCCCAAAGTATATGGAAATTATGCATGCTCTGGCCAAAATGTGTGACATTCTCCCCCACCTATTTCGTCGTCGTCTTCGTTGTCACGTTTCTTGAAATATTTCTTGAATTGTCATAAGTCCTCATCGGGTTCCCATGTTGCCTTGGACTCCAACAATCCCTTCCACTTAATTAAGTACTAGGTCTTTTGAGAGGAGTTAAAACTCCTCTTCACCTCACGACCGATCTAGCCAGCATCTCTTGAACCTCCTTGTTGTAAGACTTGATAACCACGAGTGGGTCTTCCCCATCTTCGTTGTATGGTTTTAGCATGCTCACGTGGAAGATCGGTTGAATTTTCAAAGTACTATGTAGGTCAAGTTTACAAGACACCTAAGAAATAATGAGAAAATGACCCCACGTATTTCAAATCAATCCCTTGTACAAGCTTAGAAATGCCTTGAATTGTTGAGGTAGGATCTTCACAAGGACTTGGTCACCAACATTGAACTCCTAGGGTTGCAGTTTCTCGTCCACCCACTTCTTCATTCGCTTATGAGCTTTCTCCAAGCATGATCATGCTATATCGACTTGTTCTTCTCAAGATTTGGCCATCTTGGTTGCTCTATGACCATTGATTTGAAGTTACAGAACTAAAAGTAGTGCTCGTTACATAGTATTACCTTATACAAATAAAAGTATTACATAGATTTATCAAAATATAATTTTTCAAAAGTATTACTTATTATATATAAAGTATCACATTATAATAATAAAAGTATTACTTATCAATTTTTTTTTTTTAAATTAATTATGGTTTAGAGTCTTGAAAGCAAAAATATTTCATGATACACATAAAAATATTATATGATATGAATAAAAGTATTACATGATATTCACAAAAGTGTTACATAAAATTACTTGTCATATTATAATTTCTCAAAAGTATTAATACATACACATAAAATATATTATATAATACGAAAGTATTACCTATTATACATAAAAATATTACATTTGACTTTGTTGACTGAGTGTTGACTTTGACCGTCGATCATTGACTTTGACCCGTTAACCGGATCAAACCGACCCTCTCACAAAATGAGATATGTGAGACCGTTTTATATAAATGACAAAACTTTGCCAATATATTGAAATAATATATTATGTTTCTATCTAATATATAATATTTTAAATATTTATATTAATAAATGTTTAGATATTTTAACATCAAATTTTGTCATTGTAAATAACTATATTTGATAACTTATATTTTATGTATAAGATTATTATATTTATATTTAATATATGGTTTTATTAAAAAAGATATATCAAATACTGTATCTTCTTAAGTTTAATTTAAAATTATTTTTAAGACCCCCTCCCCCCCCCCAAATTAAATGATAATAGAGTCAGAGTGACTACATTCTATATGTATATATACGGGTATAGATAATGACAACATGTTTCCATCAATTAATTTTGAAATATACCAATAAATTATTTCCGTCCAAATAACACCCAAAAAAGAATTGAAAAAGGAAGTGAAAAAAGTGCCCTTTTTCAATAAAACTTTCAGTTTTTATGATTGTGGCTATTTCAAATGTTGACATTTTATTTGCATAAAACATAATCACTAAAAACTCAATGAATATTGGGAATTGAATATAAACTATAGAATATTTTCATTTTATTTGATAGGTTTGAATTATTATTACTGAATAAAATATTGAGGTCGTTGATTATTTTCCATTTCTAAGATTCATCTACTTTTTTTTTAGATGAGATTAATAATGATTGATAATAAAAATATGGTTAATTGTTAATATCAATTAAACTCCAATTAAATTCATAATTGATCTGAATATTTGAATCATATATCAATTAAGATTCTTATAACTTTTATGTGTTATTATTATTACTAATAATAATTTTTTTTAGTTATTATAGAGATTTGGTTAGATAACTTTAATTGAATCTTTTTAAAAATAAACATTTAGGACAAAATTTAATATGTAGTAGATCCATAAATGATAGTTTGAGGAATATTGTAGGCCCAATTAATATAAAACTTAATGTACGATTCTATTTACAACCATAATACTTCTCTCTATAACCAATCATTAATATTTTTTTAACAATCATCATATAACCATTATTTCCACCTCCTTCGTCACCCAACTATCTACATCTCTACTAACCAAAAAAAAAAAAAAGTCCTCTTTATAAATTTCAACGATCTACAATTCAATACTTAGGTTAAAATGTAATTTTTTCATTAGTCTCTATACATTTTATTTGAAGTCATTTCGAATTTAGATTTAAAAAAAAAAATCTCTCTACAACCTTGATTGTCTTTTTTTCTCTATATTTCAATGTTCGATTAAATTGTATTGTATAAATACATAAAATTTTCTTAAAAATCTTGTGTTCCTGAATATGGAAATGATTTTCTTGATGCTAATCAAAATAGGACATTGATTTTTCAAGAAATTGTGTTATTATGGTGTTAATTATTTTAGTGAAATGTACCGAGTTATCTTAAGAAAATTGTTAATAGGAATTGAATGGCTGATCTGATAATTTTGACTAATTTTTCAGAAATTGAATTTAGAGTTTCGATATAATGCATAAATTTTTGTATACCCGTGTATTTAATACAAAACCAAAAGGGTGGTAGTTGAAGGTTATAAAAAACACAAAAACTTCTGTGCAACTGGTGTACCAGTTGCACCGTACCTTTATATTATAAATGTAGTACCTTTATGTTATAAATGTAATACCTTTATGCATGTTCATTTAAAAAGGTACGGATATTTGTACATAAAGGTACTACATTTATAACATAAAAGTTTTCTGTGCAACTGGTGCACCAGTTGCACAGAAGTGTTACTCTATAAAAAAAATCCTTAAAATCAAAGAATGAGTCTCTTGTGAGATCGTCTCATAGTTTTTTATTGCATTAAATGAGATGAGTCAACCCACAACCCAAACAACCACAACCAAATCTTACCATTCACATGTTGTTTGTGAATGATGCAACTAACTATCCGTAAAATCGTATCACATGAGTTTTTGTGAAAATTAAAATAGAAAATTTAAATATATGATGGGTGTATAGAAGTGAATAGAATTACCAAACTTAAATACTCAACTTAGAGATGTCTAACTCTTAACCACCATCAAAAGCCCTTTAATAAAACCCTAATTTCCTAAAATTTCCTATTATTGAATAGCTCGCCGTTTCCGTCGGGTGGCGTTTTTCTCCATTGCATTAAATACCAAAGCCTTGCTTCTTTCATGCATTTGTATAGAAAATTAAAAATCAGAATGCATACTTAATCTGATAAATCAGAAAAATAAATCAATAAAATAATATGTTGCACAGTTCAAATTTTCCCAACACGCCCTTGATTCATTAGACATTTAGACCGGCTTTCCCAGCTGCAACACTTCAGACCTTCCCCTTGAGCAGCTTTCCTTCTTTCTGTTTCAATTGAGAGTTGGATTTTAATATCCACTGTCAAATTTCTATTTAATTTTACCCCACTCACGACACAATCACAACTACAATCCGAGAAAAAAAGCTTAACATGCTGCAGAGCAAGTCCTTTGTCAAGAAAACCAAGCAAGGCAAAGTACTCAAGGTACCTTCTAAGTTTCTATCTTTTTTTTTGTTTTTTTTCCAGTGAATTTAGCTTGTTGAGATACGCCTATAATGGCTTATTTTGGAACTAGGGTTTAAACTGGCATTTGGTTTGCAGGTTGTGAGAGAACACTATTTAAGAGATGATATATCCTGCGGAGCCCCTTTTTGCAAAGTTTGTGATGTTTCTCGCTCGCGTCTCAGCTCGAATCCATCAACTGTTATCATAGTTGACACCAATGTTGTACTCCATCAGGTGATAATTTCCTTTCTTTTAAACAAATCTTATTGGAAAAAGATTTGAACTTTGCTTACGTGTTTGTTTTGTTCATATGTGTTATATTAGATTGATTTGTTGGAGAATCCGGCCATAGAGGATGTCGTGTTGCTATCAGTAGTGATGGATGAGGTGAAGAACAAAAATCTTTCTGTATATAACAGAATTAGGGCGGTGTCCAACAATTTGCTAAGGAGGTTCTTTGTCTTTTCGAATGAGAATCACAAGTACGTCCCGCATCTACTTCTTTAGTTATGCTTACTTAAGTTTAATGTACTGTTGAATAATGGTGCTTGAGATATTGCCATTGTCATCACTATTTGCTTGCTTCAAAGTACCCCTTTAGCTTGAGGAAAGCTCATTTTTTACTAGAAGAAGCTTTTATAGTCTGTTTTTAATCACAGCACTAGCTAAACCTATCTATTTCTTAGTTTTGCTGGCAATAGATAACTGTGCTTAGTCATTACAATCCATATTATTGAGGCAGACATAAGTAGGAGACTCTGAAACTATTGCCTGATATGATGGAAGTGTACCAATGTTGGCTATTATCAAAGTAAATGGGAGTTGAGTACAACTTAGCTAAGTTTGGAATTTCATGATATCTTTTTGCATTCCATAATACATTATTGCATATGATTCTAGTTACTTCTTGGTGAATTATTGCTGTTCAATTGATTCCTTATGCTTCTGAAATGTCTTCTTTTGTTGTAAGATAAGATAAAGAATTGTATTTTATTATTAATTACTTCTTTCCTTTAGGGATACATATGTGAAGATTGCGACTGGTGAAAGTCCGAATGATAGGAACGACAGAGGTATGTTGTTTGCTTAACTTCAAGGTTCCTTTGATTTTTACAGAATAGGAGGAAAGAAAATAGTCGAGGACCAATATTATTTTCTGGTCCTGTAGCTGCAATTCTATTTGTGGAAAATATATAACTAAAAACGACTGGAAAAGTATTAGTAGAAGAATCAATTTGCTTATTCCAGTCCTTTTGCATTTCCTATCATGACATATATTATTTTAGTTTTATAATGCAACAAAACTTGGGTACTTTTATAAGCATGTATAGTGACAATACTTGACATAACGAAATAAATTTATAGGTGCCAGAGGCGATGCCTCAAAGAGAAGTGTATAGCTTTTGCCAGATATTAATCTTGAATCCCTCTCTATCAAATAAGGCACTCTGAGCTGGATTTTTTAACATACAAAATAGTTTTCTTTGCAGTTTATCTGGTAGAAAAAAAAAGTTCATATTATTTTGAACTAAATTTAAATAGCCATGCACACTGAAAGAATGTTCTGTCTGTTCAAAATGATATTGTTCTTTTGACACTAAATAACTGATGGTTCAGCAATTCGGGTGGCTACCCAATGGTATCAGAATCATCTCGGAGCCGGAGTACGAGTATTGCTTATTACAAATGATAGAGAAAACAAAAAGAAGGCTATTAACGATGGCATTCTTGCAGAGTCAGGTAAAAGAATTGTTTAATGTTTTCCTATAAATTCATATTAGCTAATCTGTTTATATAAATCAACTTGAGATAATCAGGTTACTGGATGGATGTCGCTGCTGCTGCGCTTCTTAGTTGCTGCTTCTGTTTGCAATTTTTTTGTCTAAATCGTCAGAAAGCCTATTGTAGCATATACTTAACTCAATACATGTGGTAAATAAAGTTAAATTTTTTACTGCAGTTGAGTCCTATGTCAAGTCTCTAGGTCAACCTGCACTACTTGACCTTATCGTTCAGCCTCCATCTGAAGATGTAACGATGGAGGATACAGAGGATCTAAGGCCCTCAAAGAGAAAAACAATCTATCCTGAGGTATTCAGGCTAAATATCATATTTTGATGGATAAGTAGTGATTGATTTTTGTTCTCCTGCATGGAGTTATGCCTCGTATTTATTTTTTTTGTTTATTTATTTATTTTTGTTGTCTGTTTCTCACACAGCATAAACCCATGTCTGAAATTACTTCTGGTTTGCATCGTGGAATTTACCACCAAGGGAAACTTCGGGTTAATCGTTACAATCCATTTGAAGCATATGTTGGGAGCGAAAGTATTGGTGATGAGATTATCATTTATGGGCGTACAAACATGAATAGAGCTTTTGATGGTGATATAGTGGCTGTGGAGCTCTTGCCTCAAGATTGCTGGCAAGAAGAGAAATCTCTTGCAATAGCAAATGATGGTTTGAGTTCTTTACCATATGTTTGAATGTGGGTCGTTGTGGTGTCTTTGTTGTAATTATATGTTATTGCTGCCAAATGATAGATGTTTAAGATCATTTTTTATTATAATTTAGTACCCATAAAATGATAGGAAATGGTTTTATGAAATTGGATTGTAGCTCTTGAATATTTACTGACGTTGTTACAATCATGTTTGGTACCACCGCAAGTCTTTTGACTTATAATCATCTAGAACTTGCTTAACTTGCTCTCTTGATGAGACAGCAGGTCGGATTTAACTTATTTGGTTATTTTGGATAATAATATAATATGAGAAAAAATTAGCAGGCACAAAAGATCATTATATTAGGTACATATCAAGTTTGAATAACACAGAAGATCCAGCCATAATATTAACTAAACAATCAAGTTTGGGTACTAAAACCCATTTTCTGTTGCCTTGATATCACATGCATTCACTAATCATCTTGTGTCTTTGGTGTAAGGTAGGGATCATTTATGGACTTTAAAAGGAGCTCTTTATCTTAAGTTGTATTTCACATAGAAGATTTAAATGGTTTGCATAGCAATTAGGTAATTAAAAAATTAGGCACCAAATCTATGTCACGCCGAATACTAGACATTTGTCAGCGAGTTGCACAGTTCAGAAGTTACCTGCGGTGAAAAAGTTCTTGGAAAGTCTATCCTTCTTGTTAACATAGTATGAAAGACACTACTTTGTTTGATTCCATCTTTGAATGAACTTTTTGCAAGGGAACTGCAATTGTTTTGAAGTTGGATATGAACACAAATAGACGCTTTACTGGAATATAATTTTTCTAGACTTACTATTAGATCACCTATATGTGAAAGACGTTGCAGTATGTTTCTATGTAACTGTACACACTAAATAGTGTATATATACTTAGTATACAAGTTACAGTACTAGTTAGATTTTCTATTTGCTTTATAAGGTTCTGCCTAACCCTTTCTTATACTGTATTCCAGAGGATGAGGAGGACGATGATGTTCATTTAGCTCCAAGTAGTGCTGATGATGCTCCTAGAAATACAAATCCATCACAGGTTTCTGCTGGGGACCAGAATATTGTCCCTACTCGCCCATCTGGTCGTGTTATTGGCATCATAAAACGAAACTGGCACTCGTAAGTAAAAACTGATTAACTTGTTACTTTTTCTTCGTGAAACTACTGGCGCCTTATCTTTTGAATCACTGATTTAATGCTTCTCATCTATATCCCATTTGATAGCTTTTTTCTGCATTGATCCTATCCTATAATAGAAAATTCTTGTTGATTGCTGACATAAAGCTTGACCAACACCTTTGCATAACATCACATGCATGTCTGATCTCTCACAAACTGAACCCAGTTAAAAAAAAAATCAGACATGCTTAAACATAGAAGAGCTCATTGTGGAATCATTTAACATTTGCTGGGTCAGTTTTTGGGTAAAATATAATGTACGGGAGAATAGGACACAATTGGCGAATATTGTCTTTAGATCCAGGGGAGTGTAAGATTGTTTAAAACAAGGACCTAAGGAAAGAAGAGTTTAGCAATTATTTCCCAAGGGTTACCTTACCTTTGACGAAAGTACTGTGCTTGTTTTGAATTCTATTGCCTTTCATCCTCCTTTGATAATAGAAACCAGTAATTGTTGCACACCGGATGTGCTTATGCTTACTTTCAAAGTCTAGATGGCTCATCTGGTGCGGGAGTTCAGAGATAGGGAGGGAGAAAGTGAAGACCTTGAGGCTAAATATCCATGAAGAGTGCCTCTGGCAGGGAAACCAGTGGGGGTACCTCACAATTTGTTGAATTTGAAAGAGAAAAACACCAATACTACGGCTGAGGCAAGTATGAAATGGAACAATGAAATTAGAAATAAGAAAAAGGAGAGAAAGAGGACAATCTGGGTTTGGGTTCAAGCGAAGAGTCAGAAAATATGGGATGAGTATTTAGATGTGATTTTGTTCTATGACCAGTGTATATTTCTTCAAAGTGTAGGAGCCATACGGTTTCTTATATCCAATTGTAAATTTGACTTTGTTGGGTCTCTTCTTATTTAATTTTCAACCTTTCTCTTGTATGCAGTTATTGTGGATCTCTGGAGCCAATGCCTATGCCTGCAGGTGAGGGTGGTATTGCACGCGCTCTATTTGCCTCAAAAGATAGGAGAATTCCTAAGATTCGGGTACAAACCCGACAGCTTGGAAATCTACTTGACAAAAGAATCATTGTTGCTGTTGATTCATGGGATCGCTTATCTCGACATCCTTCTGGGCACTATGTCAGAACAATAGGCGAAATAGGTGACAGAGATACTGAAACTGAGGTATGTTGTAAAATTTTCTGTCATATCTAAACTTTAAAGCATCATACTAGTGGTTGAAAGTTACATATTTCTTATGTACCTATGCTGTTTCCTTCTATCATGAGCATATCTACCATGATTAATGCTTTTGTATATCATACTTTAAGCTTTTTTCCCGAGTAATTAATACACTTAATATGTTACCTCTGTCCATGTCTGAGTGCTCCTATTTCCTCTATTGGATATTTACATTAATGCTTCATTTTGTTTCTATATATGACAATCCTAAATGTCCTCACTTTCCTACCTATATCCTAAATTACCGTCTTGCAATGCTTAAAAACTCTGAACATCTTTTATGGATGATAGGCTCCTTTAACAAGCAAAACATGTATTAAAGAATTTTGGAAAGGTTAGCATTAAATGTTTGGGTAATATAAGAAAATTTGGATCTCCAAGAAAAAAGGATGTCTAGAAATGAATTTTTAGCATTTGTTCGCCTTTTGCCTTTTAACTGTATGAAAATGCCATTTCCATCCTTAAAAAAATCAAATATAGTGGAAGTTAAAGTCAATTAGGTTTTGTCTATGAGGGGGAGAATAGGATCAAGGTGAACCTTAGATTAGATAGCAGAATTACATTATTTTTCAGTAAAGAAGTTTAGTACTAGAAAAATAGGAAGGTAACTCTTGAATACTTTCCCTGGTTTTGATATAATGAAAATAAAGAGGTAAAGGAAATATAACTATTCTGATTCTTACCAATTGACCATTTAAGTTTTATTTACTAAACAACAGTTAGAATAAATATTAATTAATAATAAGAATCATCTAGAAAGTTAAAACTGGAAATTTGGCATGTAAAAAGGTTGATGATGTAGCATTGATTGCTAATATTAATGCAGATTTACATTTTAACCATGACCATTCCTAGATAGTTACGGTCATTGTCGTATGGAATTGAAAACATGTAAGGTAGTCCTTATACAGATGACAAACAGGGATTGGGCAGTCAAGATACACACGAAAAAGTTATTTATGTATATAAGTTTCCAATTACTGCAAAAGAAACACAATAGTATGCGTCTTTTGTGGTTTATAAGTTGCCCAATTTTTTATCAGTTCACTGATACTCAGTGCTTAGCTTTGGTTGAGCTTATACATCCTAAAGAGAAAACAAAATAAGAAAGATGTGCTCTTTAACATGACAACTTCCATACCTCATTTGAATATGTTGAAGGTTTAAACTATCTTGATTGCAGAAAGTTCAGTTGGTAGACAATCCTCCACATTCTAACTTACAGCTTTTGAGAAGAAAATGTTACCAAACATTCTTATTCTCTTATAATGACATCAGGACTGGTCAATACCTTCATGTTAGGGCTTGTCATCTTAAAAGTTACTCAACATCTACATTCTTAATATGCTTTATGAGAGACTTGACAATGTGAAGATTATTAAGAATTAAACAGTAACGATTTAAAGGTTTTCACTACTCAACAGCCCCAGGTCCCAAGGTGCTAGCTGCTTTTGCACTCTCTTGATGATTTGTGCCTATATTTAGAATATTGTTAGTGAATAAGCATAGTAGGCACTAAATTACTGAAGTACCTGATATAGAAACATTGATCAAAAAATGGGAAGCTCGAGAGAATACACACCATCTAGAATGGAAGGAGTAGTATTCATCAATGTTGATGTCTGAGTCTCTCTGCTGCAGGTAGTACTGATAGAGAACGACATTGATGCCAGACCATTTTCTTCTCAAGTTCTGGCATGTTTGCCACCCTTGCCTTGGTCTTTGTCTGCTGAAGATATTGCGAATCCTATTAGGCAGGATTTGCGTCATCTACGTGTCTTCAGTGTGGATCCTCCAGGTATCTGTCTATGGAACTGTTCTTTGTACTCTCTTCTAAATCAGTGTTTTAATGCCTCATTCCCCTGTTCAATTTTGATGTTTCTTATTGTTCTTCAGTCACATAAGCAATATTTTCCCTTCCTGCGGTTAGACATCTTTGATATACAAAATTGATTCTGTTGGTGCAGGATGCAGGGATATTGATGATGCGTTGCACTGCACCCTTCTTCCAAGTGGGCATTTTGAAGTCGGAGTTCGTATCCTTTCTTCATCTAGTTATAGTTTCTTATGAACACCACAGAGTTTTTGGGTTCCTTGGTTATCGTCATATTTGTATAGGATATCATCACACTGGAACATTTCAGTTCCTATTTTTTCAACTGTTCAAACTTCAAAATCCCAAGTGCCAGTTTTGTATGTAAATTCCACCCACATATCACCTTAATCTATTTCTAATTGGAGTATCTTTTGTACAACTAGAACGTAGCATTTTCTTAACATCCTGAATAGGTATAGTTCATTATTTCTGGTTGTCTTTTTATCTAAATCTCCTGATAATTTTAGGGTGTTAGTAATGATTTGCTGCATCTTACATTATTTTATCTGAACCAAGACAAAGATGCTCCTCATATTTCAAGAACAAAAACTGAATATGAATCTTTCTAATTGGATCAGTTTTGGTTTCAGTTAAGGTTCTTCCTGGTAGCATAATTAACTTTTCTTTATGATCTAAAAGTGCAAAATTTCATTATAAACAATCTATTAAAAATGATAAGGTAAATTATTAACTTTTCTTTCTCATAGTTCTGGAAGCAATTGAAAATACTTCCATTTCTTGTAAATGATTACAAAGTCCTAGTTCATGTACAATTTCCTGAATTTCATTTGTAGGGTTTCTGCTGTCTTCTACACAATCTTTATTTGCTCAGTGGAGCTTTTTTTGGTAGTTCCAAGTTGGCTGACTCTTTCCTTTTTAGGTGAAACTGATGGTGGCATAGTGAAGTCTGTATGTTGTTGTTTGATGATGGGGTTGGAAATTTATAAGTTTTGTATATTAGATGGTTCATTGTTGTGAACTAGAGCATGCCATATAGACTATTTGGTGGTTGTACCATCTCATTTGGTTAAAAGACCACATGCATTTTGAGGTGATCTATATCAGACACAAATATACAATTTTTTTTCCCTATATGTGCTTAAGATTACCGAAGCTAATGATCAAAACATAATTAAATACAACGGCTTTGTTCCCATCATATACAGTACTGTGATATTTTGTTTCACTGTTGATCTTTAATTATGTGTATTAGATATTGCTGATGTTACAAATTTTGTTCATCCTGGAACCCCCTTGGATGATGAGGCTGCACAAAGGGGTACCTCTGTCTACCTTGTCGAGAGGCGTATTGACATGCTTCCTAAACCTCTGACAGAAGGTGTTCTTGTTAACTTATCGGGTTATTTGTATTATATTCTGAATCTTGCTTTTTTCCTAATGTTTTGGCCTGATAATCAACCTATTCTAACATGAGCGCCTTTTTTTTTTCCTGCAGATATTTGTTCATTGCGTTCAGATGTAGAGAGACTAACCTTTTCTGTTATATGGGTACACGCTTGTCTCATAAAATGGATTTGAATTGCTGATTTGCCAGTATTTTCTCTTGTTTTCTGTGAAATTTAATGCATTTCATGAGAGATGTGGCTGTGCTCTTATAGTGGGTATTTTGGAATATCAAAGTGTCAATTGTTTTGACTTCATGAAGGAGACTATCAGTGGATAATTTGCATGTGTATTAAAAGGATGATATACTTAAAATCATTAATCTCAGTTTTATGGATTGTCTATGGAATTAATTTCAATTTAGTTATATAATAAAGACTGTAAAACTGCTTCACTCTGAAGAGATATGTGTTTCCCAGTGCTGATCCTATTAAATGTAATAGCCATAATGCATTCTTATCATGGTATTTTTTGTTGAGCTGTCAACTAAAGTCACTTGGCATGAAAGCTCAAACTCTGAGAAGTAGTCATCACATATTGTTGCCATATCACCTCCATCAGCCGTTAGATCCCTTAATCTTTCCATGAAATATTTCATGCACATCAGGATCAAACCAAGTGTAAATTGAATCTTTGAATTGTGCCTTGCAATTTCCTTTAGGGGAGCTCAGGATTGAAGCTTTTGAGGGTTCTCCACACTTACCAATATGATGAGTCACACTGCTTTATATGTGACTTAGTTTACTGGAAAATACCTAAATATAATGTTGGCAAATTAGTTCCGTCTTTCTTTCTCGTTCTCCTCTCCCATCCTCACCCTCCATTAATGTGTGTATATATATAATTATATTGACTTCTTGTATATAGTAAACTACAGGCCACTAATGCTTTCACCTTTCTGTATTGTACGAGTAGGAAATGACTCCCGAAGCAGATATTATTTCTACAAGATACACAAAGGCCATTGTCAAATCTTGTGCAGCATTATCTTATGTTGAGGCCCAGGCAAGGATGGATGATAGGTAGTTCTCATTGGTATTTTGTTTTAATTTGTTTTTTTCATATGGCAGTTCCAATCTATCATCACTGCTTTCACTTCTCTTTAATTGTGCCTCCTTTTATATTCTAAAACAGTTTCTTCTTACTTCAAACTGTTCTTTAACATGCTTGTTTTATATCTAAAAAACAAACTTCCACTACACAATAATAGTGAAATGTATTCCTTGCAACTGCTGTATTTAGTTAATAGTCCCTTGTGTTCCTTCCTTGATTATTAGCGAGTTCCATTTGAAATTTGATAAACAATGTCATGTGACTCTAAAACCAAACTGTATTAACATTCTGTGAATCAAATTCCATATGATGTGTATATCATACTAATTAAATATACGTCTGCTTGACACTTACTGTTCGTGCAATAGGTGGAGGCTATTGTTTGAATGTGTCAGTGCTATTTAATGCTTTTTGTTCACCCATTTATTTCCGTCTCTCCATTCAACTTTACTGCAGCCTAAGTTATCCTTATTTTTTTTCCCCATGTTAGTTGATTGTCTCGATTAGGAAGAGTTTGCCATTACTTTTGGAAATAAACTGACTTCACTCGGAAGTCCAGCAGTTCCACTGCTCGAGATATGTTTCTCTGCTTAGACCAAAGAAAGTTCTGAAAATGGATTTTGCTCAGTTTCTATCCTTATTTTAAAACACACTTTCAAGTTATCTAAGGTTCATGGCATTAAATTTTGTTTTCTGTGTTTCGGTCATTTTTGTGGGGGATTGAAAGTAACTTTTTAAGAAACAGTTCTCCAGCTGATCTTTTTATACAAATCATATTATGTTCTGTTTCTGACCTTTTCCCCCTTAATCCATTTACTTTACAGTCGCTTGGTGGATCCATTAACTACAGATTTGCGGAATTTGAACACTTTAGCTAAGGTAAGTTTGAAGTGCTTCACTTGGTAAATTTTTTTTGGTCAAATAATGCAAACTGTTGTTACCTTTTGCAATATGGTAGATAATGAGGCAAAAGCGCATCGAAAGAGGAGCCTTAACTCTTGCGTCCGCTGAAGTGAAGTTTCAAATTGATACTGAAACTCATGATCCTCTTGATGTTGGTATGTTGTTCTTTTTCACATCCTTTTAGAGAAAAAATGTTATAGCCCGATTCCTTTTGATAGCATTTTTGGAGTAGGAAAAAATTGTGTTGTCTTCAAGCTAGATATTCTTTTCTGTGACATGAACATCTATAAGCCAAAGATTGGCTGAAGAAAACTCCCTTCACTTCTTGTCATTAGATGCTTTAATGCTTTGTGGCAAGTATTTCATTCCCTTCTGTTACCATTATGTGATAGGTGGGAGAGGGTTGGGATTCACAAAGAGGCATATGATCTGAGCTTGATATACCATGCTTTATGGTCAACTATTAATAGGAAACAGTGTTCTCATAGAACAATTGCAATTATTTATAGCCTTTTAAAGATCAAGTTTGAATACCTTTCTGATTCTGAGATTGAGCATGTTCTGTAAGAAGTAATTGGTGTGTCTCTCAACCTCACCTGCATTTCTGCTTGTGTTAATTTTCATTCATTGGACATTGCCTGCTGCTATTTTGATGCTATTTTCTGTTTGGTGATTATTAATATGTTTGTGTGCAGGTATGTATCAAATTAGAGAAGCAAACCAGATGATTGAGGAGTTTATGCTTGCTGCTAATATATCTGTAGCTAAAAAGATTCTGGAACATTTTCCTCACACTTCACTATTAAGGTACTTCTCTTCTCACTTTCTTCAGGTATTCCATTCCTCCTTCTCTGGAACCATCAGCTTCTTTACAACTCTTTATATGAAGTTTCAGGTTATAGTTTGCAATTAAAATGATGTTTAACATAACCTATTGACTTAACCCATTGTCTCTTTTCCATCCATGCATGCTGCTTTCCTCTCGATTATGTGATTAAAAAAATCACTTATAGGCTACAAGAAGGCTTGAAGGAGTATTCTTTTATGAATACCTTAAATTGTTATGCTGGCTTTGCCTAGTTGTGCAAAGAAGATAATGCTTGGTGGATAATTGCTACAACTCTATGGTTATTGGTGTTATTCTCATGATGATTTAATTAATATGCAGACGACATCCAAGCCCAACTAACGAGATGCTTGAACCTTTACTTCAGACAGCTGCTGCTGTTGGTCTCTCTTTGGATGTGACATCTTCAAAAGCACTTGCTGATTCACTTGATCGTGCTGTGGTAAGTTAGCAACTCTTGAACATCTTTAGATTTGAAGTCAATGGACACTTATGTACAGTTTCTAATAGTTATCTGTGCAACAAGAAAGAAAATCTGAGTATATTTAGTATTGATGAAATTATTATTAGGGGCTTGTCCTCCTTTCTCCTCCTAGAAACTTCTGGACTCCTTTTTTTTGTTTTTGTTTTTGTTTTTGGAAATATGTATGCATCTTCTGGGTAGAATTACTTGTCTTCTGATGTTACACCAGATCAAAGTTATAAAGCTTTTCCCATGGATACATATAACTATGATGCCATTGCACTTATCTGGGACATGTAAATTAACATTGCTATGAGATAGATTTCTGCATATATTAATGGGTTTATTATCAATGTTGTGTCATGACTGACATGAGTATTGGTTGTTAATGGATAGAAGATGACTTTACATCCTAAGAGCTTTTTTAATGAAATTTAATTTATACAGGTGATAAAGAGTAATTTTCTAATTATTGTTCAATGGGTGTTAAATGTTAATTCTTTTGGTAATTATATACTGCATTGCTTGAAGAATCTGTAACTATCTTTCTCATTTAGATCTAACACCCCCTAAAAATTAAACAGGGTGAGGATCCATATTTCAATAAGCTGATCCGCATTCTGGCAACAAGATGCATGACTCAGGTACTCAATTTAGGTTTTACATAAATTCATTCATGGGGAGTGCTGGGAACTTCTGAGTGTTTATCTGTCACATTTTCAGGCAGTGTACTTTTGCAGTGGAGATTTAAGCCCTCCCGAGTTCCATCATTATGGTCTTGCTGCTCCTATGTATACACATTTCACTTCTCCCATTAGAAGATATGCAGGTACATTTTAACATTTGTCATTTTTCATCACTTGGTGCTTTGATACTAACTTTGTCATTCTGGAACTCAATGTTCTTGTAGATGTGATTGTGCACCGATTGCTTGCTGCATCCTTGGGAATATCCAGACTCCCAGATGTATTCCAAGACAGACCTCGGCTAACTAGTATTGCTGACAGTAAGGATTTCGACACCTACATTGGGAGAGTTTACTCGCATGAGTGTTCTGGTGCAATATATATATATATATATATATATACGAGTTATAGATCACTTGCGTTGCACGTGGAGATCAATTCAAATTATGGAAAGAAAGAATAATACAAATACCTTATATATAACATTTTTATATTAGAGTTCGAATTATAATAGGATTTTATAAGATTTTGAATTAGCTAGGATTCTAATATATAACACTTTTATATTAGAGTTCTAATTATAATAGGATTCTATAAGATTTTGAATTAGCTAGGATTCTAATATAAAATTATTTAAATGTGAAAACTTAAATTACTATTTTAACCTTAAATAATAATCTTTAATAGGGATATATTCGGCAATCCATATTTTGTAAGAAACATCCACACTTTTATATAGGTAATATAATATATATATATATATATATAATATGTTATTAATTCTTGTTATAATATATATATATATATATATATATAATATGTTATTAATTCTTGTTTCAATTTATAAATATGGGCTCTACATTCAACTTTGGGTGGTGCATCGTTTTTGCTACTCATTTGCTGTTTTCTTGCTCATTCAGTAATCTGCTGATTTGTTTACTTCTAATGTTAATAATCATGTCAGATAATGGCTGCACTTTTGATTAAAGCTACCCAATCTTTTACTATCAGAGCATCACCCTCTTTTCTTACACCATTAATATTTTGTAAAATAAAATCTAGGAGAGAATTTGAGAGTAGTTTTACAATGTACAAGTAGCATCTTTAGTAATCTGGTTTTTATTTCACAAAGTACCAATGGCTGACTGGGGGGGGGGGGGGTATTATGGTGTGAGACACCCAAAAGAATTGTACTGAGACAATCTTGGATTTGTGGAAGTATGATGAGGACATTGTTTGTCCAATTGAGGTATGTCTGATCCTGGCGGTGGTTGCAACAACCCTCATATTATCAAAAGATAATGTGTTGTTTCACCAGCAGGTATGGTAAATTTTTCTGAACAGTTAAACAATTTCTGGGAAGTAGGGATGATCATGCAGGATTTGTAGTGAAGTTCACTGCACTCAAGCCATTTGTTAGCATGACCTCTCCTATGAGCTTGGAGTACAAAAGTGTCAGAGACCAGTCTAGATGTGTATCAGAGACGATTAGGGATGGTAAAATGAGCATTGAGGACTTTATCCCCTCTCAAGTGGGTTAATTGGGATATCCCATTCCATGTGGATGGGGAGGACCATATAAATGAGAAAGGTGGAGTCCTTTCATTACTTGAGCTAACAATTTCTCAAAGCAAGAATGTGTATCACTGGCTTTATTCTCTGCAAATGAGAAAATGGCCTTACCAAGTATCCTAGAGTCAACATGCTCTCTTAGAGGATAGAATGCCAGTGGAAGAAAATAAGTTTTTCTTGCCTACAGTTTGCCTTTTAGAAAATAAGGATGGGGATTTTTCTGTGACAATATTTTCTGTTAATGCCTTTATGTTTGCATGTGCTACTATTTGAATACTGTAATGCTTTCATGTTGATTATGATGAAATTCGTCATTGCTGCAAGTTTAGTCTCATATATATATTTTCCTACAGATCTGAATTATCGCCATAGGAATGCCCAGATGGCAAGCCGGGCCTCAGTTGAGCTCCATACCATCATCTATTTCAGGAAAAGGTAGCAACCTCCCTCCTCTCTCTCTCTCTCTCTCTCTCTCTCTCTCTCTCTCTCCCCCCTAATGTTTATATGTTAATAATTATGCAGGCCTACAGATACTGAGGCGAGAATATTGAAAATAAGATCAAATGGCTTCATTGTCTTTGTACCAAAGTAAGTTAACTATGAGTGCTAGGATTGTATCATATTCCTATGTTTAACTGTGGCCTTTAAAGACATACTTGTGTTGGTTAAGTCATTTTTGTGTGCTTTACCATGTTTTTTTTAAGTGCTATAAACAGAAACTGATTTCAACATCTTTGCTTTATTATTTCCTCCTACAATACAAAGGTATCTTGGACAATAAAAATGGTATTGCTGCCCTACTAATGTTGTCATTATATTTGATTCCATTTTAAGGATGAAATGGGATTTAACTGCTTAATTTTCTTTAGAGAGTCACAGATAACATGTTGAGTGGGATTTATATCTTACCCTTGATGATAATAACATTAAGCTTGTGGGGCATATTGCTCAGATATGGAATCGAAGGACCCGTATTCTTGATGGCTAGAGCAGAACAGAAGGGAGGTGGTGGTGAGTGGATCATCGATGAGCAGCAGCAGAAGATCAGAAAGATAGATGGTGAAGTTTCTTATGGTGTTCTACAGACTGTGAGGATCCACTTGGAGGTTGTAGAGCCACAGCCCAACAGGCCTAAACTCCAACTTACGCTTATCTAAACGCTCTGCATCTTTCCCTACCAGTTCAGTACTAGGTTTATCTGATTTACCTAAAATTATTAGTCACATGGTAGCTTTTTTATTTATTTTTTATTTTTTTAAAGTTACCAGAATTTTTTTTTAAAGTTACCAGTGTTTTTTCAGGAATTTATTTGTCTCTCAATGACTGTATATTACGATGGTTTACATAAAATATGATGGATTTATACTTCAGAAAATCAAATATCCAAGACTGAATCCTAAATTCTGTTGAATAGTGCTTGTTTTGAATTAACTAAAAAATTCAAATCGTATGACTAAAATATACTAGGTAAAATATTTGTAGATTTATAATAAAATTGATTTGTATTATGAAAAACCAGTATGTGTATGAGATTGTTGGGCACAGTTTTTATCCATAACAAAGATTTAAATTAGTTTGTAAATACCATATTTGCGGTGGGATTTTTCACTTATTCTAAATTGATTTTATAATGATGATGATCCAAAACCATTTAATTGCTATTAAATATAATTCCAGCCAAGTTATGCCATATTATTATTATTTTTATTATTATTATAGGGTAAATTACATTGCCTCCCCAATTATGGTCATTCTCATATTTCAGTACTTAACAATTTCTTCTTGTTTTTTTATTTTTCAATCATACCATGTGAAATTTTCGTCAATTACACTTTTCAAGATGAGGGCCTTAGCTGGAGACTTTTTTTGCTCGTAATCCCCATACATGCCCACACGGTGAAATGCCCCTAAAGGTAGAATATTTGCCCAAAAAGTTGTCTAAGTTGCAAAGTATAAACACGAAAACCTTGTGGATAAAATGCGACTAAAATAAGTTTACGTACCAAGGCACCCACAACAATGTTATTGTGGGTGTTATGTGTGTTTTACGTCAAAAATACCTTCAATGTATGTGAGAGAGAGGAGAGGAGAGAAGAGAGAGAAAATATTTTATTTTTAATGTTAAATCGATGTAAAGATGTATTTTTAAAATACAAATATTTTTAGATTGATAATGTGTCAAGTGGGATCCACAACAATGGATGTGATTCACACCCATTGTTGTGGATGCTCATGTACACTCTTTAACCCATTATTGGACTCCTCTCTCCTCCACATTATTATTCTACTACCTATAAACCAATTACTTTTAGCTACTACTTTTATCATTTTTGGGTTATAACCCATTTTTTTAACACCCACAATCTACTTAATTTCTTTATTTATATTTTAATTAAATCGATATTTATTTCAATTTTTTTTATTTAACTACAATTTTTTTGAAACACAATATAATTATTTGATATTTATTTCAATTTTTTTATTTAACTACAATTTTTTTGAAACACAATATAATTATTTGATTTTGAGAAGATTTATTTATTATAATAATCTCATATTATTTTGTCGATGGAATACTCTATCGTTGATTAGTGGGTAAGCTTATAAAATGATGTCGTATTCACATTTACCGATGGATATTCTGTTGGTAACTTTTCATTTAATTATTTTTTATTTTTAAATCAATTAATTCACAATTACAGATGGATTGTCCGTCGGTAAATATTATTATTTAATTTATGTTATTTTTTAAAATTTATTTGAAAGTTATTGATGGAAATAAATTTCATCGGTAAATTTCAAACAAAACGACGTTATTTCGTTTCCCTCCAAAATAAACACAAAGTTTTCAAAATCTTTACTAACAAAATCCTTCTCAAGCTCAAATCTAGATTTACCAAAAGCTATTATAAATTCAAAACAAACATAGTGTAACATTGTTTAAAACCATCAAAAAAGACACTCATGAAACAGACCTAGTACAACAAAAAAACTTAACCCACTATATGAAATCGACTTTATGGATTCTATTTCATCATGACACTCCATCTAAACACATTTTCTCATTTATATTTAAGCATGCTTTGAAACTTTAAAAAGCATTTAAAGAATAAGTATAGTATTGAAAGATTAAACTTATTTTTCTCTTAAAACTTGAAACATCATGCATAAAATTTAATCTAAAATATCGTTATAATGGAACATAGAGGTATTAGAAGTTTTGAACAAATGGTCGGTCCTAACATTTTGGGGATTCATGACGAAATAGAAAAAATGGGTTCTGTTGAGAAAAAAAATCATTTTTACTTAAACGATAAATATAACTTAAAAACTAAAAATAAGAAAAAAAGATTCTATCATTCAAAAATTTATCCACATAGATCAATTTTCTAGCATTTTGAGAAGCAAAATCATTAATAAAGTCTTCAAGATCAAGTTTTTCCAACACCTCATGTTCTATGCATAAAATTATTAATCAATTTAATTTTTATTGAGTTATAGTTGAACACAAATAAGATTTATCAATTTTAATTTTGAAAAACTTCTTTGTAATGATGCTACAGTAACTGGTATAGTTAGCAAAACTCTACAGTAATGAAAATTTTAGGAAAACAATACAAACTCAAGAACATCAATAGTTGATTTCTGCTGGTAAACTTTGTAGCACTTGTAATTTAGAAAAATAAACCATCCAACATCAATATCAGATTAGTCATAATGTGTAAGAGCAACTTGAAGATTAATACAACACTCATACAATCTCTTATCATCTAATGAAAGCCACTTTTAGGATTAAACAAAAAACCAAAATATTTTCAAACACTTCCAATTGTTCAAATCTACTATTCAAAGATGACATGACTACAAAAAAAATAAAATTGATCCTAAAAGATTTCTCAGCAGATTGTAAATTTTCTTCATGACAATGTTCATCAAATTGTTTCTTTCTATAAGTTTTACGTTTTTGGGTAAAATAAAACAAATGTGTTATAAACTATATATACCTTAATGTTGAATAAGAATTTGGGCCCTAAAAAAATGGGGTCCTAGAATGTCAACCTTCTCGCCCTAACTCAGAGTTGGTCCTGTATGAACATATCATAATATTTGAGTTTAAATGATGATTTTTCGCCTTGTTAGATATATTGGTCTTTTCTTATCTATCCTCATATCCTTTAATAAGTTGATATTTACAAAATAAATTTAGTTTTTGAATTTGAACTCAATTTTTAGATTATCATGTTGAATTATACTTTTATCTCATCACGTAATCAACAATTAATGGAAAGATTAAGTGATCACATTTTTCTGTACATATTATACATGATGGAGATAACTTGTTGATTAATGGAAAGATTAAGTGATCACATTTTTCTGTACATATTATACATGATGGAGATAACTTTGGTCTAAATACTATAGTGTTGGTCCCAAGTGGCATAGAGGTTCAGGGGTGAATGAACCTCTATTGATTTTTGAAATTCTTTTGAACTTGCTGCACTGTATTCTACAATAGAATACTGCACAGATTACAACACAGTTTATTGGGCTAGAATGTAGCACAACTTACGGTACCAGAGTTCTTACACAGCAGAAACTTAAACTTTTGATAGAGTTTATTTTTTAGAACCTTTTCTAAAATAAGAGTTTTGCAAACTTTGAATGCAGTATGACTAGATATCAATGCAGTAAGATAAACAAACAAAGATATGCCAAAATTGAAACTTAAACACATAAAGACTTATAATGGTTCGAATGTGGTGTAATCCTTCTACGTCCACTCTACTTTTTCACTAAAGAGAAACTTTGTTAAGTTGTTTTACATGACATAACCTTACAACTATCGACCTAACAAGTTAACACCTATTAAGATTCAGCTTCCACACAGGTTACTCGAATCCTAAAAGTTGATCTACACAAGATCTTACTAACTCACACAGAGTTATTATCTTAAACTCCTAAGACTAAACAACCAGCAAGGAACACATTTCTATCAACTGTGGACACCTTCTAAAACAACCTAAGCACATAGCACAAAGGTTAAGAGTATATAAAGATTTTCTTCAACTGGTGCATCGAAACAACCTTGAAAGTTCTTGAGTTCAATTGTTTCTAAGTCTCGACTTCTTCTCGTAAGATTTAGTGACTAAAACTTTAGAGTTTGTTAGCTTTTGAAACTTGAATATCTTTTTTCTTTGACTTTGAATGCTGAGAGTTTCAATAGTTGCTTCAGTCAAGTCTTCCTCTATTTATAGGTGAAGAAATAAGTCCGTTGAAGAGAGACACATTTCTTAAAATTTGAATGCTCTTCAAATGTTGTTGCGCTCACATTTAATGTCTCTCAGCTTTACATTGAATTTTTCTTATCTTGCACTCCAAGATTTTAAATGCGGCTGTACTAGGTTGCAGTCTTGTTGTAGTCTGTCAGGCTACCTGTCGATTGATTACTGGCCCTCGGTACTGCTTTCTTCAGTTTGTCTCTATTGGTTAGTTTGGACTTGATTAATCCTTGGACATTCATTGATCTTCCTCATACCGCATTGGTGTGTGTGCTTCATCAATTTATTCTTCTTGTTTCTTTGACTCTGAATGCTGTACTTCTTTTCTGCAACCTTGATTATGTACAGTAAGTTGTCTGTTTTACTGTGCTGCTGCATCTTACTGCAATACAGTATTTGTGTACTGTATTTATTTTCTGAATCAAGTAGCGGTTATCCTGTTGCTTGCAGTATTCTGATAAAACATTCAACTACTGTTCTGTAGAATCCTCCACTTTTCACTTTCACTTGTAGATTCAAAAACTAATCTAAGTTTCACTTAAACATTATGAAAAATGGGATACTCTACTTTCCTATTACAAGGTTGTTTTGTTTCATAAAAATCTAAACATCAAATTCCAAACATATAGATATTGTTAGGAATTAACGTGCAATTATGAAAAAATAATAGGAAAGAGAAAATAAATAGAACACATTTTTGTTCACCTAGTTCGTCAAATTAACTACGCTGAGGCACTACCAAGCCAAGAGATCTACTAATATTTTTGTGATACAAGATACAATGAATCATACAATTATTTATACCAAAAACTTAGGTCAGAGCCCTAAAAGCCCATGTAACGCAAATACTGCTTAAAAGGTCCATCTCAATATATCCTACTCATATTGATATATCTACCCAAATAATATATGAGGCTCTATAACCCAACAATCTCCCACCTGGAGATTGACTTCAAACTAACTTCAAACATAACTTGTCTTTCCCTTCTCATCGGTAACTCTCACTGGTAGTAGCGCCTTTGAAGGTTCATCGTAAGTTTCCACCTGCTCACTACGTGTAGCCTCTACATAACATTTAGGCTCACCACCATCAATCATCAATAAGTAATATTGAGATGGCAGTGTATCTATCAGGTCATCCACGTTGTCTAGTGGATCTTCGCAGCGTAATTGCTAGTGGAGCTGTACGTTGTTCTTTCTCAACATCCACCCAACTATCATGAATCATTTTACCCCACCCGAGTTCCAAATGTCCAACTCAATAACCTGAGTCTCTGAATCACCAACTTCTGATGCACCTAACCTGTGTTTGTACAATATTTTCTCATTAAAAACGACATCTCAACTATTAATTATCTTAAGATTCTACACATCCCAAAATCAATAACAAAATTCATCATCCCATATCCAATAAACATATATTTAACAAATTTAGCATCCAATTTACTTCTATCAACATCACTAATATGAACATACAAAACACATCAAAACACCCGAAGAAATGATAGATTTATCTCTTTACCACTCCAAACCTCCTCCGGTATGTTATTTTCTAAAGGAGTTGAGGGTCCTCTATTACTCAAGAAGGCTGCAGTGTTAACTGCATCTGCCCATAACATCTTCAACAAACCACATTTCAGTCTCATGCTCCTAACATATTCATTTAAGAATCTATTCATATGTTTTGCAACACCATTCTGCTAAGGGGATCCTCTTAGGATTTTCTCCATGCAAATTCCATTCACCATAAAAAATTCTTTGAACTCATGGAGCTCGTACTCTCCATCGATATCAGACCTCAAACACTTCACTTTGAGACATGTCTCAGTTTCTACGATAACTTTCCACTTCCTGAAAGTATCAAAGGCATCAGACTTATTTTTCAGAAAGTAAACACATACCTTTCTCGTGGAGTCATCAATGAAAGTCATGTGATAAGAAGCTCCACCAAGAGATGTCATTGGTGCTAGACCTCACAGGTCGCTATGGACTAACTCTAACTTCTGCTTCTTCAAGGTTCTGGCACTCTTTGAAAACCTTATAATTTTCTGTTTTCTAAATACACAATTCTCACATAACCCGACTTCAACTGTCTTGAGGTTTAGTAGCTTACTCTTCAAACACAACACTTTCATTCATTTCTCTCTCATGTGGTCAAGACGATAATGCCACAAATCTATATCGTTGTTTGCTCCTGTAATAACAATGTTTTCTTGGGTGTTGTTTGTCATATACAACATACCCTCCTTGCCTCAAGCTAGCACCATAGCTCCTTTGGTTATTTTCCACATACTACAACCAAATATTACAACAGAACCTTCCTCATCAAGCTACCCTACAAAAAGTAAATTCCTCTTCAACTTAGGAATATGTCTCACATCACGAAGCTGTAAAACAATTCCATTCGGTACTTTAAGTTGAACATCTCCATTTCACATGATTTCCAATGGCTCATCATCAACAAGATAAACCTTACCGAAATCTCTAGAAGTGTAGTGCTCCATAATGTCAGCACTACTACACAAATGAAATGATGCTTCGGAATCTAACACCCATGATCTCATCAGTGATCTCACCAGTGGTTGCATTTGCTGATTTGTAAACCTGATGCTTCGGAATCTAACACCCACGATCTCATCAGTGATCTCACCAGTGGTTGCATTTGCTGATTTGTAAACCTGTGGTGGTGCCGAACAATACCTTTTGTAATGATTGAACTCACCACAATTACGATACTTGATCAAACTCATGTCTTTCTTAGACTTATCTCCGCCATTTGACTTCGATCTATCTTGGTTATATGCCAATCTTGATTTTGATTTGCCTCCTGTACTCAAGTTGATCTAGTGGCTACACCCAATTCTTTCCTGCGAATTTTCTGGCTTCACATTCCCTACTAAAGAACTAACCACTCAAACTCTTTGGCAAAAAAGAAAAAAAAATTAAGGCTTGTATCTCATCATCGAAATCAATCTCAACTGACTCAATTGGGCTATGATCATATTGAACTCGTTCAGATGATTGGCCACCATAGTAATCTCCACAATTCGTAGGTTGAATAACCACCGCATCAGATGAACTAGGGATGGCAGTGGGGCGGGGATTCCCCGAAAATTATCCCCGTGGTGACGGGGATGGGATAGTATTACCCGCCCTGCGGGAATCCCCGCCCCGTTCCCCGTGGGGACCCGCATTACATATATATATAATAATTATTATTCCTCTTCTTGTTCTATTAACTTTACTATTATAGTATTTCTCTTTTTGTTTAAACCCTAATCCCCACCACTCCCTCCACCTCCACCAATCTTACCCACACAAATCCACCGTTGCCGTCGTCGCTGCTGCGCAAATCCACCGTCGCTGACCTGCCGCTGACCCACTGCCGACTTGCCGCCGATCTCCACCTATCTCTGCGCTTGGTACTCACTTTCACTCTCATCTTGCCTCGATAGTTCTACTCGATTCTTTACCAGCTCAACTGTGTTGTGCACATTAATAAAATATTGGAAATCATATACTGAAATAGTTTAGTTTTATGAGATGCAACTCATTACTTAGAATATATATCAAAAATCGATCTACCTAAAATATGAAAAAAATATATATCAATTTGTAATCTAATTTTTTTTTAATACACATCAAAATTCATGATTTATTTAAGATTGTAACTTGGGGTTATTTTTAGGTCATTTCTCGAGCCAAAATCAAAATTATCTTTTGATTTTTACTCAAATTGAACTTCAATTAAATGAAATCAGAAAATTGATTTTGAGGCTTTCTCAATTGATTTGAAATGTGCAGTGTTTGTGCATAGATTTCATATATATACTAGTTCAATTATGTTTCTCACAGTCATGCTTGGAGGGTTATTAAAGGTTTCTTGCTTCACAAAGTATGAACAATGCAGGATTCACAAAGTATGAACAAACAAAGTGTCAAATCATGTAATGTCAATTGTAATTAATCCTTATAATAGTTAGCACTGTGTAATATGTGCTGCTTTAAATGGTTGCATGCGTACTATGAGATTGCTAATAATCAGTTTCAAGTCTTGCCTGCTAATCTTCTTCAACAACCTCCATAAATTTACAAATGAGTATCTCAGTAGTTTTACTAAATGTTTTATCAGTATCTATATGGTATGTTGCATTTTATTAAGATCATGCTATCATTTTCCACACCTATCCTGTATTCCCCACACTGCGATGGGTGTCTTGCTAAGATATATGATGCAGATTTTTCTGTATGCTCTAGTAAAATATGTCATCCTCTGGCCCTCCTACTCAAGACTCCGTATTTCATCCCTCACCAATGAATAGCTCTCTACCAAGTGATCATACTATTCCTGGAGATGATTTGAATCCAACACCAACAAACACAAATGAAGTACAATACACAGGTGAAAGTGATGAAGTTCTAACATTGGGAAGTAAAAGGGGCTTAAAATCAGAAGTGTGGAATCATTATAAGAGGCAAAAGATAGAAGACAAATGGAAAACAGAATGTTTGTATTGTAAGAAAAAACTTGGAGGGGATACAAAGAATGGGACGAGGCACTTACATGATCACTTTAAAATATGTCCATTGAGAAAGACAAGAGATATAAAGCAAACATTCTTGATGTCAAAAAATAATGTTGATGGGAAAGTTGCTATAGGGGCTTACTCATTTGATCAAGAAACGACTAGAAAAGAAATGGCTACTATGATCATATTGCATGAGTACCCATTGAGTATGGTGGAACATATTGGATTTCGAAGATTTGTGAATTCTCTTCAACCACTTTTTTAAGTGGTTAGTCGTAATACTTTGAAGGGGGATATCTTGAAGATTTATGAGTATGAGAGGTCAAAGACAATGAAGCTTCTTGATAAAAATACGAGCAGAGTTGCCATCACAATAGACATGTGGACATCAAGCAATCAAAAGAAAGGATTTATGACGATCACTGCTCATTTTATTGATGGATATTGAAAGCTTCAAAGTCGCATCATCAGGTATTTGCTCTTTTTCAAATTTGATAAGATATAATTTGCTAGTATAACATATATAAATTGCATTTTCATTTCTTCCTTATTATTTAATTTAGGTTTATCTATGTGCCATGTCCCCACACATCCGAAGTACTTGGAAATGTTCTTGTTGATTCTTTGATGGATTGGAATCTTGATCAGAAGTTGTCTACATTGACCTTAGATAATTGTACAACTAATGATGCAATGATTGATATTGTTTTGAACAAATTAGATACAAGTTTACTTTGGCTAGATGGTTCATTGTTGCATATGCGATGTTGTGCTCATATTTTGAACTTGATTGTCAAAGATGGTTTGGATGTTATTGGTGATGGTGTTGAGCAGATTCGTACTAGTGTTTCTTTTTGGGTAGCCACTCCTAAAAGATATGAAAGGTTTGAGGAGATGGCTCGTCAATTGAAAATTCAAATCACTACGAAGTTAGTCTTAGATTGCAAGACAAGGTGGAATTCTACCTATACAATGCTTAGTATCTCCATTTGCTATAAAGATGTCTTCTCTCGTTTAAAACAATGAGATCCACTTTATAAAAGTGCTCCTGCTGAGGAAGATTGGGAAAGAGCCAAAGAAATTTGTGATAAACTGAAATTGTTTAACAGTGTGACTGAGATCTTTTCAGGGACCAAATACCCCACTGCCAATCTTTATTTTCCAAAAAATTGTGAAATTAAAATGGCTTTGAGACGATGGCTTTGTTGTGGGAATTCTAACATTGAAGCTATGACAGCTAAAATGTTAGAAAAATTTGAGAAGTATTGGTCACAAATTCATGGCATTATGGGTGTGGCTACGGTTTTGGATCCTAGATACAAGCTCAAGTTATTGGATTACTATTTTTCTCTTCTTTATGGTGAAGAAGGTGCAAAGAGGGAAATTCAGAGAATTCAAGAGCTTTGTTCTAATTTGGTTTCTGAATACTCATCCAAATTGAAAATGAGTGCACATGGTGGTTTCTCTTGTCAATCTTCTTCTACGAGCTTTTCTAATGCTCATTCCCATTCACCGAATTATGAGGTTGATCCAATGAGTGATTATGATAAATTTGTTGCCTCAGATTGTAAGAATGACAATGTCAAGTCCGAATTTGATCTTTATTTGGAGGAGCGTGTGCTACCAAGAAAGGTTGATTTTGATATCTTACGTTGGTGGAAGAATGCACTTAAGTATCATACTCTTCAATTGATTGCTAGAGATGTTTTGTCGATTCCTATTTCGACTGTGGCTTCAGAGTCCGCTTTTAGTACAAGTGGGAGGTTTGTTAGCCCACATCGCAGTAACTTCATCATGACACGTTAGAAGCTTTAATGTGTGCTCAAGATTGGTTATGGGCTGAAATTCATGGTAATATCATTTAATAATTTACAAATAATTACACTATACTTTCAAATTTATATTAAATTATATTTTATTTGCAGATACTTGTGCGCCTACCCATTCCGGATGTTGTACATTTTATGAGGACATTGATGAAGATGAAAATGTAAGTAATTCATTTATTTATAAAATATTGAAATTTGATACATTTATTTCTAGATACAAGAAATAATAATATCATATTTTTACATATTTGTAACTTTGCAAATTATTCACTCTATTGAATGTTTTGTATATTTGAAGGATGATATTGCTTGCGTGGACAAATCACATGAGGATTGAAGATTCGGGTGGATTGAAGTGTTGAAGAAGGATGAAATTTAATGAGAATGTAATGGGATAATTAATTTTTATGTTTTTCCTAGTTGAACAAAATTATATTTTCATCTTTTATTCGGATTATGAATCATATTTCTTGTTTTTATTGATATTTGATTTTATGAACAATTAATGTGCATCATTTTGTTAAAAAAAAAAAGGATGGGGTGGGGATTCCTCGTGGGGAATCCCCGCGGTGGTGGGGATCTTCATAGGGGCGGGGATCCCCGCGGGGTGGGGATGGGGGCAGATTTTTCCCCGTTTCTCGGGACGGGGCCGGGGACGGGGAATCCTCGCGAACGCGGGGACGGGGATGGGGATTGCTCCTCCGACCCCGCCCCACCCCGTTGCCATTCCTAAGATGAACCTTGTTAATGGTTAATGGCTTCTCGTACACCTCTGATAATGTCTCCAATATCTCCTTGGTGGTTTTATCATTTATCGTATGGATATGAAGTGCAATATTTATGGACAATGATAGATGAATCGCGCTTATCGCCTTCCTATCCAAAAGGTTTCATTTTTCCTACTTCATGTCTTCAGGTTTTATACTCATAGGTTGATACAGATCTTTACCGTACATGTAATTCTTATTCTGCAGCTTTCAAAACCCTAAATCTATTCTATCAAACTTCTCAAACAATGATCTACTTTCACCCATCATAATTGCTCCCACCAAATTTTTTGAACCTGATACTTTAGACACCAGTTGTTAGGAATTAACTTGCAATTATGAACAAAAAAATAGGAATGAAAAAATAAATATAACACAGATTTATTCACCAAATTCGTCAAATTGACTACATATGGGCCACTACCAAGCAAGAAGATTTACTAGTATTTTTGTGATACAAGATACAATGAATCAGAGTTAGTTATACCAAAAATTTGGGTCAGGGCCCTAAAAGCCCATGTAACTAAAATACTGATTAAAAGGTCCATCTCAATACATCATATTAATATTGATATATCTATCCAAATAATATATCTGGCTCCATACCCTAAATATAAAATAAAATGGGTTTTTGTCATTTTAGAGAAAAAAAAGAATCCCATTTATTTCAATTCAAGTTATAAGTCTATCTATTCCACTTATAGTTAGAATGTTATTTCCAAGACCAAGCTAGTGGTGGACTTGTAACTCTAGCTTGAAAACTTTTGATTTTTCTAATTTGATTGAAATTGACTTTTTAATTAAAAAAACTCAAAAACCATAGGAACAGCCAGCATGTAGCATGCTTCATATAATAGTTTCACACAAGTTGGATTTAGAGTTCTGCAAAGCATCCAAATATAAACCACACTTAACATTCATATCATGACCATCTGTTATAAGAATATTTCAAAATACAAGATATTATCATTCGGCCATACAATCTCTTTCTTGTTTTAGTGGTTAACCATTGGTCTTAGCCATCGGACTTAGTAAGCAAACTTTGTAAAGGGTTCCTCCTTTTTTCCGGGCACTTATTGTTAGAGAAAGGATTCTTCAAATTTCTCCACCGGTTGAGCACCTGTGGTACACACGCAGGAGGAAGGAGAATCGTCACTCTATATTCTCTGTCTTAAAAAAAAGCACTTTAAGACACCTTCTCGGCACCACCCCCAATGTCTCTCTATCTTGAAGCGCCAAAACCTGAATCTTTCTCTACTGAGATTGATCTCCCTACCACAACAGACGGGGTTTCACTAGAGCTAGAGAAAAAGAGAGAGACTGGAATATACGCTCTCCAGTTGAGAAAGTCATGCCAGAAGCAGAGCTTGGCTTAAAAAAAAAGACTAACATGCGCGCAAGACTTGTTCTATGTATAACTTTCCTTTTTTTCCTAAATTAGGACGAGGGCTGCTCAATCACCTCTGTGAGCATAAAGAAAATTGTAGTAGTCAAGGTACTCAAGGACATTCCCTACAATAGCTCTTGGCTAAAGAAGGCAAACCCTAGGTTGATACGAATGAAAATATGGGTTGAAAGCCATTCTAATTGTCACGACCACATTTCAAATATAACTAGATTTGTAATAGATTTTCATATTAAAACACCTGTAAGTGAGTGTCTGACTTTTTTTTTATATAATAACATAAATAATTTTTCTTATACATAAAACCCTAGTAAGACTATAACATGTTTCGTAGCGTGTACCATAAAATCAAACCACACTCACTTCTATATTTTACATATTTATATACATCAAAGGATCAAACAAAAGAAGTTCAAGTATTTTATCAAAATATTGTTTAAAGCAAACGTAGCCCAACAGGTCGTCATCCATGTACACAAATACTCAAAAACCTGTAGGAGCTCCACAGCTTGTCTAATACATCCACAAAGTCATATATTGTCACGCCCCAGTTTCTTCCATACAAATATATCAGAGTTTTAATTAAAAATAGAGGCGTGCAAAAGAAAAAGGAGACAAGGGACAATCAGAAGAAGAAGAGGATAGAAGACATCAGAATCTTTCTCATAACATATCGGACTCAGCCGATTCCATATCATACAAAACATCGGTCACAGCCGATTCTCAAAATGTCATCACAGCGGAATAAACATCATCAGGATCCATCGTCATCAGAGATTACAGAAATTATATATACATTACAAAAGATTGTGATCATTGTTTCTCAAACTTCTTATAAGACATTTTATGAAAATCCCAAAAGAATGGCACCATCTCTCTCTCTACTGCTCTACTGTTCGTCATCTCCTGTAGTGTGAGTACAGATTAAGGGGTCAGTGCATGGAATACACTGGTGGAGATAAACTCTGCATCTTATAACATTCGACAAAGATATATATATATAGTAATTCGAAAATTCACGACAAGGAAGCACGTTATCACAATACGTAAAATTCACAGCAGACATTAGAAATGGTAGGGGACAAATAGGTGCGGGTGTTCCCCGTCTTATCCTATAGAAACGGTCTCATTACCGTAGGTGTATTTTCAGGACCACCCAACCCTTTGGAGTAGTAGAAAAGAGTGAGGACAAAATGCATGATCAGAGGTGGACCGCAGCCCATGCACAATAATAATATGGCACAACACTTATAGTACACAACATTTAGCATTTCTCAAACGAGCATCAAAATAGGGAAAACAGTAAACAGATTAAGAATTAGAAGATACCCCCACCTCGATAAGAGGTTATCACGTGTTCTGACAGGATAAAGAGTCAAGCCTAATGCGTACGATCCAACAGATAGCCTACAAAAGTACCGCGATATCTTAGATCCTTAAGAGATTAAAAGATGGATATAAAAATAAAGGAAACGTTCGATCGAGAAGGCGGAACGGGTAAGGAAGACTTGAAGATTAAGGCTATCGAGATGTGTGCAAGGAAAACTTGGTAAAAAGGGTTGACCCGACCGAGGTCCCCGACTCCCGACAAAGCAACGAAAACAAACGACTCGAAACAACCCACGAAAACACTTGCTGGTGCGCCCACGACGCACCCGGCAACCCAACAAAACCCCACACACACTTCTCTCTCTCGCACGATCGTGCAAAATTGCCCACAATCGTGCCCCACAAAGCTCGACCGTGCGCCACCTTCCAATGGCCGCGCACGGTCACTCACCCCTGGCGCACGGTCCTGCGCGCAGCAGCCTACACAGCAGCGCCACCATCACCATCTTCTTCCTCTACCACCATAACCGGCAACCTCCAACAACACACAAAACAACAACTCAAGCAAGAACAACAAACACACAACACACACCAAACCCAAGCTTTTCCACCCCAATAACCACACAAACCCAACTCCGGCCACACCGCCCCTCCGACGGCTCCACCACCTCCAACCATAGACACACACTCCGGAATGGTTATCTACCACCCCGGCAAGGAAGATGAGAGAGAGAAAATAAGAAACGAGGAGAGTGAAAAGGTGATGGACTCAAAATAAGGTTTTTGGGACGGTTGACCGGTGATTTTCCGGCAATCCGACCGTCGGAATAGAGAAATAAGACCGTCACTAGACTCGTCTTGACAAGAGCTACGACCTATGTGAAAATCGTTCGATTCCGAGATGGTTGACTTTTCCGGCCACCGGCGGCGGCGACGGCGACCACCGGAAAAAGAAAGAGAAGAAGGAGAGAAACTTACGTGTTTTTCGATTATGAGCTCGCGTGACTTATCGATTTAAAACTAAGCTATATATACTCCTTCAAGAGAGACCACTATTCATCAATAAATATCTCGTATTCTACCCTTCGCATATGTCTCGTATACGTCGTATTCTTCGTTCCACTGTTTTCTTCACTACTCGAGCTACGAAACTCCGATCGACCTCTAGTTCATTTCTATTTTCTCGTTTTTCCGTTACGCATCTCATAATATAAAAATCTTCTAGGTTCCATGTCTAAAAATTATGTTCTTCTAAATCAGTATCAAACACATATCTGTAATGCACATAAATAAACTTAAACACTCAAAATTAACACACATAAAATTATTTCAATTTCGAGTTTAATTATTTAATTATCCAATTATGCTTCGTTTAGTCCTGGGCGCTATATCCCTTACCCCTTAAATATCAAATAGGGAAAACAGTAAACACAGAGTTTAGAAGTTACCCCCACCTCGTTCAGTGGTTACCACATGAGTAGAGAGTATCAAATATCTCATGTCTCAGATCTCGTATCTCAAATCTCGTGTCTCAGACCTCGTGTCTCAAATCTCGTGTCTCAACCCTCGTGTCTCAATGTTCAATCCAACTGATAGCCTACATACATTACAGTATTTTTAGATCCTTAATAATGTAAAAATAAAGCTATAAAAGTCTCCGGCGGAGAAACGGTCTTTAAATACGCGATGGATCGAGAGCTCTAAAGATCGGAGTTGAAGAAATGAGAATGGATAATCAATCCAATAGGCTAAGATGATAGAGATTGAAATTTGGGTCACGACGGAAAAAAAAGAGCTCAATCGGAGTTAAAACGAGCTCAAACGGAACATTTTAGGTTTAAGGGTACTTTGGTAATTTTGGTCAAAGGGTTGACTTTGACCGGGCCCACGACCCTCGGTCAACGACGTCTCATTGGCGACGGAAAAAATGAGGTTCGGATCGAAAACACGACGTCACGAGCGACGGGGTACGCGCGGACCTGGCGCCGGGTGAAAAAACCCGGCGGTCTCAGCCTTGGCTCGGGAGCTGCCATTTTCTCGATAGCTCGGCTCCCGTCTCGACAGCGGAAAGCGTTTCTTGGCGGTTGCCGAGATTTCTCGGCAGCTCGGTACCCGTCGTCTCCCGGCGTCGGCCCTGCTCGCCAGCCACTTTCCCGGCGCCACCAGCTGCGGCGGCGCCGCCGTCTGCCACCACCACATGGTCCGCCGGAAAGCTTGCACTGCCGGCTACCACCTCCGACCATCCCTCGCCGGATTCCGATGGTGAATAGTGCCCAAAAATTCACCGCAAAACCCTTCGTCATCACATTCGCAAAAACTAAACCCCTCACTTCCAACTCCGGCCGGTGACTTCCAGTCGCTGGCGACCACTCCCCGGACCTCCTGGCACCCCGGCCGGTGACCCCCCGTCGCCGGCGACCTTCTCCGGCCACCCTAACATATATATACAGTGTATATATCCACACATGCATGCTTACACACACACACAAACCCTACCACCACAGCCCTTGGCCGACGGCCACCTGCCGTCACCGACTCTCCTCTACCGTCTAGGACACTGGCCGGACACTGGAAGTCGCCGGCCACCCCCTACCAGCCGCGCAACACACACATCCAACTATGCTCACACACACGCATATGAAATATATACACACACATATATACCACCCGCAGCCGCCGGAAACTCTGGCCGACGACCTCCAGTCGCCGGCCACCACCTGCAAACCGTGTATACCACACCTCAGCCACCAAACACAACACACACACACACACTAACACACACTCATACGATACACATATATACACCCACTGTTCCGGCCCGACGCCGCCACCCACGGTGGCGCCACCACCCCGTCAGCTTCCCCTCACACCCAGGTGGCTTCGTCAGCCACTGTTCCGGCAAAGGAAGGTAGAGAGAGAAAGAAAACAGAGGAGAGAGAAAGGGTGGCACAACTAAGGTTTGGGGTTGTTTTTCGCCATTTTCCGGCGAACGAGAAATCGGAATTGAATTCCGAGACCTATCCTAGATTCGTCTCGTCGAGACGAACATCGTGTGTGAAAATCGGCCGAAACCGACAACATTGAATTTTGCCGGCCACCGGTGGCGGCGGCAGCGCCGCGTCGTCGGCGGCGCCGGCGGTGGCGCGCCGGAAACAGAAATCTGGAATGAGAGAGAGAGAGAGGAGAGAGAGAGGAGAGAGACTTACATGTTTTCGTCGCTTTCGGCTCATTCGGAAAAAACGGTGATTTTCGAATCGAAACTATCCTTATTTATAGAAATCCGAAAATCACTATTCACCGAAAATATCCGAAATACTGTTCACCGGTGGAAAAGTCTCCGTTACTTTTCATCATAAATATCTTCCGGTTTTCAGGATCTTCGGATTTTGCCCTTTTTGTCGCCGTTCGAGCTACGGGTCTCCGATTGACCTCTAGTTCGTTTCTATCTTCTCGTCTCATCAACATGCATCTAATGGTATGAAAATATTCTATATACCATGTCCAAGAAAATTATCCATCTACATCACGCGTTAAACACGTATCTGAAACGCACGTAATTAATGTAAACAGTCAAAATATACACACATAGTTATTAAGTCATGCGTTAAAATATTTAATTAATAAATTATGCTTCATTTTGGTCCGGGTCGCTACACTTGTTAGGGGGTCTCCCCTAAATTCACCATATAAACTCTCATTGGGGGTCTCCCCCAAATTCATCATATATATACTTGTTGAGGGTCTCCCCGAAATTCACCATACAAACTCTCATTGGGGGTCTCCCCCAAATTCATCATACAAACACTCGTTGGGGGTCTCCCCCAAATTCATCATATATATTAAACAATAACAATTATTAAACAACAAACAAACCTCAAATGCATGTAATATTCAATTTTCACCGATTAAAACAGTTATCTTACAAAATACTATGTTTATGCATTGTAATTGCAAAATATATTTCTACTTACCTGGATATCCAAAGATTTTGAGTATATATGCTTCTAAATCACCACCGTACACCCTTATTCTCTCTGCTGGGTTCTTCTCTTTTTCTTTATTTTATTTATTTATTTATTTACCAATCGAGTATACCCTTCTCTTCCCTCTGCAGAACTGCTCAAATTTACGGAGATAGTCCGTAACAGTCATAGCCCCTTGCTTCAACTGTATGAATTCATTCATCTTCATTATCCTAATAGGGGCTGTGAAATACTTGTTTCTGAAAATTTCTTTGAACCTCTCCCAGGTCATATTAGTAATGTCTTCAGTGCTTCTTACAGTATCCCACCAGTGTCCAGCACCACCTCTTAGCATAAAAGATGCACACAAAACCTTTTCTAATTCAGGAATTCTACTATACTGAAATATGTTGTCCAAGGTTCTCAGCCAATCCTCCGCAACCAAAGGATCTATAGCATCCTCAAATATAGGTGGGTTCAACTTTCGAAATCGTTCACAAGCCATTTCATCGTGTTCTACTCGCAATTGTGGTTGATTCACATTATCACGGGGTTGTCTATCCATGTCTCTTTGTTGAATAAGCTGCTGGATCTGTTGAGACTAGCACTCGACTAAGTCTGCCAACCGAGCAATGACAGCATCACGTTCACTACCCGCAGCTGGTGCCTCAGGTTCATGAGTTCTTTTCGTCCCACTATTCTCACCTTCGCTCCTTACCATATTTATTTAACCACACTACCTGTCCTAGATTTGCAGGGTTAATATAATTTATGATGCTCATAATATAAACAGAATTTAACATAACTTACAGGTATAGCTGCTCTCCCACAGTTTTGTGAGCCCGTGTACATAGACAGTCTATAGGAACACAAACCGCGCTCTAATACCACTCTGTCACGACCACATTTCTAATATAACTAGATTTGTAATAGATTTTCATATTAAAACACCTGTAAGTGAGTGTCTGACTTTTTTTTTTATATAATAACATAAATAATTTTTCTTGCACATAAAAACCTAGTAAGACTATAACACGTTTCGTAGCGTGTACCATAAAATCAAACCACACTCACTTCTATATTTTACATATTTATATATATCAATGGATCAAACAAAAGAAGTTCAAGTACTTTATCAAAATATTGTTTAAAGCAAAATAAGCTCATAACGTAGCCCAACAGGTCATCATCCATGTACACAAATACTCAGAAACCTGCAGGAGCTCCACAACTTGTCCAATACATCCACAAAGTCATATATTATCAGAGTTACCTACAAAGCATAAACTACCGTGAGATAAATCTCAGTAAGCATAAATTAAGCATGATAAATTAATTCCATATAAATCCTCCTCTCATATTCTCTTTTGAAATCACCAAATCTATTTCTATTACATTTGTTGAGGGCCTTCCCCAAATTCAACATACAAATACCCATTGGGGGTCTCCCCCAAATTCACCAGAACTAATTCGTTTCTAACACATTCGTTGGGGGTCTCCCCCAAATTCATCATATATACACTTGTTGGGGGTCTCCCCCAAATTCACCATATAAACTCTCATTGGGGGTCTCCCCCAAATTCACCATACAAACTCTCGTTGGGGGTCTCCCCCAAATTCACTATACAAACACTCATTGGGGGTCTCCCCCAAATTCATCATATATATTAAACAATAATAATTATTAAACAACAAACAAACCTCAAATGCATGTAATATTCAATTTTCACCAATTAAAACAGTTATCTTACAAAATACTATGTTTATGCATTGTAATTGCAAAATATATTTCTACTTACCTGGATATCCAAAGATTTTGAGTATATATGCTTCTAAATCACCACCGTACACCCTTATTCTCTCTACTGGGTTCTTCTCTTTTTCTTTATTTTATTTATTTATTTATTTACCAATCGAGTATACCCTTCTCTTCCCTCTGCAGAATTGCTTCTCTCTCATTTTTTTTATAATGATGGAGATGTATCAATATAAGGATATCTCCAATCACCGCCATTCCGAAACTTGCCTGGTAAGTTTACTTTTTTTTTTCTTTTTTTTATTGTTATCATAATATTATATAATAAAACTTGCGTACCCATAATATTATACACATATTATTGTTAAGTTTATCACACCCTATATATGAAAGAATATACACGACACATACATATAAATATATTATAATATTTGATAAGTGTCGTTTTTTACATATTTTTGCGTATGATTATGTATTCATGTGGATATGTTTAGATACATTTTTATGATGATTTTTGATATTATATTGTATAAGTTGCATTTGACGTGTTTGTGCTTAGTTTCATGATTTTGATGAGAAAAGTGCAAGTTTCAAGTGTAACTGATGATCAAGGAAGGAATCACGGAAAAATGAGGAAGAATAGGAATTGAAATACGAGATCACATGGAAGAGTTGGTGGCGCACGGTCTGGTCGTGCCGTATAGCACGACCGTGCGCCATTATGTAGAAAAGTGCACGATGACGGGGCACGACCGTGCCGTGGGGCACGATCAACTCTGTGCATCAGCCAGTGACCTCTTGGTAGGGCAAGGTCGACGTGTTGTGGGGCACGACCGTGCCCGGGTGAACAGGAACTCGAACAGTTTTGGTTTTCTTGGAGTGTTTTCACCTCTTACTTCACTTAGAAGATTCCCAAAGCCATGAAAATACTCAACATATAGAGAGAAAATACTCAACCGTGTGCATTCAAGCATAATTATTGTTTCAACCAATTATAATAAAATTTTCTCATCACCAATCATGTAAGAGCACGTAATAATTCAATATTTAAAAGTACAATATAATCACGCAAGTTCACAAGTAACACATAAATAATAAGAGATGCATATGATGTATGAAATGCATTGATCAGTGAGTTGTGAGAAATTCGGGCATCACACTAATGGTTGCCGATTTAGACAATAGATGGGGTCATTCTAGTTAAAGAATCACCTCTCTTCTCAGAGAGTTTGCACGAGACGTGACGTGAGATCAAATACTTCTCTTTCACCAAAGGTACACGCAGGCGTTCATCCTTACTTATTTCTTAGAGGGACAACATCATCATACTCTTCCTCTTAAGTGGATTCAATAACTAGAAAACCTTTATTAGATAGGCTGGGATCATACACAAACTCCTAGCTTGACTATAGACCAGTTTAGATCTCGACCACCCTGGTCGAATGGTTCTCATTTTGTTTGGTTACGTTAGAGAGAAGAGGTCATTACCTCATTTCTATCATGCTTCATAGCTTTTGGTCCCTCTGGAGGTTTTAATCCTAAAATGCTTGCATATTTAGCCCGACCAACATGTACAGATTGACACGAATCAAAACTCTAATAGAACTACTTATCCCCGGCTTACGAGCGAGCTTATAAACCAAGTAACAAAGACCATCTGCCTTGTACTACACTCTCCATCACATACTATCAACAGTAAAATAAGTCACATTTGATGGAGAGGGTCAACTGTTTCACATTATAAATCATTACCATCATCACAAGAACATTTTAAAATATTAGATTAATATAGACATGTATCCGAAGACAATCACTTCATTATCAACAGTAAAACAAGTGATAACTTGTGTTATTTGATGCATTTCGGGGCTTCATTTTATATAATTTTGTGTTAAAAAGCACACATTTGTGATATTTTAGATATATTTTATTATCTTTTTAAGATTTCAATTATTTACTTGATTTGAGAGGAATTTGATAGATTTTAGCACAAAGTGAGCTCAATCGATTGAAAAGCCAATTTGGAGTCGAGATACGAAGTCGAAAACACACAATTTTGGGAGAAAAATTATATCTCGAACTCTAAAAGTCCAAATTTGATGATTCTTATCTTGTTGGAAAGCTAAGAAGATGTTCGACAACTTTCATGTTCAATACTTTTCTTAATTTTTCCTCCAATAGAGCAGAAAATTATAAGAAAACGGAAGTTGTGTCAAAATTGTCCAGTTTTTCATCTTGATAGGGTTCGAGTATTTTGGGTATAATTTGGTGTAAGAAATAGATATCGGATTAAAATTAATGGTATTGGATAGCCAACTTCAAGGGCTACCATTTTTATGAGGAAACCATGGTCAAATTCAGAGTATTAACGAGTCAAAATAAGGCCAAAAGTGAGAACCCGGGTGAGGTCGGGTCCCAGTGCATGAGTTGAAGTAGCATCAAAGTCAGTATGTTCGACCTAATCTGGGTCGCCCGTGACCTGGTCGGGTGGCGTGTTTTTCTATCCAGAATAATACCAAACTTTTCAACCCAGTCTGGGTTGTCCGGACCCGACCAGATCGCATATCTTTTGCCCGTTTTAGACCTCCTTTCGACTAAAACTCTTCTCCAAATTCAATTCTAACCTTCCTAGGTATAAATTGAGATTTTGAGACTCGAAATAAAAAACTTTTGAACTCCGATAGAATCTTTGAAACCCATATCAACTTACGAAGACCCACATCCATAAAATACATCTTGAGAGCAACTAAGGAAGCAAGAAATTTAAGATTCAAGATCAAAGAGGAAGCAACCAATCGCGAAGTCATTAAGTTTTCTTTGATTTTATTTCTAGCTTTTATCATGTCGTCTTGTAATTTATTTTTCTTTATGAACATGATTATTAGCTAGGGATCTTGTGGTCTTAGGGTACGAGAGTAGTTCTATGGATATTTTGTTGAATTTTTAATTTAAATCTTTCCTCTAAATGCATGATATCTTATTCATGCTTTTTTGTGCTTATTCCATGTATGAATCCTGATCAAATTTATGCATGCTTTAATTAATTGGATTGAGATCAAAAGAAGATAACTAATTATAGATTTAAAAATACATGACTCAATTAATTGCTAGATCGAGAGATTGATAATAATTGGGGTGATAATACGATCTTAGGGAGCTTTTGAGAGTTGATTATTAACTGTGAGGTAGAGATACAAACATTAATAATTAATCTATGGGTTAAGTTGCTTGAGAGAGAGGTTAATATATAATCATGATTGCTCACATAAGATAATTTGGATTTGAGTTTGATTTTGCTAGATTGGTAAACTTGATTGAAGTAGAATGAAACTGTAGCCTTAGGATCCTTGTTTGAATCTTGATTTTCTTGATAATTGGTTGTTTGATTTTTGATTTCATTTATTTTTTTTAGATTTAGGTTAAATAAAATAAATTTTCAAGTTGCTCGAGAGAGAGGTTAATCTATAATCGTGATTGCTCCCATAAGATAATTTGGATTTGAGTTTGATTTTGCTAGATTAGTAAACTTGATTGAAGTAGAATGAAACCGTAGCCTTAAGATCCTTATTTGAATCTTGATTTTCTTGATACTTGGTTGTTTGATTTTTGATTTCATTTATTTGTTTTAGATTTAGGTTAATTAAAATCAATTCTCATAATTTGATCGCCTAGATAGAGTTAGGTAAATTAATTGGGTAATTAACATTGTTCTAATTCACTAGTTTATGTGGGATAGACCTTGCTTACCTTATCTATAGTTGACACCGTGCACTTGCGATTAAGTAAGCTAGAAATAAGCTTCAAACAACAAGTCATGTTTGATGGAGAAGGTCAACTGTTTCACATCATAAATCATTGGAAAATATGTCTTCATCAACTGGATAAATAGTGTTTCATTGTTAGAGAGATCCTTCACAACCTATGGCTTCAATAGATACACAAAATCAAACCCACCATTAAAGGTGATCAGGGTAAATCTTCATTTAGCACTACATCATTTCAAGAGTTCACAGAACCGTATTACATCCATTATTCCCTCATGGAATTTCTTGAAGTCCATATCTTGATTACGCAACATACTAATCGAATTACCCACATGTACATCAGCATCTATATTGATTTCATAAAAGTTAATTTGCCACACACACTTTTTCTCACCTTCATAGATGGGGTGATTCTCTTCTATATCACAAAATATCGGACCAAGTTAAATGCCAGTCCAGTGTTCCAGGAATTCCATATTCATACCCAAATAAGTAATTATCAACAATACACCTAATCTATTCAAATTCGGTGTAACATTCACATTCCAGACGTCCCTAATGAGTGTATGTCATCTATTTTTAAATCGAATAGAAAGCCGATAAATCTTGAGAGGAAATTCTGAATATGATCTCAATTAGTTAGAGAGAAGAAATCTTGAGAGGAAATTTTGAATACGATCTCAATTAGTTAGAAAGAGGAAATCTTGAATATGATGTTGCGAAGAAAAGAATTTAGAGAGAAAGAAATTCTTTTATAAGTAAAAATGACTTTTATGTAATAATCTACTTGACAAAAATATAAAATAAGGAGACATATACGTGTGGCACTCAGCTCTCTCGAATAGTGTTGTGTGTGCTAATTGTGGCAAAGTAAGAACAAAAGATATTTTAAGAAAGCTCTAATATATATACGCGTGGCACTCAACTCTCTCATATAGTGTTGAGTGTGCTAAGTATAAGAACAAAAGATATTAAAAAAAACTCTAATATATTACTCAATTGTGGAAAGAATGTTGGTTGGTTACTGTGAAATACAACTAGGAAATAATCCAAGAATCTTGAAACTGGTCTCAACTCGCTCAAACCGATCTGGAAGAGGTCGAACCAAATGCTGCAGGTTACTGTTCTGAACCGGATCTAATCTGTTATTTCAGTTATAAAACTGTGTAACAGAATTAAGATTTTATGCAGAAATAGATTTTGCAATAGAAATTCGCTCCAATCCGATAACCGTTTCTTGAAATTGAGTAAGGACTATTGTTCTATATATAAATGAGTATTACCAGTTGTAATTTAATAGTTAAATTCGTAGAAATCAGAGAGATAAGTGAGATTTGGGTACTAGGGTCAGCTAGTGAAAACCCTAATCTGTGAGTGATCTTTGTAATTTGTTTTCTCCTTTATTTCTTAGTGGAAATCTTCGATTATTATTCTTAGTGGACGTAGGTCACAGTGGAGTGACTGAACCACTTAATTCTTGGCCTGTTGTTTTCATTTCTCGTTTGTTTTTTATCAATCTTTGAAGTTGTTGTGTTTAAGTTCATAGTTAGGGTTCTAGATGAAGTTTTGAATTGTGAATTGTTGTCTAATTCTTTATAATTGGCACCGTCTGTGGGAAAATTTATCAACACTAAGATGAGTACTATGAAGCTTGATGTGCAGAAGTTCTCTGGGGTTGAAGAATTCAACCTTTGGAAGGTTCACATAGAATCACTTCTTATTCAACATGGCGTGGAAGATGTTTTATTTGCAGAGAGTGGATCATCATCTTCTGCAAACGCTGAGAAGAGGAATGAGATAGAGAAGAAGGCAAATGAGTGATATACTTCTGTATCTATGTGGAAAAGCCCTAAGAATCTGTGTGTAAAGAAACAACTGCCAGAGCTATGTGGAAGAAGTTGGATACACTCTACATGATAAAGACTCTTGCTAACAGGTTGTATCTGAAACAAAAGCTGTTCTCTTTCAAGATCCAAGATGAGAAAAGGATCTTGAAAAAGTTGGATGAGTTTAGAAAGATAGTTGATGACCTTGAGAACATTGATGAGGAATAGAAGGATGAAGATAAGACACTACTTCTATTGAATGTCTTGCCAAAATCATACCAGTCCTTCAAAGATGCATTGGTATATGGAAGAGCTACATCTCTAACTTTGGAAGAAGTTTTGATCTCCATCAAAACAAGAGCAATATCTAGGAGTTCAGATACCAAGAATCTAAGCTTAGGGGAAGGATTAAATATAAAATTTAAAAACTTCAAGAAGACAAATCAAGGCTTCAAACAGAATTCTCATAAGCAAGAAACAGCTGGAAGTAAAGGGAATGGAGACCCAGTGAATCAAAAAAGTGTTTCTCTTGCCATAAGCCAAGACACTTCAAGAAGAATTGTCCAAAAAGAAAGAAAAATATAGCAAACAATCAGCAAACAACAATAGCTCAAGAAAATATGATAGTGCAGATATGTTGTGCATCAGCAATTGCCAGATCAAAGATAAATGAGTACTTGATTCAGGGTGTTCATTCCATATGTGTCCTGTCAAGTTATGGTTCACTGATCTGAAAATGAAGAGAAGGGGCTTAGTATTCTTAAGAGATGATCATTCATGCAGAATCTTGGGGATTGGAAACATCAAACTAAAGTTGCATGATGGGAGGATCAGAACTCTCACCAAAGTAAGGTACATCCCTAAACTAAAAAGAAATCTAATCTCTCTTGGCTTATTGAATGCTATAGGATATGAATTCAAAATTGAAAAGGAAGAGATCCTTGTAACCAAGAGTGACATGCTAATTATGAAATGAAGGAAATCAAATGGCCTTTATACACTGGTTGACACCACAATCACAGGAGAATCCTCAGCTATGATGAGCAAGGAACTAACAGATCTCTGGCATAAGAGACTGAGACATATTGGAGAGAAAGAACTCAATGAATTAACAAGTAAAAACTACTTGGTGGAGATCAGATTGCAAAGCTTGAGAAATGTGAACAATGCATACTAGGAAAGTCCACCAAGATCAGTTTTCCAACAGGTAAACATACTACTCAAGGCCCTCTAGATTATGTGTACTCAGACATATGGGGACCTGCTAGGACAGAAACACATGGTGGAGGTAGGTATTTTATAACCTTCATTGATGATTTTTCTAGGAAAGTGTGGGTTTATATTCTTAAACATAAGAATGAAGCTTTTGAAAAATTCAAAGAATGGTTAACTCTCCAAGAAAATTAAACTGCTAAGAAGATAAAACACTTGAGAACTGATAATGGGCTTGAGTATTTGTCAGAGGAATTTCAAGAATTTTGAAGGTTGAAAGGCATCACAAGACACAGAACTGTAGTGGCAACATCTCAGCAAAATGGGTTGGCAGAAAGAATGAATAGAACATTGCTAGAGAGAGTGATGTGTCTACTCCTAGATACAAGTTTACCAAAAGCATTTTGGGGTGAAGCAGTTTCAACAGCAGTCTTTCTAATCAATAGAAGCCCATTATTAACCATTGTTGGTCCCAAGTGGTCAGAGGTTCAAAGGGGGGTGAATGAACCTCTATCAAATTTTACGTTTTAAATTTTTTTCTGTAAATAGGTTGTTGATTCTACAGAGAATGCAGCAACTCGCTCGATTCAGTAAGCTAGCAGAATGCTGATTCAGCTTACTATCTTGGTATCACAGTATGCAGCGGAAATACAAGATAGAGTTTCTTTTGAAAAACGTTTTCTTTTACAAGTATGATTTTGTCAGAATCCTTATAACAAAAAGCTTATGATAAATGTAGCAAGATAGATATATATAAGAAAACAATCTAACAAGTAAACAAAAACAATAAATACACAAATGTTTATAGTGGTTCGAAGGTGGTGTAATCCTTCTACGTCCACTCTACTCCTTTACACAGGAGGAACTTTACTAGGTAGTTTGTTTTACAAGACTCAGCTTTACAAACTTCTTCCTATCAAGTTAACCCACTAGAATTAACAGATTCCTAGGCCTCTTCCCACACAGGGTTCAAAACTCACACAGAGTTACAAGCCTTACACAAAGACAAACACTTAGTGAGGATCCAATCCTTCCAACTAAGGACACCAAACTTAAAACAACCTAGCACACAGCAAATGATTAAAAGTATATAGGGTCTCTTCAACTAGTGCAGCTCGAAGTCAGTCTTAAGAACTTTGATAGCTCGAATGCTTGGCTTGACTGCTTCTGAAGGTTGAGTGACTAAACTTGCTTAGAAATCTTGAGAATAGCTTGAGAGTATAAAGACTTTGAATATAATCAGTTGTTCAGTACTCTCCTTGGTCACACTAACCTTCTATTTATACTTGTAGAAATATGCCCGTTGAAGAGAGGCATATTCCATGTAGCAATTCGAAACTTGATCTCCAAAATCTTCACAATTAATGTGTCTGGAAAAACTAGGAAGTAGGGCATGTCCTACTCTGACTTGCATTAATGGCGCCATTTCTCGGCTATAGTACTTTTGTAGAGGTGCGGTCCAGATGGCATCATCTCATAGGTTGGATGCTAACTTCCATCTATCTGATACTTCGATCAAGTAGAAACCTCGTACTATATTCAATAAGACCTCATACTGTAATGAATGAAATAGAATAACTTACAGCTTGCTGCTCAAGTTACAGTAGCTGCATTCTGTTCTGCGCTAGCTTTCTGATCTGTGTTGCTTCTTGATTCAAAACAGCTTCCTATTCCTGAATCCTGCAGTCAGCTTTCTGAATTGTGTTGCTTCCTGATTCAGAACAGTTTCTTGTTCCTGAATCCTGCAGTCAGCTTTCTGAACTGTATTGTTTCCTGATTCAGAATAGCTTCCTATTCCAGAATCCTGCAGTCAGCTTCCAGTTTTTCTTATTGCTTTCTGTTTGCTGCTTACTGATCCAGCTTGCTGATTTTGTTTTCTTCTTCAGCTTACTGACTTTCCTTGCTGAAAATCAATCTTTGAAACTTCTTCATATTCAGAATCCTGCTAACATTAGTTTCTCTATCTTTATGATATTTTACATATTTACAAAACACAACTTAGAAAGATAAACTTATCAAGCTAAAAAAATCCACTTAAACGTGGAAAAATGGGATACTCTAATTTCTATACAAGAATACTTGTCTCATCAAAACTAACCAGAAATATCCTAACAACCATTGATTTCAAGTCTCCAAATAAGGTATGGTATGGAAAACCCTCTAACTATGCTTATCTAAAAGTGTTTGGTTGTCTTGCATATGCACATAAGATAGGATAAGCTGGATGCTAGGGTAATCAAATGTATCTTCATTGGATATCCAAATGGTGTTAAAAGATACAAAATGTAGAACTTGGAACTAGGAGGTTGAAGTGCTTTATAAGCAGGGATGTGGTGTTTAAGGAATCGGTGATGGGCTACAAACAACACCTGAACACTCATCTGATCACTCCATTATTTGATCAGTCACTTAATGAAGATGAGTCACAAGATGACACTGAAGTTCAGGTGGAGCCAAATGAGCATGTAGAAGAAGATCAAGACGATCCAAACATCTTGGAAGATGATCAAACTAATGAAGGAAACAATAATCTACCTCAGATCTAAGAAATTACAACTTAGCAGGAGATAGAGAAAGAAGAACTATCCAAGCACCTACAAGATATGGACAAGCAGATATTGTTCATTATGCTTTAAATGTAGCTCAAGATATTGAGTATGAAAAACCAAAAAACTACAAAGCAACTATATTATCTAAAGACAGGGTAAGTGGATACATGCTATGAAATAAGAGTTTCTTTCCTTGGAAAAGAATAACACTTGGGAATTGGTACAGAAACCTGACAAGAAAAAGGTTATAAGCAGCAAATAGATCTTCAAAAGGAAGATTGAAGTAGCTGAAACTGAACAAGCCAGGTACAAAGCCAGGTTAGTGGCCAAGGGATACACACAAAGAGAAGGAATTGATTACAATGAAATCTTTTCTCCCATGGTAAAGCATGTATCAATTAGGATATTACTTGCTTTGGTAGTATAAGAAGATATGGAGCTATATCAGTTAGATGTCAAAAATGCTTTTCTATATGGAAACTTAAATGAAACTCTATATATGCATCAACCTGAAGGATTTGTGTAACCAGGAAATGAAGAGAAGGTATGTTTACTTAAAAGATCTCTTTATGGTTTAAAACAAAGTCCTAGGCAGTGGTATAAAAGATTTGACAAGGTATGTTTACTTAAAAGATCTCTTTATGGTTTAAAACAAAGTCCTAGGTAGTGGTATATGGTATGAGCATATGGTGAACAGGTACATGACAGATGGTATGAGCATGGTGAACAGGTACATGACAGATCCAGGGAAAGCACACTTGTACCTAAGTGGTTGCTTAGATACCTAAGTGGAACATCAAACTTAGGACTACTATTTCATAAACATGCTAATTATACTAACACTCTTCAAGGTTTTGTAGATTCTGATTTTGCAGGAAGTTTAGACACAAGGAAATCCATTACAGGTTATATCTTCAAGTTATATGGCACCGCAATCAGCTAGAAAGCAATTCAACAGTCAGTGGTGGCTTTGTCAACAACTGAAGCAGAATTTATTGCTATGGCTGAAGCAGTAAAGGAGTTAGTATGGCTAAAAAGAATACTAAAAGAGTTGTGTGTGAAACAAGGAAAAGTAACCATTTTCTGTGACAACCGGAGTGCCCTACACTTAGCTAAACATGAAGCCACATTTTGTCAGAGACATGATTGAAAGAGGATAAGTAAAAGCAAGCAAAGTTGGGACATATAATAATCCAGCAGATATGCTAACTAAAATACTACCTAGAATAAAGTTCAATCACTGTAAGAACTTGGTTAGCATAGCAAGCTGGAAAGAAGACGATACTTAAGCCATAGAATTTGTAGAGAATTGGAGTTGATGATTTCCAATTTGAGGTGGAGAATTGTGAAATACAACTAGAAAATAATCCAAGGATCTTGAAATCGGTCTCAACTCACTCAAAACTGGTCTGGAAGAGATCGAACCGAACACTGCAAGTTGTTGTTCCGAATCGGATCTAATCTGTTATTTCAGTTATGAAACTGTGTAATAAAATTAGGGTTTTGCGCCGAAATGGATTTTGCAACAGAAATTCACTCCAATTCGATAATCGTTTCTTGAAATTGAGTAAGGGCTATTGTTCTATATATATAGGAGTATTACCAATTGTAATTTAATAGTTAAATTCGTAGAATTCAGAGAGATAAGTGAGATTTGGGTACTAGGGCTAGCTAGTGAAAACCCTATTCCTTGAGTGATCTTTGTAATCTGTTTTCTCCTTCATTTCTTAGTGGAAATCTTCGATTCTTGTTCTCAGTGGATGTAGATCATAGTGGAGTGACTGAACCACTTAATTCTTGGCCTATTGTTTTCATTTCTCATTTGTTTTTAATCAATCTTTGAAGTTGTTGTGTTCAAGTTCATAGTTAGGGTTCTAGGTGAAGTTTTGCATTGTGAATTGTTGTCTAATTCTTTATAGTTACAATTGAATCATACGCTATCTATTTATACTAAACCATCTCTATAATGAATATTAGAGATCTATTTTATTTAATGGTGGAGAGAAGCTCTCTAGAACTCTTCCTAATTCCTATATTCTAAAGATCTTCTAAACTAGTTTTAGAAGATCATACATACTTCTTACACACTACATGGATTCTCTAGAAATCTCTATGTACAAGGCCTACCTGTAGCACCCCGGACCAAAACGGAACATAATTTATTAATTAAATATTTTAACTCAGGATTTAATATATATGTGCGTATGTTTTAACTGTTTAAATACGTGCATTTCAGATAAGTGGTTAATACATGTATGAGATGAATAGTTTACCTAGACGTGGAACATAGGATATTTTTATATCACTAGATGCGTTTTGGAAAAACGAGAAGACAGAAACGAACTAGAGGTTAATCGGAGATCTGTAGCTCAAACGATGAGGAAAAGAACAAAACACGAGGTTTCGGAAATATCAGAAGATATTTACGGTGAATAGTAAACGAGATATTTACCGGTGAATAGTAATTTTTGAAATCTATAAATAGAGGCTCCTTCAGTTCATTTTTCACCCCTTTCTTCGAACGAGCCAAAAGCGATGAAAAACATGTAAGTCTCTCTTCTCTCTCTTGTTTCTTTTTCGATCCCGGCGCCCTACAATCGACGCCGCCGTTGGTGCGGTGGTGCCGCCACCGGAGTTCACCGGAAAATTTCAAAGTTGTCGGTTTTGACCGATTTTCGCACACAACGTAGGTTTTAATGAGTCGAGTCTAGAACAAGTCTCGGATTTCTATTCCGACTTCTCGTTCGTCGGAAAACGGCGAAAAATCATTTCAAAACCCTAAACCCTAACCCTAGCCAACTTTTCTCTCTCCTCGATTTTCTCTCTTTTCCTCCGTCCTTTTAGCCGGAGATGTTGTTGGAATTTCTCCCGGAGGTGAGGGTGAGTTGTTGGAGGGACGACACCGCCGTGAGTGGTGGTGTCAGAGTTAAAACGGGTTGGTTATGATTTATGCATGTGTGTGTGTGTGTGTTCGTGTGTGATCTCTGTTGGGGGCGGCACAGATGGTGCCGCTATGAGAAAATTGATGACCGGCGCTGGTGATGCACCAATGAGTTGTGATGATGGGATTTCGGCGACCTTCGGTCGCCGGCCAAGTATTTTTGAGGATATGTGTGTTTATGTATATATATGTTGTGTGTATGAGAGTTTGGTGTTGGAAAGGGGTTTGGTTTCATACCGGAGTGTAGTATTTGGGACGATATAGCCGGAGGATCGGGATGGGGAGATGCCGGGCAGCAACGAGGCAGCCGGGGAGGCTGCTGGGTGCGCAGGCTGCTGGGCGCACTGGCGCGCGGTCGTGCCCCAACCGGCAGAAGTTGCTGGAGGCTGGCGCACGGTCGTGCTTGAGAAACACGATCGTGCGCGGCCAGGCAGAAGTTGCTGGAAGCTGGTGCACGGTCGTGCGCTGTATGGGTGTGCCGGGAGTGGGTGCCAGGTGCAGGACGCGTGTCGGGTGACGCCATGTTTCCAATCTTTTTCCGTTCCTTTTCCTTTGTATCCTTTAACGTCGAGTCTTAGCCGACGGGGGCCCTCGACCGCGGTCGAAGTCAACCCTTGATACCAATTTACCTTCGAACTTTATATACGTCGTTGAACTCGTATCGACTCCGAACGAGCTTGATCCTTATCCAATCCTTAGAGCTCTCGACTTGTCGCGTAGTTAACAATCGTCTTTCTTCCGGAAGAAACGTTTAACGCTTTAATTATAATTAATAAGATATAAGAACACCGTAACTTTTGTAGGTGATTCGTTGGATTGAGCTTGAGTATTCGTTGGATTGAGCTTGAGTATTAGTTGGATCGAGCTTGAGTACTTGTTGGATTAAGCTTGTGTTATCAGATCCTTAGACCTAGCAACTCACGCGGGTAACCACAGAACAAGGTGGGGGTAATTTCTATCTCTTTATCTATTTACTGTTTTCCCTATTAAATACATGACTGAGGATTACTGAGTGTTGTGATTATAATTGTTGTGTCATATAACTGTGAAAGGACCGAGGTCCACTCTGTTCATCCCCAACTATTTTCTACTACTCTATTGAGGTTTGGTGGTCCTCTTGAAATGCACCAACGGTAGTGAGACCGTTATATAGGATAAGACGGGGGAATCCCGCACCTATTCGTCCCTTACCATTTCTAATATCTGCTTTGCTTTTATGTGTTGTGATGACGTGACTTAAGGATTATTTACCTAGTGTTTTATATCTGTTATGAGTCACAAGAGACGGATTTTATCCCCATGAGTGTATTTCACGCACTCACCCCTTAATCTGTACTCACACTACAGGCGATGATGAACAAGAGGAACCCTAGACGGAGAGAGAGATGGTGCTATCTTTTGTATTCGCATGATTAGACGATGTAACACAAACTTTATCAAACCATGATTTATGTATTTTGGGATATGTAATATTTTGATACATATAAGGATGTGAGATCTTGAAGAATGATTCCGCTGTGTATGATGTTTTATATCGGTAGTGAGACCGATTGCTAACGGCAGAGGCTGTATGTTTATAAGTGAGAGATTCACTTCGTCCCTTACCTCTTTCTTCTGTTGTCCCTTACTTATTTTTTCTGTTGTATAAGTGTCCCTTACTCTTTCCATCTTCACGCCCATGTGAAAACTCTGATAAAATGTGAAAATATTTTGGGGCATGACACTACCACTTTCTAGAGTCCTATTTACAAGGTGATTAGTTGTTTTCCTTCTGTGCATCAAATTGCTCCAAGACGTGATCCTCCAATGTCTTGAACTCGTGCTGGACCATTTCCAACCTCTTTCCAACTTTAGAAAACAACCATCCATCTTTAACCTTCGAGAACTATGTTTCGAGTTGTAAATCGAAGATTTTTATTCAAGAAAATGAAAAAAACTAAAAAAATTGTCATTTTAGAATAGATCACGGTGCTCTACCTAGATCACTATGGTAATGAGCATCATAATCTATAGATCTCGGTGCTCAATGACCACCGTGATCTAAGTTGAGTACCATGATCTAAGTTGGTCATGTTTTTTTAGCAAATTAGATCACATTGCTAGTTGAGCACTTTGATCTAAGTTGTTGAGCACTGTGATCTATTTTAAAATACAAATTTAATCACGGCACTAGCTTACCACCATGATCTAAGTTGTTAAGCACTGTGATTTATTTTCAATAAAATTAGATCACATTGTAAACTAGCATTGTGATATATTTTTTTAGCACCACGAACTAAGTTGTTGAGTATCATGATCTATTTTTCAACAAATTAGATCATTCTTCTAGTTTACGATTGTGACCGATTTTATTGAGCATCATGATCTATTTTTCAGAAAATTAGATTATGGTGCTAGTTTACCACCAAATTCGCCACGAGATACCTGATCCATGCATAATATCATGAAAAATGGATACAAATTTTTGACTACTACTTAGTATCGGCAATAGGTCTGAAAAAGTATTTAAAAATATCAAATTTAGATTTTTGTACCCTGTCAAATGAAGGAACCATGACATATATGCTTGAAATAGATTCCATTTTGAGAGAGTTGAAAAAATTCTTATGTTTTTTTAGCACCGTGATCTAATTTGTAGCAAATTAGATCATGGTGCTAGCTTACCACCTTAGTCTATTTTTTAAGCATCGTGAACTATTTAAAATTGTAATATTAAAATAATACTACAATACTATTATTTAATAATAAAATATTAGTAATAATAATAACACTAATTATAATTATTATTATAAATCAAAGAAAAATCATAAATTTATTTCTAAATATCTGGAAAAAATTCATAAACTTTAAGAATTCATAATTTAGACCACGATGCTAGCTCACCACCGTGATCAATTTTTTTTAGTATTGTGATCTATTTAGAATTGTAATATTAATATAACATTACAATATTATTATGTAGTAATAATAATAATAATAATAATTTTAATAATAAATCTTAAAAATCCATAATTTAGAGCAAGATGCTACTTTACCACAATAATCTATTTTTTTAGCAAATTAGATCATGGTGCTAAGTTACCATGGTGATCAATTTTTTTTAGCATTGTGATCTATTTAGAATTATAATATTAATTTAATATTACAATATGATAATTTAATAATAAAATATTAGTAATAATAATAATAATTATTATTATAATACTTAGGGCATGTGCATTGATTCATTTTGAGGGGCATTATTAAATATTTTATTAATATATTCATTTGATGTGTTATTGTAGAATTGTCAGTATTAAACTGTGTTAATGGAGAGAGAAGGAGATAATAATCAACATCATGTCTTTTCATCATTATTTTATTATTATTCTTATAATTATTTTATTATTATTCTTATAATTTGAAAATGAATCAATGCACATGCAAATAAATCTTAAAAAATCTGATTTTTTTTAAATCTAAATAATTCATAAATAGATCACGATGCTAGTTTACCACTGTGATTAGGGGTGGAAATCGGAAGGATCGAATTGGAAATAGGGTGTTTCGGAAAAATTCCAAAAAATTTCGAAAATGAAAAACCAATTCCAATTTCCATCCAAAAAATTTCGGAAATGTGAAATCCAATCCGATTTCGGAAATTTCGAAATTTTCAGAATTTTTTTCGAAAATTTTCGAAAATTTTTGGAATTTTTTTCGGAATTTTCGGATTTTTTTTTCGGAAATTTCGGAAATTAAAAAATTCAGAAATTCAGAAATTTTCGGAATTAATTAGTTGGTCTATTAGCTATATAGCCTTTTCTAATATCCTAAGAAATAATACGACCTCGAATCTGATATTCCAAGTATTTAACATCAATATAATATCTACCGAAGACATGAGAGATTAATTATTCTGCTGATGTACTATAGTATATAAATAGTTATAAAATAAATAGTTATAAAATAAAATTATAGTTATAGTTATAAAATAAAATTATAAATAGTATATAAATACTATATTAAATTTGATTACTTTTTTCACCTTTAGTTTTAAGTCATATTTTATATTTAATATATACTATAGTATATAATATAAAATAAAACTATAAAATTTATATGAATAGTATATAGTATATAGTATAAAATAAAATTATAAAATTTATATGAATAGTATATAGTATATAATATAGAGTATATAGTATAAAATAAAACTATAAAACTATATTATAAACTATTATCATTTTGTAAGTAATTATACTTATTAATTCATATTTATTAAGTTATTTTTTTTTAGGAAGCTCAAATCAAATGAATATTTGAATCTATATTATGATTTATGATAATACTTTGTTCGAAATCCTTCGATATTTAAAATACTTGTTTTATACTTTGTATAATTTTCTTTGTCATTATTCCTATTATATAAAATGTTATCATTTTTAATAAAATTTATGATATATTTATCTTTGAAATTAGATATTCACTTTTTATTTTATATAATATATAGTATATAGTGTTCTTACATAGCATATAATATATAGTATATAGTATATAATAGATGGTATATAGTATAAAGTATTCTTTTATAGCATATAGTATATAGTATAAAGTATATAGTATATAGTATGTAGTATATAATATAGTATAATTCTAAAACTACAGTATAAACTATAGTATATAGTATAAAATAAAACTATAGTATAAACTGTACTATATACATATAGTATATAGTATATAGTATATATAGCATAAAGTATATAATATATAGTATATAGTATTCTTCTATAGCATATAGTATATAGTATGTAGCATATAATATAATATAATTAAAAAACTACAGTATAAACTATAATATATAATATATATTATAAAATAATACTAAACAACTACAGTATAAACTAAAGTATATAGTATATATTATAAAATAATACTAAAAAACTACAGTATAAACTATAGTATATAGTATAAAATAAAACTATAGTATAAACTATACTATATACAAATAGATTATAATATATATAGCATAAAGTATATAATATATAGTATGTAGTATGTAGTATATAATATAATATAATTAAAAAACTACGGTATAAACTATAATATATAGTATATATTATAAAATAATACTAAAAAACTACAGTATAAACTATAGACTATAGTATATAGTATAAAATAAAACTATAATATAAACTATACTATATACAAATAGATTATAATATATATAGCATAAAGTATATAATATATAGTATATAGTATTCTTCTATAGCATATAGTATATAGTATGTAGTATATAATATAATATAATTAAAAAACTACAGTATAAACTATAATATATAGTATATATTATAAAATAATACTAAACTACAGATACTACAGTATAAACTATAGACTATAGTATATAGTATAAACTATACTATATAAATATAGTATATAATATATTTATATACTATCATATAGTATAAAGTATATAAAATATATTATATAGTATATAGTATTATAAAGTATACTATAATATGTATATTTATACTTACACATAGTATAGAGTATATAAAATATATTATATAGTATATAGTATTATAAAGTATACTATAATATGTATATTTATATTTACATATAGTTAATGTATATAAAATATATTATATAGTATTCTTCTATAGCAATTAGTATATAGTATAAAATGTTTGAATTATTTACATCAATTACTATCGGTTTGATGGTAAAGTATATAGTATATAGTATACATTAAAAAATTACAGTATAAACTATAGTATATAGTATAAAATAAAACTATAGTATAAACTGTACTATGTACATATAGTATATGGTATATAGCATAAAGTATATAATATTATTCTGTAGCATATAGTATATAGTATAATTAAAAAACTATACTATAAACTATAATATATAGTATATATTATAAAATAATACTAAAAAACTACAGTATAAACTATAGTATAAAATAAAACTATAGTATAAACTATACTATATACATATTGTATATAGTATATTTATATACTATAATATAGTATAAAGTATATAAAATATATTATATAGTATATTATATATAGTATTATAAAGTATACTATAATATGTATATTTATATTTACATATAGTTAATGTATATAAAATATATTATATAGTATTCTTCTATAGCAAATAGTATATAGTATAAAATGTTTGAATTACTTACAACAATTACTATTGGTTTGATGGTAAATTTTGTGCTTTGAGTGTGAGAGGTCTCGTGTTCGATTCTCAAATATTTCTACTCACTCTACATTTTATAATTTCGGATCGGAAATCGGAATTTCCGAAACTTTTAAAACTAATTCCGATTTCCATCCGAAAATTTTCGGAAAAATCGGAAATCCGAATTTCGGATTTCGGATTAAAAAAATTCATTCCAAAATCGGAAAATTTCGGATCGGATTCGGCGGATATCGGATATTCCGTTCCAATTTCCACCCCTAACTGTGATCTATTTTTCAGCAAATGAGATCACGGTACTAGATTACCATTGTGATCTTTTTTTAACATCACCTTTTTTTTAGCATCAATGAGATCACGGTACTAGATTACCATTGTGATCTTTTTTGAACATCACCTTTTTTTAGCATCGTGATCTATTTAGCATTGTAATATAAATATAATATTACAATATTATTGATTAATAAAAGTAATTAATTATTAGTAATAATAATATAAATTAAAATATTATAGTAAATCTTAAAAAATATACATAAATTTATTTTTTTAAAATTGAAACATTCATAAATCTATAAAATTCATAAGTTAGATCACAGTGATAGTTTACCGCCGGATCAATTTTTTTTTGAACCTTATCTATTTAGAATTGTAATAATAAAATATTACAATAATATTATTTAATAAAAAAAAAATATTATTAACAATGATAATATTAATTGTAATAATTATAATAAATCTTAGAAAAATCATAAATTTATTTTAAAAATCTGAATATTTGTCTTATTATTGTAACTACTCTTTTAAAAATCAAAACCATTTCTAAAATCTTTAAAAATAGTTTTAAAATATTAAATGTAATAATACCACCATGAAGTAGTGGTGCTCACAGTTCGCAAACCGCCAGTTCGCCGGTTGGAATTGGCGGTTCTACGAACCGCCATCCCCAAAATCGGAACCAAACCGTGGGGTCACGGTTTCGGTTCCGATTCCAAACCGGCGGTTAAACCAGAACCGCCGGTTCGGTTTCCGGTTTTTCCTTCTTTTTTTTTTAATATTTTTGAAAAAATTGTTTAATAGTCCATAAATTCGAAAGAAAATTAAATTCATGATAAAATGAGAAAGAGAAACGTAAATTGAGCGAAAATCATAGCAATACTTTATAATAATTTTCTTTATTTAGAATTTGATTATTAATTAGAGCATTTATAAATTATAATGTGGCAAAAATATGGTTATAATCACTTAATTATAATTTATAACCAATGCATAAATATAATGTATGAATAAATATTAAATTCGAAAAAGTAGTTATTAGATATATTACAACTTTATAAACATAATAAACTCATCTTTACATTAATAATATACAATCATTATAATTATTTACAAATTACAAGTACAAGTTATAAAACATTACAAATGTACAATTTACAACAAATTTTTAAAAAATTACAATAAAACATATTACAAATTACTATTAAAAGATTAAAGAAGAGGAAAAAAAATTTGAAAGAGCTTGAGTTTCATTCTAAGTTTGAAAGTGTAACTTCCAAACTTAGAATGAAATTGCCTACGTATCCTTGTCAAAACGAAGGAATCAAAGCTCACGTAGTTCTCTAACTCACCGAAACTTACCTTTATTCAATTGTTCTGGCGGAGGAGGACGTGTGTGAATCGTATCCATAGAGGTCATCTCCATCGGAGTCTAAGTTGGACATATCGAGATCTTGTTGACGATTGCTTGCTCTCACCCAATCTTCAAGGAGAGTAATATTTTGAACATTCTCTTTCGTCAACTTTGCTCTTCTTGAATTCAACATATGTCCTCCTTTGGAGAAAGCATGTTCGACCGCAATGGTTGAGGCGGGACATCCAAAAATTTCTTTAACAATAATGGTTAGTATAGGATAAGTAGTGGTCTTTCTTGCCCACCACTTCAATAAATCCGTATGATGTTCAAAAATGATTTGTTCGAATATGGCACCTAAATAAATATCTAATTCTTGACAAGGGTTATTACCTCTACATCTTTTTTGTGTTCTAACATCATAAAAATTGTAAAAGCTACTAAGTGCTTGAGGAGCCGGTAGAAAACTAAATGATTGACTACTACCTCCTACATTTTGTTCACTTGTATCATAACTACAATCATCACCTACTAATTGTTTATATTCTTTAAACAAATTATATAAATTTCTCTTAGTTCTAGCTACAACTTCACTAGGGATAGGAATATAATCACATAAATCATAATCATTTAATATTCCATTTGGAAACAATGCATTATAATATAATTGTAGCAATCCTTATAATCCATCTTCTTTAATCCTAGGATCTAATAACTTAGCACATAAAAGCACATCGGGTATTTCATGAAAATATTTTAACCATTTAGTTTTCATTATACTAAGACCGTTGAACCTAAAATTGGACATGTTGAATATGAATTTAAAATTAGAGCAATTTTAACACAATTATCTAAAGCTATAGGAGAAGAAGGATAATAACATCCACTTAATTCTCTAGTGGCCTCTTCAAATATTTTTAAAAGTTCAATTAAATTACTACATGCATCCCATGAAACTTCAAATAAAATCACTTCAAAATTTGGATTTTTTAAATAAAATTCACATAGCATTGATCTATATCATCTTGAAACATATAAAAAGTAGAATTCCAACGATGTTTAACATCAATTATAAATTTTTTAACTTTCATACATTTCTCTTACAAAATCTTGCCCATTTTTTATGCAATACCGTAGACCTAGCAATGTCATAAATTGCTTGTTTAATAGGTTTCAAAATTGTGTGTAATGAAGTCAATCCATCTTGAACACATAAATTTAGGGTATGACACATACATCGAATATGAAAAAAATTGCCCTTAATCGGAGGTTGACAATATTCAAGCAAGTAAGGTAAAGCCACCGTATTATTACTAGCATTATCAAATCCTATCGAAAATACTTTTCTTTAAATACCATAATCATTTAAAATATGTCTCATTTTAACCGCAATGTGTTGTGCCGAATGTTTTTCATCAAATTCTATAAATGCAATTAAACGTTTTTTAAGATTCCATGCATCATCTATCCAATGACAAGTAATACTCATATAATCATGTATATGGTAAGGATCCTTCCATACATCACTACATATAGCAACTTTTTGTTTTAAAATTTTTAAGTCTTCAATTAATTTATATTTATATTCTAATATGGTTTTTTTCTATATCCCTAGTAACGGTGTTTCTAGAGATTTTTCTACTTGCCGGATTAAAATATACACTAGTAAATTTTTCATAAGACTTATCGGTTGGAAAATTAAATGGAAGATGTTTTTCGACTATGAATTCAACTACGCCTTTCCTAGTATTTAATTGATTAAATTTAAAAGTAATTTCATCCATACCTCCACCTTGAGAAGATCCGGTGAAGGCCCCCGGAGTTGCGTTTGCCCTCGATCGAGCCCCACCTTGTCGGGATGCTTCTTGATCACATGGTTTGTGAAAGTCCTTTAGCCTCCTCCATGCTTGAACTTGTACACCTTCGAACAATGGTTGCACGTCACATTGTAGTCCATGTTGCTATTCGGTAATTTCTCCTTTTTAAAATGGAAGGTGAAAATGTCGCTCCAAAGGGAAGATTGTTGTCGAGGAGTAGTGTTGTCACTCTCTTGCATTGCTCTCCTCGGCACCTCTTCTTCTTCGGCAAAGGCGGCGGTGGTGTTAGGGCCCAACATCGCCTCCATATTGTCTTGATTACATTGGTACGAATCAATATAATCAAGATCATCATCATCGTGGAGAGATTGTGGTGGTAGCATCGACATTGGACTATTTTCCTTCCCACGAGACGAACCGACGGATGAAGAAGCTCTTCGAGATATTTTTTACGGAAATTGAATTGAAATCGAATAGAAAATTGAAGAACTACAAAAACTAAAATCGAGAGATTATAAACTTGAAATTGTGAGCTTTAGAGAATAGAAATTATAGAATTGAGAGAGAGATAGGTGTAGAAATCAAAGGGTGGAATGCGGTATTTATAGATGTGGAATGAAAAATTAAAAAAAAATTAAAAACAAAAACGTATCGGCCGGTTCGAACCGCTGGTTCGGGGCCGATTCAAATCGGCGGTTCGATGATCTTGGTCGTTGATCTTCAACGGCAACTTGATCTTGGCCGTCCAATTCAAATTTTTTGCCGAACCGGCGGTTTGAACCGCTGGTTAAAACCGGCCGATTTCCAACGGCTACTTTGGCTTCAATGATTCTTTAATCGGAGCAGTTGTGTCACACCCCGTTTTCTTCCACTTAAAATATCAAAGTTTTCACACGGGCGTGAAGATAGAAAATAGAGAGGGACACATATCACAACAGAAAGAAGGGGATTAAAGGCGACAGAAGAAAGAGGTAAGGGATGATATGGATCATTCACATATCAACAATCGATCTCAATACCGATAATATTCGGTCTCACTACCGATATATACAACATATTAAAGCAGCGAAATAAACCATCAGGATCTCACGTTCACAGTACACTAAAAAATAATTACACAACGTGAATAAACTTAAAATATCATTTGCAAATGTTTGTGTAATCTCAACCCTAATATAGAAGCCCAGAGATGGCACTATCTCTCTCCACCTAGGGTTCGACTTGCTCACCAGCTCCTGTAGTGTGAGTACAGATTAAGGGGGTGAGTGCGTTGAATACACTCGTGGGGATAAAATCTGCATCTTATAACATTCAACAGGCATATATAGATTAACGATATATAACAATCGGCACAAAGTCATAGCAAGTAAAATGCACAGCAGATATTAGAAATGATAAGAATGATGGGTACGGGATCTGCCCGCCACCCAATTAAACGGTCTCAATACCGCTGGTGTATTTCATGAGGACCACCAAACCTCAATAGAGTAGTAGAAGGGAGGGAGACGATTTTTTACAGTCCCGTAGGACTCTCCGAACATGCAATGTGAACGGAAGTTCTTTCACAGTATATAGTATGGCATAGCACGTATATCCACAACATTTAGTATTCCTCATTCATGCTTCATAATAGGAAAAACTGTAAACACTTTAAGATTTAGAAATTACCCCGACCTTGTTCGGTGGTTACCACGTGAGTAGCTAGGTCCGATGGTCTGATAACTCAGAGCTCGAGTAGCGGATACCAAAAGTCAGATAACCCAACGCTCAATCCAACAATTAGCCTACATAAGTTATAACGTACTTTAGATCCTTAATAACGTATAATTAAAGTTGTAAAAGACTTCTGTGGAGAAATAATCGTTTAATACGTGACAGATCTAAAGCTCTGAAGATCGGAGTTGAAGAGACGAGAATGGATAATCAATCCATGTAGTTGAGACGATAGAGAATGAAATTTGGGTCACAACGGAAAAAGAATGAGCTCGATCGGAGTTAAAACGAGCTCAAACGGAGCATTTTAGGTTCAGGGGTATTTTGGTAATTTTCATCTAAAGGGGAGGAAGAGGGAACAAGTAGGGTCGCTACGGAAGAAGAATGAGCTCAATCGGAGTTGAAACGAGCTCAAACGGAGCGTTTTAAGATTGAGGGGCATTTTCGTAATTTTGGTCAAAGGGTTGACTTTGACCGGGCCCACGGCCCTCGGTCAACGACATCTCGTCGGCGACGACTCGATGTCGACTTACGGTGGAGAAAACGGGATTCGGATCGAAAACACAGCGTTGCGGGCGACGTGGCAAGCGCGTACCCGGCGCCGGGTGGGAAAACCCGACGGCTGGGCGCATTTCTCGGCAGTTGCCGAGTTTTCTCGGTAGCCCGGCGGGTGGTCTCGGCAGTTCTCGGCAGCTCGGCGGACACGGCTCGGCAGCTCTCGGCAGCTGCCGAGTTTTCTCGGCAGGTGGCTTCCCGGCGCGCGCAGCTCGCGCCCAGCTCTCCCGTCGCCGGCCTGCTCGACTGCCCCTCTTCCCGGCGCCACCAGCCGCGGCAGCGCCGCCCTCCGCCACCACCACCAAGTCCGACGGAAACCTCTCAACGCCGGCTACCATCTCCGGCCACTAATCGCCGGATTCCGGTTGTGAATAGTAACCAAAACGTTCGCCGCAAAATCCTTCATTACCACATTCGCAACACCAAAACTAGGGTTAGGGTTTTTGGGTCGGTTTTTCGCCGTTTCCCGGTGAACGAGAAATCGGAATTGAAATCCGAAACCTATCCTAGACTCGTCTCAACAAGAGGAACGTCGTGTGCGAAAATCGGCCAAAACTGACAACTTCCAATTTTTCCGGCCACCGCCGGCGGCGGCGCTCCGGCGACTTTCCGGCCACGGTGGCGGCGCCGGTGGTGGCACTCCGGAGACCCAAAAACGGGAAGGAAAGAGAGGAGAGAGAAACTTACTCGTTTTCGTCGCTTTCGTTTTCGTCGGCCGAATGAATATTTTGAATGGATTGAGCCCCTATTTATAGATTTCCAAAGTTACTATTTACCAAGTAAATTTTAATTACCATCCATTAAAATATTATTTTCCATTTTACCGTTCCTTCGGTTTCTACCCCTTCCTTTTTACCGAACCTTTGTATCTGGCTCTTTTGTTTGCCATTTGAGCTACGGGTCTCCGATTGACCTCTAGTTTGTTTCTATTTTCTCGTTTTTCCATCGCGCATCTCATGGTAATAAAATATTCTTTGTTCCTGGTCTAAGAAAATTATCGATCTAACTCGGGCCTTAACATATATCTGAAACGCACGTCAACACATACGAAATTAATTATTAAATTATAGGTTTAAATATTTAATTAATTCATTATACTTCGTTTTTGGTCCGGGGTACTACATCCCTTACCCCTTAAAATAATTTCGTCCTCGAAATTGAACGCGTACTAAGAACGTCGTAACTAGGTACTTCGTCAAAACTCTTGTCCTCCTATTTCCTTGTTGCTCCTATCTTTCCATTTCTTGTCAAGGAACTTAACTCAGGCTTGCAAGTTCCTTGATTATATGACAAAACTCGATGTTCTGAGCTTTTGTTGGTTCTGAGCTTCTCCATTCCTTTCTCGAACCTTCCTAATCGAACCATACTTCCGCTTTTCGTTCTTCTTCTTCTTCAACCTATAGTACTGGTCGTTATGATATCATCTTATGTACTTCTCATCTTTCACCATTTTACTTGTGAAGTAAGGTGAAAAGTAGTTGGCGCTGAGGAGTCGTATTCGCCCGGTCGAAGAAGCAGGTACGTTTACGATAAGGTTAAAGAAGAGCGAAAAAGAGAATAAGAGAGAAAGAGTGAGAGAGTTGAAGAGATGGGGGGAAGAGTTGTCGAATAGCACTCTAATACTCTTGTTGGATGCGACAACTTCTTTCGTTGAATCTCCAATGCGTTCCTGAGATATGATTCGCGATGCGTTCGGTCGCACGATGACGAAAAGATCGAACTATGGATAAAAGACGCGATTCATCAAGTCCTATAAAGACAGCTGGAGTATGGCCTAGTCCAAATGGCATACTTAGTCTAAATGGCATTCTACAAACTTGCAGTGGCCATTTCTTATTTTGACTACTGTCTTAGATGAATCCGCGACTTTGACTTTCATCTGGTGATATCCAGACCTTAAGTCAATCTTTGAGAACACACTGGTACCTCTTATTTGATCAAAAGATCTTCAATTCGAGGTAGTGGATACTTGTTCTCTAGGGTCCGCTTGTTCCGCTTGGTAATCCCTACACATCTGGACGCTTCCATCCTTCTTCTTCACACGGAGCATTGGTACTCTTCAGGTGACATGCTCGGTCTAATGAAGCCTTTGTCCGAATGCTCTTGTAACTGGCCTCCAGCTATTGCAATTCTCTCAGTGTCATTTGATAAGAAACTCTTGACACCGGTGTTGATCCTAAGACGAGATCAATTTCGAATGTTACTTTCAATCCAACAGAGAACCAAGTAATTCCTTTGGAAAATAGGTCCATGTATTTCTTGATTACCGACATCTTCTCGATAGTAGTCGGTTCTCTCTCGGGTTCCCCATGTTGACCAACCAAGCTCGTAATTCCTTTGCTAAGCATCTCGGTTGCTTCCATGGCCGAGGTAATCCTTATGTCGGCTTTAACTCGTGTTCCATGGAATGTGAACTCTAGTTCGCTCGGTTGTTTGAAAGAAGATCTTCCTTACACGGTACTTAATTACTACATGGTTGGACTCTAGCCAGTCCATTCCCAAGGGTGTGTTACAGTCCTTCATCTCCAAAGCGTGGAGATCAGCTAGAAGGATCTTACCCTCAAAAGCAATCCTAAGGTGACGGTATAGGTGTTTTGTCCTTATGGTCCTTCCTAAAGGAAAGCTAACTCCTAAGGTTGGAGCGACTATCCTACCGTCTTCATGCTTCAGCAAAAACAGATGACAGATATGAAGAAGTGTTTTGCTCCAGCGTCAAACAGGATGTAAATAAGTATATCAGATACTGGTAGTGTACCTGATATCGTCCCTGCTCCCTCTGCAGCTCCTGGGTGGTTAAGGGCGTAAGCCCGTGCTCTACCTGCCAGCGGCCTCGAGTTTCGAGACCTCGGACAGTTGGCAGCTATATGCCCTGGCGCCCCGCAAGTGAAACAGTTTCGTGCTTCAGGCTGGCACGGTCCCGTGTGCATCTTCCTGCATCTTGGGCACGGGTTCCCAACTCTGGGAGTAGGAATGAGTAGATCGTTACTTACCCTGGGAGTGGGAAGGAGTGGAACATTGTCTGCCCCTGGAAACTTATACGGGGCAAACTCATGATTCGGCCCGTTCCACTTTCTTTTTCTAGGAGTAGGGAGAACTTTCTCGAGGGGTGCAACATCCAAACCCATTCGGGAGGCGATCTCCTGGGCTCTCTCGATGACACTTGCACAGGTCATCTCTCCTTGCCCAGCTAAGATCGAACTAATCTCCTTACGAAGGTCTCTCTCAAATCTTCGGGCCTTTTTGAGATCAGTATCCACCAGATGTGGGGCGTACCGGCTCAAATGATTGAACCGCCGCTCATACTCCCCTACAGTTGAGTTCTCTTGTCGGAGATGAAGGAATTTTGTCTCCTTCTTATCCCGGTAGGACTGAGGGATGAAGTGATGAGACACCACTTCTTTAAACTCCTGCCACGACATTCCCTCTCTCTGTGCAGGTAACAAAGTTCGCTCGTACGAGTCCCACCAGTGACTCGCCTGTTCAGTGAGCTGAAAGATGACACAATTGACCATCTGTTCCTTAGAGCACGTCAGGTGCCCAAACAATCGGTCGAGTGACCTTAGCCACTCTTCCGCATCAGTTGGCTCCCCTTTCCCATTAAAAGTCGGTGGGTTGAACCGTCGGAATTGTTCATAAATTAGGTTGGGGTCAGCTGTAGTTGATTGTGGGACAACTCTGTTCACTTCAAAATGCTGTGCTAACCCTCGTAGCACAGTAACCAGATCTCCTACATTGGCGGTCTCCTCCCGCTCCGGCTGATTAGCCGACTGCGGTTGCTTCTTTCGAGGTCTTCCTCCCGGCATAACTCTTTTACGATATATATATATATATATATATATATAAGTCGTCGAGGTTACATAATATTACTCTTGGTATAGGAAAACGCGGTACACGTAAAGAGGCGTAAACATATACTCCTTAAGATAGACGAGTAATATACGTGTATATATAATACTTATATCAAGGTTTCCAAGGTCATCTATACTACAACTACAGAAAGCGGCAGAGGCCCCAGTAATCCTAGTGCTCTGTCCCTAGGGTCACCTATTTCCAGATCATCCTCCTTGTGGTGTTTACATCGTGATCAGATGAGTTCTCCTTTGATAGCTTATCCCTTTGTGGTCGTTCTCGTAACAAATCATTCTATAGACGGCATACGTAACTAACCCTTGTAATATATCCTACATAACCCCAACAATTTATAACAACAGATAAACTAATAACAAATATCATGGTACCAAGAAACGCTACTCCATAAATCATATAATAACCTCAATGGATTTTTCTATTATTCATTTATTATGTATAATAGCGGATACACAACTCGCATAAACCAACAAGAAACATGCATCATACACAAAACATTATAACTCACATTACTAACACCCTCCCAGAGTTTTTATAGTCCTCAAGTATTAAAACCAACCTTACGTATTACAACCACGGACTGGGGAAACTCACTCATTAGCATACCCTGTTATAAACAAGGGCCCATGGTAGTTTCAACTTTCAGTCACATAAGACCACTTCCGCGAACGGCCATACTCGCACACGAGCACACGCTGTTGCAATCAGCGGCTTTGTGGCGGTGACTCAGAGCAGTGGGTCGATTGTAGTGACATCAAGAGGTTTTCACAAAATCTTTTCATCGTGATTGTAATGACGTCAAGAGGGTTTTAACAGATTGTTTCATCAGGAAACAATATCCTTAACACCCCATCAGTCCCAAACAGTTTATATCGTATCAACAAAGTAACACATATCAGGTAAACACTCATATTCCGCAAGTCTTATGTTCAGGGAGAGTCACCTATGGAGAGAGGATAGTGTCTATCTGTGTCTTTTCACAAACCCGACCACATTTTAGAATCACACTTTTCCCACTTTGAAACCAGTTCGAGCAAAGCTCTACAAAGGGTAGAACTAAGCTCTGATACCACCTGTCACGCCCCATTTTCTTCCACTTAAAATATCAGAGTTTTCACACGGGCGTGAAGATAGAAAATAGAGAGGGACACATATCACAAAAGAAAGAATGGGATTAAAGGCAACAGAAGAAAAAGGTAAGGGATGATATGGATCATTCACATATCAACAATCGGTCTCAATACCGATAATATTCGGTCTCACTACCGATATATACAACATATTAAAGCAGCGGAATAAACCATCAGGATCTCACGTTCACAGTACACTCAAAAATAATTACAAAACGTGAATAAACTTAAAATATCATTTGCAAATGTTTGTGTAATCTCAACCCTAATATAGAAGCCCAGAGATGGCACTATCTCTCTCCACCTAGGGTTCGACTTGCTCACCAGCTCCTGTAGTGTGAGTACAGATTAAGGGGGTGAGTGTGTTGAATACACTCGTGGGGATAAAATCTGCATCTTATAACATTCAACAAGCATATATAGATTAACGATATATAACAATCGGCACAAAGTCATAGCAAGTAAAATGCACAGCAGATATTAGAAATGGTAAGAAGGATGGGTACGGGATCTGCCCGCCACCCAATTAAACGGTCTCAATACCGCTGGTGTATTTCATGAGGACCACCAAACCTCAATAAAGTAGTAGAAGGGAGGGAGACGATTTTTTACAGTCCCGTAGGACTCTCCGAACATGCAATGTGAACCGAAGTTCTTTCACAGTATATAGTATGGCACAGCACGTATATCCACAGCATTTAGTATTCCTCATTCATGCTTTATAATAGGGAAAACTGTAAACACTTTAAGATTTAGAAATTACCCCCACCTTGTACGGTGGTTACCACGTGAGTAGCTAGGTCCGATGGTCTGATAACTTAAAGCTCGAGTAGCGGATACCAAAAGTCAGATAACCCAACGCTCAATCCAACAATTAGCCTACATAAGTTATAACGTACTTTAGATCCTTAATAACGTATAATTAAAGCTGTAAAAGACTCCTGTGGAGAAATAATCGTTAAATACGCGACAGATCTAAAGCTCTAAAGATCGGAGTTGAAGAGACGAGAATGGATAATCAATCCATGTAGCTGAGACGATAGAGAATGAAATTTTGGTCACAACGGAAAAAGAATGAACTCGATCGGAGTTAAAACGAGCTCAAATGGAGCATTTTAGGTTCAGGGGTATTTTGGTAACTTTCATCGAAAGGGGAGGAAGAGGGAACGAGTAGGGTCGCTACGGAAGAAGAATGAGCTCAATCGGAGTTGAAACGAGCTCAAACGGAGCGTTTTAAGATTGAGGGGCATTTTCGTAATTTTGGTCAAAGGGTTGACTTTGACCGGGCCCACGGCCCTCGGTCAACGACATCTCGTCGGCGACGACTCGATGTCGACGTACGGTGGAGAAAACGGGGTTCGGATCGAAAACACGGCGTTGCGGGCGACGTGGCACGCGCGTACCCGGCGCCGGGTGGGAAAACCCGACGGCTGGGCGCATTTCTCGGGAGCCCTGCGGGTGGTCTCGGCAGCTCTCGGCAGCTCGGCGGACACGGCTCGGCAGCTCTCGGCAGCTGCCGAGTTTTCTCGGCAGGTGGCTTCCCGGCGCGCGCAGCTCGCGCCCAGCTCTCCCGTCGCCGGCCTGCTCGACTGCCCCTCTTCCCGGCGCCACCAGCCGCGGCAGCGCCGCCCTCCGCCGCCACCACCATGTCCGCCAGAAACCTCTCGACTCTGGCTACCATCTACGGCCACTTCTCGCCGGATTCCGGTGGTGAATTGTACCCAAAACTTCGCCGCAAAATCCTTCGTTACCACATTCGCAACACCAAAACTAGGGTTAGGGTTTTTGGGTCGGTTTTTCGCCGTTTCCCGGCGAACGAGAAATCGGAATTGAAATCCGAAACCTATCCTAGACTCGTCTCAACGAGACGAACGTCGTGTGCGAAAATCGGCCAAAACCGACAACTTCCATTTTTCCAGCCACCGCCGGCGGCGGCGCTCCGGCGCCTTTCCGGCCACGGTGGCGGCGCCGGAGACCCAAAAACCGGAAGGAAAGAGAGGAGAGAGAAACTTACTCGTTTTCGTCGATTTCGTTTTCGTCGGCCGAATGAATATTTTGAATGGACTGAGCCCCTATTTATAGATTTCCAAAGTTACTATTTACCGAGTAAATTTTAATTACCATCCATTAAAATATTATTTTCCGTTTTACCGTTCCTTCGGTTTCTACCCCTTCTGTTTTACCGAACCTTTGTATCCGGCTCTTTTGTTTGCCATTTGAGCTACGGGTCTCCGATTGACCTCTAGTTTGTTTCTATTTTCTCGTTTTTCCGTCGCGCATCTCATGGTAATAAAATATTCTATATTCCAGGTCTAAGAAAATTATCGATCTAACTCGGGCCTTAACATATATCTGAAATGCACGTCAACACATACGAAATTAATTATTAAATTATAGGTTTAAATATTTAATTAATTCATTATACTTCGTTTTTGGTCCGGGGTACTACAAGTTGATCACAAACAGCTCTTTAATTTGGGCCGTCCACGTGGCATTGCTCAAATTAAAAAAAAAATAGGGTGAACCGGCGGTTGGAATCGCCGATTAAACCGCCAATTCGGCGGTTTGGAATTACGAAAACTGGAACCGAACCGACTGGAAACGATTCCCGGTTTCGGTTTGAACCGGAACCGGGTCAACGGTTCCCGGAATCGTTGACCGCCGGTTCGAACTGGCCGGTTCCGGTTCAAACCAAACCGGGTGAGCATGTCTACCGTGAAGTCATAATAGTAATTTGATAAGATCAAATTTAAACTCTAAAAAAATGGAGATAAAAAATTGTTAATTTTAATATATTAATAATCAAAATTTATTACACGAAAATAAATATTTAATGTGTGGATTTTATTTTCTTTTTGCACGTATCATATGTATTTATGTTTTTTTTTTTTCAAAAAAGTTTATTTAGGATTTAAATTGTTCTTATATGTATTATTATTTAATTGTCTAATTGAAATCTAATAATACATTTGAGTGCAAATGGCAAACGATGAAGTTATTATAGTTCATCGCCGATATTGGGATGAATCAATGTATAAAAATGTAGGGTGGGTTTGATAATGCATCATTGCATTATCTGTATCTGTAGTTGATGAATCAATGAGTTGCTAGAACAATGGGTTGATAAGGTCTTCTTCCAAGCTTAGTTCAGTGGGATAGATCTTGATACTAACAATTGGTATTCATCCCAATACTTGCGGTGTGCACTTTTTTATGATTCAACATTAGAAGATGACGAAGAGGCCTAGGTTGAAAATGACGATGGGGTGATATGGTTGTAGTTGTTGCATGAATTGGTGATATGGTTGTAGTTGTTGCATGAATTGTTAATATTTGTAATGATGATAATGATGATTATAATGATGATGACGACAATGATGATGATTATGCCAATAATAATTTTAAGCATAATATTACTATTTATAAAATAATTTTCAAATTTTATTAATTGGTTATTATTATTATTATTATTATTATTATTATATTAATTTTATTTTAATTTTTTTTGAGATTTTTTATAATTTAAGATTTTTTTAAATGAGTATCGTGAAGTGTGATATATCCTGGTATCACTATGATCTATCCTAATATTGTGGTCTATGATAAGCATCGTGATCTATCATATATCCTAGTACTGTGATCTACTCTAGTATGATCTATCCTAGTACCGTGGTCTATGATTAACATCGTGATCTATGATTAACACTAAGATCTATTCGAGCATCGTGATCTAAAAATTGCAACATACTATCATCGTGATCTAAGATTAGCATTGAGATTGATGATTAGTATCAAGATCTATCCCAGCACCGTGATCTAACAATTGCAACATACCATCGTGATGTAAGCAATGTGATCTATGATTAACACTAAGATTTATGATTAGTACCGAGATCTAGCACCGTAACTATCATCGTGATCTATCTAGTACCGTAACCTAAGATCTAAGCTACTACCATCATGATTCATTAACAGACTTGTATATTATTGCATCAAAAAATTTGATTCAAATGCTCAAGATAAAAAAATAATCTAATCCATCATCAAATCCATAATTTAATGGAAAACTAAACACATGCAAAAACCTAATTTCATTGCAACTAATTTCGCGACTCTTGGAAGATTGGTTGTGGAAACAATTGCTAAATCTCGATGGAGTTTTCCCAAGTTCAAATATTAAGGATAATTAGGTAATTGTGTCTCAAATTAATTTGGATATAAAACTTGGCTTATGGATATTTGGTAGAGCCTTTAAATAGTATATTGTATTATATTGAAGGCGTCATACTTGGTAAGAAATTTAAGTTCAATTGTATCTTCCATCAATTGGATCTTTGAATGAAGAGAGATGAAATACTCCTCAAACTTTCGTTTTTCTTGTTTGATTTGCTGTATTGAAAATAGACATTGTTTCAATCTAGCTCCCTATGAATCCTTTGACAAGTGTTAGCAACATTTAGGTTATGCATGTTTAGAGAATGTACTTTACTGAAGCTATATTTTTATTATATGTGTTTCTTAGGTGTTATACAGAATGATAATAGAATTTATGGTTTTTCAAACATAATATTGAATAGATCTTTGTCTTCCTAACATGTGAATTGTAGGGTTTGGATTGTGGGTGATTAGATTGTGGGTTGACCCGTCTCACGCAATACAATAAAAATTCGTGAGACGGTCTTACAAGAAACTTACTCTATAAAGTATATCAATGCGGCCGACGTTGGTGTTGGTAAAACTTACTCCCTCATTTCTTACACCAGCAACACTTTTCAAACCGTAAGTTTAAGATTTTGATTATGCTCTTCCTGAATTTTCTTTGATTTTTAAATTATTTAAGTTTGTAATGAAATCTCAATTATTCTCAATCTTTTATCAGGATAGCAGAGCAGAATTTGATTGAATGATTTATTAATGAAAAGAAAAGAATTAATTGCCATTTGTCTCCCACAAAAACTCATGTGAGACGGTCTCACGGATAGTTTTCGTGAGACGGAGCCCCATCACCCACAAACAATATATGAAATGTAGGGTTTGGGTGATGGGTAATTGGGTTATGGATTGACTCGTCTCATGCAATGCATTAAAATTTCGTGAGACGGTCTCACAAGAGACTTACTCTTTGTCTCCAGGTTTTGTTTTATGTATTTTTTTATTTAAGTGATGTGTCTATTTTGATAAACATTTTCTGCTTTTTGAGTTAGAATTAATGAAGTATTATCATGCCATATATATCTAAGTTGTAGTGTATTCTTAGCACTGTAAAAGGAAAATGTCTTATCATATTCCTTTGGTTAACAGATTACCAATTAAGTTGTCATGTATTTATGACTTATCATTAATAAGAAAATGTTTTTTACCCTTAAAATAATGATCAGATTTCCTTTGCTAACCAACGTATTACAGTAAAACCTCTATAAATTAATATTGTTGGGACCGGAAAATTTTATTAATTTAGAGAGATATTATATAATCGATAAATTAATAATTTATTAATTTAAAGAGGTTTTAACGTATATACATAACTGACCTTCAAAATTTCAGGGTTGCATAATCCACTTACAATGTACATTAGTTATTGATGACAAATAAATTAAAATACAAGTTTTAATTATCATTCAAAGAATGTATACTCATATAATCATGTCTATTGGAAGTTTGAATAGTCTCATTCATTGTTTTTGCCAAAGTAAAAGAATGGTTCATGGACTTACGTATATATGTAAATTGTGTAGAAGTAGATCAATATATAATGATCCATTGTATTGTTTCTAAACCATACACAACAATGACTTCTCATCTAATAGGTGTTCAAAAATCAACCATGACCAACAACAATGACTTCTCATCTAATAGGTGTTCAAAAATCAACCATGACCAACCAACAACCTCTGAAGTATTGTATCTGAGAATTTTTTAATAATTATTAATTTATAATTTCGTCGGGACCTTAAATATACATTAGGATTTCCAAAAAATAAATATTATTTTATTATTTAATTGATTGGTGTCCAAATTTGAACTGGTCCCAAGTTGGGACTGAACAAATTATTAGTTTTATCGAAGTTATTAATTTATCGAGTATTATTTTATGGAGGTTTTACTGTATATACTTTTGTTGAGAGATTAAATATCCATTTCTTGGAAGTAGAAATTGTTGATGGTGTTAAATTTTTTATCTTTTGAACAGATTCAGTTTAGTGATGTTCGTGTTCACATGCTGCAATTTTGGGTTTTTTATGAGGTAGTGATTTTGTTTTGTCTTGTGGCGATTTTTGAATCATGGTTTCGTTTTACTAATGTTTGTTTATGTTTGCAATCTGATATTTAGTTAAAAGTGAATTATTTTGGCAATGTCATTGATGTGTTGTATTTATTATATTTGATAAGAGATTTCTGTTGAAATGTGTGTATTCCAACCTTGATTAGTTGTTGTACAAGGTTTTATCTTTGGGTGCCAATGAATTGAAGATTTTTTTGACAAATGGGAATCAGGTTCAAATTAAAGGTCATTGAAAATTTCATCTCTAAATGGGTAATTTTACTCTCAACTCAAACTTCTGCTATCATTTTTCCTGTTTATCTTTCAAATGGAAAAGCTCAACTGTAGGTATCATTTTTATTGTTTATTATTTGAACATAAGAATTTCGTTCTAGACTTGATTTTAGAATGTTTTTAGGAGTGCTTAAGTTCCCACTAATAGATATAATTTGGAACTTGAAGTTTTGCATTGTTGGACTATTACTATTCTATTGAATAAAATGTCTGTAAAAAATGGGAAGTCGAAATTCAAAGAAGGGTCGGAAGATTTGGATGAAATCTCCAAAATTACTGGTGATATGTCCACATTCTAAAAGGTTGTAGCAGTACGAGGTGACAATAGTTTTTGGAAGAATTTATCAAACATACCCTAGGCATATGTTTGGAATGGGACGGAGGTGGATTTTGCAAATTTGGATTTGAGATTTGAGTGGGTTTTGTAAAAAGATGGATTTTGAAAATTTTGTGGTTGTTTTGAGATTTTATAGGGTAGGATTATAGTTAAGATGTCATTGGGAATTGTAGAAAAAGTGGATGTTTTTTTAGGAAATTGTAGAAAAAATAAATATTTTTATTGGGAGTTGTAAAAAAAGTAGGATGTAGATAGGATTTACAAATCAACCCACATCCCACAACAAACAAGGATTGAGATTTTGCTCATCCCAAATCCGGATGAGCACATCCCAATCCAAACATACCTAAGGAATGTGTACACACTTTTATTATGTAATTTGAATAAAGGAACAAAAGATTAAGAAAAAAACTTAAGAGCTAAGACCATGAAATGCAAGAGCCATCAAAATTGGTAGTGAAAAAACAATGAGATGCAAATGCTAATATATCATAGGTATATGCAAGATTTGAGAGCTGAGTTTTCTTGCAAACTATGTAATAGTATTGTGTTAGAATTTGATACTTTAGATTGTAATTGTTGATGTATAGTACTTTCATATATGAATAATTAATCCATCAACTATTAGCTAAATATGTTCGACTACGGTTTATTTCCACAAATACTAAATTAAGAAACATTTATGAAGAAGTCGAAAACTTTGGAAATCCATATATGCAACATTTCATATCATTGTTGTATTGCAAAAACTAATTTGATACATGTATTTATGTGTATAAAGATTTAGAATTTTTAATATTTCACATTCCCCTATTCAAACTAACAACGACAAAAATTTAGATCAAACGCGACATTTTCTTTTTTTTGCAAAAAGAAGATGGATTTATCAATTTTAGAACACTTTAATTTCTTGGAATTATCCAAACATCGACCATTGTCGTAATATTTCCATCACGTTGTTATAGATAAATTCATCATCACAAATGAAAATTATTTCTTCAGGCACAAATTTACATAAGCTAAGTGAACAATAGATGTAAGCTTTTGTTCATACAAAAACTATTACGAAACTAACAACATAAATTATAGATATGTGCTGCAAAAAACCTTATATCATTGGGGAAAGCTAATAAGAACAACAAAAGAACAAAATAATCCAAAACCACTGATTCAATGCTAAGAAAAACAACACAAACAAGACAAAAATTAAACCAATGAGGAAACCTAATAGAAAGGGTGAACAAACACAACCCTATTACAAAAGTTATGACTTTGAGCAACAAAAGTGAGACTTATAACTTTTTTAAGGCGGTATATGCCACATACAAAATGAAAACATAATGTCGCATACAAAAAACTAACTTTTTATATTTTTAGGATAAAGATCAAATGAAAACAAAACCAATGATAAAGATTATAATAAGGAAAAAGAGAGAATGGTCATGCATATGGATAGAATAGCAAACATGTAAGAAAGGGAACTACATATGAAATGTAAATTACACGAGCCATGAAACCCGTGCAACTCACGGGTCCAGACCTAGTTTACAATAGTGCCAGGGTTTATGATCTTCTTCTTCTGAATATTAACTACAAAAATTGTAGCTCCGATTTGCAGCTCAAAGGTAACTGATCAAGTAAATAGCACAAAAATCTGAAGTTGTCATAAGCATACTTCGATTTACAGGACCATAGCAACATGATAAGTGATTATTCAAGGTATTAAAGATTCCTATGAGACATGAAACATGTAATCGTAGAAACCGAAAACAGGGTGGCATAGAATGAAAACAATATGGGCTAGATTAGTGGGGAGAGTAGGAAGAAGAAAAATATTCAATAGAAATGATAATGAGCTCAACAAAGGTTAAAAGATGAATCTGTTTTACCAGTAGATATAACACAACTTTAGAAAGAGAAGCCTCGTTTGATTTCTAAGTCAACGGAATTCCAGGATTAGCCAGAAATAGAAGAGAAGCAGACAGTGCAGTGATAATAAAACTAAACCTACTACACTTAATGAAAATCATCATAACATATAAAGTAATTTGAGTAATTATGAACTTGAACCATATCTTAGCATTTATGAATCACATCGTGTTTCACAATTCAATCAACAACGTTCAGTAATCTAAAATTGTAAAAACTTTCCTCTTAAAACTACCCCTGAGTGGCCATCAGAATGAGAAAAAATTTCAGGGTATCACAAAATTCCACATATTAAGTTCTAAATTTGTTGAGTGTGCATTCATTCATGCATGTCTTCATGCATTAATGTATACAACAAATGCATTGACAGAATCATTCAACATTCATTGATCAGAACAGATTTTTTCCAGTGTGTGTAACATAACAGCCACATTCTCACTCCTCAGTACTGCAGATAATGGTGAAAATAGAGGTATAAAAAAATATATGATATTTCATAAGAATAAAGCAAAACTCAGGTTGAAGTAGTAAACGGAAATAGAAATGAGATATCACAAGATGAACCACTTTTCCACTTACGCATAAATTTGAAGCACAAAAAGACATCCATTTCACATGAATTAACGTAAAATGACCCCATAAGAAGAAGATAGTTCTCTCTAATGACAATATCTCACAACAAAGTTAAGTTCATCGAACTAACTTTACTTATTAGGGCCATCCTTCCACAACCAGTTTTTACAATCAACAAAAGGAAAGCTTCAAATCTCAGTAATATGATGCGTACCCAGAGTATAAGAGAAGAGTTCACGTACCGGCATGTACTCAACCAATGCAATCTCCACTGCATATCCACTGACTGGCAGCTTTAAATCACGCAAGACAATAAAGGCCTCAGCCAAACGAGTCTTTGGAACTTCCTCAACGACCGGACAGTAAGGAATCCATGTATCAGGACGGTGCTCATCCCCAATCTCAATACCTTCTCTCTTCATTGCATCACACAACTGGGAATGAAATTGGAGGAGACACAGAGATGGGGTTGGGCCAAGAAACAAGACTTCGTTATCATTTGGCAGGCTTCCAATTGAAGAAAAGGACAAAGGTAAAGGTTCTTGCTTTGTGGCAAAATTTCTTAGTATATTCTCAAGTTTAGCAACATCAATAAAAGGACTTGTATACAATGTAAGATGAGGCCTGGATTCAATATCAATCAACTGAGAACTAATTTGCCGTCGAGCCAAGACATTCCATGCTTTCAAGACCTGATTCTCCAGTGCAGGATCAAAGTAGACCTCAATTGCATAGCCTTGCGACATTGTCTCTAAATTATCATTCAGGCAAAAGGACAAACACATGGTGATCAATAAATTCACAAAACGAACCACAAAACTCAGGAATGCAAATCAAAGACTGAGAAAAATCAAGAAATGCAATCATTGACTCAGAAAAATCAAGAAACTAAGATCTAAGATTACAACACAAATTAGAAACAGACCCTCACAAACTTCAAAACCTAAGCAATCCCAATCAACATAAATTAACACATGAAGCTCAACTGAACTGAAAAATATGCGCAAATATCTAAAGGATCAAACTTGGAACATACCCGCTTAAAATCAAAGAGTCTGAGGCAGAATAGTCGGAAAACGACAGCCAATCGATGATCTTCCGTCAGCAAACTCAAGATAAAAAAATTGAAATTTGAAATGGGTGTAGAGTGGATTCAAGGGGATGTGATTAAGTGTTTGAAATCGCATAGGGACCGAGGGGATAAAGAGTTCAATAAAAGGGGTTCTTCACAAAATGAGCTAAAAACCCAAGAATTTTATCTACAATTCAACTGAACCAACGAAGAAAATATCTTGAAATATTTCCAATATTTTCCGATATTTCCATTTTTCCACATGATGGATACAAAAATATGATGGATACAAAAATATGATGTAATTGATATATTTTCGATATTTTTATTTTTTTACATAGTCGATATAGAAACGAGAAATTTTGTCAAAATATCTAATAAAATATCGATATAAATTTCAATATCGGTGATTTCACGGTACAAATTATAAGAAAATAGGTGAAATATCGATGAAATATCAATAGATATCGACGAAATATCTATAAATATCGGTAAATATCGGAAAAATATCGATAACTTATGTACCGATATTTCCACCGATACCATATTTTCACGATATTTCTATCGAAACCGAATTTTTTATCTCTGAGTGAAACAAGCCACAAGGGTTTGGTTAGACTAAAACAAATTATAAGAACTCAGTTAAAGAAAATATTACGAAATTCTAAATATGATTTTGATATTGCATTTCGTGTTTGAATTCACAAAAAGATATAGAGTATTATCTAAATCAATATTGTAAAATAACATCTTCTACATTGATGTATATTTATATAGTATAGTATAAGATGACTATTAAACTAGCTCGAATCGAGGTGAATTGCCATAAATTATGGCTTGCCCAATTAATTGGGAGTTATTTTTTCTAAATAAATAAATAATAAAAAGTATTGAGTTTTCTAAAATGTTTCAATAACTTAGGAATGTAAACGAGTCGAACCGAGTCGAATATCAAGAGATAGTTAATAGAGACATCTAAAGGTTTTTTAAGCACATATTGAAACTATTTTAAACATATTTTCCTAATTTTTATCTTTTTTTAGTTATATCCATGCATTTCTATTTAATTCATTTGTTTCTTATCCTACATAATGTAATTTATTTACTCATCATTTTAACATTCTATCTTTTTTTCTTTTTCATGTTCATATTTATTATCCATCACTTTATTTCATAAAAAGTATTAACATGTTTTATAATTGTTTATAAAAAAATATATTTTCATTTCAAAGATATTTTACACAAATAAAACGTAGAAGCTAGACACACTCCTCTTGTATTTTAGTGTATGTGCAAAACATTTTTAATAATCTCTACATATTCTTAAAGAGTTGCACTTCTGTGTACTTGATGCACACATACATATGGATCTGATCCGGGTCAATCCGGATCCGTGCATTTTTTTTTTTTTGTCCTAACCTTTATGTTATGTTAGTCATACTTTCATGTTATATTATGCATACATTTATGTGTCCATATATCATACCTTTATTTAATACTTTTAACTCTAAAAAAAACCTTAATTTTGTCATAATTTGTATATGTTTACCTTAATATGATATTATTCATACATTTATGTGATATTACTTATATATTTATATCAATATAGTCATATCTTTATGTAATATATAAAGATACAACTAACATAAGTAAAATGTATGACTAACATACCTATAAGGTATAAAAGGTTAATATATTTGTCTAAGAAAAATGTTAATGTACAATTAACCTTACTAAATGTATGATTAGTATAACTAAAATGTATGACTAACACTACTAAAATGTATGTTTAATATAACATAAAAGTACAGCACCTGAGAGCGAGTTTGGGTGGGTTTAGGCGCACTCATCCAGATGCGTGGGTGCTCGTGGCAGATCAGATCGACCCGGGTGTATGGACCTAAGGTTCATGCACCAGTTGCACAAAAGTTTTTGTGATTCTTAAATTATATATCATAAATGGTTTTTTTTTTAAGTTAGGTACATCTAATTCATTACTACTAGATTTTAAATTTATATCATTGTTACTTCTACGATTACTAAAGTTATATTTTATATATTCATGTTTGACTATAATTATAAAAAATATTTTTATATTATTCTATCGTTTTTCTACAAATTTCTAATTTGAATTTGTCATAGATTATTTTTCAATTAAAATCATATTATTTGTAAATAATATGTGTTTATGATCTCGATTCTCGAGTGACATTGTCTGCAAATAACATATTTATCTTTGTCATTTATCATTGTTCTATTTGATATTTCTTTTCCAAGTCTTTAGTAATCTTCTTAGTATCAATATGAAAGTGTAGGAGCTTAAATATTTTTCAAGATTGATAAATACTATTAGTAATTCTATTTTTTTCCTCCCTCTCTCTCTATAATATTGGAGCATATCACTTGCATATATTTTGCCTTAATTAAAGGGTTGTGTATCCTTAGCATGATTATGAGTTTTTGTATTTTTTTCTTGATTGATTCTTTTTGATACGTTCCATAATAATTTCTGGAATCTGGTTGTATATATTTGACCATGTAAATGTGTGAAAGAAGACTTCCGCATATCTCATATCTTCTATTCTAATATGGTATCAAAGCCGAAACCTGGGAAACAATAATTTTCATCCAAATAAGCATGAATTTCTCATGGGGCTAGACGAGGAATTCGGAACCATTAAAACACAGATTCTGGATTCGAATCCACTTCCGAATGTAAGTGTCGCTTTTCACCTTTTATCTGAGGACGAGCAACAAAGGGCAATTACGGCCTTGAGAAAACAACCGGTTGAAGCAACAACGTTTTCAACCCAAATCTGTGGTAATAATTTCAGCAACAATGGTGGCTGGAGCAACAATGACCGCAGAGCAGAACATAAGGCGGCGAATACAAATTTAAAGTGTGATCACTGTGGCAAGACAAAACACACTAAAGATATGTGCTTTGAATTGATCGGGTACCCAGAATGGTTTCCAAAAGTTGGACGAGAAGGCAATCAAAAGAGGCCACCAGTCTCGATTCCTAAGCAGCCTCGGGCAGCAATGGTGAACTTTGATAGTTGTTCAATTCCAGGTGTATCAAAGGAACAATTTAACAAGATGCTGAAATTCTTCTCTCATGGCAGTGATACGTCTGATGAAGGAACTTCAAATCCTTCAGTAAACATGACAGGTAAGATATCCTTTGATAGGCCGTGGATCATTGATTTCGGGGCAACAAAGCACATAACTTGTGACTCCAAAAATCTGTTTTTACGAAAGAAGACAATTGGACCTCCCGTTTAGATTCCAAATGGAGATAAAGTACCTGTGAAGGATGTTGGGAAGATGGTTCTTCTGAATGAGTTTGAAATTGATAATGTTTTGAGCATTCCTGAATTTAAGTGCAATTTACTATCAGTAAGTAAGCTCACGAAAGATTTAAATTGTGCAATGACCTTTTTTGCCAATTTTTGTGTTGTATAGGACTTACACTCGAGGAAGCTGATTGGTGCGGGTAGACTGTGTGATAGGTTGTATTGTTTGGAGCCGATGCAAGATGGAGGGGTGGCAATGTCAGTGGCAAAGACAGTGAGTTCTGAAATCTGGCATCAGAGGCTTGGATATGCCCCGAGTGAGAAAATTTCCTTCATTAGTAAATTTTCGAATAAAGTTAGTAATGTTCAGTTGAGTCATTGTGAACCTTGTATGAAGGCAAAGCAAACTCGTCTTCATTTTCCGAATAGTTCAATAAAAACTCATGATTGTTTTGAGCTTATTCACTGTGACATATGGAGAGGATATAAGACTAGTTCTTTTTCAGGTGCTCATTATTTCCTTACTATTGTTGATTATAGTAGGGGAATTTGGGTTTTTCTAATGAAATTTAAGTCTGAAGCTCAAAATTATTTGACTGCCTTTAGCAAAATGGTGCATACTCAATTTGATAAGAAGGTGAAGAGAATAAGAGCTGATAATGGGGGAGTTTAGATCAAATTTCATGATGGATTTTTATACTGATAATGGCATTCTATTAGAAACTTCTTACCCTAATACTCCACAGCAAAATGGAATAGTTGAGCGTAAACATAGGCACATATTAGAGGTGGCAAGATCATTGAGATTTCATGCTAAATTGCCTATACGTTTTTGGGGAGAATGCATATTAACTGCCACTTATATTATCAATCGTCTTCCTTCAAAAGCCATCAAGAACAAAACTCCTTTTGAAATTTTGTTCAATAAATATCCTGTCTATAACCATATGAGAGTGTTTGGTTGTTTAGTGTATGCTCACGATAATAGTGGTAAAAGTGATAAATTTGGCGAAAGGGAGAGACCAGGTATTTTTGTTGGATACCCAAGTGGACAGAAGGAATATCGTGTGTATGATGCCCAAACTAGATGGATTTTTACATCTCGAGATGTCACATTCTTTGAACATATTTTTCCTTGGCAAGATGATGACAAAGAGGTTGCAAATGACATTTTGTCCTTACGTGAGCAAAGTTGAGAACAAGAATTTGCTCTTGATGGAGTTGGTCCATCTTTGCCAATGCCTCCTAATATTGATACTAGTCCACCACCTCCTGTTTCAACCGAAGAAACAACTGAGGTAGTCGTGGAACCTTTTGAGGCATTAGGGAATGAGCAGCAGGCTCAGGGTATAATTGTGGGTCACGGAGACATAAAGTAGAGCACTAGAATCCGCCGGCAACCGAAACACCTATTTGGTTACAAGACTGATTTGCCACCCTCACTACAACATCCACAGTCTACTGTACTTAGTTACCTCACAGGTATATCCTTTGTCCAATTACGTAGCATATTGTAAATTCACTAGTGCTCATAAATCTTTCTTAGCGGCCATCACATCATACGATGAGCTAAAATATTTTACTCAGGCTGTGAAAGATCCTAAATGGAGTGAGGCCATGCAGAATGAAATTGACCCTCTTGAACAAAATGGAACATGGACACTTGAGCCCTACCCCTGGCAAGAAAGTGGTGGATTCCAAATGGGTGTACAAGATAAAATTCAAACCTAATGGTGAAGTTGAGTGTTACAAGGTGCGACTCGTAGCAAAAGGGTTTACACAAGTCAAGGGAATAGATTTCCACAAGACTTTTACCCCCGTTGCCAAGCTTGTGACAATCTGATGTCTTATTACTTTGCGGTTAAACAAGGATGGAGCATTCATCAACTGGACGTAAATAATGCATTCTTGCATGGTGATTTGAATGAGAATGTTTACATGAGAATTCCCCAAGGATTTGCAAAAGAGGAGGAATCAAGAGTACGCAAGTTGTAGAAGTCACATATGGTCTACGATATGCATCTCGGAATTGGTACTACAAGTTTTCTAAGGCGCTTCTTGAGAGAGGTTTTCGACAGTCGCAGGCAGACCACTCATTGTTCATATATCAGAAAGAAAAAATTTATACACTTGCCTTAATTTATGTAGATGATGTAATCATGGCGGGACTGATGTCGGTCATATTCATGCAACTAAATCCTTTTTGCATAACACTTTTGGCATTAAAGATTTAGGACCATTGAAGTACTTCCTAGGAATTGAGGTATCCAAAACATCTGATGACCTTGTTCTTAGTCAAAGGAAGTACACACTTGACATACTTGAGGAAGCAGGCATTCAAGGTAGTCGTCCGAGTGCTTTTCCTATGGAGCAAAACACGCAATTCAAAAGGCCAAACAATAGTCCACGTACTGAGCCGGGGACTTATCGTAGGCTTGTTGGATGTCTATTATACTTGACTATTACACGGCCCGACATAACCTATGCCATCAACATACTTACTCAATTTCTTAGTGATCCGAGAAAGGAACATATGGAGGCTGCATTGCATATTCTACACTATCTGAAAGCCACAGCCGGTCAAGGCTTTTTTCTACCTCGTGATGGTGGACTTCGACTTGAAGCCTTTTGTGACGTGGACTGGGCAGGTTGTAATTTTACTCGACGCTCATGTACCGGTTATTTTATCTCTCTTGGAGGCGCTCCTGTATCATGGAGGACAAAGAAGCAAACTGTTGTCTCTCATTCTTCGGCAAAGGCCGATTATCGTGCAATGGCGGTCACAGTGAGTGAAGTGTTGTGGTTAAGGTGGTTGCTCAAGGATTTGCAAGCTTTGCAAGATGGTGGAATCATTTTGTACTGCGATAATCAGGTTGCTTTATACATAACAGCAAACCCAGTTTTCCATGAACGTACCAAACACGTGGAGATGGATTGCTAATTTGTTCGAGGGAGGGTTCAATCTGGAGAAATATGTCCTACCAAAATAGCTACACAAGAACAATTAGCCGATATCTTCACTAAAGCGTTAGGAACGGAATGCTTTCGTACTCTATTGTCCAAGTTGGGCGTTCGAGATCTTCACGAGCCAACTTGAGGGGGAGTATTGGAGCATATCACTTGCATATATTTTGCCTTAATTAAAGGGTTGCGTATCCTTAGCATGATTAGGAGTTTTTGTATTTTTTTCTTGATTGATTCTTTTTAATATGTTCCATAATAATTTCTGGAATCTGGTTGTATATATTTGACCATGTAAATGTATGAAAGAAGACTTCCGCATATCTCATATCTTCTATTCTAATATATAATGCTCAAATGATCTTTTGCTTAGAATGGTGCAAGTGTCACAAAATACATGATAAAAAAAAATGTATTTGATTTGTACACATGCAGATTTGATTTTACCAAGTTATTCAAAACATTTCTTATCCTTTCAATAATTCTCTCTCTCTTTTTTTTTTTTTTTAATTATAATATTTAGGAGATTTTAATATTCATATCTCCGATTTACCTAACATTATTAAAGTATAAAATATTTATTACACATTATCTGCAATTTTCAAGTATATAATCTTCTAAAAAAACTTACAATAACTTTCGACAACAAATATATAATTTTCATAAATTCATATTTCGTTCTGAATATTCTATCAACATTATTAATAAGTAATATTTTATTACAATTAATCAGTTTGAATTGATAAAGAGTTTAGATGGTTCATTGGTATATCAACTTGTAGGAGGCCATGTGTTTGACACGCCTGCTCATATTTTTTTAATTCTTTTTGGCTAATGGTTATATTATGTAAATATATTGTTTTTTCTCTTATATATCTTTATATATAAAACAATGAACATCTATTTTAATTTTTTTTTGGCTTATGGTTATATCATATTTATATATTCATATAGAGTTTTTTTTCTTATATATATATATTAATAATGACCATCTATTTTAACATTTTTGGCTTATGCTGATATCACATTTATAGATTTTTGTATATATTTTTTCTTATATATCTTATCTTTATTTTTATATATATAAAAGAAAGGTAATCTAGGAACACATGACATTTATACATTTTTTTTACTAATGTTTATATGATATTTTACATTTATGTATAGTTAAGTTTTTTCTTATATATCTTTTAAAGATGTTCAAACGGTTCGCCGGTTCCGGTTTCGGTTCGAACCACCGGTTCACCGGTTCTGGATTGGTGGAACCGAAATTGAACCGTATGATGGGCGGTTCCGGTTTTGGTTCCAAACCGCTGGTTCAACCGAAACCGAACGGTTCGGTGGTTCTTTTTTTTTTTTTGATTTTTTAAAAATTTTAAAATCACAACTCCAAATTTGATTTTTAATGTTTATTTTGAAGTATACTATACCATGAGAAATTGAAATTTGGAATATAAAATATTGAAGTGAACAAACTTTTTCATTATAACTTGGAAAATTATTAAAAGTTAGAACTCTATCTAATCTATGATCTAATCTATTACAAAAGTTCATATATATTACAATTACAAAAGTCCATGTCTATCTAAAAGAAATAAAAGTCTATCTTGAATTACAATTACAATTACAATTATCTATCTATCTTGAATTATATAATACAAGTCTAAGATTTAAGTATCTAACTAAGTAACTATTGAAACAACATTAGCCAAAGGGAGGGGAAAAAATTGAAAGAGCTTGAGTTTCATTCTAAGTTTGGAATTGAAATTCCAAACTTAAAATGAAATTGTCTACGTATCCTTAATTGAAATCGAATTAAGGAATCAACGCTCACGTAGTTCTCTTACCTCAACTTACCTTCTTCAATCGTTGAGGTTGTTGATGCCACTGCCACCAGAGGATGTTGTGTTTGAGTTGTAGCCATACAAATCCGGTTCACCTTCCTCAACGTGTGTGCAATCAAGGTTTTGTTGACGTTTGACTGCTTTGACCCAATCCTCAGGAGCATAAGGTTTTGGACATTCTCGGCGGCCAAGTTTGCTCTTCTCGCACTCAAAGTGTGGCCCGATACGCTAAAAGGCATGTTCAACCGAGACCGTGGAGGCAGGACATGCAAACATCTCCTTAGCAATAATTGTTAGTATATGATATATGGTGGTCCTCCGTGACCACCACTTTAATAGATCCAAATGGTTCTCGAAAGCAATAGGTTCAAAAGTAACACTTAAATAAGAATCTAATTCTTGTGATGAGTTGGTACCTCTAGCTCTTTTTTGCGTTCTAATGTCATAAAAATTGTAATATTGACTAAGGGTATCACCAAAATTAGATGAAGAAGAAGAATAACTACTATATCCTACATTTTGATCTCCTACATCATCACTACTACTTGAATCACCATAAATTATTTTATATTGTCTAAATAAATCATACAAATAACCTTTAGCCCTAGCAACTACTTCCCTAGGATTAGACACGTATTCTACTTGATCATATTCACTAATCACACCACATGGGAACAATGCATTATAGTACATAATTAATAGTTCTTCTAATCCATCTTCTCTAATCCTAGGATCTAATAATTTAGCACATAAATATAGGGGGGTATCTCATGATAATATTTTAACCATTTTGTTTTCATCATAATAATTGCATCACATAAAATAGGATCATCTTTATAAGAGTTAATTACCAAAGCAATTTTAACACATTGATCTAAAGCTAAAGGAGATATAGGATAATAACATCCACTTACTTCTTTAGTGGCTTCTTCAAATTTTTTTAACATACCCATCATGTTTATACAAGAATCCCAAGAATGGGCAAATAACATAACATTACTATCATGAATATCACCAAATTCCATAAAAAAGTACATAAAAGTTCTCTATAATTATACGAATTTTGAAGCATGTAAAAAGTAGAATTCCACCTATGTGGCACATCTTTCACAAATTTTTTTACTTCTAATCCATTCATTTTAGAAAACATGGCCCATTTTTTTCGTATTTGTACGGTATGATAAATTAAATTAATTGCATCTCTAATTTTTTCTATTTCTTCTTCTAAAGTTTTTAATCCATCTTGAACACATAAATTAAAAACATGACACATGCATCTAGTATGAAAAAGATCACCATTTAATGAAGGTTTACAAAATTCAATTAGTGTAGGCAAGCTAGCTTTATTATTATTTGCATTATCTAAAGCTATAGCAAATACTTTTGTTAATATACCATAATCATTTAACACATGTATAACTTTTTGTGAAATATGTAAACCCGTATGTCTTTTATTAAAATCAATAAAAGCAATTAAACGTTTTTGAACATCCCATGCATCATCAATCCAATGACAAGTAATGCCCATATAATCATTTTTATTATAAGGATATTTCCAACAATCACAACATATTGCAACTTTTTGTTTAAGGTTAGCTAAATCTTGTAGTAATTTATATTTGTCACGCCTCAAAATCTTTTCATATTTTATAAGAGTTTTCACATGGGCGTGAAGAGAGAATTAGCAAGGGACACAAAACTCAAACAGAAAGAAATAGTAAGAGACGATAGAAGAAAGAGGTAAGGGACGAAGTGAATCTTTCACTTATCAACAATCGGCCTCTGTCGATAGCAATCGGTCTCACTACCGATAAAATACATCATACATAGCAGAATAAAATCATCAGGATCTCACATCCTTACATGTATCAAAATATTACAAAACCGAATATCATAAAACATGGTTTGATAAAGTTTGTGTTACATCATTCTAAACATGCGATTCCAAAGATAGCATCATCTCTCTCCAACTAGGGTTCGTCGATCTCATCATCTCCTGTAGTGTGAGTACAGATTAAGGGGTGAGTGTGTGGAATACACTCGTGGGGATAAAATCCACCTCTTGTGACTTATAACAGAAATAAATACTGAAGATAACCTACAGTCACGTTATCACAGCACATAAAATGCAAAATAGAAATTAGAAATGGCAAAGGACGAATAAGTATGAGATTCCCTCATCTTATCCTATATAACGGTCTCACTACCGTTGGTGCATTTCAAGAGGACCACCAAACCTCAACAAAGTAGTAGAAAATAGCAAGGGACGAACAGAGTGGACCTCGGTCCTTTCACAGTTATATTATAGCACAATAATTATAATCACAACACTTAGTATTCCTCAATCATGCATTTAATAGGGAAAACAGTAAACAGATAAAGAGATAGAAATTACCCCCACCTTGTTCGGTGGTTACCACGTGAGTCGTAAGGTCTAAAGATCTAATAACACAAGCTCAATCCAACAAATACTCAAGCTCAAACCAACGAATAGCCTACACAAGTTACGGTGTTCTTAGATCTTTATTAATTATAATCAAAGCGATAACCGTTTCTTCAGGAAGAAAGACGATTGTTAACTACGCGACGAGATGAGAGATCTAAAGATTGGATAAGGAACGAGCTTGTTCGGAGTTGATACGAGCTCTAACGAAGTATATAACATTGGGGAGTATATTGGTAAAATGATCGAAAGGTTAACTTTGACCGGGCCCACGACCCTCGGTCAACAACATCTCATCGGCTAAGACCCAATGATAAACGATACAAAGGGAAAGGAACAGAAAAGGATTGAAAACACGGCGTCACCCGACACGCGTCTCGCACCCGGCGCCCACTCCCAGCGTGCCCACTTAGCCACGACCGTGCCCCCTGGCGCACGACCGTGCGCTAGCTTCCAGCAACTCCTGCCTGGTCGCGCACGACCGTGACCCTGGCACACGACCGTGTGCCGACCTCTAGTGACTTCTGCCGGCTAGTGCACGACCGTGCCCTCCGGCACGACCGCGCGCTAGTGCGTCCAACAGCCTGCGCGCCCAGCAACTTCCCCGGCTGCCTCGTTGCTGCCCGACGCCTCTGGCTACTTCGTTCCAACCTACTCGTTCCAAACTACTACATCTCCGATACCAAAAACCAATCTTCCCCAACCCTATCTCACACACACAAACATATATATATGCAAACACACACATCATCAAAACACTTGGCTGGCGACCTTCGATCGCCGGAAACCCATCGTCACAACTCGCCTCGCATCACCAGCGCCGGTCATCACTTTTCTCATGGCGGCACCACCTGTGCCGCCCCCAATAGAGATCACACACATACACACACAAACACACACACACATACATGCATATAACTTACCCAACCCGTTATAGCTCCGACACCACCACACACGGCGACACCGTCCCTCCAACAACTCACTCTCACCTCCGGGAGAACCTCCGACAACATCTCCGGCTAAAAGGATGAAAGAAAAGAGAGAAAACCAAGAAGAGAGAAAAGTTGGCTAGGGTTAGGGTTTAGGGTTTTGAAATGGTTTTTCATCGCTTTTCGGCGAACGATAAGTCGGAATTGAAATTCGAGACCTGTTCTAGACTCGTCTCGTCAAAACTTACGTTGTGTGCGAAAATCAGCCGAAACCGACAACTTTGAATTTTTTCGGTGAACTCCGGTGGCGGCACCATCGTGCTGACGGCGATGCCGGTGGTGGCATGCCGGAGGCCAAAAAAGAAACGAGAGAGAGAAGAGAGACTTACGTGTTTTCGTCGCTTTTGGCTCATTCGAAGAAAGAGTGAAAAATAAACTGAAAGAGCCTCTATTTATAGATTTCGAAAGTTACTATTTACCGATAAATATCTCGTTTACTATTTACCGTAAATATCTTCTGATATTTTTGAAACCTCGTGGTTTGCACTTTTTATAGCTGTTCGAGTTACGGGTCTCCGATTGACCCCTAGTTCGTTTCTATCTTCTTATTTTTCCATTTCGTATCTAGTGATATAAGAATATCCTATATCCCACGTCTAGGTAAATTATCCATCTCATACATGCATTAAACACTTATCTGAAACGCACGTATTTAAACAGTTAAAACATACACACATATATATTAAATCCTGAGTTTAAATATTTAATTAATAAATTATATTTCATTTTGGTTTGGGGTGCTACAATATTTTCTTTCACGTACTCTTTTATCAAAATCCCTAGTGGCCGTGTTCTTATTTATCATTCTAGCGGGTGGTTGTAAATATGTTCTCACATAATCTTCATAAAGATAATCAGAAGCAAATGAAAAAGGTAGATGTTTTGAAGCAATAAAATCGGCGGTGTCTTTCCTAAGTTCTAGTTGACTAAATTTAAAGGTTAAAGAATACATACCTTGTGAAGACTCGGTGAATCCTCATAGTTGTGTTTGAGAGCGCTCCAATCCAATCTTGTCGGGATACTTCTTCATGATGTGGTTAGTGAACGTTCTATAGCCCCCTCCATGCTTGAACTTGTATTGCTTTCCACAATGGTTGCATGTCACTATGTAGTCGACGTCACTATTGGGCACAGCTTCCTTCTTGAAGTGAATGGAGAAAATATCACTTCGAAGTGAAGAAGGTGCTCTACTTGAGGTGGTTTGAGTGGCATTCAAACTCTCTTGTGTCGGCAGCACCTCTTCTTCATCTTCTTCGGCTAAGGCTTGAGCGATTTGTTCCTCCAAATCGATATTTTCATCAAGGTCGTCACACCATCGATCAATGAGATCATCTTCATAGAATTGTGGAGGTGGCATGAGACTCTTTTCCTTCCCATGAGAGGACGAAGTAGAAGAACCTCTTCTAGACATGATGAATGTAAAATAGAAAAAATAGAAGTAGATGTAGTGCCCAGGACAAAACGAAACATAATTTGATAATTAAATAATTAAACACTTAATTGAAATCATTCTATGTGTGTTAATTTTGGGTGTTTAAATTTATTTATGCGCGTTACAGATATGTGTTTGATGCCGGTTTAGAAGAACGTAATTTTTAGACATGGAACCTAGAAGATTTTTTATATAATGGGATGCGTAACGGAAAAACGAGAAATTAGAAACGAACTAGAGGTCAATCGGAGTTTTGTAGCTCGAGTAGTGAAGAAAACAGTGAAACAAAGAATACGACGTATACGAGACGTATGTGAAGGGTAGAATACGAGATATTTATGGTGAATAGTAGTCATTCTTGGAGAAGTATATATAGGACGTTTTTAAGTCGATAAGTCACACGAGCTCATAATCGAAAAACACGTAAGTTTCTCTCATTCTTCTCTTTCTTTTTCCGGCGGCCGCCGCCGCCGCCGGTGGCCGGAAAAGTCAACCTTCTCGGAATCGAACGGTTTTCATATAGGTCGTAGCTCTCATCGAGGCAAGTCTAGTGACGGTCTTATTTCTTCGTTCCGACGGTCGGATCGCCGACAAATCGCCGGTCAACCACCGGAAAAACCTTGTTTGAGTTCGTCACCTTTTCTCTCTCCTCGTTTCTAGCTTTCTCCCTCTCGTCTTTCTTGCTGGGGTGGTAGATAACCATTCTGGGGTGTTTGTCCTCGGGTTGGAGGTGGTGGAGCCGTCGGAGGAGCGGTGTGGTCGAAGTTGGGTTTGTGTGTGTGTGGTTTTGGTTGAGGCTTGGGTTTGGTGTGTTTGTTGTGTGTGTGATGTTTTTGCTTGGGGTTGTTGTGTTGTGTGTTGTTGGAGGTTGCCGGTTATGGTGGTAGAGGTGTTGCCGGCGACGGGAGTCGCCGGCCGAAGCTAGAGGAAGAAGATGGTGAAGGCGGCGCTGCTGTGTGGGCTGCTGCGCGCGGGACCGTGCGTTGGGGCACGACCGTGCACCAGGAGTGAGCAACCGTGCGTGGCCACTGGAAGGTGGCGCACGGTCAAGTGTTGTGGGCCACGGTCGTGTGTAGTTTTTGCACGACCGTGCGAGGGGCCTTGTGTATAGAGTTTTATCGGGTTTTGCCGGGTGCGTCGTGGGCGTACCGGCAAGTGTTTTCGTGGGTTGTTTCGAGTCGTTTGTTTTCGTTGCTTTGTCGGGAGTCGGGGATCTCGGTCGGGTCAACCCTTTTACCAAGTTTTCCTTTCACACGTCTCGATAGCCTTAATCTTCGAGTTTTCCTTATCCATTTCGCCTTCTCGATCGAACGTTTCCTTTATTTTATATCCATCTTTTAATCTCTTGAGGATCTAAGATATCGCGGTACTTTTGTAGGCTATCTGTTGGATCGTACGCATTTGGCTTGACTCTTTATCTTGTCAGAACACGTGATAACCTCTTATCGAGGTGGGGGTATTTTCTAATTCTTAATCTGTTACTGTTTTCCCTATTTGGATGCTCTATTGAGAGATGTTAAATGCTGTGTTTATTTTTATAAGTGTTGTGTCATACTCATACTATGCATGGGCTGCGGTCCAACTCTGATCATGCATTTTTCTTCTATCCCTTTTCTACTACTCTTGAAGGTTTGGTGGTCCTGTAAAGGCACCAACGGTAATGAGACCGTTTCTATAGGATAAGACGGGGAAACACCCGCACCTATTCGTCCCTTACCATTTCTAATGCCTGTTGTGAATTTTACGTGCTGTGACAACGTGCCTCTTTGCTGCGAACTTTCGATTTATTATATATACATCTTTGTCGAGTGTTATAAGATGCAGAGTTTATCTCCACCAGTGTATTTCATGCACTGACCCCTTAATCTGTACTCACACTACAGGAAATGACGAACAGTAGAGCTGTAGAGAGAGATGGTGCCATTCTTTTGGGATTTTCATAAAATGTCTTTTAAGAAGTTTGAGAAACAATGATCACAATCTTTTGTAATGTATATATATTTTCTGTAAACTCTGATGACGATGGATCCTGATGATGTTAATTCCGTTGTGATGACATTTTGAGAATCGGTTGTGACCGATGTTTGTATATTATGGAATCGGCTGAGTCCGATATGTTATGAGAAAGACTCAGATGTGACAATATATTTGTATGGAAGAAACTGGGGCGTGACAATATGGTATCAGAGCAAATGTTCTACCCTTTGTAGGACTTTGCTTGGTTGGGTTTGATAAAGAGAAAACGAGATAAAACGTGTTGAAAATATTTAAAAATCTTTACTAAAGAAAAGTATAAGCACCACTCTCTCTCTCTAGACGTGTCTCTCCTTAAGTCACGTAACATTATATGAAGAATGTGTGTTTGATACGTGTTATCTTGCTTATATGACATCTTGCTTACCTGATATATATCGTTGGGGTTCGAAAGGATGATACGGATAAAGTTTCATATGAAACAAAACAACTCATGTAACTTATACTTGACAGATGGCTAGATTTAGACGTACCGCTAGAATGCGTGTTCCGTCGGTAGAGACGCGTGAGGTACGACTTAGACGACATTTCTTTGAAAGCTAAGTGTCAGGAAAAGTATCCGTTGGTGAGCATATATCTAGATTGTTTCATTGTTGGAGAGAGACAGGGGGTACAGGGGTTAGTATTCCTAATATGCAGGCTTGCACACATATGATTCACACCTTACCGGATGTATGGAGGGCTAGGGCGCGTCTCATTTTCCGTGATGAGGTGGTGTATTCAGCTGTGGATAACACACCGGTTGTAGATTTCGGAAGAATGGCGAGGAATATGTTAGAATTGTGGTTCGTCATAGCTATCCGACTACCCCTGAGCCTGGACCTTATGACCCTTCTAGTGACAGCTCGGAGGATGAGGAAGATGATTTGGAGGAGGAACCTGAAGAGGATCCTGAGGAGGAGGAACCGGAAGAGGATCCTGAAGAGGACAATCCGGATGCAGATGACCCGAGGAATGTGGTACCGGGCCTGCAAGGACCTCCGTCACCTCCAGCTGCTGTGGCATAGATGATAGGAGGACGAACGTTATTTTGTATATATGAATTAGGAACGATGAAACTTTTATATACGTATGTAGTAGCTGTTTAACTATTAAGTGTATATAACCCTTTTTGGTGTGGGGTAAATGCTACCCATATTTTGCTCATATGTATATTTAAAACACGTGTATCTCCTTTCTATATTATGGAATCTACGTTGGTATTTCTTCACGCTTGCCGTATTTATTTTCCTTTACTTATTATATATCTATTTATTTTGAAACCTGAACGATATATACGTATACATCGTAACAGAGCTATGTCTCGAGGACGACCCCGGAGAGAACAAACACCTATGGCTAATCAGCCGGAATGAGAAGCAGACCCAAGCATGGGGGATCTAGCGTCGGTGCTAAGAGGATTAGCACAATACTTTGAGGTTACGCGAGCTGCACCACCACCAGTTAGGCCTGATCTGAATCTAATATACGAACAATTTCGGCGTTTTAATCCGCCGACGTTCAGTGGAAAGGGCGAACCCTCAGAGGCAGAGGAGTGGTTGAGATCGTTAGATCAACTGTTTGGGCATTTGGCATGTACTAAGGAACAAAAGATTTCATGTGTGATTTTTCAGCTCACGGAGGAGGCAGGCCATTGGTGGGATTCTTATGAAAGGACGATGTTGCCGCAGCAAAGGGAAGAGATGACGTGGGAGGACTTTAAAGAGGTAGTTACTCATCATTTTATACCACAGTCTTACCGAGACAGAAAGGAGATGGAATTTTTACATCTACGTCAAGGAACTATGACGGTAGGGGAATACAAATGGAAGTTTAATTATCTGAGCAGATATGCCACTCACCTGGTCGACACTGATGTTAAAAAGGCCCGGAGATTTGAAAAGGGTCTACGCCCGGAGATTGGATCGATTCTGGCCGGACAGGGAGTTATGACTTATTCTAGTATAATTGAGAGAGCTCAAGAAATTGCCTCCCGACTGCGATTGGATGTGGTGCCTCCTAAGAAGTTTGCTCCGACGCCGATAAAAAGAAAGTGGACAGGGTCGAGTCAAGGCGTTACCCAAAACAAGTTTTCGAGAGAGAACAACGCTCCACTTCTCCCTACTCCTCGACTTGGGAATCCGTGTCCCAGATGCCGAAGAATACACATGGGGCCATGTCAACCAGAAACATGGAGCTGCTACTCATGTGGGGAGCCGGGGCATATCGTACCGAATTGTAGGAAGCTGAAGGGTCCAGCGACTGCAACTACAAGTTCGAGGCCAATAGCCGGCAGAGCTCGGGCTTTTGCTCTTACTCGCCCGGAGGCTGCGGAAGGGACGGAGACAATGACATGTATGTTAACAGTATGTGATATACCTGCTCTCGTTTTATTTGATACGGGAGCAACCCACTCGTTTATCTCTGTCAATTTTTGCAAGCTGTTGAAGTTTGAGGATAGTAGGGTAGATGCTAAAACCCTAGAAGTTAGTATTCCGTCAGGAAAGACGAAAAATTTGTATCGTCACCTACGTATCGCTTTTGAGAAGAGGATCCTTTTGGCCGATCTGCACGCATTGAAGATGAAGGATTTTGATATTATCCTCGGAATGGACTGGCTTGAGTCGAATCACGCAGTAATCAAGTGTTGTACAAGAGAGATAATCTTTCAAACACCGGGAGAACCTGAATTCATTTTTTATGGAACACGAGTTAAAGTGGACACGAGAATTATATCGGTTATGAAGGCAACCCAGATGCTTAGCAAAAGGAATTGCGAAGCTTGGTTTGTCAGTATGGTGAGTCTGGAACAAGAGATGAGTTCCATTGAGGATGTACCGGTGGTAAGAGAATTTATAGACGTATTTCCCGAAGATTTACCTGGTCCTCCACCAGATCGTCAGGTGACCTTTGGGATTGATCTTGTACCAGGATCAGCACCAGTATCGAAAGCTCCTTACCGAATGGCACCGAAAGAATTACAGGAATTAAAAGTGCAACTACAAGAACTTCTGGACAAGGGCTTTATAAGACCAAGTGTCTCCTTGGGGAGCTCCAGTGCTATTTGTGAAGAAGAAAGATGGAAGTTTCCGGATGTGCATTGATTACAGGGAACTGAACAAGAGAACTATCAAGAACAAATATCCACTACCTCGAATCGATGATCTTTTTGATCAGTTAAGAGGTGCTAGCGTATTCTCGAAGATCAATTTAAGGTCCGGATATCATCAAGTGAAAGTTAAAGATGCCGATATAGCCAAGACAGCATTCAGAACCAGATATGACCACTACGAGTTTGTAGTGATGCCATTTGGACTTAGCAATGCACCAGCTGTCTTCATGGATCTGATGAATCGTGTTCTCCATGCCTATCTCGATCAGTTTGTTATTATGTTTATTGACGACATTCTCATCTATTCATGTGATAAGACACAACATGAGCAACATCTTAGGATTGCGCTGGAAGTTCTACGGAAAGAAAAGCTCTTTGCAAAATTCAAGAAATGGGAGTTCTGGATGGATAAGATAGGTTTTCTTGGTCATATCGTTTCGTCACAAGGGATCGAGGTAGACCCCGACAAAGTTGCAGCTGTCAGCAAATGGGAAACTCCAACCAATGTCAAGGAAGTACGGAGTTTTATTGGTATGGTGGGGTACTATCGAAGGTTTATAAATGGATTCTCGTAGATTGCTGCTTCGATGACTCGTTTGATGCGGAAAGATGTAAAGTTCCAATGGATGGAACAATGCGAGCAAAGTTTCCAAGAGCTAAAGAAGAAACTGACAGAAACACCAATCTTGACAGTTCCGGACGTAACAAAGGAATTTGTGATCTATAGTGATGCGTCTAAACAAGGTTTGGGGTGCGTTCTGATGCAGCAAGGAAAAGTGGTGGCTTACGCATCTCGACAATTGAAAGCTCATGAACAAAACTATCCGACACACGATCTGGAGTTGGCTGCGGTTGTACATGCCCTTAAAATTTGGAGACATTATCTGTATGGCGTGAAGTGCGAGATATACACTGATTATAAGAGCCTGAAGTATTTCTTCGAGCAGAAGGAGCTGAACATGAGACAGAGAAGGTGGTTAGAGTTGGTGAAGGATTATGACGTTACAATCCATTATCACCCTGGTAAAGCGAATGTGGTAGCCGATGCACTTAGCAGAAAAGGAAAAGGGATTATGACGTCTATGATCATCAACCAACGTCATTTAGTCGAAGTAATGTCAAAGCTGAACTTGGAAATAATCTCACCTCTGAACAACATCGAAGCCTTGATGGCAACTTTGACTGTGAAACCCACACTTCGTGAATGAATTCTTGAAGCTCAAAAGAAGGATGACTTTTTAACAAAGATGAAAGCTCGCATGGACAGTGGAAGAACAGAGGGCTTCTCCTTTACAACGGATGGAGCTCTTGTCTTCAGGGGGAGAATATGTGTGCCCAAGGATGAGAAATTGATAGAAGAAATCCTTGAAGAAGCTCATTGCACGCCATTCTCAGCACATCCTGGAAGTACGAAAATGTATCGAGATTTGAGGGAAAACTTTTGGTAGGAGAGTATGAAAAGAAGCATCGGACTGTTCGTAAAGAAATGTCTGGTATGTCAACAAGTAAAAGCTGAACATCAACGTCCAGCTGGATTGCTAACTCCATTGGAAATCCCAGAATGGAAGTGGGAGCATATAACTATGGATTTTGTAGTTGGTCTGCCAAGAACCAAGCGAGGGAACCATGCGGTATGGGTCATTGTGGATAGATTAACAAAGTCTGCACACTTTCTACCGATCAAGATGACTTTCAGACTAGATAAGTTGGCTCGAATCTATCTTGAAGAGATTGTTCGATTGCATGGTGTACCGGTTACTATAGTGTCAGATAGAGATCCTCGATTTACATCCAGGTTTTGACAGAGTCTACAGAAGGAGTTAGGGACCAGACTAGCTTTCAGTACAGCTTTTCATCCTCAAACAGACGGACAGTCAGAAAGAACAATACAGATTCTAGAAGATATGTTAAGGGCTTGTGTTTTGGATCTTCAAGGGACTTGGGAAGAACACTTGTGCTTAGTGGAATTCGCTTACAACAACAGTTATCAATCCACAATTGGGATGGCGCCGTATGAAGCTCTTTATGGAAGGAAATGTCGCTCTCCTATTTGTTGGGACGAAGTAGGCGAAAAGAAGGTGTTGGGACCCGAATTGGTGGAACAGACAGTCGAGATCATAAGTAAAATTCGGGAAAGAATGAAGATAGCTCAAGACCGACAAAAAGCGTACTTAGATAAGAGACGACGGGAGTTGAAATTTGAGGTGGGAGACAAAGTTTTTCTGAGGGTGTCACCCACTAAAGGAGTTCGTCGATTTGGATAGAAAGGAAAGTTGAAACCGAGATACATAGGACCCTTTGAGATTTTGGAATGAGTTGGAGAGGTCGCATATCGTTTAGCTTTACCGCCAGACCTCGTCGGAGTACACAATGTTTTCCATGTATTTATGATAAGAAAGTACATTTTTGACCCAAGTCACATAATCGAACAAGATGACATAGAATGGGAGAAAGATCTGACCTATGAAGAATTTCCTATAGCCATCCTGGATAGGAAAAAGCATCAGCAAAGGAATCGAGAGGTGTCTATAGTTAAAGTTCAGTGGAGTCGTCATGGGAAAGAAGAAGCCACGTGGGAACTAGAAGATTATATTCGGACGAAATATCCTGATTTGCTTTTCTTAGGTACGCATCAAATTTCGAGGACGAAATTTTTTTTAAGGGGTAAGGGATGTAGCGCCCAGGATAAAACGAAACATAATTTGATAATTAAATAATTAAACCCTTAATTGAAATCATTCTATGTGTGTTAATTTTGGGTGTTTAAATTTATTTATGTGCGTTACAGATATGTGTTTGATGCCGGTTTAGAAGAACGTAATTTTTAGACATGGAACCTAGAAGATTTTTTATATAATGGGATGCGTAACGGAAAAACGAGAAATTAGAAACGAACTAGAGGTCAATCGGAGTTTTGTAGCTCGAGTAGTGAAGAAAATAGTGAAACAAAGAATACGACGTATACGAGATGTATGTGAAGGGTAGAATACGAGATATTTATGGTGAATAGTAGTCATTCTTGGAGAAGTATATATAGGACGTTTTTAAGTCGATAAGTCACACGAGCTCATAATCGAAAAACACGTAAGTTTCTCTCATTCTTCTCTTTCTTTTTCCGGCGGCCGCCGCCGCCGCCGGTGGCCGGAAAAGTCAACCTTCTCGGAATCGAACGGTTTTCATATAGGTCGTAGCTCTCGTCGAGGCAAGTCTAGTGACGGTCTTATTTCTTCGTTCCGACGGTCGGATCGCCGGTAAATCGCCGGTCAACCACCGGAAAAACCTTGTTTGAGTTCGTCACCTTTTCTCTCTCCTCGTTTCTAGCTTTCTCCCTCTCGTCTTTCTTGCTGGGGTGGTAGATAACCATTCTGGGGTGTTTGTCCTCGGGTTGGAGGTGGTGGAGCCGCCGGAGGAGCGGTGTGGTCGGAGTTGGGTTTGTGTGTGTGGTTTTGGTTGAGGCTTGGGTTTGGTGTGTTTGTTGTGTGTGTGATGTTTTTGCTTGGGGTTGTTGTGTTGTGTGTTGTTGGAGGTTGTCGGTTATGGTGGTAGAGGTGTTGCCGGCGACGGGAGTCGCCGGCCGAAGCTAGAGGAAGAAGATGGTGAAGGCGGCGCTGCTGTGTGGGCTGCTGCGCGCGACCGTGCGTTGGGGCACGACCGTGCTATGGGGCACGACCGTGCACCAGGAGTGAGCGACCGTGCGCGGCCACTGGAAGGTGGCGCACGGTCAAGTGTTGTGGGCCACGGTCGTGTGCAGTTTTTGCACGACCGTGCGAGGGGCCTTGTGTATAGAGTTTTATCGGGTTTTGCCGGGTGCGTCGTGGGCATACCGGCAAGTGTTTTCGTGGGTTGTTTCGAGTCGTTTGTTTTCGTTGCTTTGTCGGGAGTCGGGGATCTCGGTCGGGTCAACCCTTTTACCAAGTTTTCCTTTCACACGTCTCGATAGCCTTAATCTTCGAGTTTTCCTTATCCATTTCGCCTTCTCGATCGAACGTTTCCTTTATTTTATATCCATCTTTTAATCTCTTGAGGATCTAAGATATCGCGGTACTTTTGTAGGCTATCTGTTGGATCGTACGCATTTGGCTTGACTCTTTATCTTGTCAGAACACGTGATAACCTCTTATCGAGGTGGGGGTATTTTCTAATTCTTAATCTGTTACTGTTTTCCCTATTTGGATGCTCTATTGAGAGATGTTAAATGCTGTGTTTATTTTTATAAGTGTTGTGTCATACTCATACTATGCATGGGCTGCGGTCCAACTCTGATCATGCATTCTTCTTCTATCCCTTTTCTACTACTCTTGAAGGTTTGGTGGTCCTGTAAAGGCACCAACGGTAATGAGACCGTTTCTATAGGATAAGACGGGGAAACACCCGTACCTATTCGTCCCTTACCATTTCTAATGCCTGCTGTGAATTTTACGTGCTGTGACAACGTGCCTCTTTGCTATGAACTTTCGATTTATTATATATACATCTTTGTCGAGTGTTATAAGATGCAGAGTTTATCTCCACCAGTGTATTCCATGCACTGACCCCTTAATCTGTACTCACACTACAGGAGATGACGAACAGTAGAGCTGTAGAGAGAGATGGTGCCATTGTTTTGGGATTTTCATAAAATGTCTTTTAAGAAGTTTGAGAAACAATGATCACAATCTTTTGTAATGAATATATATTTTCTGTAAACTCTGATGACGATGGATCCTGATGATGTTAATTCGACTGTGATGACATTTTGAGAATCGGCTGTGACCGATGTTTGTATATTATGGAATCGGCTGAGTCCGATATGTTATGAGAAAGACTCAAATGTCTTCTATCTTCTTCTTCTTCTGATCGTCCCTTGTCTCCTTCTTCTTTTGCACGCCTCTGTTTTTAATTAAAACTCTGATATATTTGTATGGAAGAAACTGGGGCGTGACAGTAGAACTAAAAGTAGATGATAATAAGAACTAGAAATTGAAATATAACAAGAATTTGAGAGGTTTTGAACTTGAAATATTAAAGCGAGCTAGAATGCAAGAATTGAGAGAGAGAGAGAGAGCAAGAGAATTGGTGTGAGCAAATACACAATTTGAACCCCTATTTATAGATATCAAAAATTAAAAAAAAAAAAAATCCTACGCTCCGATTCCGGTTCGGTTGAACCGGCGGTTCGGATAATCTCATTCGTCAATCACCAACGGCCACTTGATCTCGGTCGTTGGATAAAAAGTGGGCCGAATTGCCGGTTTGAACAGGCATTTCCTGAACCGGGCCGGTTCGGCTAGTTTCCAACGACCCTTTAATCTTGGTCGTTCATCCCTAACGGCTATCTCCGTTTCAAATTCAGCCGTATAATTTTAAATTTTTTTTATGAAAACCGACGGTTTAACCAGCGGTTAGAACCGTCGATTGAACCACCAGTTAGCCGGTTTGAAATATTACGAATCGAAATCGAACCGGTTCTCGGCGGTTTCCAGTTCCGGTTTGGAACCGAAACCGGGTCAACGGTTCCCTGAATTGTTGACCGCCGGTTCGAACCGACCCGGTTCCGGTTTTTTGAACCGTTTGAACGTCATTAATATCTTTACACACACAAACATATATATATATATATATATATATATATATATATACTGCCTCCGTCCCAAATTAATTGGCGTTTTAGCATTTTTCGTACAAATTAAAGATACCTACAAAATGACCTATCCATAACTTTTTTTCTTCTTTTTTATATTTTCAATACTCACTATGAGATAATGAAACATTTAATAAAGAAGAATAAATGGGGGCAATTTTGGAAGAATTGAGGAAAATGTTTCTTGGATTCCTATAATAACAAATATTTTGGGATAAATTTCAAATGTTAAAATGATAATTATTTTGGGATGGAGGGGGTATATATATATATATATATATATATATATATATTAAAGAAAGACCATTTATAAACACATGACATTCATATAATTGTTTGCATATTAAATTCTCTTATTAATATAGATATTACTAAATAGATAAGTAAAAGTTTAAAATATTGAAAGAGATAATTTATTCATTTGAATTTTTTTTATAATATAGATAAAAAATGCTTAAATCGAATGGTTTTTGGGGATATGTATTTTAAAATAAACTATGAGACTATGTTATGTTTAATGTTAAATTAAATAATATGTATTGTACAAAATCATAAATATAAATCACAAAAACTCATGTGAAACAGTCTTGTCAATAGTTTCTGTGAGACAGAGCCCATCACCTCAAACAACATATGAATTGTAGGGTTTGGATGGTGGATAATTAAGTTGTGAATTGACTCATTTCACATAATGCATTAAAATTTTGTAAGGCGATCTCACAGGAGACTTATTCATTCAATATAAATATGCTTTACGAGAGGGTTGACATTGGTGAAGATTATTAAGAATTAAACAGCTATTAGAGTGTATTTTAAAGAGTGTCCTTACTTTTACCCAAATTAATTGGTGTAAACTTTTTTTTGAATTACATCTTTAAAAAATGTCTCTCAAGTTGATGGCGGACCATTTTGGATGGATTCAGTGTGGAGTATTTCATCTGTCTATGGAAGCACTCTTCTTTAATTATATCTATCACTACTTTTCATGTTTCCATTTTACAATTGTTGTGAATGTATGTATTTAGTTATTTCTCCCTTGTGTTTCTTCCATGATTATTAGCTGGAGTTCCTTTTGAATTTGATCAACAATTTCATGGGACTCCAAAACCAAGCTGTATTAACTTGAATTCTATGTTCTGTTTCTAACCTAAGATTTGCAGAATTTGAACAGTTTATCTAAGGTAACTTTGAAGAGCTTCAGTTGGTAAATGCTTTAATGCTTTGTGACAAATATTTCTTTAACTTGTATTACCATTATATGATAGGTGGAGGAGGGGTGGGATATGATCTGAACTTGATTTACCATGCTTTATGGTCAACTATTATTAACTGGAATCAGTGTTATATAGAGCCTTTTAAAGATCATGTTTGAATACCTTTTCATGTAATAAGGTACTTCTCTTCTCACTTTCTTAATCCATTCCTCTTTCTCTGGAACCATCAGCTTCTTTATAATTCTTTACATGAAATTTCAGCAATTATAATCTCCATGTTTAACTTAACTTAGGCATGCTGCTTTTCCTCTCTATAATGTGATTAAACAAGTATTGAAGGAAATTCTTATGCTGGCTTTGCCTAGTTGTGCAAAGAAGATTATTCTTGGTGGATATTTGTTACAACTCTATTCTCATGATGATTTATTTAATATGTAGACGGCATCCAAGCCCAACTAACGAGCTAGATGTTGGTCTCTCTTTGGATGTGACCTCTTCAAAAAGCACTTGCACTCTTGAACCTCTTTAGATACTGGATCAATGTTATAAAGCTTGTCTGCCACAGATAGATATAACTATGATGCCATTGCACTTCTCTGGGACGAGGAAATTAACATTGCTATGAGATAGATTTCTGCTCATCATGTTTATATGTTCATAATTATGCAGGCCTACCGATACTGAGGCGAGAATATTGAAATTAGATCGAATGGCTTCATTGTCTTTGTACCAAAGTAAGTTAACTATAACTGCGTGGACATGTATCTTATACCTATGTTTAACCGTGGTCTTTCCAAGTCATACTTGTGTTGGATATGTCATTTTGTGTGCGCTACTATGTTTTTAATGTGCTATAAACAGAAACTGATTTCAACATCTTTGCTTTATTATTTCTTCCTACAATACAAAGGTATCTTGGACAATAAATTTGGTATTGCTGCCCTACTAATGTTGTCATTATATTTGATTCCATTTTAAGGATGAAATGGGATTTAACTGCTTAATTTTCTTTAGAGAGTCACAGATAACATGTTGAGTGGGATTTATATCTTACCCTTGATGATAATAACATTAAGCTTGTGTGGCATATTGCTCAGATATGGAATCGAAGGACCCGTATTCTTGATGGCTAGAGCAGAACAGAAGGGAGGTGGTGATGAGACTTTTTTGGTCGTAATCCCATACATAACCACGTGAAATGATGGAAATGCCCCTCAAGGTAGAGTTTTTGCCAGAAAAGTTGCAAAGTGTAAGTACGAAAACCTTGTCGATAAAATGTGACTAAATTAAGTTTAGGTACTAGTGTGTGAAAATAGCCATATCCTGGATAGTCTAAGTGTCTAACGTAATTTACCGTTAATTATATTAAAAGAAAAATAAAAAACTTATTTATTGTTGTTGCATGTTGGGTAATTGAATTTTCACACAAGTTATAGCTTTGAGCAATCCAAATATATATATATATATATTTTTTTTAAATTTCTAGCATATGGTTGTCTACTTTACAATACTTCTCACAAGTGGTAGAGGAATTGCCAGAACTACTTGCTATTACCTTTCATGAATTTCACACTACAACAATAATCTGCATGTAATTTTGCAGCCAAAAGAATGAAGTATACTTGAAACAATGAAGAGAAGGTCAAAAAAGAATTTTGCTTTTTGTGCTCTTCTTGAACCCTTCCTATCTGCAGTTGCATGATTTGGATTCAACCAAAAAATGATTTAGTATTATGCATAGAGTAGAAAAGTTTGTCCTAAAAAGAATTGGTGTTTAGGACAAGATCCACATGAAAACAGCAGACCATCCAGTGAGGGCAATGGCTGCAACTAAGTATGTCCAAAGAAATAGGACCGAGCACTCCTCTTGTGCCACATCAAACAGTTGTGTCATTGTACCTGCATTTACATTTTCATAAAACTGAAATTAAACCCAAATAAAAACAATAATTTAGTAGAGTTTAAATAAAAAAGACTAGTACCGATATTCATAGCTGGTGGAAGAGTGAACTGAATCATGAGGACAAAGTGGTAGAGAGGATCAGAAGGAAGAAAGCCTAAATTTGAAGCTGCTTTGACAACACCAATCCCAACTGCTGGAAGTATTATGTATCTCACTGTAATCACTGCAACTACTACTTTCCATCCCAATTTTGACTTGCTTAGCCCTGCATTCATTCATCCCATCATTACTATTACTTTAGCTCGACTCCTATTTTTTTCCTATGAATCTCGCCTAAATATTTTAGGAAAACCTACATACCTTGTGTTAGGTTGCCTCCTAGGATGAGAGTGATGCAAGGAATGGTTCCATCCCTGCAAAGTTATTAGATATTAGTTGATGTTATATGTATGATTGGTGTAGGATGTTAGATGTTATAAGATATAACTAACGGTAAAGATGATGCAATGAGGAAAATTTTAAACCTACCCTAGCAGCTTAATGGAATCATCGATCACTCTAAGTGGAGCGTTGTCACCAATAATAAGGTTCCTAAGCCATGAAACTGCCCCAAACACAAATCCAATAATCTGAAAAATAACATTAGTTTGAATTCTTGTAAGAAATGATTCTTGGAATATCATAGAAAAACATCAAGACAGTGAATGCTTTTAGTATTAGTAATATATAAACTCACAGCTGCTAGGACAGGAGGTGCCTTGAGTTCTTCCAATATCTGATGGAAAATGCCAAATATCTGATTCCATACTGCTGCTTTAGGCTTGCAATCAATCAACTACAGGAAACAGATTTCGATACTTGTTACTTTCATAGGTTAAGATAGAGAAAGAACCAAAGAGAAACGACCATCATGCATTCTTTTCGTGTTTCATTTTGTTAGAATTTGAACCTTTTTAGACAAGTGAAGAGAAGTTCCTCTTCTGATCACGATTTAGGGGTCTTAACAATATGATTATCTCTATACAATACGAAAGAAACTCTTATTTTCTTGACTATCTTGATATAATGAGATAATGAGATAATGAAATACTCCATTCTTTACCACACCAATAAATAGCATAGAATGACAAAACAAAAGGAAACAACTATGAAGTAGAGAACTTACAGTATGTTTCGTAGTATCATCCTCATTTGCATTAAGAAGACGACTTTTCTCATTAGCTTCTAAATCCTTGTTTGCTTCTTTTGAGGGCTCCTCATCAGCTGCTACCATTGCTCTATATTTGGCCCCGGCACTTCGTATTAGGTGATAAGTGTAAGTCCATATGTAGAATGATCCGAGCTGTGATAATGCATGTTTAGCATAAACTCGTCTAATCTATATATATAGAGGTGGGTACTTACAGCCATTGAGAAAGAGACATAAGAGAGGCCAGCAGAGGTGCAAACACTCTTGTCTCCAAATGGATTCCCTTCTTCTCCACACATTGCTGGGATTATTATCAACAGTATGTTTCCCAAGTTTCCTATTTAATTTGTCATTACAATATTTCTCAATTAATCATCTTTCTTTGTAAACAATGATGAAAACAATGTTTTACCTGTTGAACACATTGCTATGATGAGGTATTGGAGATGTGGTAATGGCTTTAGTATTTTAACTGCTATCCATCCAATTATCCCTCCAACCAAAAAGGTTATACCTATGTTCACTGGCATGAACCACCTACACATATTTTCCAACATTTATCAATATTTGTATATGAAATCACGTATACAATTTCTTAGCTTAACGTACCATGAGATTATGTCTTGTAATCTGACCGTTTTTGCTAGACTTGCAAATATCAGTGCTGGGGTGAACACAGCAAACACAATCTGCCATATAAAAAAATTAAATGATTAAAACATATTAAAAAGAAAGATGCATGTATATAATGAAGAAAAAGCTTATACCTGGTTTAAGGATTTTCTGGCATGAGGTGGAAGAAGCTTTAGATAATCAGTAGCCATGAAAGCTCCCAAAAGGCATATTATAAGCACTTGTATCATTGGCATCGACGATACCTCCAACAGTGACAACAATCCCATTTTTTTTTTTTTGCAAATAGATAAAAAAATTTATTGTATTATTATTTCAAAAGATCGTAGGTCTCGAACGAGCAATCGATGTTGCAGCTACTTTTCTTACTCTTCTCAGCTATCAACTTCTGTTTAATTAGTCTCAATTTCTACCAAAACTTCTGTGAACGAAGATAGGAACATAGAGTTAATGGAGTATTGTTAAGAAATTTAGCAAACGTGTTTAAGAAATAAATAAATAATTATATGAGACTTTCTAACATTAAATAAAAATATTATATGAGACTTTCTCATAAATATAAATTTGTGATATGTAGTCTCACTACTTACAAAAAAAAAAAAAAAAACCTCATTTCTCCAAACTAATATATCCTAATCCAAGAATACGTTGAAAATTTTATTTATATGGTATTTTCGGAACTCCCAAGGGCCATTCTCATGCATAAATTGCATAAAATATGCTACAACATATATACATGTACAGATTGCGTTTTGTTTTTTGTTTTGATTTGTTTTTTTGTTTATTTTTTTGGTGTGCATTCGTGTGCAAGAGCGAGATAGGAATGACCAATTTCATCGTTTAGAGACATTCTTTTGTGAGATCATAAAGTGAAATATGATATTTTTTAACGTAATAAGTAATATTTTTTAAATTATTTATAAGAAAACTAGTAAATATTGATACTTGAAATTAATTTTTTAGGATGGGAAACTAATTTAATTAGTTTTAAAGGAAATAGACGTAAGTCAAATATTTCAAAGTCAAATGATGTTCTTTTAAAGTAATACTTTTAATTCAGCTGAGCAAAACTTTTGAAAATCAATGGTGATACGATTAAGATAAATGACATAAAAAATATAGACATAAAGTGGATGTAAAATATTTTGAAACACAAAATGAAACATTATTAATATGTGTTTGAATTGCATGTACCTTATAAAAACCAAGGAATCTCACCCTATTATTTAATATTTTTAATATGTCAATACCAAAAAAATAAATAATTGTTTAACAAAAAAGCATAAACACATAAAAGTAGAACAAAATTAAGAAAGAAACATGGTGGGGGTAATAAAGAAAATGGCACCTGAAATGAAATCAAAGATACACCTTTTGTTGAGAGAATTGAGAGAAAATTCAATTGCTGGAGAAATAATGTGCTATAAATATATGCTGGAAATGTTTGTGTGTTTTGGATATATTTATAAGAGAGATGACGTAGGCGGTGACCGAGACACCTATTATTAAATTATTAATAATGGTAAGAGATAATATTGCAACGTTGTGATATAGTTGGCAATTCCAATTTGACATCTCTATACACTTTCCTCCTTTCTTCGCTACCTATCAAATTTTTAGTTTATTTTGTGAGTTTGTTTAGAGTTTTATTTTTTTACACCACTCCATTTATAATTTTAAGATTTATATTTATTATATTATTTGTTATATATTAAAGTATCATTTGTTATTTATTAAATGAGTTTAGATGTAATATCCATAAAATTTGAGACTCATTTGGTATTATGGATAGACCTTAATTGAGGCATGTACAATTCAATTATACATTTCACGTATTTAGAGATTGTTTAACTAAACCTAAAAACTCTTTGCAATTTTTTATAAAATGTAGTGAATTTGTAACAGCTGGATTAAAATATGAGAATCTAACTTTACATACTAAACCTTGTTTAAAAATTTCTTTGATTTCGATAGATTTAATTAAAACATTATTATTAACAGTATTTTAAAAGCTTTATAATCTTATTTTTATCCAAATATTAAAATAAATTAAAACAACAAATAAATTGCATTGTAAATAATAGTAGCCACACAAACTGGAGAGAGAATAGAAAAGCCAACAATCTCTTACCTTTTCAACCAAACAAGGTCTACTACTACTAGTTTGATTGCAGTCAACATTTTAGCAACAAATTTGCCACTTCTAAACTCCAAAAGGTTGAATTTTGATGGCCCCCACTTTATTCAAAAAAGCCTTCACCAATTGTCCTCTTTTGTGGGAGATGAGACCTTCTCTAATTTGCCTTCTAATTAATTTCACCAATTATTGAATTGAAAGAAAATAGTTATTTTGATTCACAAATTAATCCAGCATGTGACTAATAAATAATCAACTTGACTAATCATATTGATCATCATGCATGACTTTCTACAGTCCATTCAATTAAAACTTTTCCTCATGCAAAAACACGATACGCATCAATTTGATTTTATAAATAATCATTTTACTATTCAATAATCAAATATATCGGATTTATGATTGCAAAATTTTGATTGGAAGGTTTAATTCATATTTATCCCTCCGACCCATTTAAATAACTTTTTGGAGGTCAATATTTGATCCTTACTCTATTCCAAAAACATCGCTTATTTTTCTACGATCATTAACTTACGAGTGATTTTTTTTTTAAAATTATTTAAATAGAACCAATATTGAATATTCAAGTACTGTAAAGTGACGCACAACATTCCTTTTTAATTGTATTTCATTGATATTCCCCTTTATTTTTTGTGCACATATTTTAAATTTTAAATTTATTGTTACATATTTCCTTAATATTCATACTCTTATAGATAATGAATTTTAACGCAATTATACAATGTGTTCCAATATAATTCCCGCGGATATAAACTACAAATCTATGTGTTATAGTATTTTCAAAATTCAATATATATATATATATATATATATATCAAGCAATATATATTTAACATATATTAAGTGGTAATTTAACATATGCTAAGTGTTATTTTAACATATAATAAGTGATATTGTCAAATTTATGAAATGGTCTCATATGAGAATTATTTTATTTATTAATTTATTTTATCCCTATCACATTTGGATTGATATTTCAAAGTAATGAAATGAGGATTCTCCACTTTTGACATTCTGAGTATTGGAAAGACACCACAATTTCTCCTCTGTGTTTGGAGCTTGATTTATATAGAAATATTTTGTCACTCGAGCCTCGTTTCATTATACGATTATCTCTATTTCAAAATCATGCATATACATCTCAATAATATTTCTAGGCCTATTCACCTTTTTTTTTTTTTTCCCAAATAAATATTACAAAAATAAGAAATAAAACGATTGAGATTAAATCATGTTCTTGAATTATTACTTTATAAATTTGTTAAATAGATTATAGCTAGGAGGCTTACAAGCACAATTTAAATTTCTGTACATCTCTACCTTTTTTTTTAAAGAAAATCTTCAACCCAATCATTGATATTGTAACTTTGTCCCCTTCATCTACTATTATATCCATAGAAATGGATGTCTTCCATACAATTGCTATTTTATAATGGTAAGTGTAGTACTTTTTCATACAAAAGTTTATAAGAGAACACCTTAATATATTTCAAAAAAATCGAATTTGACTATCTGCAATTTAAATATATTTTTACAAGTCAATTTTTATTTTGTGGTTTATGTATTGTGAGTTATATCGTTTCACGAAATTAAGTAAATGAAAAGTTCTCACAATTCTACTTATTGTTATATTAGATCACATAAAGTTTTTTTTAGAGAGAAATTATACCTACTATAACATGCAAAAAAATTATAATAGATCTTGTCGTTAATCTTATATCAAGAAACATACAGATATAAATTAGGTGATTCATGCTTCATGTGCACATCATATACTATTACAAGAATTCATACTTAATTATATAACAACGGCAATCACATTCGTTGCACTTATTCGTGGACACAATTAGATGCCCATTAATGTTTCCCTTCTTTTGAAGTTGTGGTTACAAATGAAACCATATATTATTTGATTTTATGTGTCAACTTATATTTCAAAATAATCAATACAAATTATATATATTAAATAAAATCACTAATTAACATAATAATATGATCAGGAACATGTCACATCAATAAGTATCCTTAGCTGATTAGTATGTGTATTCAAAAAGCTCAATGCGTATTAGAGCAACCACATTGATTCATCTTGGTGTGTTTTTAATTAAAACAAAAGGTGTGTTAATTAATGTAAGTGTGTTTTTAAGTGTGTGTTTTTATGTAATTAGTCGTGTGTTAATAGGGCATACACACCAATTCATTTTGAGGTGTTATTAATTAAAACATGTGTGGTGTTAATTAATGTGGGGATGTTTTTAAATGTGTGTTTTTGTGTAAGTATGAGTGTGTTAAGATGTAAGGATAGCATTTTTATCCACTTTTTAATTATTAATTAATAATTGGATTGAGTGTGTATTAGTGGATAAAAATAATAGAATAAAAATTAGTGGATAATGGGACCCACATTTAATGATTGTATTTGTGTTAAATTAATGTAAATTTGTGTTAAATTGATGTAGAGGTGTGTTTTAAAAAAGTAGATGTTTTTAATTAGTGTGTTGGCATGTGAGTCCCACACTAAAATGGTGTGCTAATGCATTCTTGTCCCCCTTTTTAATGATTGACTAATGATTGTAATTAATGTGATCTAATTTGCAACCAATAAAAAATGTCTTTTTTCAAAATAAAATAATATAACAAAAATTAGTGGATAATGGGACCCACATGTAATTGACGTAGATTTGTGTTAAATTGATGTAGAAGTATGTTTTAAAAAAGTAGATGTTTTTAATTAGTGTGTTGGCATGTGGGCCCCACACTAAAATGGTGTACTAAAAATCTATTAATGTGGGTGCCTTACAGATGAGTTCAAAAAGCTCAACTGACAGACACACACATACATGTGTGTGTGAGAGAGAGATTAACTTATTCTATGTAAAACGATACCTAATTTGCTTGTTTAGATGTGAGGTCTTCACGTTCTAATTTTTATGTGTGTATGTATCGTATGAGAATAATCAATTTTTATGTTGCCAAATGGGGCTTTAAGGGGGTTTGAATTTCGGCTTATTAATTGAGCATATTAAAATAATTGCATAATCTATGACCAAATATAAAGTTTGAAATTTGCAATTTGCAAATAAAATAATCTAGATTATTAGCATCCAAATTGAATTAGACTGATTTTTTACGTCTACAATCATTCACTACTCATATACAGATAGGCTTCATGATATGTATCAAGTTGTCATATAAATGACAACTAATTATATCCGCGTATATATAGATCTCGAGTAGACGAATCATCAATCTTCTAATATTCTATATGTCTAAGGTCAAATTTTTAGGGCTTTCATTTAAATAGCCTAATCAACATAAATTATTATTAAAATAGTCCTTCTTTATAAATTCTTATTTAAATAGTTCTATATATATATATATATATATATATATATATTAAAATCAAAATCCCTTTCCACCATAAGTCCAAAATATTTTGATCCTTATACCTTTTGATGTTTAAAAAATATGAAATTCCATAATTTTACTCCATTTATTTAATAATATTCGAATAAAACGTAAACTGATCAATATCAGGCCAACATGCTTCCGTAAAATTAATAAATCCCTTAAAATACATACATTTCTTTGATCGAAACAACACTTGGTGAAATGGTTTGCAAGACCAACAGTTGAAAAGTCACTGCCCCTAGACCGTTTTATGAACAGTTCGCACTGTTCAACTTCAACCCACTGGGAAGATGATTTACAAGTTATTCAACTCCTTCAGCAACTGCTCAGCACAACCTTGGTTCGTTTCCTACTCCAGGTGTGTATAAAGTATTTGTTCTAAGGGAAAATTAATAGAACAAAGAACACATGTTGAAGCGAAAGCCTTTTTTTTATTAAGAACTTAAAAGAAATATTTATTACATTAGTAATCTCCTTTTGGGAGGAGAATACTTGTTAAGCCTCTCATTAGAGATGAGATTGTCACTCAAAAACACATAAACTTTAAAACACTCAAAATATTATAAAGATTTATACTAAAGAAAACTAAGGAAAATGTTCGATGTCCCCAGCTTCCTTCAACTCTCGCAATTTATAGACTTGAATCCGGACTTGAAAGACGAATTCCAAAACTTGTTGAAGCATTAGCTGACTCCCTTTTGTCATTTTGCCAGTTAGTGCTTTTTCTTTTTCTTTCCCGTGACTTAACCCATGTGATAGTTGTTGGAGTTGTCGTGGAATCATTTACTCTTTTACATGACTCAGCCCATGTGATGGTTATCGGGGAATCTTTAAAAGTTTGGTCTGTGTGGTCCCCGAGGATAACGTTTCTTGTGAGCTGGGCCTTTGTCTTTTTCAGACCCATATTCCTGTCGGTCGGGTTTGGGTCGGAATTCTTTCCCAAATTCGGGCTCCTTCTGTTCAAGGCATGCTTGATAGATCCGATCGATCCATCGCCTAACATGCGCCATGTTGCAGAATTTTTGATAAGTTTCTTTGCTCACCGGAATCTTATTTTCCTAGAGGTTTCTTCTTTTGTCTCGAAGAGTTCCTCTGCAAATCTTGTGGTTGATCCTGTTATTGAATTCAGAAGGAATGATCTCCTTGCTGAATTCTGAAAGAACTTGAATGAATATTTGACTTTGTCCATTTCAGTTAGACAAACCCAAAGTCCCCATGCTCGTCGTGTAGAAGCTTCATCTTCTGAGATTGCTCCTACCAGTAATGGAACTTCTTCTGGTGAAGCTGTCTTTATATTTTTTAAGGCATTTTCTTCCGGTCTTCTAAGCTTGATAAAATGAAAGGCTTCATTAAAACCTTTCTTCACCGGTTCTGGAGATGCACTAATGAAATATAGCTCCAAGATATCACCTCTGAACAAACGTGGATTATTTGCCCAAGTCTCGTGAACCGCTTCCCCAATCCATTTCGGTAATTTTGAAATTTCTGGGAATCTGGGTGACACAGTATGAATTGAAGCTAAAGCTCCAAAAGTATACCATTCTTGTACTTCATTTGGATGACTTCTTGGTTTCATCCAAACTCTTGGGTATTTTCCTGAGATATCAACCATTGTCTTTTCTGGGTTGATACTTTTTCTTGTAATCAATTTCTCCAATTGTCGTTGATAAACCTGCATTGGAGAAACTTTAATCTCGTTAGTTTGAACCTTAGTCTTGCCTGTCTGTGGCCTAAGATTCGACTCTCTCTCTTTAACCCCAGAGATACTGGGTTGACTTGAAGACTCGGGTTGTGACACCGGATCTTCAACATTTGTTACAGTTTGTACACCCTCAAGGGATGCATCACCTGCAACACTTGTGATTATGATATTTGAATCCATAACCTCCGGGTTAGAGTCTCATTCTCTAATCGCTCCTTTCTGCACCGTAGGAGATGCGGCTTGGAGGAGAGGCCCTTGCAACGCTAAGTACAATTGTCCTTGAGCGTATTAACATGCTCGTATTAGATCATAAATGGATTTCTGATCAACTCGTTGAAGTCGTCTAGCGACTTCGGCATTGAGACATAATGTCCCAAATTCTCGTTCTAGACTCTCCAGGTTTTCCCTAAGATGTCTTACTCATTTAAGGACCTCGTCAGCAATGCGCCTTCCATCTCGTGTTAAAAAATGTGCAAGAACATTTTCATGAGATTTCATAATGACAATATCATAATCATAATATTGATATTCAGCCTGTCATCTAAGTAATCTAGCCTTTTCTGGTTTTGATTATATTTTCTTTTTCAGAAAAACCTTGACACTTGAATTATCAATTTTTAAAGTAAACTTCTTAGCTAGTAGGAATAGAGACCATTTTTTAAAAGTCTTTCTGACTGCGAAGAATTCTTTCTCGTTGATATGCCATCAATTTGCTTCTCCGTTTGTAAACAGACCGCTGCAATATCTATATGGTACTTCTCCATTTGGTGTGACTTTCATAAGAACTGTTGTCCACCAATAATCACTGGCATCTGTATATAGGACCAGTTTATCCTCGTCTTGAGGTATAGCAAGTTTCAGAAGTTTTTTGCAAACTTCCTTGAGTTGCTTTATCCCTTCTCGGTGTTTTTCTTTCCATTTGAATATTACATCCTTTTTTAGTAATGGGCTGAACACCTTTCTGTGATATGTCAGATTGTTGATGAACATCCCAACAAAATTAACAACTCCGAGAAAACTTTGAAGTTGTTTCTTATCTTTGAGATTATCTGGAAATCCCTGTATCTTTTCTACAATATGGCTTTGTCGAATGATTCCAAATTTGTCGATTTCAATTTCGAGGAATTCAATCTGTCTTGTAGTAATTACTGTTTTCTTTTCTGAAAGCACTAATCCTTCTTTGTGGCAAACATCTGAAAATATCTCCAAATGTTTGAGATGCTCTTTCATATTCTTTGATGCGATGATAATATCATCTATGTACACGAATATGAAGTTGAAATAATCTTTGAAGAGATTATCCATCTTTCTTTGATATATCTGGGTGCATTTGCTAATCCCATAGGCATTACATTCCAGACATAATGACTTTGTGGAGTAGAGAAAACTGTAAACTTCTTACTTTCTTTCTCCATCTTGATCTAGTAGAATCCAGACTTGCAATCGAACTTTGAGAAATCTTGGCACCTTTGATACAGTTAACCAAGTGTTCTCTACTCGGGATATAATATCCATCGAACTCTAGAATGTTATTAATCCCTTTAAAATTAATAACAAGTCTAGGTTTACCTCTTTTGATTTCTCCATGAGTCCTTACAAGGAAACCTGGGCTGCTGTATGGAGAAACTCCTGGTGAAATCAACTTAAGGTCCAGATGTTCCTTAAGTATCTTCTGCATATCCTCACGATCATTCTGATTCATAAGAATTAGTTTAAGTCTCACAAACTCATGTTCCTTTCCTAGTTTAACCTTTTAAGGATGCCTTGAGCTCGTTCCTATCTCATCATGCCAAAGGATTTTCATTGTAATTCCTCTGGATCTTTCTCTTGAAATCCTCCATTGATATCTATTCCTCAATGGTGATATCACTCTGTGTATTCTCCAATAGGCTTTTCAATAATTCTGCAATACCCTCTGGAGGTACTCGTTTTTCTCCTTGTATTCTGAATGAATACAGGTTATTATCCCATCTCTTTGTATCTTTCTACTTTGAACCAAATTGCCGAAAGGATAATAATGCATCACCAAATCTTTTTTTGTCCGCCATTTTTGGATGTCGAAGTTTGGCTTCATCACCATGCTTACTGCGAAAATAAATCAACATTTTTCTGTAAAATACTTCCCGCAGTCTTTGGACAATGATCTTATGATCGATCACAAAATGTTGTGAAAATAAGCTTTCTTGTCTCATTTTCTTGTGTAAATCGTTTGAATGTTTGTAGGAAATTATTTCCTAGCAAAACATCTGCTCTTGTATCATTGAAATAGATTGGTGGCATCTTAACTTTATACCATAGGGTACTATTTGCTCCTCCAATCATGATTTCTGCTTGTTTGATTCTTCGGTTAAGGATAAGAATCCTTTTGGGGAAATCTCGTCCTGTAATGACTAGTAGTTCTTTCCCAAATTCTTTGGAAAAAATCCCTTGCTTTGCAGTACATATCCCAGCTCCTGACTCAACATAGGCTGCAAAATACTTAACCTTGTATTCATCATATATCATTCCAATAGAAATGTATATGGAGAATGGACTAGTGGTCATTTGATTTTGTATCTTTTATCAACCACTGTAAACTCCATTCCTTCTTGTAATCTTTCCTAAGGCTTATGATCCTCAAGAAAGTTGTGTTAGGATGTATACTATAAGCCTAGTTTTTTGTATGAACATCGTTTATGGAATGAGAATCACATTGGTCATATGTTTGCATTTTATATTTGTTATATATGTTTATGCAATGTCCAATTAATTTATATTATAGATAACTTGGTGTGTGGTGCCACACAGAAGATCATGTTATCAGTTTCTTATAAATTATAAATAGTAGCTCACAACCAAGATGGATTTGGACAAATCATCGGAATGGTTGTAGTGTAGTTTGGTATTAGTCTGTCTTGACTATAAAACTACACTAGTACACTTTGTGTGTATTGAGCAGGACCATTTGAGGTTGTTCGTTTTATACTGACTATATAATAGAACAAGACCTCTGTTATTATGGATGTACATCTTCTTAATCCCTATATAATAACGGGCACGTATGCTCAATGTTTATTTCTTTAATTTGCCAATGGGTGAGATTTATTCATAAATCAATAAACTCGGTGAGTTGGGAGATAGCATTGTTTATATGGTGTTCTGTTGATTATAGAAGGAATCCGTGTCCTAATTATTTAGGATGATAATGTCCCCTTGAGGAGCTCATAAGGATTATCATGTAAACCCTGCAGGTGGATTTAATCCGACATGATAATAAGGATGAGTGGTACTACTCTTGGAATTAGATGTAAATTATTTAAGTTGTCAGTAACTTATTTAATTTACGGACATTCGATATCTTAAACACGGGGAAATAAATGTACACATAATAAGGAGCCCATATTAAATATGGGATTGGGATGGTAGTTCAATAATAATTCTCTAGTGGACTGAATTATTATTGATGGGCTTCAGTTATGTGTTCGGGCCGAACGCAGGATACTAAAGCCCATCAGGAGGCCCAACCCAATTCCTCCTCTAGGTCCCTGGTGTAGCCTATATATAGCTCTTTTCATCAGCGCCTCTCATAAAAAAAACACAGAACACAGATCACAGAAAACACGTGATAAGTGAGAGAGAGCGGAACTGATTTTTCTCGAAGGATCGTTGGCCACGCAACGTTCGAGAAGGGCTCAGAGGAATACATCAGAAGATCAAGAGGTCTACAAGGGTATGATTTCTTTCCGCTGCGATTTATCTTTGGATCCCGATTCCGATAGCATAGGGCCGGCGATCCGTCGGTTCCAACAAGTTGATACCCAGTATTAATTATTCTGGGATTTTTCCTGTAATTCCTATGATAGTCAGTTCAATTTCACCCATCTTTAGGCTTTCTTGATATCTTCCGACTATCGGTTGTTGGAGATAATATAAAACATCACAAGGAAAAATATTATCCTTTTGGGTGATGTCGAATATTACTTCAACTTCTCTCCATCCTTTTGGACATTTCAGCTCTCCTTATGTTTTGAACACTCCTGGGATTTGCTGAACTGAACTAGCTAGACCTTCTTTCTTCCCAACGGCTGCTGCTTATCATTCTATCTTGTTGGAAAGACATTCTCCTTGTCTCCATTCTGAGGCTTTGACTCTTGTTGAAGATAGGTTGATCTTGAATTTTCATATCGATCTCCTTTATAGTTGGAGACTCGATAAGTTATGGTAGAACCATCCTAGTGAAATCCTCAAAGATTCTTGGGACTTCAATAAATTCCTTTCTCAAGAATACATCTGAATGATGTGTATTCGAAAGAGCATAGGAAATCTTATAGGTAATTGAGTAAGGTTTATTCCTTTCTTTCATCAAATCATCTCTTTTAAAGTCTTGATGAAGGGTTAAGACTTTGTTGAAGTCTCGATCTCCCAAATTGTATGCAATTCTAGGATAGACATTAAATGTCAATTTTCCTACATACAAATTTCCTGTGACTGCTCCAAGCATAAATCCTTGAGATTTGAGATTCGCTTGTCAAATATCGCAAGATTGAGTGGCGAATCAATTCCTTCTTTGTATGTTGCTTTAATAATAACTCTTATGGCTCCGATATGAATCCATGAGAGTGTCTTTACAACTTCTCTTTTTAGTTTGCTCTTGATCTCTTGAACTTCTCGGTAAGGGATCAACTGCATCTCGATGAGGTTACCAGTGAATTCCATTGGGATGGCAAATTCTTCGGTGGTTACTTTATAGATAATTTGGTGTTTTTTGTTATGAAGCCCAAGCTTATCCAAAGCTTTTTCCATAGCTCCGATGGTAAAACCATCATAAATGTGGAGCTTAGGATCCTCCTTCATAATCCTCCTAAGAGTTTTATGAGAAACCGTTGTGTGGGAGAGAAAACCTGGCATATCCTCTTTTGTTGTTTGAAGAATTTCTTCTTCACTCTGATTCTGAAGTGGACTCACTTCCATCATCAGAATAGATCTTTTCTTCATAGATGCTTTCATCTGAGGGTAAATCCTCAAATTGATACACTTGTATAAGATCTTGATAATAGATAGCTTCTTCGAATTCTGGTGTTGCTTCGAACTGTCTTAGACCTCTTTTTTAGTTCTCCGGGTAATCTGTTGAGATATGCCCTCTTGCTCCACATGTCCAACAATCACAGTCTTTAAAACTTTCATTAGCTCGGGTGTGAGCTCGCCTGAAAGTCCTCATTCCCGGGGTTCTGCTAGTACCTCCTTGGTTTGAACTTGATGAAGAGGCTCTACTCCTGCTCGATGTTGGTCTTTGTCCCGACTTATAACTTTGGACTTTTTGTTTTGACCACACTCTTTTAGGTCTCCATGAAGACCCATGACTCCTTCTTTTATTGCTACTTCCACGGCAGTATGGATGGCTTCTCTATTTTCTTCCTTTATATCTTCGTGGTTGACCTCCCACGACGGTTGAGATGTCATTTTCTTCGAAACATAAAAGAACCATCTTATTGATTCCTTTTAGTCTCCTGTAATTCTTGTAGAGTGCTGCCTGGTGGCACCATTCAGATAACTTGGTCTTTAGAAAAGACATTCTTCTGGCCACTGTATCCAAATCCTTTGCACTCTTGTACTCCTTGATACGTATTTCTCTTCAAGGACTTGGTATCTTCGTAAAGAACAGTTGCGAAGCTTCTTTATCATCCACCTTGGACTTCCATCGGTACTCGGTGAATAACTTGATATATTCATCAATATGATAAATATCATATAACTCGAGGCAGTAGAGGGCTTGTTTGTATCTTTTTTTTTCTTCCAATCCCTCAAAATAGCCTATGCCAATAAAATAGATCTTAGATGTGTTTGGAAGTATCTCATTCCATTCTGGTTCTCCATCAGACATTAATGATTTTGATGAGCTACTTCCTGATGGTTCATCAGATCAACATATAACATTTGGTTAACCGCGAGGTAACTTAGATAATATGCTGCTTGTCTGTCGCATTACCTTAAGGTTTCCCTATCAGCTCCTGCTATCTCTTGTTCAACATATTGGTTATTCCAATATGTTATCTTGTCTTGGTGTTCTTGTTCATACATCGCCAAAATTTGATGATATCTCCTATATGATATACATCTTGGACATTCGTCCAGATCCATATTTCGCGAGAAATTCTCCTCACCAATTGTTAATTACATAAATATAATAAATATAACTTAAAAGTTCTTAATAAATCTAGACTCTGATACCATTTTTAGGTCCGGATCTTAACAAATATATGGAGTAATTAATCTGGAATTTTTTGAAAAATTTATGGCTTAAAACACCATTAAAAGCACTTGTGTGTTTTTAAGGGTATTTTAGACCTTTTGGCAGAATTGTCCAAAGAACCAAACAACACTTTGGTTGGAAAATTATTTAAATAGAAATTTTTGGTCAAAGGGTATTTGGACAAATTTTTATCTTTAAAGTGTTATTCCAACCAATTCCCCAAACTTTTATTGCTATAATTGAATAATACAAAAAATTATATAAAGTTTGCTCATGAAATTGTGTGAGTTTTGCGTAAAACCCTCTCATGAAAACCATTTTGTTGGATTGGATGGGACGGGTCGGGTCGGGTCGGTTGAATTTAAAAATTATGTAATATTTTGTATGTATTAGATAATATTTTTCTATGTTATATTTATATTATATTATATAGTATATGTAAATAATACAAAGGTACTACCTAATATATATAGAAAAATATTATTCAATATATACAAAAGTATTACATGTTGCAGAACTCATGTGCGAAGAGAAAAACTTGGAGAATCCGCGTGTTTTTTGAAAAGTCCGACTCAACCAATTCGGGTCATGTATCATATAATACAAAAATATTACTTGATATAGAGAAAAATATTATTTGATACATATAAAAATATTACATATTTTTTTATAGTCAGACTCAATTCAAAACACATCATATAACTAATATATAGCAGCAAGAAATCTCAAGATTCATGATGTCCATGCTGCAATAAAAGAAACTAAAGCAAAACAGTTAGAGGAACCTGTTAGAGAGGTTGATACTACTAGGACTACTGTTGAGATAGTACCCCCTTTGAAGACCTCGGATGAGGCTACTATAGAGACAGTGCTTGCGGAGGAAAAAAAAGGGCCTGAAAAGTTAAAGAAAGATGTTGTGCAGCTAGAGCCATCTCTAAAGAAGATTGATGTTGCCCCTGATGCTAGTCTATCTAACATTTCTTCTACTATTGCAGAAACCTTGTCGGGATAGAATATATTAGATAATGAAGATACAACACCTGTACACGATATTGTTCTGATCCCCAAAGGTAAAGAAGCTATTGTTGGTGCACCATCACAAGACCCAGAAGATGATGGAGGAGATTCCTTTGATGACAATGATGACAATGCTGGCTCATCTCCTCAAGCAACATCTCCATTCAGAATGAAAAAATCAAAGGAAATCATCAAAAGAAAGCTTAAGAAAGCTGAGATAAAGCTAATTGAAGAACAATTTGATGAAGCTACAAAAAAACAATCCCTGGATTCTAATCAATCCACGATTCCATACACTCAGGTGCTAGAGAAAAAGAAGCTATGAGAGTATATCTCTCTCTGCTAAAAAACAATCCTTTTAAAATATTGTCACTGTTGTTCAAGACCTAGTTCATGCTTTGTAAAATCATAAAGTTAACATGACAAACAACATATATTTGAGTGACAGATCTCATACCTCATACATTGAGACTCTGCGGAAAAAAATGGCAGAACTTCCTATAAAGATGTAGACAAAGCTGAATATTGAGTGGAATGCTCAAGCCCTTGCTATGAAGAGGGTTGAGTGGGAAGTTCAAGTTGTTAATGACGTAATAGATCAATCCGTAAATGAGATCAATAATACTCTTGTTGCACACTCTCTTGTGCTAAACTCTCTACAAGAAGGAGCCTCCAATCAGACACATAGATCTCAGGATACGAATGATAGGTTGTTGGAGAACTCGTGATATGATGCTTCAAGCATATCCGCAACATGCCCCTATTGGAAACACTACACCCTCTTTCTCTAAAGCTTGAGTTGATGATGATAAAAATGGGGAAAAAGAAGTTGAATAGAGAAGCAGTAAGCAGAGAAAGAGAAATGATGTTGTGTTAGCAACAGCAGTGGAAGAAATAGTGCAATCCTTGGAGGAGGAAGATGATGATGATGAGGAGGGCCTGGTCAGCAAGAAATAAAGAAGATCCACATCCCACACTGGTCGAAGTCCTCCTACGAAGAAGATGAGTGTGAGCAGCAACAGTGGATGAAGTAGTGCAATCCTTGGATGGGAAAGATGATGATGATGAGAGGGCCTGGTCAACAAGAAATGAAGAGATCCGCATCCAATACTGGTCGAAGCCCTACTATGAAGAAAAGAAGAGACGATGAATGAGAAGATGAAGCCGGTGCTGCTGTATCTAAGACAACAGGCAGTGTTGTATCAAGAATAGATAGAAGGGATACAACAACCCCATCTCATCAATGAACAAGAAGCAGCAGGCAACAACAGCATCCTTATAAAAGCAAACATTTAAGCAATCCTACTATGAAGATTAGATGAAGATAGATGGAGACAGTTGAAAATTGTTGATAAAGAAAAAATGAGAAAAAAAGATGCTTGGATTTTCCATCTTGGAGTTATCGAACCTATAAGCACTGATCTTATGAAGAAGATGCACGATGCTCTCTATCAGTATCCACCACAAGACGTTTCTTGATTTGATCTAGATAATCAATTTGCAGAAGTTTCAGTTCTATTAGATCAAAGACCCCTCAAGGAAAGCATCGCATGGAATTTGAAGTTATTCAATAGTGTAACCCCTCTTTTGAAGAAATCACTCTACTTAAAAGGGTTGAATACTTAAGGTATTTTAGATATTTATGTCAGATGAACTGCTTTGCCAGCTATCCTATATGTTTGGCAGTATTAGAGAAGTATGAGAAGTTAGCTAGAGTTGGAGAGTTAGAATCTAAGAAGCATTTAATAAGCAAGATAAAAGAAGGAAATGAGATACCTTTCTGTGAAGACTATTGGCTAAGATAGATTCAAGTACCAAGATCAAACAACTTCTTGAAGAATCCTACCAAGAATCAATTGTAAACTAGGTGGAAAAGAACTAAGCGGGATAAGAGAAAACTTGAAGAAAGTTCTGCAAAGAGACAACTATCATACAGAAATTCCTGAAGACCTGAAGATCAAGGAACAACTTACTGCACTCTTTGTAATTCATATATGTAAGCTGTATTTTGTGCATTTATCCCCTGAACAATGTACTATGTAACTTGTGGTCATTTCTATAACACATGTTACTCTCTGAACAATCAAGTTCACAACTTGTGAACTTTGTGTTTTCTTTCCGTTTAAGATAAGCATGTTAGAAATATCTATTTTATATAACGTGTTGATAGCTGATAGTTAGTTCTTTCTGATAGGTTTTCTTTTAAGTTGCTCTGATACATGTCCAGTGTATCTTTAGTAATAGTTCATATGTTTTGATACAGTAGTGTAGGATATTAGTTTATTATTTATTTATTTGTATAATGTATATGATTATTCATGTACATTCTATAAACCTCAGAATTCTGATATAGTGTAAATGAAATCTAAATACTGCAATGAACTGTATAATATAAAGATTTTAACATCATAAAAAAAGGGAAAATTTTTAGGATATTATTGTTTAGATTTTGATGAGAAAAAAGGTCCTTATAATAGGATTTTAGAGTACCCCATTTTTCACAATATTTAAGTGTACTAGACTAGAACTTGAGTCTAGAACTTAAGTCTAGATTTTTAGGATTGAAGAATGGAGGAGATCAAGATTCAGTAACCTAAGTTCTAAAGAAAAGAAATACTGCAAGCAGTAAGAAGTCTAATACTGTGGGAGCAGCAAACAAGTTACTGAATAACATAATTCTAATAGAGCAGTGAACTTAGTTGCTACAGGCAATAAAACTATAACAAAAGAAAGTAAGTTGCAATATTGTCAGAACAGTAAATACAGTTGCAGAAAGAAGATGTTGCATATAACTAATTTAAAGAGACAAGAAGAATGACGAAATAATAATTCCAATGCAGTACGAGGAAGATCAGCAGAAGTCCAAGATTCGATCACTTCAACAAAATAAAATTGGCTACTAGAGACAAAGTGATTAAAGTAGTACCGAAAACTAGTAAGCAGCGGACACACGGCCTGACACTGCTGAAACCTACAACTTAGTATAATCTCATTTAATGCCTTGGAGTGCTAGATAAGAAATAATTAATGCAACCTTCAGAGATCATTAATACGAGCTCTACACTTGAAGAGAATTCAAATTCAAAGTGATTGTGTCTCCCTTCAACGGACATATCAATTTATCTATAAATATTGGAATATCTGACTGAGTCAATTATTGAAGATCTGGACACTCAAGTTCAATTGAGAAGCATTCAAATTCTAAAAGCATTCACTCTTAAAGTTTTCAGTCACTCAACCTCTAGAAGCAGTCAAGCTTAAGATCAAGCTCAAGAAATGTCAAGGCTCCTTCGAGCACCAGTTGAAGACAAACCTATATACTTTCAACCTCTTTGTTTTGTGATTAGGTTGTTTTAGGTGTTCTCTGTTGATAGGATTTTGATCCGTGTTAAGTGTTTAGCCTTAGGAGAAAAGACAATAACTTTGTGTGAGTTCATAGGATCCTGTATGGGTCAGCCTTTAGGTGTTGAGCAACCTATGTGGAAGCTAAGTCTTTGTAGGTGTAAACTAGTTAGATTGATAGTTGTAAGGTTTGAGTCCTGTAAAATAACTTGTTTAACAAAGTTCCTCCTCTAAGAAGGAGTATAATAGACCTAGAAGGATTACACCACCTTCAAACCACTATAAGCATTTGTGTGTTTATTTCTGTTTTAGCATATTTTTGTGTTTATCTTACTGTATCTTTATAGTAGAGCCTATTGCATATAAAGATTGCTAAAACTCATATTTCTATAAAAGTATTCAAAAGAAACTCTATCAAAAGGTTTAAGTTTCCGATGTACAAAGAACTCTTGCTGCAGTATGTAGAGTTGTATCTTAACGCTGTAAGCTGTTTACGTTACAGTGCAGTAAGTTGGAAAATATTTTCAAAATTGATAGAGGTTCATCCACCCCCTCTAAACCTCTATGCCACTTGGGACCAACAATTCCATTAAGGATATAATGGCCCAAGAAAATATCCTCTTGGCTAAAAAAGAATAATTTCAAACTCTTGAGTAAAAAAGAATGTCGACAATAAACTAGTGAAAATCCTCAATTTCAAATCCAAAATTTAGGATACAAATTAGCCATAACAAAAAACAAAGCATTTACACTTAAATCAAGCATATGATAAACTAGTGAAATGTTAAGCAAAACATATAAAAACAATAGTTTCAAATTATTGTTAAGAAAAAGATATGTTCAACAACATAAAATGGACAACCATTTCAGTGAAGATATCAACAAACTTATTAATAATTCTAAAGACTTATAAAAGTCCAAATGAATAATTCAATTAACTACCTAATTCAAAAGCTTAATTATCACATTAAAAATAGTACATAAATTATATGGAGCTATTAGCCATAAAATGCCTTCTCAACTTTACATGCGAGCATAAACCTCGCATTACAATATTAAAAGTAAAATTATATGGGCGAAAACTCTTTGACCTAAATACATGACCTCTAAAAAACAAGACAACATCATGATTTCTACCTATTAGTGTTGATGTTGTCAACATCGACTTCAACATTAATTGTTTTTCCTTTTTCTTTAAATTAAATCAAGTGATTTATTAAAGATGTATTTAGGATTCACGTTGCATGATGTTATGAATCTGTTAGAATTTATTTCACGTGTTTTATTTTGCATTTTGATAATCAAGATATTTGAATAAGTTAAATAAACTAAATTCCTATTTTTAAGGGATTTGTTTATTTAGAATGAATCTTGGATATCTTGTATCTTAAATTACAGGATCTTTAAAGGAGATTTGAATTATTCAAAGTAATAAATTCCTATATCTATGGGATTTGTTTTGTGGAGCATTGTGACTTTTAGTTTGAGAAGAAAACATGACTCTTACAAGACTCATGATCCGTACGTTCCAAAGAGAAGGAGATGAGGACTAATTCAACGTGAAGTGAAGAGACTTTGTCAAACAAGCAAGAAGAAAGGAGAAGAAGACCGTGTCAAACATGAAGAAGAGATGACCATGTCAAACCACGTGAAAAGCATAAAGGAAGAGCGTGGCGTGCAAGGAAGAAGAATGAGTCCATGGAGTGACCTTGGTGCGCAAGGAAATGAACTAGATCATGGATTAAAGCATGAAGTGCTGTTCGATCATGTATTCAAAGAAGTCTATAAATAGGAGACAAATTCCAGAAGATCGTGAGACACTTCCACATTTGCATACAAGAGATCTCAAGCAAGTTTTCATTTCTAGCTCTTGTATTATTTTAGTCGACCACCTTTTAATTTTCAACATTCTACTTATTTTAATAGATCTATTCTCCAATAGATCTCTAGCAAAGTAGGAATTGTTGCTTGGTCGATAGGTTTGAGAGTTTACACATCCATAGTGTTCTTCTTTAGAGTGGACGTATATAGAGTGTCTTTTTAGAGGATTTCACAAAGTCCTCGTTTTGTTTTTTTTTACAAAGATATACTAATAAGACATTTTTGCCCTGCTGGCATTCCACGAGTATCATTATATACTCGTGGATAATTTTCTTATCATTTTATTTTATATCTTTGTTATTTACCGCTGCGTTTTAACTCTGGTGTTAACAACATTTTACACAACATTTGATTTTTGTTGTCTTTTATCTTGCATAAGAGCACTCGGACACTTTCATTTGGTATTAGAGCCACCTACCTGATATACTAGGTGGTTGGTTCTGTTGCTCATGCAAGAGATGGATTGGTGTAATCCACAAGGGAAGCTACCCGTGTTAGATGGATCAAATTATGCTTACTGGAAGATGTATGTTGCTGCAGATGTTACCACATTGATCGATACATCAGAACGGTATGAATTATTCAATTTTGCTAACTTAACTTGTTTGAATGCTTTGGTTGATGTTGATGCGGAATTCGGAGATGATGATGAATTAGATAAAGATGCTATCATCAAAGAACTCAAGAAATCTATACATCATTGCTCAAGGAATGGAAAAAGAAAGTCAAACAAGTCAAGTTACTTACCAAGGAAAACGATGTGTTGAAGCAATCGATGGCCAAATTGGAAACAACAGTCACTCAAAAGGATATTGAATCTAAAAAAGCTCAAATTCAACTGGACATGGACAAAGCTACCATTGATAAGTGGAATTCTGGTACGCTCAAGTTGAATGAATCTCTTGAGATAGGTAACCATGATAGAGTAGGTATCGATTTTGTTAAATCTACTAGTTCCGTGTTTCCAACTCTTTGTGATGATAAAAAGCCAAAAACCATCTTTGTTAAAGAGTCAAGTGAGTCTACTGAGAAAATTCCTAGAAAGAGAAAAAGGAAATATGTCTGTCATTACTGTTTTCGTAAAGGACACATTAGACCTTTTTGTTTAAAACTAAAAAATGATTCTTCCAGTAGACAAATGTTAGTCTATGATGTTTTCAAACATTTCAGGTAACACTCACTCCAAAAAGGGTATACAGAAAATTTGAGTTCCTAAATCCACCACACATTGCAATGTAATTTTTACTACTTTAAAGACTAACATTGCAGGCTCTTGGTACTTCGATAGTGGCTGTTCACGCCATATAACGGGGACCAAAGAATTTCTAACCGATTTCATACCTCTTGAAAGTGGTTGTCATGCCCCATTTTCTTTCATAAAAATATCAGAGTTTTCACACGGGCGTGAAGAAAGAAATAGCAAGGGACACATCTCATAAACAGAAAGAATGAGTAAGAGACAACAGAAGAAAGAGGTAAGGGATGATATGGATCACTCACATATCAACAGTCGGTCTCACTACCGATTATACAACATAATTTAACAGCGGAATCAAACCATCAAGATCTCACATCCACAGTATACTCAGAATTTATTACAAAAACATGAATAAATTAAAACATTATTTTGAAAATGTTTTTGTGACAACATCCTAAAAACACAAATCCAGAAACAACACCGCCTCTCTCCATCTAGGGTTCATAATGCCCATCAGCTCCTGTAGTGTGAGTACAGAATAGGGGTGAGTGCGTGGAATACACTTGTGGGAATACTTTCCATGTTTTTAATAGTTTATTAGGTATATATAGCAAATCAAATATATTCAAGTTTGGCAAATAGACACAGCATGTAGAATGCATAACACATAATTCGGATCCTTTATGGACACGTTAACCCATCAGCGCTCATATCTGCAGCGAGGGCGGGTACTCCCCATTGACCCCAGGTGCGGGTACTCCTCGACTTACTATACGGGTATCGTTGTTTCCCTATGATACGGGTGTCATTGTTTCCCCGTAATTATGAAGTAGACCTTTATCCATTCAACATGAATTGGACCTTTGTCTCTTCATATAAATATAAACTTCCAGAAGAAATAAGTAGGGGACGAACAGAAGAAATAAGTAGGGGACGACAGAATCACCATGCATGAACACATTAATCATAGCATATAAACACAACACATAAGGTTCAACAATTCATTTAGTATCAAGTTCATAAACATGCATTCATTTATCATTATAGTTTATTAAATACCGTCGCGTAATATTATTGGAGTTTAGAAGTTACCTCCACCTTGTTCGGTGGTTACCATGTGAGTAGCAAGTACCAAAGATCGGATATCTCAAAGCTCGAGTAGCGAGTACCAAGGATCAGATAACTCAAAACTCAATCCAACAAGTAACCTACACAATTACGGTGTTTCTTAGATCCTTAATAATGTATAAATAAAGCTGTAAAAGGTTCAGCGGAAAAACGATCGTTAAATATGCGACGGATCGAGAGCTCTAAAGATTGAGATTTAGGAGACGAGGCTGAAAGTTCAGTCTATGTGGTTGAGATGATAGGGAATGAAATTTGGGTCACGACGGAAAAAGAATGAGCTCGATCGGAGTCAAAACGAGCTCGAACGGAGCATTTTAAGTTCAGGGGTATTTTGGTAATTTTGGTCAAAGGGATGACTTTGACCGGGCCCACGACCCTCGGTCAACGACATCTCATCGGTGACGATTCAATGTTGATGTACGATGGAGAAAACATGGTTCGGATCGAAAACACGGCATCGCGTGCGACGGGGCACGCTCGTGCCCGGCGTCGGGTGAAAAAACCCGACGGCCTCGGCACTTCTCGGTAGCGTCGGGAACCCGGCTCAGTAGCGTAGCATCCCATCTCGGCAGGCTCGGCAACTCGGTCTCGACGGCTCGGTAGCTGCCGAGTTTTCTCGGCAGTGGGTGGCCTCCCTCGGCGGCTGCCGAGTTTTCGGCAGCTGGCACCCAGCGCTCCCTACGTCGGCCTGCTCAACCTGTCTCCTTCCCGATGCCACCAGATGTGGTGGCGCCGTCCATCGCCGTCGCCACCATGTTTCCCGGAAAGCTTGCACCGCCGGCTACCACCTCCGACCATCCCTCACCAGATTCCGGTGGTGAATAGTGCCCAGAATTCTGCCGCAAAACTCTTCGACATCACACATGCCAAAACCAAACCCCACCCTTTCCCAGCTCCGGCCGACGACTCCAGTCGCCGACGACCACCCCCCTCACTCCTAGAACACCGGCACACACTACACACACACTCACATACACACACATGCACGTATATATATATATATACACCGCATGTTCGTCTCCGGCGCTGCCACCCACGGCGGCGCCGGCCCTCCAGCCTACTCCCACATCACCTGGCGAACCTCCGGTCAGCTGTTCCGGCGAGAGAGAGAGAGAAGGTGGTGGAAATTAGGGTTTAGGGTTTGAGCTACTATTTTTCACCGTTTTCCAGCAAACGAGAAATCGAAATTTAATTCCGAGACCTATCCTAGATTCATCTCGTCGAGATGAACGTCGTGTGTGAAAATCGGCCAAAACCAAGAACTTTTAGATTTTCCGGCCACCGCCGGCGGTGGCTCGTCGGAGATAGAAAAAATGGGAAGAGAGAGAGAGAGGGGGGAGAGAGACTTACGGGTTTTCGTCACTTTCGTTTTCGTCAGAAAATGAAAATGAAAACTTTGAATTGAATGAGCCCCTATTTATAGATTTTAAAAGTTACTATTTACCAAGTAAATTTAAATTACCATTTATTAAAATATTATTTTTTCTTTTTACCGTTCATCAGGATTTTACCCCCGTGTTTTACCTAACCTTCGTATTTGGCTCTTTTCTTCGTCATTTAAGCTACGGGTCTCCGATTGACCCCTAGTTTGTTTCTATCTTCTCGTTTGTCCGTTATGCATCTAATGATAAAATAAAATTCTATGTTCCATGTCTAAAAAATATTTTCGTCTTAAACTTACATTAAACACGTATCTTAAACGCACGAAATAAATTAAACAGTTAAAACATATGCACATAATTATTAAATCATAGGTTTAAATATTTAATTAATTTATTATGCTTCATTTTTGGTCCAAGGCGCTACAGTGGTTGTGTGACTTATGGTGGAGGAGCTAAAGGAAAGATTATTGGCAAAAGAACCTTGAGTGTACCTGATTTACCAAAGTTGAATAATGTATTGCTTGTTGATGGTCTAATGGCAAATCTTATAAGCATTAGTCAACTTTGTGATGACAACTTGGAGGTGAAGTTTAATAAAGACTCTTGTGAAGTGTTTGATAAATCTAACATTTGCATCTTAACAGGTATAAGATCACATGACAACTGCTATTTAGTAGGAGGAAAAATCACGTGCAACAAGGCACACTTTGATGACATAATCTTGTGGTATCAAAAGCTAGGTCATGTGAATTTTCGAACACTTGAAAAGTTGAGGAAGATTGAAGCTGTAAGAGGTCTACCAGACCTAAATCATAAGAATAAGTTTGTTTGTGGGGACTGCCAATCAGGTAAACAAACACGTGTGCCGCACAATGTTGTATCACATCCGGGACAACATTCAGGTACGACACACGGTTTTTAACTTTTGTATATGGATCTTATGGGTCCAGTAGAAGTAGAAAGTCTTGGAGGTAAGAGATACTCATATGTGATTGTTGATGATTTTTCTAGATTTACATGGATTTATTTTTTAAAAGAAAAATCTAAGACATTTTCATACTTCAAAGTTCTTTACATGCGTATTAAAACCTTCTTTGACATGAAAATTCTTGGCATAAGATTTGATCATGGTAAGGAATTTGAAAACAACTTGTTTTCTGCATTTTGTGAAAAGAAAGACATTTTCCATGAATTTTCAGCTCCTAAAACTTCTCAACAAAATGGTATAGTGAAAAGGAAAAATCGAACTCTTCAAGAAATGGCCCATGTAATGCTAAGTTCATAGAAGCTAACCAAACGTTTTTGGGTAGAAGCTTTGAACACTGCTTGTCATATCTTAGACCCGGTACTAAAATGACACCTTATGAAATTTTGAAAGGAAAGAAACCAAATTTGAAGTACTTTCATGTTTTTGGGTGTATTTGTTACGTTCTAAATGAGAGGGAGAATCTTGCAAAGTTTGATTCCAAAAGTGATAAGGCCATTTTTCTTGGATATTCTTCAAATAGTCATGCATATCGTGTGTACAATTTGAGACTTAGAAATATTCAAGAATCAGTTAATGTTGTTTTTGATGACTTTTCTAATCTTATAGGTAAGTCATATGAAGATGCAACACAAGATTTAGTGGAAACACCTGTTGTTCCTGAGGTTGAACCAGTTTCTCCAGATGTAATCCCGGATGTTGGCACATTAGAGATCACACAGCTGCTGAGTCAGAATCTGAGGAAAGCAATAATGAATCTCTTAATCCAGTAAGAAGAGACCCTCCTGCTCGTATCAAGAAAGATCACCCTACCACATAGGTGATAGGGGGAGTAACAGAAGGTGTAAGAATGTGGAGGAAACAACCCGTGAACTACAAGAAAATGGTAAGACATGTGTGTATGTCAACCACATTCTCGGAGGTACATTCCTATTGCTTTGTGTCTCTTGTTGAACCTAAGAATATAAATGAAGCTCTTAAGGATAATTTTTTGGATACAAGCAATGCAAGATAAACTAGAACAATTTACTAGAAACGATGTGTGGTTTCTTGTTCCTAGACCCATCAATACTAATGTGATTGGAACTAAATGAATCTTTAAAAATAAGATGGATGAGTCATGGAACATTGTAAGAAACAAAGCACGACTAGTTACTCAGGGGTATACGCAAGTCGAAGGAATTGACTTCGATGAAACGTTTGCACCCGTAGCTAGGATCGAATCTATTAGATTGTTGTTTGCCACTGCATGTTATCTAAAAATTACATTGCATCAAATGGATGTTAAAGGTGCTTTCTTGAATGGATTTTTAAATGAGCAAGTTTATGTTGAGCAACCCAAGGGGTTTGAAGATCCTTATTTACCTAACCACGTTTACAAACTCAAAAAGGTCTTATATGGGTTGAAACAAGCTCCTCGAGCTTGGTATAGTTGCTTGACTACCTTTTTACTTGAGTTTAGGTTTGTACGGGGAGAGGCCGATCAAACTCTTTTTATTAAGAATTCTGATCATATTGTTGTTATTGCTCAAATATATGTTGATGATATTGTATTCGGTTCTAACTGACAATCTGATCTTAATGATTTTGTGAATGCAATGTCGGTAACATTTGAGATGAGCATGATTGGAGAGCTCAATTACTTTCTAGGATTGCAGGTTAAACAAATGGAAGATGGGATTTTCATATCTCAAAGCAAGTAACCCGAGATATTTCGATGAATAGCGACCAAGATTTTTTAGGTGAATAGTAACTTTCAAAAATCTATAAATAGGGGCTCATTCGATTCATTTTTCACCATTTTTCCAAATGAACCGAAAGCGATGAAAACCCGTAAGTCTCTCTCTCCTCTCTCTCTTCCCATTTTTCTATCTCCGGTGCGCCGCCGCCGCCACGACATCGGCGGTGGTCGAAAAATATAAAAGTTTTCGGTTTCGGCCAATTTTCGCACACGACGTTCGTCTCGACGAGACGAATCTAGTATAGGTCTCGGAATTCAATTCTGATTTCTCATTCGTCGGCGATGCGTGCCGATGTTGTCGAGAAAACTCGGCAGCTACAGGAACGCGCGCGCACGCCCCGTCGAGTGATGGGTGCACACGCGACGTCGTGTTTTCGATCCGAATCCCGTTTTTTTCATCGTACGTCATCATCGAGTCATCGCCGATGAGATGTCGTTGACGGGGGTTCGTGGGCCCAATCAAAGTCAACCATTTGACCAAAATTACCAAAATACCCTTAAACTTAAAATGCTCCGTTTGAGCTCGTTTCAACTCCGATTGAGCTTATTCTTTTTTCGTTGTGATCTAAATTTCATTCTCTATCTTCTCAGCCTTTTAAACTGAATATCCACTCCATTTCTTCAACTCCAATCTTTAGATCTCTCGATCCGTCGCATCTTTAATGATCGTTTTTCCTCCGAAATCTTTTATAGCTTTAATTATAATTATTAAGGATCTAAGAAACACCGTAACTGTGTAGGCTACTTGTTGGACTAAGCTTTGAGTTATCAGACTTTCGATACTAGCGACTCACGTGGTAACCACCGAACAAGGTGGAGGTAATTTCTAACTCTTTATCTGTTTACTGTTTTCCCTATTAAATGCATGATTGAGGAATACTAAATATCATGAATATAATTGTTGTGCCATTCTTTATGCTGTGAAAGGACTGAGGTCCACTCTGAACATGCATTCGTCCTTTGCTTTCTTCTACTACTCTGATGAGGTTTGGTGGTCCTCTTGAAATGCACCAGCGGTATTGAGACCGTTTTATAGGGTAAGACGGGTGATACCCGCACCTACTCATCCCTTGCCATTTCTAATATCTGATATGCATTTTGTGTGCTGTGATAACGTGACTTAAGGATTATTTTACTAGTATTTTATATCTGTTGAGAGTCACAAGAGACGAATTTCATCCCCACGAGTGTATTCCACGCACTCACCCCCTATTTTGTAATTCACGTTACAGGAGATGACGAGCATGAGGAATCTTAGTTGGAGAGAGGAAGTATTGTTTCTTAGTTGGAATATGTGGCCGTGGGTAGTGGATGTACACAATTACTTTGGTTAAGACAGATGCTAGATGACTATGGTTTCAAAACTGATTATTTGAGCTTATTTTGTGATAACTCTAGTGCGATAAACATTTCTAAAAATCCGGTACAACATTCACGCTTTAAACACATTGACATCCTTCACTTTATTCGAGACTTAGTAGAAAAGAATGTTATACATCTTGAATATGTGTCCACGGAAAATCAGAATGCTGATATTTTTACCAAGGCCCTTGATCTCGAGAGATTTTCTCATTTAAAGAAATCTCTTGGTTTGTGTGTTGTATGAATGCATATACATAGTTTTACGGATGTTACGATTCGTGTTAACCATATCCTACATAACATCCATATTCTGTTTGGCCTTCTTCGCATCATATGCATGTTGCTTCTTTGGATTATGTTTTCTTTTGAGAGGATATTTGCTTGGACAATTTTTAAGAAATCGTTGATGACTCATTTTAATGTGTACTATGCTAAAGATTTTTATTATAAGATCACGAAGTACTTGGAGCACGACGTTCGCTCTGACGATGCTTTTCACGCAGCCTAGTGATCATATTTAAGAGTTGTGTGACCTAACATTGAGTACTCGGGGCACGGCACTTGCGATGACGATGGTTCCTTGTCAAAGAGTGTCAGGAGATATCATAACTCATATATAAGTCAATTCCACATTTGAGTAACTAGGTACACGGCGCTCGCGACGACGATGTATTCTTTTCAAAAGGTTGATTGGAATTGGCATGTGCTATTTAATTAAAAAGGTACACTGTTGTTTTAGAGTCGGTTATTTTGTGATTCCATCGGGTTTGTCCTTGCAAATGTTCTCAATATTATGGAAAACATTATTTGGATAAGTATTTTCGGTATGCGATTTTTATTGGGATATTTTTGTTCTAGGCATCCCTAGATTTTTGGTATAATCCTTTTTATTTTGTGGATACAGGTTTAAGAGACATAATATTTATTTTCGAAAAATTTTGAATTTAGTGACACTTTATTTTTGCATAACTGATTTTTTTGATATAACATATCTTATGCTATTTTCATGGAATTAGTTAAGCTCAAATGATCAAATTTGAAATTCATTCTTGCTTAGCACGTCTTCCAAGGTTGGTTTTCTCTGTCCATCACTTCTCACCTTTCTCACTTCTCACTCTTCTCTCTCTCGGATCCCATCACTCTTTCTCACTCTTCTCTCCCAAAAATTTTCCCCAATTTCTCAAACCCTAAACCACCATGAATCTCAATCAAGAGAAATTCCATCAAATACTCGTTCTTTCATTGAGGGGGAGAATTTATTTCTTGAAACCTTCTAGATAATTTGGCTCAGTTCGTTGGAAAGTATTAGAGTGTTGGATGTTGCCTCTTCGATTGGCCACATTCGTCTAACATTTCGCTGAAGTACTCATACAGCTACTTAAGGTTTTGGATGTTCATATCGATGGACTGCTGAGGGTATGTGACACTCTAGAGGAGCTTATTTCTACTCAAAAAGGGGGAGTAGGATATCCTCTTCTGCTGGAGTTGCCAAAGGAGATGGAGATGATGTTGGTGGAAATGAAGAATGATGATCTGAATTTCAGGGGGAGTATTATTTTTTTATTATTTAATTTTCAAACACTGGTTATTTGTTTTTATAATTTTGAATTTCAATTTTTGTTATATTCTAACTCTAATTGAATTCATAATGTTTTGCGTGTTTGAATTGTGTGTGATTGCAGGATTTAGGGGGAGTTGAAATTGAGTTGATACTTGATTTAATGTTTTGAGTAAAAAATAAAAGCAAAAAAAGAGGGAGATTGTTTATGTTGGAGTTGATAATTGATTTAATGTTTTGAGTAGAAAAAGCAAAAAAAGGGGAGATTGTTTATGTTGACTTTTTCAACATTAATTATTTTTCCTTTTTCATATTTAAATCAATTATTACGGAAGTTTAATTTATAGATCATTGATTTAATGTTTTGAGCAGAAAAAGCAAAAAAGTGGGAGATTGTTAGTGTTGATGTTGTCAACATCGACTTCAACATTAATTTTTTTTCTTTTTTCTTTAAATTAAATCAAGTGATTTATTAAAGATGTATTTAAGATTCACGTTGCATGATGTTATGAATCTGTTAGAATTTATTTCACGTGTTTTATTTTGCAGATTTGATGATCAAGATATTTGAATAAGTCAAATAAACTAAATTCCTATTTTTAAGGGATTTGTTTATTTAGAATGAATCTTGGATATCTTGTATCTTAAATTGCAGGATCTTTAAAGGAGATTTGAATTATTCAAAGTAACAAATTCCTATATTTATGGGATTTATTTTGTGGTGCAACGTGACTTTTAGTTTGAGAAGAAAATGTGACTCTTTGTCCACAAGACTCACGATCCGTACGTTCCAAAGAGAAGGAGGGAAGGACTAATTCAACGTGAAGTGAAGAGACTTTGTCAAACAAGCAAGAAGAAAGGAGGAGAAGACTGTGTCAAACATGAAGAAGAGATGACCATGTCAAACCACGTGAAAAGCATGAAGGAAGAGCGTGGCGTGCAAGGAAGAAGAATGAGTCCATGGAGTGACCTTGGTGTGCAAGGAAAGGAACTAGATCATGGATTAAAGCATGAAGTGTTGCTCGATCATGTGTTCAAAGAAGTCTATAAATAGGAGACGAATTCCAGAAGATCATGAGACACTTCCACATTTGCATACAAGAGATCTCAAGCAAGTTTTCATTTCTAGCTCTTGTATTGTTTTAGTCGACCACCTTTTAATTTTCAACATTCTACTTATTTTAATAGATCTATTATCCAATAGATCTCTAGAAAGTAGGAATTGTTGTTTGGTCGATAGGTTTGAGAGTTTACACGTCCATAGTGTTCTTTAGAGTGGACGTATATAGTGTCTTTTTAGAGGATTTCACAAAGTCCTCGTATTTATGTTGTTTTACAAAGATATACTAATAAGACATTTTTGCCCTGCTGGCATTCCACGAGTATCATTATATACTCGTGGATAATTTTCTTGTCGTTTTGTTTTATATCTTTGTTATTTACCGCTGCGTGTTAACTCTGGTATTAACAACATTTTACACAACATTTGATTTTTGTTGTCTTTTATCTTGCATAGGAGCACTCGGACACTTTCACTACCAATTAACAAGCTAAAGAATTTGTCACAAACAAAGGGACTAACTGCTTCTTCTCTCTGATTTACACAGTTCACCTTTTTGCTATCAAAATTCCTCCACCAATCTTAAACATTGCAACAATAGAGAAGGATGAAATGAGATAATCTAATAGTGAGTTGTTCGGAACGATTCGATCAAATTGCATGTATTACACCCAACAAAATGACCTCAAGAGCAAATTGAAAGTGGATTCTGAGTGAATAAGATTCAAATTAGCCCTTGAGTAGCAAAGAAAATTGAAGGCTAAACTTAGGTTATCAAATCTACCATTTGTGTGATAAATTACATATAATTGCATAAAATTAACCAAAATATAAAAATAATTATGGAGATTATTCACACATGTATGATTATGTAGATTCATGGATCATTCATCAGAGAATCAATACAGAAGAACACGAGAGAATAAGAGATTAGGGTTGGAAACATGTGAAAATTCAATGTCTGAAATATGGACGGTAAGGTTGGAATTATGTAAGGATTGTAGTGGTAGTTTTGTAATTTGAAGTATAACTTATAAGATTTGAGGAAAATAGACGGAGCCCTGCTATTTTTTCTTTGAAGCTTATAAGCTCTATGTAGCTTATTTTTAGGTTTATAAATTGTTAAAATAAAATTTTAGTCAAATAATTTTTTAAAATATATAAACTCCTAAACATCTTATAAGTTTTTCAAGGAGCTTATACACTAAAAATCACATAGATTATCGATGGAAATTACCATCGGTAACCCAGGAAATTCCATCGACAAACATATTACCGATGGATTTATGTGAACCGATAAATGTGAGAAGAGTTTTCAAGAGTTTAAGCAAGATTAACCTCGACACCTATTTTGACTATTCAAAGTACTACTGAGGAGTCTATAGTAGGGCTAGGAAAAATACCGAATTGTCGAAATACCACACTTATCATACTGAAATTTACCGAAAATACCGATATTTTTTGTATACTGAAATTTTCTGTACGGTACCATATCGTACTGAAAATTTTGGTCGGTATCGGTATAAAAATTTTGAATTTCGATATTTTGATATACCGAAATACCGAAATATATTAATAATATATATATATATATATATATATATTTAATATTCTAATATATTAATGTTTTATCTCACTAAGATTTAGCTAGTGTTTCAAAGTACAAGCTCAATTCTTCACTCCCTCTCCCCCCAAATGAAACTTCAGCTCCTCCCCAACCATCCCGCCACTGCCACCCACCACTGCCGCCTTACCGCCGCCCCCTCGCCTTCGACTGGTCCACCTTCGCCTAGCCCACCACCATTATTTATGTAAGTTTTTGTTGCTTTAGATCTCATGCGCTCTCCCTCTACTTTTTTCAAATCACTTTTGGAGTGGAAATATCTCTAGATTTGGTTGAAATGTTTCTTCTCTTTCTTCATTTCTTCTCATTTTCTTCAATGGTGTCAAACTTCACCATGAAACTGGTAAATCCCAGAGAGAGATTGTTTCAGTATTATTGTTTTTTGGTTACATTTTAATTTATTATCATGATGAATGTTGTTTTTTATTATTAAAAATTGTATGATATTGGATTATTTACTTGTATTTTTCATTGCATCTTGATAATGGCAGTCTATTAGATCCCTAATTTATTGCACAATTCAAGTCAAATAAAATTATAGCATTTTTTTGGAGAAAAATGCGATCACAATTTATATATAATGTCTTCCTATATAAAAATTCGACCCAATAATCCTAATATAAAATATTCTTTATGTAGTTGTGAAGCACGAATCTATGAAACAAGTTTTAAATATATAGTTTTAGGTAGATTGTGCAAGCTATCATTTATCTTTTATGCTAATACTCTGTCAAGAGTAGCTTGTTTTCTGGTCATGGGTTTTGTAGGATTTATTATGTAGAGAATTGTCAACAAATTGTTTGTTGTGGTTGGAGTTTTCCTTAGCAGCTGCTTTAAGTAGAAATTCTTTATATTTGTGTTTTTTTATTTCAAACATTTATTTTTAGTATTTCTTGGATTGTATTGACGATTGAGATATTAAATGAGTTGATTGAGATTTTTTTTAATATTCTAACACAATAAATTTTCGGTAATTTCGGTATCATGGTAAATTTTCGGTACAACGGTTTTTGGTAATTTCTTTATGAGATAAATTTCGGTATACCAAAAATTCGTTATGAAACTATATAGACTATTATACCGAAAATTTTGGTATGATATCGGTAAGGTTTTTTTGATACCAAAAATTTCGGTACGGTATACGGTATGGCATGAAATTTTTAGTATACCGTACCGACCACCCCTAGTCTATAGTGATGCCTCAAAATGAGGTTTGAGATATGTTTTAATGCAACATGGTAAGGTGGTTGCATATGCTTCATTCAAGGCAACAAAAATCATATGAGTAGAACCAAGGACAAAAATATCGGTATCGATAGAAATATCAGTATCTTAATTTTACGAAAATATCGATGAATATATCAATTTCGGTGGAAACATCGGTTTTTTACGCAAAAAATTTAAAAATTTTGTAAAAAAAATTGAAAAATATATCTAGTACTTTACATAATATTATAAGTAACATTAATACATATATTGAACTTAAATTTCAAATAAAAAGATATGTTTACAACAAATTTAGAGATAAACGATTATATAAACATTGTCTCATATGATAACATGACAAATTATCATACAAAATTAATACATGACCTAGTAATAGCTTGAACTCCTATGAGGTTCAAATGTATAAGATGACATGTCATCTTGAGTCAAACAATATTGATATCAACTTAAGACACTAGACCAATTTTCAGCGTAATCATGGAGATAACTTTCATAGGTTTCTTTATTTCTTCCAACTGTAGTTCCATAAATCTGATAATGTGGATTGATCCAATATGGTTGACTATGTTGATGCATGTTTGAACCTCCATGTGACATTTCAGGTAGTGGGTTATAAAATGGATTTTGACTAGACCAATCAAACTGTGAAGTGTTATGTCTGGCGTGAGAATACTACGGTTGATATGCATCGTACGGATCATTGCTCATATTCATTGAGTCAAGACTCATAGAAAGTGATTCAATATCAGTGTTTGAGCTCTCATCTTAGTTCTAGTTCCAACCATGTCTTCTTCCGTAATTCTTTCCAATAGCACCAATCCCTGCACCCCTGCTCTACTTCCTTGGTCAGAATCTTGTGTTGCATGTGTAATCACCCTCACCGGTAAATGGACTTAACTGCAATTGATCTTCAGCATCATAATTTTCTTCATTTCCACCACCACCACCACCACCGATGCTTCCACCAACATTGCTTCCACTATTTGTCGAAGTATCCATAGATTTACTTGAACCACCAGTATTAACACCAACATCCTCTTCCATTATCTAAGATACATTCATGCCATATTCACGAGCAACTGATGCAACTTTTGGATCCGAATTTCCTTCAGCGTCGTCCATGTGGATAGGTCGAATCCATTGCAATAATGGATCTTCTTTCTCATCACCAATGTGAGACGCTACATCAACTACATCAAGATAGTCTAGCCCAACAACGTTGTCATTTTCAGCTTCCATATTTCGTAACCTTAATTTCATGTTGTAGTAGCAAAAGATAAGTTTCTCAAGTCTTGGATATGCAAGTCGATTTCACTGCTTAGTGTGTATCAAGACAAATGTACTTCAATTTCTTTCACAAGCAGAAGACGGCGTTGTTTGTGACAGTATTCTTATGGCCAGATTTCTAAGTGTAGGCGATGATTGGTCATACATAACCCACCACTCAGCTACCAAGCATTAATAAATGTCAAACATATATACTTTCCAAATAATTAGAAATAATTAATATAATCGGTAAGAAGAGGTACCTGGGGTCATTGTATTTCGTGAAGCAACCACAACACGATCATTGAATCCTTTTTTCGCATCACGAAAATAGGTGATCTGCAAATTCACACAATTATGCAAGTATACTCCATAAATTTGAATGTATCTAGTACTATAGTAGTTATATAAAACATATTATAACTATAGTTTTTAAACCTCATTTCCAAATTGGGTTATGCCTTCTGAATTGAGGTCAAGTTTGTTGAACACTTCGTGCACCGGTTGAATCAATGTCATATCTTCACCAACTCCTAGGGTATATTGAAATCTTGGATTCAAGTAGAAAGCTACAAAATAAAAAATGCAGTTAGTATGTCACATAATGTATACAAGTGCATAATATAGGATGAAACACATGATATTACCTGCAACATGTATTGGATGTGAAAGTGTGTTCTCTCATCTAGTATTTATTATGTTCAGTATCCACTGTGTCGATCTTGTGTTTTGGACTTTTTGTTTCATGATACGAAACAAATCATATAAGATCGGCATGGTAGGAACAACCTCGGTATCCACAACTCGAAATATTTGATATAATGGCTTATAAATGTCCACCACATGTCTTACTTGATCCCAGAACCAATGGTCAAGAACGTGATTTTCCACTGATTTACCCATCTCTGAACGACTCAAAAGATTCTCAGTTCATTCGTCACTCGTAAATAATTGTTTCAAGCTAGATTTTTTCTTCAACAAACTATATAGTGCAATATAGTTTGTTGCAAAACGAGTTGTTCCTGGCCGTACTATGTCTCCTTGGCAAACCTCTCGCATTTTTGCCAGCAACCACCCATGATTATAAATATAGTTCGTCAATTGTCTAGCCTTCGTAATTACTGTCTTGACAGTATGATTTTTTCCAATATCTTCAAAGATCAGGTCAATACAGTGTGCAACACAACGTGTCCAATATAAGTTGTATTTCTGCATGAGTTTTTTTCCCGTCTTCACAAAAGCGGAACCATTATCTATAACAACTTAAACCACATTATTCACTTCAACCTCTTTCACCACTTCTTTAAGTAGATCATAGATGTATTTATGATTCTTGATCTTATTTGATGCATCAACAGATTTAAGAAAGACAGTGCTCCCCTTACAATAGACCATGAAATTTAGGATTGACAATTTTGTTGGTCCTGTTCATCCATCGGTCATGATTGTACACCCGTATGTCTTCCATTTTTCCATTTGTTTGTTCACATGCACCTTCATTTCAGTGTACTCCATATCTAGATACTTATTTTTTATCTCATATGGAGTTGGTGGTTTTATCCCCGCACCACTTTCCTGTGCACTTTGGATCATATTTCGAAAATGATACGACAAAGCTTTCTCTGGTGGTATATTATCGTAAATGAAAAATTTACTCACCATCCGACCTATTTTTTCTCTAATGTTTTCACCAGAAAACATACTCTTTATCTTTTTTTGTTTTACATCTTGTGACTTATATAAAGATGGTGCTGGTGATGGTGCAAAATTCAATCCATTAGTACTTTGACTGCCTCTTTTGTTACGCCCAAAGTTAGACATTTGATCTCTTTCCCACTCACTTGCCTTAGATTGCCGTACAGCAGCACAATATTGTTGTCGCTCATTTTGATCTATCATGTCATCAAGATATGCAATATCGTCATCATCCTCATCATATAACCCCCTTCGTAATTCTGCTCTAATGTCATCCATTTTTGCAGCTTTCTTCCCTTTTGAAACCTCCTTAGCTTTAATATAATCGCGAATCTCTTTCTTAACCTCTGGGGTATATTTTTATAGAGATGTGCACTTTTATTTGGGTCTGTGTGGCTCAAGTGATATTTGAAACGTGTAATACCTCCACTCATAATCGTAAGGTTACAAAAGTTACAAAGAGTGGCATTTTTATGTCCAGAGATGGTTGTGCAATATTTCCCTGCAGGGTCTCTTCCACTAAAACCACTTTCACTTGTCATTCTTTATTCAGATATAAGAAAATATAACATATGTTTTTTAAAATTCATATTTATTTTGAGCTACGCTACTAATATAGCTCATTTACTTGATTTGAATAAATTATAATAAGCTCATTCAAACATCTATAACATATAAGAAACAAATACAGGGCATTTAATAATATATAAGATATAACATTTCATATATGAAATAAAAGTAAGAAAATCGTAAAATACAGCTCATTTACCAATATAGCTCATTTACTTGATTTGAGTAAATTCTAATAAGGTTTATATATTATGTGACCATCTTACTTTCCTAAGACATGCATGTGTGAGTGATTGTTTAATCTAGAAATTTGATTGAATTTTTGTACTATACTATACATATAATGCTACTATAATTAAATTTCATAAAGAAACTAATAATTAATAAAAACAAAAATATTTATAATAAGTAATTGTGGGTACAGTGGTACACATACTATGTTTAACTTCAATTTTATATCTATCTACCTTATCTAGTTTTACTATATAGCTCATATTTATTTCCTTCTTTTAAAAGATATATGTTTTGATAGCCAAAGTAAATAATTTCCTAATATAGCTCATTTACTTGATTTGATTAAATTCTAATAAGGTTTATATATTATGTAACCATCTTACTTTCCTAATTTTAGATTATAGCCATCTTATTTTCCAAACATGGGAAGTAAGATTCAAAGACATGCATGTGTGTATGATTGTTTAATTTAATTTGTTGAGATGACTCTAATATATATATATATATATATATAAGTGAAAATTAAAATTGATATATTTGGCAATGATAAATTTATGGAATTTTTTTTAATTTTAATTACTATTTGACCATCATATAATTACTATTTTTTTAATTTGAAATATGATATTTAAACAATGTTAAGCATTTTAATCACTTCACTTTTTCTTTTTTTAATTTTAACAATGTGAAGCATAAATCAAAGAAATGGTTAGTTTACTAAATACTACTTAATTTTTTTAAAGCCCTAGCCTAATTAATTTATGAGAAATACCTAAAGTCAAATACTTTACTACATATATGTGAACAATTTTTTTAATTTAAATTATAGTTCAATCCAAATACGTATTTCAAGATTACAACATCTAGCCTAATTAATTTATGAGAAAAACCTAAATTCAAATACTTCACTAAATATACTAATAACAATATAGATTACAACATTACTTCAAGAAATTAAATATGTAGTTAAGTATTTAAATTAACTAACCTTTAAATAATGAACATTCTTGATGTTGATGAACAATGATTGGAAAATTGAAGGAGAATTGAAAAATCGAAATAACAAAACTTCGATCCAAATATATGAAGCAAAAGAAGTGATCTATTTATAATATATGAAGCAAGCTAATATGGGATGGGATCTATTTATAATATATGAAGTGTTATGGCATTTAATTATTCACACAAATTACAAACGAAGAAGATAAAATATGTCAAGCATAATGGAAGACAAAAATATTTGTATATCCAATAATTTCATTACACTTGACATTACTTAGATTCTTCATATCCTGTAAAATTTAAAAAAAATATAGAAAATGAGAAATGCATCGACACGACATTTAGCCGATATTTGGCGATATTATCGGTGATAAATCGTCGATAAATCGCGATAAATTGACCAAAAATACACAGCTGCACCAATTTCTATAAATTGACGACATATAGCGAAATATCGACGATATTTCACCGATATTTTGATAAAACATTAAAATACCCATTTTTTATATCGGAGATGATAAATTGGCGATATTTCGGCGATAAATCGCTGAAATATCGTGATTTTTCAGTCCTTGGTATAGATCAAACACTTCCTTCCATACAATAGTGGCTAACTCCAAATGATGTGTTGGGTAGTTCTACTCAAGGACTGAAAAATCGTGATATTTCGGCTATTTATCGTCGAAATATTGCCAATTTATCATCTCCGATATAAAAAATGGGTGTTTTAATTTTTCGTCAAAATATCACTGATATTTCGCTATATGTCATCAATTTATCAAAATCGGTGCAACTGTGTATTTTTATCAATTTATCACGATTTATCGTCGATAATATCACCAAATATCGGCTAAATGTCATGTCGGTGCATTTCTCATTTTCTGTAAAAAAAAAAAATTCATTTTACAGGATATGAAGAATCTAAGTAATGCCAAGTGTAATGAAATTATTGGATATACATATATTTTTATCCCCCATTATGCTTGACATATTTTATCTTCTTCGTTTGTAATTTGTGTGTACAATTAAATGCCATAACACTTCATATATTATAAATAGATCCCATCCCATATTAGCTTGCTTCATATATTATAAATAGATCACTTTTTTTGCTTCATATATTTGGATCGAAGTTTTGTTAGTTATTTCGATTTTTCAATTCTCCTTCAATTTTCCAATCATTGTTCATCAACATCAAGAAGGTTCATCATTTAAAAGTTAGTTAATTTAAATACTTAACTACATATTTAATTTCTTGAAGTAATGTTGTAATCTATATTGTTATTAGTATATTTAGTGAAGTATTTGAATTTAGGTTTTTCTCATAAATTAATTAGGCTAGATGTTGTAATCTTGAAATACGTATTTGGATTGAACTATAATATAAATTAAAAAAATTGTTCACATATATGTAGTAAAGTATTTGACTTTAGGTATTTCTCATAAATTAATTAGGCTAGGGCTTTAAAAAAATTAAGTAGTATTTAGTAAACTAACCATTTCTTTGATTTATGCTTCACATTGTTAAAATTAAAAAAAAAGTGAAGTGATTAAAATGCTTAACATTGTTTAAATATCATATTTCAAATTAAAAAAATAGTAATTATATAATGGTCAAATAGTAACTAAAATTAAAAAAAATTCCATAAATTCGGTGGAAATAATTGTAAAAGATCACTGCCAAATATATCAATTTTAATTTTCACTTATATATATATATATATATATTAGAGTCATCTCAACAAATTAAATTAAACAATCACACACACATGCATGTCTTTAAATCTTACTTCCCACATTTGGAAAATAAGATGGCTATAATCTACAATTAGGAAAGTAAGATGGTTACATAATATATAAACCTTATTAGAATTTAATCAAATCAAGTAAATGAGCTATATTAGGAAATTATTTACTTTGACTATCAAAAAATATATCTTTTAAAAGAAGGAAATAAATGAGCTTTATAGTAAAACTAGATAAGGTAGATAGATATAAAATTGAAGTTAAACATAGTATGTGTACCATTGTACCCACAATTACTTATTATAAATATTTTCGCTTTTATTAATTATTAGTTTCTTTATGAAATTTAATTATAATAGCATTAAATATATAGTATAGTACAAAAATTCAATCAAATTTTAGATTAAACAATCACTCACACATGCATGTCTTAGGAAAGTAAGATGGCCACATAATATATAAACCTTATTAGAATTTATTCAAATCAAGTAAATGAGCTATATTGGTAAATGAGTTGTATTTTACGATTTTCTTACTTTTATTTCATATATGAAATGTTATATCTTATATATTATTAAATGCCCTGTATTTGTTTCTTATATATTATAAATGTTTGAATGAGCTTATTATAATTTATTCAAATCAAGTAATGAGTTATATTAGTTACGTAGCTCAATATGAATTTTAAAAAATATATGTTATATTTTCTTATATCTGAATAAGGAATGACAAGTGAAAGTGGTTTTGGTGGAAGAGACCCTGCATGGAAATATTGCACAGCCATCTCCGGACATAAAAATGTCACTCTTTGTAACTTTTGTAACCTTACGATTATGAGTGGAGGTATTACACGTTTCAAATATCACTTGAGCCACACAGACCCAAATAAAAGTGCACATCTCTATAAAAATATACCCCAGAGGTTAAGAAAGAGATTCACGATTATATTAAAGCTAAGGAGGTTTCAAAAGGGAAGAAAGCTGCAAAAATGGATGACATTAGAGCAGAATTACGAAGGGGGTTATATGATGAGGATGATGATGATATTGCATATCCTGATGACATGATAGATCAAAATGAACGTCAACAATATCGTGCCGCCGTACGACAATCTAAGGTAAGTGAGTGGGAAAGAGATCAAATGTCTAACTTTGGGCGTAACAAAAGAGGCAGTCAAAGTACTCATGGATTGAATTTTGCACTAGCTCCATCTTTATATAAGTCACAAGATGCAAAATAAAAAAAAAAGATAAAGAGTATGTTTTCTAGTGGAAACATTAGAGAAAAAATGGGTCGGATGGTGAGTAAATATTTCATTTACGATAATGTACCACCAGAGAAAGTTTCGTCACATCATTTTTGAAATATGATCCAAAGTGTACAGGAAAGTGGTGCGGGGATAAAACCACCAACTCCATATGAGATAAAAAATAAGTATCTAGATATGGAGTACACTGAAATGAAGGTGCATGTGAACAAACAAATGGAAAAATGGAAGACATACAGGTGTACAATCATGAACCGATGGATGGATATAACCAACAAAATTGTCTATCCTAAATTTCATGGTCTATTGCAAGGGGAGCACTGTCTTTCTTAAATCTGTTGATGCATCAAATAAGATCAAATATCATAAATACATCTATGATCTACTTAAAAAAGTAGTGAAAGAGGTTGGAATGAATAATGTGGTTCAAGTTGTTACAGATAATGGTTCCGCTTTTGTGAAGACAGGAAAAAAACTCATGCAGAAATACAACTTATATTGGACACCCTATGCTGCATACTGTATTGACCTGATCTTTGAAGATATTGGAAAAAATCATACTGTCAAAACAGTAATTACGAAGGCTAGGCAATTGACGAACTACATTTATAATCATGGGTGGTTGCTGGCAAAAATGCGAGAGGTTTGCTAAGGAGACATAGTACGACCAGGAGCAACTCGTTTTGCAACAAACTATATCGCACTAGATAGTTTGTTGAAGAAAAAAATCTAGCTTAAAATAATTATTTACGAATGGGCTGAGAATCGTTTGAGCCGTTTAGAGGTGGGTAAATCAGTGGAAAATCACGTTCTTGACCATTAGTTCTGGGATCAAGTAAGACATGTGGTGGACATTTATGAGTCATTATATCAAATACTTTGAGTCGTGGATACCGAGGTTGTTTCTACCATGCCGATCTTATATGATTTGTTTCGTATCATGAAATAAAAAGTCCAAAACACAAGATCGGCACAGTGGGTACTGAACGTAATAAATACTAGATGGGAGAACACACTTTCACATCCAATACATGTTGCAGGTAATATCATGTGTTTCATCCTATATTATGCACTTGTATACATTATATGACATACTAACTGCATTTTTTATTTTGTAGCTTTCTACTTGAATCCAAGATTTCAATATACCCCAGGAGTTGGTGAAGATATGACCTTGATTCAAGCGGTGCACGAAGTGTTCAACAAACTTGACCCCAATTCAGAAGGCATAGCCCAATTTGGAAATGAGGTTTAAAAACTATAGTTTTAATATGTTTTATATAACTACTATAGTACTAGATACATTCAAATTTATGGAGTATACTTGCATAATTGTGTGAATTTGCAGATCACCTATTTTCGTGATGCGAAAAAAGGATTCAGTGATCGTGTTGTGGTTGCTTCACGAAATACAATGACCCCAGGTACCTCTTCTTACCGATTATATTAATTATTTCTAATTATTTGGAAAGTATATATGTTTGACATTTATTAATGCTTGGCAGCTGAGTGGTGGGTTATGTATGGCCAATCATCGCCTACACTTAGAAATCTGGCCATAAGAATACTGACACAAACAACGTCGTCTTCTGCTTGTGAAAGAAATTGAAGTACATTTGTCTTGATACACACTAAGCAGCGAAATCGACTTGCATATCCAAGACTTGAGAAACTTGTCTTTTGCTACTACAACATGAAATTAAGGTTACGAAATATGGAAGCTGAAAATGACAACGTTGCTGGGCTAGACTATCTTGATGTAGTTGATATAGCGCCTGACATTGGTGATGAGGAAGAAGATCCATTGTTCCAATGGATTCGGCCTATCCACATGGACGATGTTGAAGGAAATCCGGATCCAAAAGTTGCATCAGTTGCTCGTGAATATGGCATGAGTGTGTCTTAGATAATGGAAGAGGATGTTGGTACCAATACTAATGGTTCAAGTAAATCTGTGGATACTTCGACAAATAGTGGAAGCATCAGTGGTGGTGGTGGTGGAAATGAAGAAAATTATGATGCTGAAGATCAATTGCAATTAAGTCCATTTACCGGTAAGGGTGATTACACACATGCAACACAAGATTCTGACCATGGAAGTAGAGCAGGGGTGCAGGGATTGGTGCTATTGGAAAGAATTACGGAAGAAGACATGCTTGAAACTGGAACCAAGATGAGAGTCAAACACTGATATTGAATCACTTTTTATGAGTCTTGACTCAATGAATATGAGCAATGATCCGTACGATGCATATCAACCGTCGTATTCTCATGGCAGACATAGCACTTCACAGTTTGATTGGTCTAGTCAAAATCCATTTTATAACCCACTACCTGAAATGTTACATGGAGGTTCAAGCATGCATCAACATAGTCAACCATATTGGGTCAATCCACATTATCAGATTTATGGAACTACAGTTGGAAGAAATAAAAAAACCTATGAAAGTTATCTCCATGATTACGCTGAAAATTGGTCTAATGTCTTAAGTTGACATCAATATTGTTTGACTCAAGATGGCATGTCATCTTATACATTTGAACCTCATAGGAGTTCAAACTATTACTAGGTCATGTATTAATTTTGTATGATAATTTGTCATGTTATCATATGAGACAACATTTATATAATAGTTTATCTCTAAATTTGTTGTAAATATATCTTTTTATTTGAAATTTAAGTTCAATATATGTATTAATGTTACTTATAATATTATGTAAAGTACTAGATATATTTTTCAATTTTTTTTACAAAGTTTTTAAATTTTTTGCGTAAAAAATAATATTTCCACCGAAATCGATATATCCATCGATATTTCCGTAAAATCAAGATATCGATATTTCTACCGATACCGATATTTTTGTCCTTGGTCTATACAAACCACGAGAGTATTTGTTCACATAAAAAGAGCTAAAGGATTACTATTCATGATTATGATTGCACTATACATTACTATTCGAGTGAAATAATTTTGTAGTCGATGCGCTAAGTTCGTAAGACAAAGGTACAATGATGAGTCTGCCAACCAATCAAGCTCAGTTGATTAATGACTTCTAAAAGTTGAGATTTGAAGTAGTTGTGCCACCGAAAAACACAAGGTTAATCCTAGCAACCTTAGTGGTTCAACCTACCCTTAAGGGATATGATCTAAGAAAGAACAATCCAAGGATAAGTTTTTATGTACGATGAAGGATCGAGTTGTTGCTAGAAACATAAGAGATTTTGCAATAACCGAAGATGGGTTCTTTGATTTCAAAGAAATAATTTGTGTTTTATAAAGTTGAGGAGTTGAGAAGGGTAATTCTTGAGGAAGCTCAGTGTGCTCCACACATCGCTCATCCAGGAGGTACAAAACTGTATAGAAACTTACAACAATTGTTTTGGTGGAGGAGAATGAAATGGGACATAGCTGAATGTTTGGAGAGGTGCTTAACACTAATCAAAGTGGACGGAAGCCTGCAAGGTGCATTACGATTCAGATCAAACTCACATGTATGGAGAACAACAATCTTCGATATTTTCCAAACCCATATTTCTCTGATGCATTAAGAATAAATTGATATTTATTGTGCTTGCATATTACAAACCATCTACGTTTATCTGAATGGTCCACACGGTATTGAACTTGATTCTCCAAATTGTAGAGCCCAACTACTACCTTCAAATCCTTTTTGTTCCCTTCAGTGAACTTAGTACAATCTTTGGATTATGTGCAAAGTTGACCGTATGTAGTGACGGACCCAGGATTTCAATCTAGGGGGCCCAAATCAACTAATATAAAAATACAATAATTCTAAACTAAAAATATAAATTTATCATAAATTCGATAAAATAAATATATTATAAAATAATAACTTCCAAAATTAGTAACATAATTACATATCAGCAAGACAACATCAACGTAAAAAAAACACAAAAACTCATGTGAGACGGTTTCACGGATAGTTTCCGTGAGACGGAGCCTCATCACTCATAAACAACACGTGAATTGTAGGGTTTGGGTGGTGGGTAATTGGGTTGTGGGTTGACCTGTCTCACACAATGCATTAAAATTCCGTGAGACGGTCTCACAAGAGACTTACTCAAAAAAAAATTAAACACATGCATTAAAATGTCTCTTATATTTTTCATATTTTAAAATAAGTGCTTAATATTTCATTGCTAACACAATATCAATCAAAATTATATGAAGAAGGAATTGAAAGAGAGAGTAAAAGGAATCATTAGAATTAGATTTGTATTGGCTCTGTGAAATGAAAAAAAAAACGAATATGCATTAGAAAAAAAAAAAACGAATATGCATTAGAAAAAAAAATGAATATGCATTTTCTAATTTTTTTTTCTAATACCGAAATACTCTTACAATATCAATTGAAAAATCTTATGAAACTCAAAGATATCATCCTAAATCATTGAATTTTCTGACAAAGTAAAATGGAAATCCTCAATATTCAATAGTATATTATTGGCAACAAACATTATACATATATAAATTGATAAAAAAATCTAACAACAAAAGCAGAGCAAAATTCAATCTAATTAAATAAAATAATAAGACGAATGTGTTCTTAAATTAATTTATGAAGAGAAATTCAGCAAGAAAATACTAACCATTTTAGGAAATAACCCAACAGAGAAATACAAATGAAAAGATAAGAAATGGTGACGGATGAAAATACTGAAACTCATATTTTTATTTATTTTTAATTAAAATATACAACTATGATGGTGCCCCCTTGGCCCTCGTGTCAGTCTGTTCCTGACCGTATGATGGAATCTCTATGATAAACCATTCTCATCTAACATTTGGTGCATAACCTTCTTAATTACCACATATATTACTTGATTCAGCATCATTTCCCGTTTCAGCTTGTTTGAATTGATGGTCATGTTGTTCACAGTTCGTATATTCAGCTTGCTTTGTAACATATGACATAAATTCCTCAAAGAAATCACGTTGCTCACCATCTGAAGCATTATCATCCTCTTCATCTTACTCAAAATCATCAGCTAGATTAATTGTTGCTATTGCTTCATCATGCTCATTATTCGGATCTAAAGTAAGTTATACATAAATTAAAAATACTAGATAAATAATATTAATTAAAAACACTGTAAGACAATTTGTTGTGAGAGACGGATATTAGAAAATTACCAGTTTGATCCTGATTTGTCAGTTCTTCCTGTTCTTTTTGTCCATAATCTTTCAGAAACCTATTTAAGTTGATAAAGTCAATACCCCAATTTATACGAAAGCCCACACAACCACTTGATGGAACAGTGTAGTTTTTAATTTGTTTGAGGAAATCCTTATCTGGTTCAACTAATATTCATGGGGTACACCCTATTTTGCAGCTTATGCTTCATTATCAAGTTCTAATTCAACGAGAATATTCGAATAAACAATATTCAGTGATACTGATACTAGATTGTTATTCAAATACATTACTTCAATTGTTTCGTATGGAAAAAGAGTAAAATTGTGGTCACCTTGATTATAGTCTTCAACAAACATAAAATCACGACTTTGTTTCAGATAATGCAGACAAAAAACCACCATCATTGTTACTATGCTTTTCAGATACCACACATTCAGTTACTCCAAAATCTATTATTTTTAAAGAACATAAACAACAACTTCATCCATCATGGTTGTTAATCGCTCTAAATCAAAATCACTTTTTATTTTTACTCTAAATCTTCCCAAAAACAGTCAAACCAAACCATTAACTCATTAAACTCATCTTCTTGCATACTGTGACAAAAAATGAAAGTAAATTAGTTTTAACGTTTTAAATATGGGAAATAATTATAGATGATAAAAAAATTGAAACCTATAAAATAATTCGTTATAAAATTATAGACAATAAAACATAAAGAAATACAATAATAATATGGACAAAACATAACATTTAAATTAATTATTAAATTGCAACATAATATGTTAAACATAAATAATTAATTGATTAAAATTGAACATACTTAAATTTAATAAATAAAATTAATGAAATTAAAAATTGATCATGTCGTTTAAAACTATAAATTGAATTAATTACACAAGAAAATAGGATGTCATGTCTATTAATGCATAAATCTATTGGTTATGCCATGTAACGTATGAAATACCCAAATTACATAAAATAATCATATTGTTTAATCCTAAAACATTCATATCGTGAAACGTCTGATTAAACATCATATCATTTGAGACTAAAATATTAATATCATATAACACCTAAAATATGCACATATCATGTAGCACTAGAATTCTCATATCAAAGTAAGACTTAGATAACAAGATATCATCTAATACCTAAATTAAGCTTGAAAATCATGTAACCTTATAGCTAAAATATTTTGATATCATGTAAGGAATAAATGAAGCATTAAAATCATGTAACCATATAATTAAAATATTTTGGATATCGTGTAAGGCCTAAATAAAGCATTAAAATATTGTAAGTGGAATAATTAAAATATGTAGATATCATGTATGACCTAAATTAGCTTCAAAATCGTGTAATCCTATAATTCTTTAATTAAAATATGTTGATATCGTATAAGGCCTAAATTAACTTCAAAATTGTGTAACCCTATAATTCAAATATGTTGATATCGTGTAAGGTCTAATTTAAGCTTCAAAATCTTGTAACCCTATAAATAAAATAATTTGATATCGTGTAGACATGTCATAAATCAATTTTTATACCATGTAAAATAATTATCGTGTAAACGGAAAAGAAATCCAATAAAATAAAAACTATTGTGAAATAAATATTAAATCGGAAATAACATACATTTACACTGTATCAATATTTGAACTTGCACTTCAACTAACCTTTTCTACCAAAATTGAGAATGGACATTTTACACAATTTGTCTAATTAAATAGAGGGCGAAACTCACACTGTATGCATGTGAGTCCTGACACAATCACATCACTGCTACCTTTTACACTATCACAACGGTGCCCCCTTTTACACTATTCCACATGTGAGGTCGGGGGTATTTTGGAAAATTGATTAAAAAAATTGGTAGAAAAGTAAATTAATTTTTGTGGTATAAAAGTCCTAACTATTTGGCTAGGGTATTTATAAAAGAGGAAAATACCCTTTCTATCATAAATTTTTTTATGTATTATCTAATTTACCATGCAATATAATAGTTGGTCTCTTTATACCATAAATTATAATTGTATTATACTTTCTACCACTTTTTTTTTTGTCAAAGTTAATTAGGAATAGTTAGTGATGTTCAAACGGTTCGCCGGTTCTGGTTCCGGTTCGAACTGCCGGTTCGGCGGTTCCGGATTGGTGGAACCGAAATCGAACCGTGTGATGGGCGGTTCCGGTTTCGGTTCCAAACCGTCAGTTCAACCGGAACCGGATGGTTTGGCCGGTTCGAACCGGCGGTTCGCCGGTTCCTTTTTTTTTTTTTTAATCTGGAGTTGAGTACCGCGGTACTGAGATATGGGTACTGCGGTACTGAGATGCAAAACCCAGCGTTTTGGTTCATTTTTTCGGGTACCGCGGTACTGGATATGGATACCGCGGTACTGACCCTTTTTCGTCTCTTTTCTTCCTTTTTTCACACGCTTTATCTCTGTCACACCGTTTTCTCCTCTTATACCTATATCAACCAATATTTTGTAGTTATGATTTATTTTTTGACCAAGATAACACAATAATCGTGCTCACGACCATATGTATTGAGTGTATTTTACACACTCAACAATGTTTGTTATGAAGTATACCATACCATAAGAAATTGAAATTTGGAATATAAAATATTGAAGTGAACAAACTTTTTCATTATAACTTGAAAAATTATTACAAGTTAGAACTCTATCTAATCTATGATCTAATCTATTACAAAAGTTCCTATATATTACAATTACAAAAGTCCATATCTATCTAAAAGAAATAAAAGTCTATCTTGAATTACAATTACAATTATCTATCTATCTTGAATTATATAATACAAGTCTAAGATCTAAGTATCTAACTAAGTAACTATTGAAACAACATTAGCCAAAGGGAGGGGGGAAAAAATTTGAAAGAGCTTGAGTTTCATTCTAAGTTTGGAATTGAAATTTCAAACTTAAAATGAAATTGTCTACGTATCCTTAATTGAAATCGAATTAAGGAATCAAAGCTTACGTAGTTCTCTTACCTCAACTTACCTTCTTCAATCGTCGAGGTTGATGCCACTGCCGCCGGAGGATGTTATGTTTGAGTCATAGCCATACAAATCCAGTTCACCTTCCTCAAAACGTGTGCAATCAAGGTTTTGTTGACTTTTGGCTGCTTTGATCCAATCTTCAAGGAGCATAAGATTTTAGACATTCTCGGCAGCCAAGTTTGCTCTTCTCGCACTCAAAGTGTGGCCCGATACACTAAATGCATGTTCAACCGAGACCGTGGAGGCGGGATATGCAAACATCTCCTTCGCAATAATTGTTAGTAAAGGATATGTGGTGGTCCTCTGTGACCACCACTTTAATTAATAGATCCAAATGGTTTTCGAAAGCAATAGATTCAAAAGTAACACTTAAATAAGAATCTAATTCTTGTGATGAGTTAGTACCTCTAGCTCTTTTTTGCATTCTAATGTCATAAAAGTTGTAATATTGACTTAGGGTATCACCAAAACTAGATGAAGAAGAGGAATAACTACTATATCCTACATTTTGATCTCCTACATCATCACTACTACTTGAATCACCATGAATTGTTTTATATTGTCTAAATAAATCATACAAATAATCTTTAGCCCGTTTAACTACTTCCCTAGGATTAGACACATATTCTACTAGATCATATTCACTAATCACACCACATGGGAACAATGCATTATAGTACATAATTAAGAGCTCTTCTAATCCATCTTCTCTAATCCTAGGATCTAATAATTTAGCACATAAATATAGGGGGTAGCTCATGATAATATTTTAACCATTTTGCTTTCATCATAATAATTGCATCACATAAAATAGGATCATCTTTATAAGAGTTAATTACCAAAGCAATTTTAACATATTGATCTAAAGCTAAAGGAAATGTAGGATAATAACATCCACTTACTTCCCTAGTGGCTTCTTCAAAATTTTTTAACATACCCATCATGTTTATACAAGAATCCTAAGAATGGGCAAATAACATAACATTATTATCACCAAATTCCATAAAAAAAGCACATAAAAGTTCTCTATAATTATACGAATCTTGAAGCATGTAAAAAGTAGAATTCCACCTATGTGGCACATCTTTCACAATTTTTTTTACTTCTAATCCATTCATTTTACAAAACGCGGCCCATTTTTTTCGCATTTGTACGGTATGACAAATTAAATTAATTGCATCTCTAATTTATTCTATTTCTTGTTCTAAAGTTTTTAATCCATCTTGAACACATAAATTAAAAACATGACACATGCATCTAGTATGAAAAAGATCACCATTTAATGAAGGTTTACAAAAATCAATTAATGTAGGCAAGCTAGCTTTATTATTAGTTGCATTATCTAAAGCTATATCAAATACTTTTGTTAATATACCATAATCATTTAACACATGTATTACTTTTTGTGAAATATGTAAACCGGTATGTTTTTTATTAAAATCAACAAAAGCAATTAAACGTTTTTGAACATCCCATGCATCATCAATCCAATAGCAAGTAATGCCCATATAATCATTTTTTTGGTAAGGATCTTTCCAACAATCACAACATATTGCAACTTTTTGTTTAAGGTTAGCTAAACCTTGTATTAATATATATTTTCTTTCACGTACTCTTTTATCAATATCCCTAGTGGCCGTGTTCCTACTTATCATTCTAGCGGTTGGTTGTAAATATGTGCTCACGTAATTTTCATAAAGGTCATCGGAAGCAAATGAAAAAGGTAGATGTTTTGAAGCAATAAAATCGGCGGTGTCTTTTCTAAGTTCTAGTTGACTAAATTTAAATGTTAAAGAATCCATACCTTGTGAAGACCCGATAAATCCTCGTAGTTGTGTTTGAGAGCGCTCCAATCCAATCTTATCGGGAATCTTCTTCGTGACGTGGTTAGTAACGTTCCATAGCCCCCTCCATGCTTGAACTTGTATTGCTTTCACAGTGGTTGCATGTCACTATGTAGTCGACGTCACTATTGGGCACGGCTTTCTTCATGAAGTGAATGGAGAAAATATCACTTTGAAGTGAAGAAGGCGCTCTACTTGAGGTGGTTTGAGTGGCATTCAAACTCTCTTGCGTTGGCGGCACTTCTTCGTCGTCTTCGTCTTAGTCGGCTAAGGCTTGAGCGATTTGTTCTCCCAAATCGACATTTGGATCAAGCTTGTCACACCATCGATCAATGAGCTCATCTTCATACGATGGTGGAGGTGGCATGAGACTCTTTCCCTTCCCACGAGAGGATGAAGTAGAAGAACCTCTTCTAGACATGATGAATGTAAAATAGAAAGAATAGAAGTAGAAATAGAACTAGAAGTTGATGATGAAGAACTAGAAATTGAAATATAACAAGAATTTGAGAGATTTTGAACTTGAAATAATTTAAAGTGAGAATGCAAGAATTGAGAGAGAGAGCAAGAGAATTAGTGTGAGCAAATACACAATTTGAACCCCTATTTATAGATCTCAAAAATTCAAAAAAAAATTATAATAATAATAATTGCTACACTCCGGTTCGAACCGTCTATTCCGATTTGGTTGAACCGGCGGTTCGCCTCATCTCAGCCGTCGATCTCCAACGGCCACTTGATCTCGGTCGTTGGATAAAAAAATCACACAAACCGCCAGTTTGAACCAGTGATTCCGGTTTGGCCGGTTTCCAACGGCTATTTAATCGTGGTCGTTCATCCTCAACTGCTATCTTCGATTCAAACACAGTCGTACACGTGGCATGCTCCATAACTAAAAAAAAATGAAAAACCAGCGGTTGGAACCATCAGTTAGCCGGTTTGTAAAATCACGAACCGAAACCGAACCGGTTCTTGGCGGTTCCCGGTTCCAGTTTGGAATCAAAATCGGGTCAACGGTTCCCCGAATCGTTGACCGCCGGTTCGAACCGGCCCGGTTTCTGTTTTGGTTTTTCGAACCGTTTGGGCATGTTTAGGAATAGTGAATGAAATGACAATTAATATTTTTTTATTTTTGGGTTCATTGGATTCATATTAATGCACGTGTATTAATTTGGGTTGCATATTAATGTGGCCATGCAACTCATAGTTACTGTTACACCAAATTTTTTATTTTTTTTGTTCTCATTATTTATTTTAGGGTTCATTGGATTTGTCCATGCATGTGTATTAATTTGGGTTGCATCTATGAGTTACTATTACATCCAATTTTTTATATTTTTGTTCACATTATTTACTGTGAATTCACATGTAATTTTCCTATTTATTCACTTTATACTTGTATATAAAGTTGATAATTTCAATAAGAAATTATCATACAACATTTTGAAGAACAAAATTTCTGTTAAAAAATTTAGAATTTTTGGCACTTTGAAGGTTTAAAGAATTACCGTTGAAATAAGAAAAATATGTTTAATAGTTAAATGAGGATTATGGGCATAATACTCGTTTAACCCAATATTTTTCGAATTATAGGGGTAAATGGGGATTATGGGCATAATCCCCGTTTAACCTTATTTTGTTCGGAATTATAGGGTTAAACGTGGATTATGGCCATAATACACATTTAACCCTATGTTTGTCGATAATAATTAGGGTTAAACGTCGATTATGGGCATAATCCACGTTTAACCCTATAATTCGAAGAGGTTAAACGTGGATTATGCCCATTATTAAGAGGTTAAACGTGGATTATGCCCATAATCCACGTTAAACCTTATTTTTCTTCAAAAAATAAGAGGTTAAACGTGGATTATGCCCATAATCCACGTTAAACCCTATTTTTCTTCGAAAAAATTAGGGTTAAACGTGGATTATGGGCATAATCCACGTTTAACCCTATTTTATTTCAAAATTTAGTGTTAATAATTTTAATAATCCTCATTTAATAATTAGAACAACATAACTTAATAATCCACGTTAAGTTGGGAACACGTTGTCGCGCGTGCCCGACGGCAGTCGGGAGAGTTGTGAGCACGCGGATGAGTGGCGGTAGGCGCCAGGTGCGCGCACAACGGACCGTCACCCGTCGTGCGCGCGCGCACCGCGCTCCTGTCATCGGTCGGTCGGTCAGACGACAATAGAGAAGCGTTGCGTGCACGAATCTTAATAATCCCCTTTAATAATTTTAATAATCATCGTTTAATAATTAAAACCACATAATTTAATAATCCCCATTTAATAATTTTATTAATCCCCTTTAATAATTACAACAACATAGTTTAATAATCCCCGTTTAATAATTAAAACAACATAATTTAATAATTCCGGTTTAATAAATTTAATAATCCCCGTTTAATAATCCCCCTTTAATAATTCCCCTTTAATAACTGAAACAACATAATTTAATAATCCCCGTTTAATAATCACCGTTTTATAATCCCGTTCAATAATTTTAATAAGGGGTAATAATCCCCCTTTAATGATTTATTTATTATGTTAATAAGGAAAATTTATTTATTTATTGGGTTAATTTATTTTGTTATAGGGTTAGTTTTATTTATTATAGGGTTAATTTATTTATTTTGTTAAAGAAGGAAAATCCACTATTAATTATTTATTTTGTTAATAAGAAAAATTATTATGTACCTATTATTTAGTTACAATAGTTATAATCTTCGTAGGTACATTAAATTATCTTTTTTACAATGTTACAGGACGATTTCATGATAAATTATTATTTGGTTATAATAATATAACTATATTAGGATATAATTATATTAGTTATTGAGAATTATTAGTCATACGAAGATTAATTATAGTAACATTAGTTTATAAGTTAACCGAACATTACTTATAAATTAGTTAAAAAAAATTAATTATAAGAACATTAAAAGTGAAACGAATATTATTACATATACAGATTAGTTATGTGAACGTGAATTCATTTTTTGGTGCAGTCACTCCTGAAGTAAATGGAATAATGTGATGCACAGTAGTGTTGAAGTGAAAGTTTATTCAGTATATTATGATTAATTGAAGTTCGATTTATTGTATTTAGACTTTAGTAGTTTATTATTGAAACTATATTTATTATTTAAATAATTTATTGTTTTACGAGAAGAAAATAATTAATGTACTTTATTTGTTTTTTTATTTGATTTGCTATTTATTATGGAGTTTCATAATACTCAAAAATTTTAATGTTTTTTTAGCAGTATCCACAAAAAGATGACTTCTCAAGTTGTTGTATGGTATGGAGGCTATTGGGAAAGTTTAGAATACACAAACGGTTTTGAAGAGGTCATTCACCTTCGTGAAATGACGGGGCGCTGTGCGCGCGCGAGGATGAGGATGGGTGCTCGATGCACACGCCCGGGCATCTGTTGTCTCCCGCCGGGCGCGCGCGCCGACAGGTGACCCCACGCACGCTAGGCGCCTAACGTCACCCGTCCACGCGCGCACAACTCCCCCGTTTAACCCAATAATTCGATAAAATTAGGGTTCCACGTGGATTATGCCCATAATCCACGTATAACCCTAAAATTTTCGAAAAAAATAGGGTTACACGTGGATTATGGGCATAATCCATGTTTAACTCTAAAATTCGACAAAAAATTAGGACCCATAATCCAAGTGTAACCCTAATTTTTTGTCGAATTTTAGGGTTAAACGTGGATTATGCCATTATTGGCATAATCCACGTTTAACCCTAAAATTCGACAAAAAATTAGGGCTAAACGTGGATTATTCCCATAATCCATGTTTTAACCCTAAATTTCAAAACAAATTAGGGTTAAACGTGGATTATGCTCATAATCCACGTTTAACCCTAAAATTCGAAATAAATTAGGGTTAGACATGGATTATTACCATAATCCACGTTTAACCCTAAATTTCGAAACAAATATTCAAGCAACATTCAAACAATTCAAACCCTAAATCAAAAATTCAAGTAAAATTTAAACAATTCAAGCACATATTCAAACAAATTACCCTAAACCCTAAATAATTTAGGGTTAAACATGGATTTCAAGGAATTGAAATCCACGTTTAACCCTCCATGGATTCAAATAAATTTCAACAAACTTCAACAAATTCGAAGGATTAAATCACTAACCTCTTCTTGTTGGTTTAACATCTTCGTGTTAAACATGGATTTTCAGCCAAAAAATCGAATTTCCACAAAGGTGGATTATGCAGTGAATTTTTTCTTTTTTACTTGAGAGAGAAGAGTGAATTTGGGAAAAAAAAAAAATGTGTGATGTGGTGAGGGTGAAGGTGAATTCAAATTGATTTGACCAAGATTCCCTTTGACCGATTTGATTGGAGGTTGTTATAGGTTGTTGTGGGGTAATAAATGTCTCAATCAAAGTCAATGAAATTTGTGGTATTTTTAGACATAGAATTATATTTCTTAGTATAAAATATCGTACTTTTATTTTTTATGGTATAAAAATCCCAATTTTATTTTTTGTGGTATTTTTTATCACACTTTATATTTTTTGTGGTATTTTGTGTTGCTACCCTTATAAAAGGTTAGAATCTTTTTCAGAGAAAAAAAAAAAGCAATAAAAAGGGAAAATTACACAATATGCCACCTTGACATAGAATTTGAGCAAAAATTGTGAGAGACATAAATTTCATTAAAAAATATGACTCATATAGCCGCTTACAAGCATGTAAATAGTCATCGCTCACGATGATGCATGTAGATGTAAACCTAAATAAAACAAGTGGTTAAGACAAGATCCACATGAAAAGAGTAGACCATCCAGTGAGAGCAAAAGCTGCAACTAAATATGTCCAAAGAAATAGCACAGAACACTCTTCTTGTGCCACGTCAAAGAGTTGTGTCATGGTACCTACAATTTCACATTTAAAGCCACATTGATACAATATAAAAGTAAAAAAAATGTGGTGACTGTAATTAGTGTGACAAGAATAGACATACCAATATTCATAGAAGGTGGAATAGTAAACTGAATCATGAGGACAAAATGGTAAAGAGGGTGAGAGGGAAGAAAGCCAAAATGTGAAGCTGCTTTTACAACACCAATCCCAATTGCAGGAAGTATTATATATCTCACAATAATCACTGCAACTACTATTTTCCATCCCAACCTTGACTTGCTTAGCCCTGCATCCATTCATCATATATAGTGTTCTTCCATCTCATCTATAAATCTTTCGTAAATATTTTAGAAAAATGTACATATATACCTTGTGTTAGGTTGCCTCCTAGGATAAGAGTGATGCATGGAATGGTTCCATCCCTGCAAAATTGTAATAACATTATGAGATAAAGTACACATTATTAACTATTGGAAATGGAAAGTAAATGATCGATGCATTAAAATAATGCAAAAGGGTGTTAGAAGTTACCCAAGTAATTGAATGGAATCTTGGATCACTCTAAATGGAGCATTCTCACCAATAATAAGCTTTCTAAGCCATGAAACTGCACCAAATACTAACCCAATCATCTGAAAAATATCGTATTTGTAAACTTCTTGTAATTAGTTAAATGATCTTCTCATATCGTAGAATATTAACATAAACACAGTTTAATTAAAAGGTTTAGTGTATTATATATATGATAAAATAATTAAACTCACTGCAGCAAGCACTGGGGGTGCCATTAATTCTTCCAATATCTGATGGAAAATTGCGAATATCGGATTCCTTTCTGTTGCACTCTGCGTACAATTAATCCTCTAAACACAAAATAAAATTAAAATTATTAAGTAAGATTACCTACTAATGTTATTAATAATTTGAAAAGAAATTTTTTAGTGTGACATAGCTTTTTTTTTTTTTTTAATAAAGTGGATATTTTATTAAAGTAAAGAGCTAAACCATAGACCGACTAGTCTCCCACATATGCAGGTCTCCTTAAAATCTTTGTAAGGAAAACCCAAAGGGGGAAAAAACCTACAAAGGAGAAAAAGAATACCATGCAAACAAACTAAGAAATAGGAAAAAAAAAAAAAAATATATATATATATATATATATATATATATATATATTCTTGTTCAAAGAAATCCAAATACATGTAATGACTCAAAAAAGGAAATTGATATAGCTGCAAATAGAAATTGATTTTATATTTCTATAACATGCATTTTAAGGACTTACAACTTCAATGTAGTAAGCTTGAGAAATTGATTTGAAAAGACTAAAGTTTGTTCATTTTATATTATATATCGTGTTTTAAAACTGGAATTACAGATGGCATGGCAGAGCTTTAGATGATATGAGCTTAATACACGACACAAGACAATTGATAATTGTATTTCTACATCATTTTCTCAACCAACCGTCGATTATATGTTGCAGTACATTAAAGTTGGCCACAATATCATTGAAATAGATGGAATTAATTTTGCATTTTTCCTCTGATATATTAATCGTAAAGTAGATAATTACTTACAGTATGTATGATTGTATGATCATCCTCTTTGGCATCAAATGATCCATTAAGAAGAAGGGTTTTGATCTCATTTGCATCAAAATCCATAATGTTTGCTTCCTTTGACTTCATCACATCATCATCATCATCTGCTCTATATTTGTTGTTGGCACTTTGTATTAAGTGATAAGTATAAGTCCATGTATATAAAGACCCTATCTGTTAATCAAATCATATTTTGAGTTTTATCAGTTTAAGACTCGAATGATAGAATGCCATTTAACATATATTACATTTCATCTAATTCATGGTTTCATTTTGATTTAAATTTGTTTATTTCCTGATTCAAACTAAAATGAAAGTATATTAACTTGATCAGTTTTCCAAATAAAAATATGTACGTAGATCCAATTTAAAACAAAAATAATTTAATGCAAGGGAATTCAACCTTATAACAAATTAAACTAATACTAGGTAACTCAATTTACCTAAAATTTATTACTTTTACGCATGATATAGCATGCTAATATTCTTATTGGACTCTACTCATATATTACCAATGTAAAATATTACAAGGAATAATAAAAAAAATACTTGTCATTATTATTACTTATTTGGCTTCATAATTTTGTTAGTTTTAATAGTAAAATTATGTAGTTTTGATAATGATATACGAATAGAATAGGTAACGTACCGCCATTGAAAAAGAAACATAAGAGAGGGCAGCTAAGCGACAAACAGTTTTGTCTCCAAATGGATTCCCATCTTCTTCGCACGTTGCTGGGATTATTATCAATAATATATATCCCAAATTTCCTTTTTTTTTTTTTAAATAAAAAATTACCAACAAAATTGTCAAAAGATGAACTAGCTATATTAAACATGTAATCATGTATGTGTTTCAAAAAAATATGTGTATATATATATATACCTGTTGAACACATAGCTATAATGAGGTCTTGGAGATGTGGTAATGGTTTAAGTATTTTAACAGCAATCCATCCAAGTGTCCCTCCAACCACAAAGGTTAAACCTATGTTCACTGGCATGAACCACCTATATATATTTTAATTTTCCACCACTTAATAATTTTGTGGATAATTAAATAAACAAATGATCAACTTACATACCATGAGATTATGTCTTGTAATTTGACTGCCTTTGCTAGACTTGCAAACATGAGTGATGGAGTGAAGACCACAAACACGATCTGCCATTTATATAAATGTTGAAATTAAATAATAATGATAATATAAAAAAGGAGGAGGAAATGAATTACTTGGTTTAAAGACTTTCTGGCATGAGGTGGAAGAAGGTTGAGATAATCAGTAGCCATGAAAGCTCCCAATCCACATATTATAAGCACTTGTATCATTGGCATTGATGATACCTCCAATAGTGATAACACCCCCATCTCTCTCTCTCTCTCTCTCTCTCTCTCTAAAATCTAGATCTTGGCTGAAAGACATTTTAAGTTTATAAAGAGAGAACAAATATTTTGGCAGTAGGAAACAAGATAATATTTCTAAATTAAATTATGAAAATGTCAGTGAGATATATATTTAAAAAATATCTGGAGTCAATCATTTTTGTCATCATTAATTAATTTAATTCAGTCTCAATCACTCTGCTTCATGAGATATATATTAAATGACTGTATCTCCTTCCCAAAAGGCAAGAGCTGCATGACTTGGACACTAAAATATTCAATCTTAAGGCCCAAAAATAATGGACAATTCAAACCCAAATAACCAAATTTGTCCAACAGAGTAGTTCCATTTGCACACGACATTCTCTGTTTCAAAATATTTCCTCTTATATTCTCGAATTAATACTCACATATATAAAGATGATTTCACCAATATACACACTTAATATGTATTAAACATATTAAACTGTTGTAAGTTAAACATCAATAATCTGTATTTATCACAACATATATAGATAATTATTTAGTAACAAATAGTATTTTTATAAAATTATTAGTAAGTTTATTTTCTATTAATATTATTCATATTTAAGGCATGCAAATGACTTTATTTTGTTTTCAGAGAAACTTGTATAGTTTTTAGATTTATTTAAATATTCATTAGCGTATAGTTTTATCTATATATTATAGAAGTATAATATGTGTGCAGACATTAATATTTTTTGATTAATTCAGGATGTGTAAACAACAACAACAACAATAAACTATACCATATATTATATAAGTATAATATGTGTGCAAACATGAATATTTTTTGATTAATTCAGAATGCGTAAACAACAACAACAACAATCACCATCATCATCATGTGTGGAGACCTTATTGTAAATTCAGTCTCTGGAATCGATATCTCATCCAAAACTGTTTAGATTGTAAACAAGAAACTGATTCAAACATCTTTAATTCAAAATATTGCTCTATAAAATTCCATTTCTATCAAGAATATTACAGCAGATAACAAAAAAAAAAACTGATCTCAACTCAATCTTCCTCAGATCCTCACCATCATAATAAGATTATGATACAAAATTGTACAAGGTAAAATGGTGTCTGAAAACGACTAAATTAGCAAGCACATGGACATTGGACAATGATCTTTCTATCAACAATCTATACAGCCTCTAATTAACACACAATCTGCAAACACAATCTTTTCAGTAGAATGTCACTAGAGCTAGTTTTACTCATCGTTTATGAGGAATCAATTTGCTTGTCATGAAATCTGATCCGTTGATTGAGTGATCCTACTTGAGTTCTACCATTTTTTTGATCAACTCTCTTCAAGTCAATACTCTGCCATGTACAAGAATGGTCTTCAGAATATGTCCTCAAAAGTTATGAGTGCATGTCCTTGACCATTTCCTCAATCATATCTGCAATGATCTGGCATTCGAAATCTCTACTAAGAGCATGCATATCATCATCCATCAATCCGGACCATGGATTGGATTTCAAATCTCGGGCCAACATACTATCAAGAGCATATAATGATCTATCTGCAGGAGGATGTACATAAAAACAAATATTATTCCATACAAGAGACAGTAACTTCCTTCCATGCGGAGGCTTATTATGAACAAGACCATCAGCCTTTTCCATGTATTTAGACATGTTAACCGGGTCTTTAAGCATTGCTGGAAGTACTTCATTTAACAAATCAAGTATCATCCTGTGATTTACTTTTTCTCCCTGATCCATATCCTTGGTGCATTCTTTAAAAGACTCTTCAACTTCTTCGAATACCTGAGTGCTGATAGGCCTACCAAGTGGGTCCCATTTTGACAGAGATCGGCTAAATGAGCCATCGTACAAACCAGCTGCAATAAGCAAATCTCTAATGTAGGCTTCAGATTGATCCTCAATGTCTGCTTCGACTTCAGTAGTCTGATGTTCGTCTACGGTTTCATCCGGAACAGCTCCTTCAAGTTGATTTAGTTTTCTCCGCAACTCTGAATTTTTTGAAATAAATAGAAATAAAGAGGCTCAACTAACTGAGGACAAAAAAGAATAAAAACTAAGGTGATTGCAGCCCACAGAATCCAAAAATAGTATTGTGATATATTTGAACTGCTTTGGTTTGTTACTCTAATGCCAAAGGCAATTCACTAATGAGATTATGTCTAATTCCAATCATCATAAAATTATAGGGTTTCAAGGGAAATTTTAAAATTTTCAAGTCAAATTAGGAGGTTTTCCACTCACCCCATGTGGATCAGAAGTGTATGACTACCATAAAATAGATATGAAGTAAAGACGAGCTGCTGCACTGCTACTTTATTTATGTAGACATTGACAATAAATATTGAACCAAGAAGCTATAATGATGATCTATCTGCTTGGCCACTTTATATTATAGTATATAAGAAAGATGTGAAAAATTACTCTCAAAGAAATGGCATAGCAGTGTATGCATGCACTATATTAAGTGATAAAAAACAATAATAGTAACAATGATTGCTTCCATTACTAACCTGTTAAGTTTGAGTTTATTTCTCTGAAAACATGGGACATCTCTCCATCCTCCAGTTGAAGTCCACCCGATGATGATATGGGGCTAAGGTAATCAATTGGCCGCCAGAGTTCGTCATAAACGCTACTGGATACAGATGCAGGACTTGGTGGCACTTCAGTGGAATTCTCCTAAAATAAATCAAAAAGATTTTAGAACAATGGTTCTCAATTGATCACAACTAAGCAGTGTATGATATTATATATTTGAGGATGTGAAACAATTTGAGTCTAAGCGAGGTCCTCACATTTGTCTCACATAAACTCATCATCACTGTTGGTCCACTAGTAATATCCTTCGAGTGATTGTTTTGATTTTGATCTGGTCTCTCCACTGATTTAAATCGCCTACGAAACAGTCTCCCTCTGAGTGTCAAGCCATATCTAAAGCTTGATACCTTTTCCCTTATGTTAAATTTGTCCTTTTTCTGTTTTTTGATGTTCATTGAAACCTTCTCAATAACTTCATGCTTCCTCCTGATCTGTGCCCCAGTTAATACATGGCGATCCTCCAGAAGGAGTTTTCCAAATGATGTTCCTGAGACTGGAGCAGATAAAGATCTAATGAGGTTCATAGGAGACATATCAGTTTGGGGTACCCCACCTTCATCAGGCTCCCCTCTGAAAGACCTACAGTCCAATTTATTTGTAAAACTGTCAGGATAGCTCATTTTATTCTTGATCCATGTATCCCTTGATTGTCGAGGCCCACCCTTCTCATAGTCTGATGTGGAAAATCTTGAACTATTACGAACAGCCCTTGGAACTCCTTGATGCATTGCTCCTCTCAGAACATTTCTCAACCTCTCTGCCAAGAATATCCTTGAATCTCTGTTGATGAACTCAGGAGAATCTGTTCCATTCTGAATTTCACTTCTATATGATCTTGTAGACTCTGAACGAAGTAAATTCATCCCAAAGTCCCTTGAGACATTGTCTCTCACCTCTTGTGCTATACACTGAGCTATTTCTCTTGGTTGTGATGGCTTCTCCCGATAAGGGGTCTCAATACCTCCTCCTCTTACAGTGGTGCTCCTTTTAGAATATGTACCTTGCAGCTCAGACTTCAGCCTTTCCTTCACCTCTTTGAGAAAATCTTCTACATTACCTTTCTCTCCTGATGTGCTGGGAGTATTGTTCCACGAATCCTCATTGATATTCATACTGTCAGGGCCAGGCCTTAAAATCACAATCTTGGAAGGAGCAGAAAAATTATCATGTTTCAGATCAGCATTCATGAGTTTTGAGGCCCTAAAGTCTGTTCTTGACATTCTATTTGAATATAAAGAGTCCTTCCCCTCGACTGAATAACAGAGGTTGTTCTTCTCGTGGCTCGCAAAGGTAAGCATTTCATGTGGATCTACTAGGTCTGCAAGATCATTAGGTTCACTTAGTGTTTCACACTGTGTGGTTCTGTTAGAATTAGCATAAAGATGAATCTTCTCTCTGTTGAGATCATCCTGTGCTATCAACTGAGGTGGAGGACTGCTAAATTTTACAGCGTTGGAACATACATTAAATCTTGCTGCTTGCCATGCTTCAAACTCTTTCTTAAACTTCTGCAGTTCTTCTTCTTGAGGGTGTTCTCGAGGTTTATATTTGTTCAACTTTGTTCCGCAGCCAAACTGATCAGGATATCTATCTAGATAATGGCCAATCTCACCAACTTCCGGCTGCTGGGAGCAATTCGGATAAGAGAGAACATGACCAACTGAGCGGTCTGAGCCTTTCTTTGATCGTTCCTCATGCATCAATTTGTCTATTGAATTTTCCTTTTTTACTTTAACCAGTTGTCGTCCTGGTTTTGAATCAAAAGGTAACATATCAACTCCCATGAGACGAGCCACTACACCTGGCGCATTTGATCTTGTATTTGGTCTTCTGGAAATCTCTTCACTGATTAACTTCTTTATTGGAGCCTCACAGGAATAATAGTCCTCACCAGCTGAATCCTTTGTCATGTGATGAGCATACTGAATACATAATACAAATCGGTGAAACATTATTCACAGGAAACCAGAAGAAGAGAAAGAAAACCGATAGAAAAAAAATGGGGAGCACCTTACAAATAATTTAGGGATTAGTACTTATGTGGGAGCTAAAAATTAACTTAGCAGCTCAGACATCAATAGCAGATCAGGCACAAAATGATTCATACAGGTAAGGCAAGGAGAAAAGAATGTGTTATTATCAAAGGGTGAGAGATGAGAGGGAATCAGGTTTGTCAGATAACCCCTAATATCTAAAAAGGAGCAATTATGACAAGATAAAACAGGATGTAAAGAGTCCAATCCTTGTTACTATACTTGTGAGATCCCAAAAAATGAACCCAATTTCACAGAGAGCATGAATCTTAGGGAGCAAAGTCCATGTGCCTAGTGACTAGGACAAATTCCTTTCTTTTCTTTTGTGTTTTCATTTTTTAAGGAACTAGAGAGGAATTCCTAAACATAAGTCCACCTCACAATAATAACAAGCGAGTAGCAATTGTACACATAAAATGATGAAAATGTTCAGATTGCCGTAGAATCTAGATAAGTGAATAGCTCATACCAGTAAATTATCTCTCGCAGCATACAATCTGTAGGATGTCTCTATTGGTAGTTCTAAGCTATTTCGAGGAGCCTCCAGGCCTGAAAAGTAGTAGACAAACCCATTACACATAGTTACACACCAAATTTTCAAAAAATAATATATATATATATATATAAGTTTATTAAATCTACTTTCAATGAACATGGTGTTTAGATTTAATGATGATGTGAGAATCAACCCTTTATCACATCATATATTCAAAATTGTAAAACCCTCTTAGTTTTGTGAGATTGTACTCTCATTGTTATTAAATAGGAAGATAGATTCAATATTCATGAATAAAGAAATTAGTGCCCTTCGTTAGTCTATTCATACCACTTGAAGTTCCACGGGACTGGGGGGTGGGAGGAGGGAAGAGGGAGAGGGGGCTCACAGTTCGTGTAGTGTGTGCATAACTATTGTTAAATTACTAATTGATGAAGAAACTTCAAAACCAAAAGATCACCTAACTTCTTGTACGTTGTGTAGGCTCTGAATAATTAGCTTTGGAAGAGAAGAAACATGTCAAATAAGCATATCTAACTATCAAAGTAGTTTTGCAGTTTCCTTGAGTGCCACCAAGGACTTAGTAACACTTACCAGCAACATATCTCTTATGAGTACCAACTTTCCTGGCCATGATGTCCTTGTTAATTTCAACGAGGTAGTTCAAGCTTCCCATGCAACTATAATCTGATAAAGGTCACTGTGCTCAAAAAATTATCTACATATTATCCATAAAAACCGAATGCCTCATCTCCCATCTAGCCATTGAAATCCTGCAATCAAGAATAGAATTATATGGGCTCCACATATGGTATGTTTATGCATCAATGAAACATATAAAATGCCTAATGATAGCATTCCTAACTGAAGACAATGATTTATTATAGTGTTTCATGGACAGAGGATAAAGAACTTAGTCATTGCAGCAATATGCAAGAATATTCAGGCCAACTGATTTCCAAATGATCAAAATTCAGTCATTTGTTTCATCGTCTAAATTGCCATACAGAAGAAACAACAAATCTACAAGTTATCTTTCTCTATATAATTGACAAAATTCTTTAGAAAAGTTCTTCCAATCGTTCCAACTCGTCCGTTGAGTAATGTATGAACAATGTTCCTTCTCTTTATACAAGGAGAGATTTCTCTGCAAAAATGCTGTACTTTACAAAGTCAATTTAGCTAATGCATCTCTAAAAGTGACAAAAAGCTGTCGACAATGATAGCAGAAAAGTGCCGTACATAATTTAGTTCGAATAAAGTTCGTATCATCGCATTGATGATAAAGCTGATAATTTAAAGCTTACTTCATAACATGATTAAAGAACCAAGCAATCAGTAGTCATACAACACCTTATCAATGAAGCAAATTCAATATTTGCATCATCACATCGCAAATCATTGATGACAGACTAAACCTTTTCTTGTCACACTTCACCAACTAATAGTGAAACGAAAATAAAACTGCACAATCATTAAGTCATACTATTACCTTATCCATAACAAAACACAATGATGAAATTGCAATCCTCAACACATTCCAAATCTAACAAAATTTCAACAAACGAAGTAAAAAACTCTGATCATTCCAGAAAATATGAAAACGCAAAATACCCAAATTGCTGAATCACAAATAATGCTGTAATGAAGGACTCACATTCGAGAATTCGGATCAGTAAGTTCACCACATTCACAGATGGTTGTGAAAAGTCAAAGTTCAAGTACCAGAGTGCGACGACTGAAGAAGTTTGAGAGAAAGGAATTGCACACAACTTGGATTTGAAAAGGTAGTTTGGAGAAGATGAGAAAGAAGAAAAGGTAGGTAGAGAGAGAATAAGGTATCAATAATGGGGGAAGAAAAGTAGTAATGGTCTTAGCATGACAATCCATGGCTGGAAATCACACCACCAGCAAACCAAAAGCCTCCCTCTCTCTCCTCCCTCTCTCTCTCTCTCTTCTATTTTTGTATCCTTTTTTTTTCCTATTGAACTTTTTTTATTTTTTTTTAGATGGAGGTTACTACTACTTCGGGATGAATCTAGTGTTATAAGGAGCACGATATTATGGTCTGTGCGATTTTGCTCACTAAAAATTGTTTTAGGCTGGGTTTGATTTTACTTTGGAAAACTATTTTGACACATATATATTTGAGGAAAATGAAATTTCACATGTTTGATTTTCTTATAGAAAGATCGATAAAGATATTAAAAGAAGAGTAGCACTGCTATGTATCTGATGCACACATAATGCAGGTTGATTTAGATCTGCGTATTTTTATTTTTATTTTTTTACCCTGACTTTTATGTTATGTTAGTTATACATTTATATTATATTACATTTATGCTATATTAGTCATACTCTTATGTCCAGATATCATATATTTATTTAATACTATTAATTCTAAAAAAAACTCTAATTTCGCCATAATCTGTATATGTTTACTTTTATATGATAATACTTATACTTTTATGTGATATTACTTATACATTTATATTAACAGTCATACATTTATGTAATATATAAAGGTGCAACTAACATAATTAAAAAGTATATCTAACATAACAAAAATGTATGATTGTTATAACTAAAAGGAATGAGAGGTTAATATGTCTATCTAAAAAAAATGCTAAAGTGCAGCTAACCTTACAAAATGTATGACTAACATAACTAAAAGGTAGAGCTGTCATACGGGCCGGCGGGGCGGGCCGGCCCACAACCCACCATAACCCACTATTTGGCGGGGCGGGGCGGGCTTTCTTAATCGCGGGCCTCGAAATCTCAACCCAACCCAACCCACTAGTGGGTCGTGGGTTAGGCGGGCCAACCCACCAATTTTTTATATTTTTTATTTTTAATTTTTTTTAATTTTTTCAAAGGAAAAATAGTATATATGTAGCTTATATATACATTTACTAAGATATATATGCATTCAATTATATATAATATATGAAAATAAATTTTTAAAAAATGTTTTTCACTAAATTTTCTTCATTTTATTATAAAGATGACTCATCAATATTTTTATAAATCATTACTTACATTAGGTAATATTTTTCATCATTATTATTCATTTCTTATCTATAATTTTAATAAAAACATATTTAAAAAAATTAAAAAATATATAAGGTGGGCCAACCCACTAGCCCACGGGCCAACCCACTAAAAGCCCAACCCACCGCGGGCCAAACCCACTTAGGCCCACTTTTTCGCGGGCCTATAAATACTCAACCCAACCCTCCGATTTGGTGGTGCGGGGCGGGCCGGCCCAACGGGCTAAGCCCATTTTGACAGCTCTACTAAAAGGTATGACTAACATTACTAAAATGTATAGTTAACATAGTATAAAGGTCTAACACCTAGAAGCATGTTAGGGTGGATTTTGTTCGCGACCTGGTAGTGCGTGTGGGTGCGTACGGGTGTGTGGCAGGTCGAGTCGACTCGAGTGCACGGATTTAGGGTCTGTGCACGAGGTGCACATAAGTTTTTGTCTTAAATAAAAAAAATTGGGTCAAAATAAATTCTCGAATGAGCTTCCCAAAAATATATTTTTAAAAAACAGTTAAATAGGAGTCAAAAAAGAAATAATACAAGAATTCGGAATAGTTTGTTAATTTGACCAAATCATCATTTGACTAATTCGGTTTAATGTTTCTCACATGATGATGTTCGTCAATATTAGCTGACATATATATGTACATTCATGTGGAAAATACATGATTACATATTAACGGTACAAGGGTTCTATTAATGCTATACTACTATATAATATGTGTGAGGAAAGAATGTTTTTTTAGTTCTCTAAATTTATTTTATTGGATTTTTCATTTTTCGCTTTTAGTTTTCTATATTTAAAAAATATCATATTTTTAATCCTTCAACTTGTTATAGCATGTAAATGTTTTTTTTTAACAATAAATTTGAATATAACACCAAAAAGATTTTTTAAGAGAACACCAAAAAATATATATAAACATCAAATAAAGAAGGACACCTCTTCCCAAAAATTCAAGCTCTAAAAATCGATCTATTCCTCAAATCAATTCTTAATCTTCAACAAAATTTACTTTAATAAATATTTAAATTCAGATATAAACTTTTTTTTTAGTTTCCATTTCCCAATAAGTTAGGAATATTATTTGTGAAAAATAAATTTTCAAAATCAAATTTTCGTAAAAATATGTTTTGTTTCTCGTAGTCACAAAATTCTAACAAACATATTGAGATGAAAAAAATTATAGTTACTTAATGTTAATTTATGTAAGTTATATGAAGGAAATGAAAATTCCTCTATTTTTTGATATAAAATACAAATAATAGAATGAATATGTTTTTAACTTTTCAGTTAAATATAAAAATTTGTAACTTAAAAAGATACCAAATCACACAAGATATCAATAAGTGATATGTACTGCTATAGTAGGTTAAAAGACTAAAAGGTGAAATTTCTTAAATATAGAGGACTTAAAGGCAAAATATTAAAGATAAAAGATGAAAAATCCAATTAGACAAACTTAGAAAACTAAAAAAATTTCTTCCCTATGTTTAATATATATTGTAGTATCTATTATAATAAAAATGAAATCAATCAAGCATAGCATTTATAAGGCTAAATCGAAAAAATCATTAGTTTTTTATGATTTGTAATAATTGGAACTCATAAAAGCAAATTCATATATCCCTAACATTACATATTATGGATTTTTGATTCACTAATCTCACAAAGTTATTTTTCTAAGACTGTCTTATGAGAATACTACCAATAAAATCAATTACTTTTAGTTGACCAATTAAGTTTAAAAAATATTCATTTCAAGTTTTATATACAAAGACCTATATCAATTTGAGAAAAAAAAATCATATTATTTTTTGTCATATTTTATCTATCATCGTTTTTAAAAATGTCAATTTTTTTGGTCTATTTATCTGCTAAAAAAAGGTAAATGTCTTTTATATCCATATTATATTACACATTGACCTCTTCAAAAATCAACAATAAACTTTTTAACATATGACCCTCTTAAAATTTAAGGTGTGATTATACAAGTGTGATTTAGATAAAATTAAATTACTCATAGAAATCAGTGGAAACAATACTTGATTTTTTTCATAGACATTTATTTATGATTTTCACAAATCTTGTGACCTATTTGGTATTTAATAGAAAAAAAAATACCTATAACAAATAAAGTGCACCAAAAATGCATCATTTCAAATATAAAAGATTAAAAAAATAATGAAAATTTTCATCAGACAAATTTTGAGTGGATAAAAAAAAACTCGATTTCCCATAAACCCGAGAGGCTTTCAAAAAGTGAGTGCAGGATATCGCGAAACATAGGATTATGGTACCAAGAAGTCCGGGTGATGTGGACAGCGGGGAGTCGGGGACGCAGTCTTTCGGAAATGACTCATTTGCCCCGAAACCAAACAAAATGAAACTGTTGCTTTCTTTAATTTTGGAAAATTTAGTGGTAATAATTATTTATGACAATATTATTACATATATAAAATGATTTTAAAATGAAATAGTCAAAACCAGACAAAATTAAACAACTCAAGAACAGTTGATTATGCGCACCACGCCGCCTCCATTTGCCTTGCTATGCAACTTGTACATGCTGTATTTATTATTGTACCATAATATATATAATAAATATATAACAAGTATTATATTTCACATACTTTTTTTATTTACTAAGTAATAGTTTAATTGGAGCTTGATTTACTTCAGTATTAATTAGTATTAAGGGTTTGAAAGATAAAAAGAGTCAGATATAAAGTTAGAAAGATGAATTATCACTTAAAAACTCTCAAAAATAAGTTTAACATCTTCAAATTTTAGCCTAGCTATGTATTTTTTTTCAGTTTCTTTTTGTTTCATGCACATGAGTTCAATCATCATATTTGGAAATTACTATTTAAAAATATTTTGAAATCATTAGAAATCACGAGATATTAAACAAAACCTTTTTTTATTAAAGTGGCAAATAGATATAAAAAGAAAAGAAAAATTCATACAAGAGAAAAAAAGAGCAAACCACAATCCGACTAAGCTCCTAAAATGTAGGTCTCATTAAAACTCCAATATAGAAAAACCCAAACGGTGAATATATATTGGGAGAAAAGGAGAATCGTGCATTACTAGGAAAAACAATAAAATCCAAAAATATGGAATGACTCAAAAAGGATGGAACAGAATTCTACCATTGAAAATCCACGTCTAATTTGCAGAGCCTACTAGCCACCTAATGATTTGCCTTTACGCACATGCACACCTCAAACAAAACCTTAATTTTGTGAGTTTTTAATTTATAGTTTAGTCTTTAGACCTTGAATAATAGTTTTTATTTTTTAGCTCTCAAATTGATACTTAACTATTCTTTAACCGAATTGATAATTAATTATTTGTAAGTCCTCACTTCAAAAAAAAAAAATATATATATATATATATATAATTTGATATCTAAACTCTCCTAAAAATAAATTTTGCATATATATATTATTTTAAAAAGATAAATTCTTAAGTAAGACCGTTTCATGAATCTCATTTTATGAAATGGTGTGGGTTTGACCCGATCAATACGGGTCAATGCCTCGATCAACGATCAACTTCCAGATCAACGGTCAATGCTTTCGTCAACATGGTCAACGCCCGGTTAACAAAGCTATGGTAATATTTTTATGTATATTTATTAATATTTTTGTATTAATTAAATTTTTTTATTTGTATGAGATAATACTTTTGTGTATATCATGTAATAATTTTATGTGTATCATGTAATATTTTTACTTCTAAGATTCTAATTTCATGATTAATTCAAAAAATTGTAATTTCACAAGCAATAGTTTTATTCTCATCATGGGATGAAAATATCCCGATATTTGTGCGATATATCCACGATATATCCATTTTTTGGAGGGTGCGATATAGATATGGAGGGTAAAAAAAAAATTTCCCAAAATATTCTGGATTTATCGCGAATATATCAAAATACACCAATATTTGTGCGATATATTCATTTTTCGGAGTTGTGGTATGAAATTGAGGCTAAATTTTTTTTCCAGAATATCTTGAATATATCGCAAAATATCGATATCAATATCGGTTGGTTTTAGTATAAAATGGGAAAAAAATTGGGAAATATTGTGGATATATCATGAAAATATTACAGATATATTGCAGATATATCGCAAAATATCGATATTTTTCCAAAATTTTAATTTATTAGACCAAAATTGAATTTGATTAAAAATTTTATGAAAATTTCAAATGGTACTAATTCTTTTAAAATATTGCTACCAATCAAAGTGATGTGTCTCAGGAATCATGCTCTCGTTTACAGTTTGATTGAACTACTATATATGTTTTTCATTACAAACTCTATCAAATATGTCATGGAGGTCAAACACAAACCAATAAAAAAATGATTGAGTTAATCCACATTACCATTAGAAATGATAGAGAACCGTACCAAAAATACGTGCATAACTATATTCACAATTACCCAAATGAGATGAGTTGATATCTATTTATTGTTTGGACAAAGATAATATTACACCTGCTATTTTTTAACCTCATAGGTCATCATTTGGTACTTGTTAGAGGTTACATAAGTAGTTTTGAATAAATGTCAATTGTTATAACATCTTTATAAAATTTATTATATATATATATATATATATGTTTGTTGTAAATAATTCATTTTGTTGAGATTTTAAGTTAAATAAATGCATTTTTAGGTGTTATAATAATCTCTAAAATCTCATTTTAAATGTCCAAATTTTTAATAAAGTTTCCGTCATTTTTTTCAAAATTTTACGACATCAACATGAGATATCGATATATTCATCGACATATCCATAAAATCAAGATTGCAATATGTGTTGCGATATCGATATTTTCATCCTTGTCATGTAATACTTTTTCTAATTTTTCAAAGGAAAAAAGTATATATGTAGCAAATATATACATATAATAAGATATATATACATTCAATTACATATAATATATTAAAAAAATAAAAAATAGTTTTTTTCAATAAATTTGTTCATTCGTATAAATAAATGACTTATATTAACATTTCAATAAATCATTACTTAAACTTGGTAAGAATTTTCATCACTATTATTTATTTATCATCTATATTCTCAATAAAAATATATTAAAAAATAAAATAAATAGAAGCGTGTCAACCAACTAGCCCACGAGCCACCCACCTACCGTGAGCCAAATCCACTTAGGCCCATCTTTTCGTAGGCTTATAATTACTCAATCCAACCCTCAAATTTGATGGGGCAGGATGGACTGGCCCAACGGACCTAATCCGTTTTAACAGCTCTATATACAATGTAATACTTTTTAAAAGTATTACATGATATAATAAAAGTATTCCTAATATCTTTATATATGTCATATAATTTTATGTAACGATGTTCATGCTAAAAAATCAGAATGATTGACTTACGAAAATGATAGAATTAGGATTAGTCCTTAAAATTTAAGGTTCATACTATAGGTCAACATGAGCACACACACGTGTATATATATATATATATATATATATATATATATATATATATTTATATTAGAATAGAGACCATATATTAATATACATGAGTAAAAAAGTAAAATTAAATTTATTAAAATTAGAAAAATGTAAATATTATTTATATAAGAAAAAATATATTTATTGCAATACACATCTTCTAATTCTAACAGTAAATATAACACAATCTAATTAATATATTATTTAATTCTTGAAATATATGTTAAATTTTGTAATGCAGTCTAAACAATTTATTTATTATTTAGAAAAATTATATATTATTATGTCTATTATATTATTCAACACTTCTTCACTTTTATTTGAAGTTTGATTTTATTGTTAAAATTTAGAACAATCCTTAAATTTTCTTTTCAATTAAATGATAAAAAATGAAAATTAAAGTTTCTCAAATAAATTTCATAATTTATTTCAAAATATATTTCGTAAGAACTATTCAAATTTATTAATTAATAAGTTTGAAAATTTTGAATAATCAACTCATTTTTATTTTAGATTTTACTTTTTATAATTTATTTATGTTTTTCTCTAAACTTCTTAAAACTTAATTATTTGTTTTAGACTGAAAATGTGAGCATAAAATTTTGATATTAGATTCTACGTCATAATTCTAATCTTGAAAATTTACCACTTTTTATAATTTATTTATGTTTTTCTCTAAACTTCTTAAAACTTAATTATTTGTTTTAGACTGAAAATGTTTATCATATGAGCATAAAATTTTGATATTGGATTCTACGTCATAATTCTAATCTTGAAAATTTACCACAAGACAAACTAAAATAAGGTTATAATATATGACTATAAGATTTTCAGTTTATTTACATGATCTTGATTTAAATTGATTTAGATGTCAGAAGATTGTAGTTATATATAGGGTTAATTTCATTTTCCTATTTGTACCATACATGTTTTTTAATTTTGCATCATAAACTATTTTTTCTCCACTCACAATCTATACTACACGTTTTGTTTACTTTCGCAACCTCCAACCAATATTTTCCAGCGAGAAAGCGCCATGTGATTTTCACATGCTAATTGAGGGTTATTTCCATTATTTGCATTTCTAAAACATGAGTAAATTTGGTTCATCAACTATTTTCAATGGTAAAAATATTTTATTTTTGTTTGAACCTCACCATTAATCTTCATTTGTTCAAACAATTTGCGGAAGAAATATGAAAAAAATTAGGGCTAAATTCAATTTTGGAAGGAAAATTAGTTAATGACTTAGAAAATGATGAAAATATCCCTCAATTAGCACATGAAAATCACATGGACACTTTTTCGCCGGAAAATATTGGCCGGAGGTTGCAAAAGTACACAAAATGTATAATATAGGTTGATATGGAGAAAACAAATAGTTTAAGATGCAAAATTAAAAAAACGTGCATAGTACAATTTGAAAAATGAAACTAACCCTTATATATGGGTCCTCCAACATGGCACAAGTGCTAAATCATGCCGAGTTTTTATTGATGGATGAATTCTAATGAGAAAATTATAAGCACAAATAAATATATACACATGATGTATGCATTTTAGATTCATGTAATTGGGTTGACCTAATTCGAATGATGATTTTTACGTGCCCTATGTGTTCTCACATGCTTAAATGTCCGCGCTTACACTCTTTCTTGCATGTTTGTATTCTAACAAATATGTTATACTTTTTAGTTATGTCAATGTAGCCTTTTAGTTATGTTAGTATGACTTTTATGTTATATTAATTTAACTTTTTTATATTACACAGATATGTAATATGTTTTAAACCTTTATGTTATAATAATATAATATTTATGTTAAATTAATTTTTACAAAGACATGTAATATATTTTAAATCTTTATATTATAATAATATAACATTTATGTTGATGGGAATGTATAAGTAATATTACATAAATGTATGAGTACTATCACATAAAGATATGATCAAATTGTGTCAATTTTTTTTTTTTTAAGTTAAAGTATTACATAAATGTTATACAAATATAACATAAAGGTATGAAAATATGAAACTAAATGTATAACTATACTACATGAATTTTTACAGGTATGACTAAATTGATATGAAGATATAAGTAATATTACATAAATGTATGAGTAATATCATATTAAGGTATGCACAAATTATGATATTTGTATATAAAAGTTATACTAATATAATATTATGGTCAACACATGAATTAAAAAAAAATCAATATAATTCTAATACGGATCCAGATCAATCTAATTATATGGATTCTAGATCCGTGTAACTAATGCACATATAACTCAATTATAAGATACTCCAACGCCATACGGATTGATCAAAAATTCAATATCTCAATTGATTTGAAGTGGATTTGTTAATTTATTGTATATTTAAAATAGTCTTTGCACTTTTAGGATTTCAAACTATTATGTTGGGCAAGTTTGGTAATATTTTAAATATTTAATAATTTTTTCTAATAATTAATTAGTAAATTATCAGTGAAATATATATATATATATATATATATATATTCTCTTTTCTCTCCCTCGCTCTAGGTCACGATGACTTCTCTTCCTCTTCATGTTTTGATTTCATGTCAGTTTGTTCCTTTTTTCTATGGATATTCTTCTTCTTCTACTTCCTAGCATGTTGGTGATTTTAATCTCATATTATGACTTCGTGATGTTGAACACCATTTTGTTTTAATGATTTTAAACATTAAAAATCAATTGTTTCAACAAGATGGAACACACTTATCATTTGAAGAAAAAAATGGAGAAAAATATTTAATATGGAACCCACTTATCATTTGAAGAAAAAAATGGAGAAAAATATTCAATATGATATCAGAGAAGAAGACCATGTTTCACGAATTCTAACAGTTGCATCTTATACTAATACTCTACAATATAATGATACATTTAAATATAGGAAATTTACCTTTCGATTATACAAGTTATTTATTTCACCAAAACAATTAATACATTTGTAAACAAGTAATATCTTTCAACCAAATACACATTCTAAAAAATAAGTAATACATTATGGCTATATGAGTAATATCTTTCACAAAATTTATATAAAATATGAATTAACGAGTGTAGGTGTGTGCCAACGGGTGGGACACACATACACCAACGCATAAAGACAGGTCGAAAGTGCATGATCTGTGCACCAGATGCACAAATTTTTTTTGTGTACATACCAGATAAAGAAAAAACATAAAATAACTTATATTTGTTGGTCCCAAGTGGCAAAAGAGGTTTAGAGGGTAGGTGAAGAAACATGTTCACGTTTTTAAACTTTTCTTAAAACATATATCAAACTTCTTATTAGGAAATTACTATTTAGATTTGATGAGACAAAACACAAGTGTAATAGAAATTTAGAGTACACCATTTTTCCCAATGTTTAAGTGAAGTTGGACTACATTTTGAATCTATAGATTAGGATGAAGAATGGAGGAGATCAAGAAAAAGTAGATGTAATCTCAAGTGAAAAACTGTTGTAAGCATTACAAAAACAACTATTGTAAGCTAGAAGGAAATACAGCAGAACAAGCTGTAAGTAGTTAGAATATAACAGAAGCACTGCAAGCTGTATTACTGCATGAAGAACAAGGTTGCAGGGATTGTGTGCTGCATTCTCTAAGACTGAAGACAAGAAGAATAAGGTAATGAAGTTCTAACATCAATGCAGTACGAGGAAGATCATCAACAGTTCGAGGATTGATCACTTCAACAAATCAAATACTAGCCAATAGAGACAAGTTGAAAGATGCAGTACATAGAGCCAATAAGCAGCAGACATGTGGCATGACAGACTTCATAAAGCTGCAACCTAGTACAACCACATTTAAAACTTGGAGTGCAAGACAAGAATTCATTCAATGCAAGTTTCAGACGATATTAAATACAAGCTCTACAACATTGAATATGATTCAAATTTAAGGGAATCGAATGTGTCTTCCTTCAACAAACACTATTGTTGTACGATGTACACTATCGAAGCTTACATCGTTGTACACAATATGCAACTTACAATGCTACTTGCTTTGCTATAGGAAGTTTTCTTCAAAGTTTTATGCAGCAGAAATATACTTAAAGAGTTCTTTTTTAAAACACTTGAAAATATTTATGCTTTTGAAGATAGTTTTATGTTGTACGCACTATGTAGAGATATAGATATATAATAAGCAATAAAACGATAAAGATAGATAGTAGTAGATATATAATGGTTCAATGGTGGAGCTTGAAGAACTTTGTTAAACTAGTTTGATTTACACAACGTACAACTATTACAAACTTTAAACCTAACACACCTATAGTAGCTAGCCTCCACATAGGTTGCTCGAGCTATTTAAATCAAGACTCACATGAGTGATAAAACATTTAGAAAAAAATCTCATTTCTTCAACTAAGGACTCATAAAACAAACTCTAAAAGGATTAAGGATATTCTTGATTTCTTCAACTTCATGAAGCAACCTTTGGGCTTGAGAGTTCTGATCTTTTGTAGGCAGTTTCAGAGAGGTTTAGTGAGTAAGACTTAAGATTTTCAGCTTAGATGTGAAAGCACGGTGAGCTTGTAAGAGTTTAATCGCAAAGTAGTTCAGCTGTTCAATAGTTTACTAGTTATCTTTTTGCATCTCTTCCTCTATTTATAGACTTTGAGTTTCAGGTGTTGAAAAGAGAAAAACCGATAATTAATGCTCAATTCAGGTCCGCATAACTATCATTTAATGTGCCTTGGAGTTTAGTTGTAGTGGTGTCACTTACTATTTTACGGGAACTATAGTCTTTTGCAGCGTGTCTGTCCAACTGTCACTTTTTTCTTTGCGATTGGCTCTCAGCTCAAATGCACAACTTTATCTCTACCGGCCATACTTATGAAGACTTGGACTTGATGTTATAAATTCTTTGTACTTCAATTGTCTGCTGCAATACTAATCTTAGTTCTTCGTGCAACAACTAGTTCTTCTATGGTTTTGTACAACAGTTGTATCCTTTTGTTCGTTATACTCTCGATAGATTATCTTACCACAATTGTATCCTACATCATGCAATAAGTATTTTTCCACACAACTTACAATGGTTGTTTTCTACAACGTGTAGTAAGGTCTTGACTTGTCTTTTCTTCGACCATTCTTCGACCTATTCTAGGACTCTAATTTATTTAAGTTTCACATAAACATTATGAAAAATGGGGTTACTCTAGAGTCCTAATAAAAATGTATTATGTCTCATCAAAATCTAAACACTCAATTTCTAACAATAACAATGCATATTGAACTAATTCATATAAATATAATATTATATATAAAATAACGTGTAAATACTTAAATATAGACTATATATGAAAATTAATAATAGGGTCGACACCCAAAATAACCTAATTAGTATAATTGAGTCCTTTCTACACATATTATATTTTTGAGTCTTTTTTTACCACAAATCCAACAACAATATCATTTAACCCCCACTTTTGTCAACAATGATCAGACACAAATTTAAACCATTCCACACATCACATCGGCGCACCATTAAATTAGGGATTACAAGAAAATAAGGCTTAAATAAAAATTAAGGTTTACACGAAATTTCTGAATATTAGGGTTTAAACAAAATTTCTGCAATTTAGGCGTTAAATGAAAGTTTCTACAATTTAGGCATTACAAGAAAATTTATGCAATTTAGGCATTACACAAAATTTCAGCAATTGAGAAAACATTACACAAATTTTTTTAATGCATTCCACAATTTTTTTTTTACAACATTATGTGATTTTTTAGGGAAAATGGTCAAATAACCTACTAATATTTCCTACTAAGTGCATATAATTCACTCATACTTCTTTAGGTACAATAAAATCATTAATGTTTATCTTTAGCTACATATAATCCACTAATTTTTTTTTTTTACAATAATACCACTAATATTATAAAATACTTCATATAACCAAAATCCTCCTTATTTATTATATCTCAAATTAAATGAGATACAAAGTCAATATTGAAAGTTTTTCTATAATAATTTATTTTAATAAGAATATTATTTCAGTTTTCTTATCAACATTCATAATATGTGCGTACAATTCTAAAATAATATTTATTTTGAAATGAAACACATACAAATTTATTTTTGTAGAAGGAATGAAATGTGTATATTTGTAAGGTAATGTTTTAGGTGAGACCGTCTCACGGATTCCATTCTGTGAGACAGGTTGGGTTGGGTCGGACATAAAAAATTATGTAATACTTTTTGTGTGTACTATGTAATATTTTTCTATATATTAGGTAATTTTTTTGTATTATAGGATATATGAACCGAATTGGGTTGTGTCGGATATAAGTAAAAACGTGTGGATCCTCTAGCGCCGCCCCATGAGCTCTTCTTCGTCGCGCGCGAATTGTGCAGCATGTAATATTTTTGTGTGTATTAGATAATATTTTTATGTGTATTAGGTAATATTTTTCTATATATCAGATAATATTTTTGTAATATGTACATTACATAATACAAAAGATTACATGATATATAGAAAAATATTAACTAATATATCAGATAATATTTTTGTATATGTACATTACATACTAATATATACAAAAATATTATATAATTTATTATATCTGATTTGATTCATCCCGTTTCATGAAATGGAATTCGTGAGACGGTCATGAAACGGAATTCGTGAGACGGTCTGTGAGAGAAGCGCAGTGATTAAATGGGTTTGACAATTCTAAATCCATAAAAATTCAAATTGAAATCCTATGCAAATGGAAATCATTATCACATATATTTTTTCGGATTATTACAATTCAGATATTTAAATAACATATAAATTTAATATCAACATTGTATGTAGTTGATAATTTGTAATCAAATATATCTTTTATTGAATACTGGAATTGGACCCAAGCTAGTTTTATTATTATTCTACTTTTATTCGTATTGATTATATAAAATGATGAGTTTAGAGTGGCTTTCATAAACTTTAGTTTATGATTTAGGTTAGGCGTAGAACCTATTTTAATACAAATTAAGTACAAGAAACCAACGTTATAAATTGAAATATAGGGGCCGATTTCGATAAAAGGAATATACTTAAGGATCCAAATATACATATTCGTAATGAATGGTACGATTATAAGCCTATACTCTTGGATATAATATTTTAAATCGAATAAAATATTATTCAATAGAACATATATAAAACTCATGTATGATATACATTTACAAGGTGAAGGTTTTTCGTAAATTAATAAATTGCAGAGAAGGTACCAAAAGAATGAATAATTGAGCAAAAGGCAGCTCTATAGGACTTTTTTGCAAATAGGTCTTAAGCTATATTATTAGTCAAATACCCCACGTTAGGATGATCATTGGTTTTTTAAATTTAAGCTATATAAAGATGTGACTTACCAATTATGGTTTCAAAGGTGCAATTGTTAATATAATAAAAAATAAATATATTTGAAGGTACTAATTTACAAATTATATATATATTTTAAAACACAAATATTTTTATGCATTAGGTGTCTGGGTCATAACCCATGCAATCCGGGTCTGGAAGGTGTTTTTCACGCTCCAGACGCGCGCTCACGCTCCCACATGCATATCCACGCATCCTAGGTTCGCGTTTAAACCCTAGCCCGTGCTAATGACCTTTTTGTTATGGTTGTCTAACCTCTTAATTATGTTGGTCTAACCTTTTAGTTATGTTCGCGTAACCTTTTAGTTATATTTGCATAACATTTTGTACTGTATTACAGACTTATAATACCTTTTAAAACTTTTATGTTGTAATAATATAACATTTATGCATAATAATTTAACATCTTCGTTATAATAATATAATCTTATGTTATTCTTTAAGTACATAAAGGTTATGATATTTGTACATAAATGTAATATTAATATAACATAAAGGTTTCAACTATACTACATGAATTTTTATACTGAAAAAAGTCTAAGTTATTCACTTAAAAGTTATGAAATCTGTACATGAAAGTTAAACTATTACAACATAATGTTAATGACATAAAAAAAAAAAATTTGGGCGTGGATCCGAGTTGGACCGAACCCCCACCCGATCCATGCACACCTAGTTGTGGTTCACACAAACACTACTCATTTTAAAAAAGTGTATCAAAAGGAAATTATGTTTTGTTGTGCGAACTATTAATATGTTTCTTAAGAGATCTGTGCACCTGGTTCACACAAACACTATTCATTTTCATTTTAAAAGGTGTATTGAAAAGAAATTGATGTTTTGTTATGCAAACTATTAATATGTTTCCTTCTTACTACTCACACTTTAACATATTATAAATTAAAAAAAAATCATATTTTTAACACATAATTATCCTTCTGAATTTTTTAAGCATTTTAAGGAAGAAAAAAAAACCTTCCGTCTAGGCATGTGACACTAATAAAAATTAAAAAAAAAAAAATATATATATATATATATATATATATATATATAAAAGCCTAAAAATATGTCTTCATTTAGAAAATAAATTTTTTGAATGAGATTGTCTCACTTGTCACATTCTGTAAGATTGAATTGTCCAATTCTACACACCTAAAATAATACAAAATGGATTATCGACATGTAAATCTTCTAAATGAATAAGTTTTGTGTGCAACTGGTGCATGGATCTTAGATCCATGCACTCGGATTGGGTCGATCCGGATTCGTACAATTTTTTTTTCTGACATTTATGTTATAATAGTCATATATTTATGTTATGTTAGTCATACCTTTATGTCCAGATATTATAACCTTAGTGTAATATTTTAACTTAAAAAAAATCATTGACCTTTATACTATGTCATATATTTATGTTATATTAGTCATACATTTATGTGAAAATATCATACATTTATCTAAAATATTAAGGTACAACTAACATTACTAAAGGTATGACAAATATAACTAAAATGTATGACTAACACTATATAAACGTATGAGTAACATAATATAAAGGTATGACACCTGGGAGCAAATTTGTGCGCGGATATCTAGACGCGTGGCGGTGCGTCAGAACGCGTTAGACCCAAATGCATTGATTTAGAATTCATGCACCAAATATATAAAAGTTTTTGACCTTTTAAATAACGATTCATTTAACAGAAAAACTAAAGAAGAAATAAAGATTCATTTCATAGATTTGTATTCATGATAAGACAGATTTTATAAGAAAATGTCACATACCTTATAAAACAATTGTTTTTGAGTATGTCTTATGTGAGTCGGTCACACATAAGATCTAGTACAAAATGGAATTCATATGGATTAATAAAAACGGTTCAACTCATTTAGTATGTTAAATCCATCTCACATAACATTCTAAAAAACTCTATCTCACGTAATATATGTGAGATGGTCTCACGTTAGTTTTTGCAATATTTTTTCTTCTTTTGGCTTTGAAAAAAATGTAGTTTGTGTAGATTGAAAATCGCGCGTGTCCTCAAAAGTAGTTTCGACTAGCTAACCAAATATAAAATTCCAAATAAGATGCTATGTTTCTTTTCAAGGTTCTCATTCAATTTAATCATAATCTTGATAATTGATTATTCTGATAAATTAATCAATCAAATTATACAGACGGGCTGTTGCAAACTCAACCACTCTTAAAATAAATCGGAAGGAAGAGACATGCAAACTTTCAAAAATAATTAAATCACTCACTTTTAAACTAAAAATGAGAAGCAAGTTAACCCCAATCTAAAATAGCTTCTTTGTTTTTTACTTTCTATTTTAAAATAAATTTAGCTTCTTTTTTTTTTTTTACAATTCTAAAGGCATCCCTAGCACTGTACAATGTTGTATAGTAAATTTTGCACTATTCTAATATAAAAAAAATGACATTTATCTTTGACAGTTTGCACTATTTTTTGCACTAAAAATGAATATTACGTAATATTCCATGTAGGGAAATAGTTGTAATTTTAATGATGACAAAACTCTATATAGGTTAGTCAAGTCTTAGATTAGTTGAGTCTTAGAATAGCCGAGTCTTTTTATAGCTAAGTTCGAGTTTATGCTGAGAGCATATTCTCAGTGCGTAATCTACTGTCAAATTGAAGATATGAAGATTGAAGACTCAATAAGCTAAAAAACTGAAGATGGAAGACTCTACAAGCTGAGGAATCTTGTAAACTTACGAAATGAAGGAATGATCTCAACAAGACTAAAGCTTAAAGATTTGGAGGACAATTAATAATTGAGATTCACTAATAAGACCCCATAGTGAAATATGATGAAACTTTATCAGTTGATCATTTGAGCTGAAGACCCTTATATGCTGACCCAAACAAAGATAGTTAATTGATGAGCGCGTAAAGATATAAATAAGCTGAAGTCTCATAAGTGAATAGTTTAATACATGCATCAAGATATATTTATGATAAGTCTACAAGAGTCATAAAGACAAATGTTGAAGTTAACCTGTTACAAATCAGAAAGATGTTACATAGATTGACGAGTTATGATTGAAGATCAATATAATTACAAACATTGTCTCATATACAAAAGTTGGGGAGAGTTGAAGTTTTAAGGATGCCAAGTCAGTGAAGTTTATGTTAGACACAATAGAATAAGGTAAACTCACCGATCTTCAGAGCTCACATCCAAGTATAATTTGACCTTAATGTGTCGAACACATTTTAAAAAAAGTAGCGGACCTTGCTGCAACCTTGAACAATAAAGGAGAGCCAAAAGCTTAAAATTAAGGAGCAAGTCAAATTCAAATTCATAACTCCCTTTAATGGTTGGAATCAAGAATCTCTCTTATAAATTAAAGATATCTCTCATTTTGAAGACAATTGATCACTTAGAGCCAAAACCATCTATCACTTTGAAAAACAAAAATTGATCATTGAAACTTATCACTTGACCCTGAACATACACTTCAAACTAGAAGCTCAAATTTGAAATTAAAATTTGAGAGATTCTTGAGCTGAGAGCTAAACTTGATCGTCGAGATAAACTCTTCAACTTAGGTTCCTCTAGCCTTAGATCTCGATAGATAGACAACTTGAGAGTGTTCATTTAAAGAGAAAAACCTTCTTTTCACATCCTTACGAGTCCTCTTGAAGAGTTGAAATAATGTTCTTGAGTTTTGTTGTCCTTGAAATATAGGATAGGACCTCCTTGATTGATAAGGAATAATTCCTCAATTTTGGGAAGAGTCATTAATCCCCAAGTTTTGGAATGTACTGTGTTTTTCCCCAGGTTATTGAGACGAAATTGTTTCCCCAAGTTTGAGAGGGTTTTCTCCTGTTAAAGGGGCGTAAAGTGTTGAAAAATACGTTTGTTTAGTGGATTTTCTCAGGTGTTTGGGAAGAGAAGAAGACGTAGAAGGATTACATATCATTTGAACCTCTATAAGTTGACTATGTGAATTACTTGTCTACTTGCTTATATTTTTATACTCTAGTTGACTGCGCAAGAACACACTCACCCTTTATCTCTTTGCATGTTTTATATGTGATATTTAGTTGTCTATCTGCTTAAAAGAGAGGCCCCCTATTTTACGCAAGTGCTTAAGTTGATATTCTGTTAACAACTTAACAAGTAAATTGTGAGTTGTTGATCTATTATCAACTTGAGCATTCTATTTATTTACATTGTTTAGATCTTTATTTTTATCTAATATCTGACATCATTTCAGCTTACATGCGCTCTTAACTAAAAATATAAAAAATTAATAATGTTGAGTCTTTCACCTCCTCTAAACTTCCAGTTGACTTTTTCGAGACTTACATTTTTTTATTAATAAAAACAAGAATGAAAATAAAAGAAAAGGAAAAAAATGAATTAAAAAAATTAAAAAGAAAAGAAAAAATGATTATCAAAGGTTTTGACCCTATATTTACCTGGTGCAAAGATGACAATTGAGAAAAGTTGGTACAACCTTTTACATCACTACTTGAACATAAAAACGTCAAATTCAAATATTTTTAGAACAGTGTTGAAGATGCCCTAACAATAACTTGTATGTAAACATAACTTTGTCCCTTCAAACAATATAAAAAAGTAAAACTAACATATATAAATCTAAATCGTGTTTTAATAGAAGTTTTGTAGTTAAACTGCTGGAAAAGTAATTATTTTTACATTTTTATTAGAAGCATTTCTATTCTCAAATGTTAACTTTTAGTTGACAACGAATTTATCTATAATAATCACTTATTTAAAAAAAAAATCAAATACAAAACCCTCTTATTATCTAAGTTATGTTCAAATTGATGTTTTTAAATAAATGGCTTTTTAGCACATTGTTGCAAACAGGTATGGCTATGGAGTGAGAAATTTTTGAAATTTACCGTCGTTGGCTAGGGATGGGGATCATACTTCCCACTCAAAATTTATGTATATACACTTTATAATATTTAAAATAATTTAATTAAATATTTATGTAAATTAATTGTTTATAGAAGAATGATGAAAATTCATTAAAAATATAATTAAATATTTATCTTTATGCTTTAATTAAATTAAATTATTTATATTTGATTGCACTTTGTTCATTTATTTATTTGATTATGTATATTGTAGCACTCCGGACCAAAAATGACGCATAATTTATTAATTTAATATTTAAACCCATAATTCAATAATTATGTGCGTATATTTTGACTGTCTAATTAATTAAGTGCGTTTCAAATACGTGTTTAAAACTTGAATTAGACGGATAGTTTTCTTGGACATGGAACATAGAATATTTTCATACCATTAGATGCGTGTTGATGAAATGAGAAGATAGAAACGAACTAGGGGTCAATCGGAGACCCGTAGCTTAAACGACGAAGAAAAGGGCAAAACACGGAGTTTTGGAAAAGAAAAGCGAAAGATATTTACGGTGACTAGTAACAGAGATTTTTATGTGAATAGTAACGTGGACTTTTCACCCGATGAATAGTAATTCTAGATTTTTTAGATGAATAGTGTTTTCGGAAATTCTATAAATAGAGGTGTTTTCGATTCGAAAATCACCATTTTTCCAAACGAGCCGAAAGCGACGAAAACTTGTAAGTCTCTCTCTTTCCAATATTCTGCCTCCGGCGTGCCGGCGCCGGCGCTGGCGCCGCCAGTGGCCGGAAAATTTCAACGTTGTCGGTTTTGATCGATTTTCGCACACGACGTAGGTCTCGACAAGACGAATCTAGGATAGGTCTCGGAATTTAATTCCGATTTCTCGTTCGCCGGAAAACGGTGAAAAATGGCCTCCAAACCCTAAACCCTAGCTTTGACCACCTTTTCTCTCTCCTCCTGTTTTCTCACTCCTTCTCGCCGGAGCTGCTGTCGGAGGTCCTCCTGGTGCTGAGGGGGTGTTGCTGGAGGGCCGGCGCCGCCGTGGGTGGCGGCGCCGGAGTTGAACAGGTTGTGTGTGTGTGTAATCGTGCATGTGTGTGTAGTGTGTGTGAGTGTGTTGTTGCTGTTGTGGGCGGCGTCGGGTGGCGCCGCCATGTGGAAACTTGTGGCCGGCGCTGGTGATGCACCAGCGAGGTTGGTAGGGTGGTGGCCGGTGATTGGAAGTCGCCGGCCAAGCTGTGTTTTCAGGTGTGTTTATATATATATATACGTGTGTGGTGTATTTGGTTGTTGTAGGTGTGTGTGGCTGGAGAGGGGGTGGCCGGCAACTGGTAGTCACCGGCCGGTGTTTCAGGTGGCTGGGGGTGGTCGCCGGTGACTGGAAGTCGCTGGCCGGAGCTGGGGAAGGGTAGGGTTGTTTTTGCATGCGTGTGTGACGAAGGGTGTTTGCGGCTGTTTTTCCGGCACCACTCTTGCCGGAATCCGGCGAAGGATGGCTGGAGGTAGTAGCCGGTGGTGCAGGCTCGCTGGTGGACGAGGTGGCGGCGGCGCAGGACGGCAGCGCCGCAGCTGGTGGCGTCGGGAAGTGGGCTGGTTGAGCAGGGCGACGCCGGGAGCGCTGGGCCCCGAGCTGTCGAGAAAACTCGGCAGCTGCCGAGAAGTGCTGACCCAATGCCGCCAAGGCTGCCGAGAAAACTCGGCAGCTGCCGAGACACGCCGCCGAGGCTGCCGAGACACGCTGCCGAGGCCGCCGAGTTTTTACCCAACGCCGGGTGCGCGCGCGCACGTGCGTGACCCGTCGGGTGATGGGTGCACACGCGACGTCGTGTTTTCGATTCGAATCCCGTTTTTTTCCGTCATACATCATCATCGAGTCGTCGCCGACGAGATGTCGTTGACCGAGGGTTGTGGGCCCGGTCAAAGTCAACCCTTTGACCAAATTACCAAAATACCCCCTAAATTTAAAATGATCCGTTTGAGCTCGTTTTAACCCCGATTGAGCTCATTCTTTTTCCGTTATGACCCAAATTTCATCCTCTATCATCTCAACTTCTTGGATTGATTATCCACTCTCGTTTCTTCAACTCCAATCTTTAGATCTCTCGATCCGTCGCGCCTTTAACGATCGTTTTTCCTCCGGAATCTTTTACAACTTTAATTATACATTATTAAGGATTTAAGAAACACCATAATTGTGTAGGCTACTTGTTGGATTGAGCCTTGAGTTATCTGATCTTTGGTACTAGCTACTCACGCGGAAAACCACCGAACAAGGTGGGGGTAATTTCTATCTCTTTATCTGTTTACTGTTTTCCCTATTAAATGCATGAATTGCGGAATACTAAATGCTGTGAATATAATTGTTGTGTCATACTTTATACTGTGAAAGAACTTTGGTTCACATTGCATGTTCAGAGGGTCTTATGGACCGAAAAAAACTATCTCCCACCCCTTCTACTACTTTGATAGGTTTGGTGGTCCTTGAAATGCACCAACGGTATTGAGACCGTTTTATAGGGTAAGACGGGGAATACCCGCACCTATTCGTCCTTTGCCATTTCTAATATCTGCTTTGCATTTTACGTGCGGTGACAACGTGCCAATTGATACCTTTATTTTCTTTCTGTTTTATATATCTGTCGTATGTTATAAGATGTGGAGTTATCCTCACGAGTGTATTCCACGCACTCACCCCCTATTTTGTACTCACACTACAGGAGATGATGAGCATGATGAACCCTAGATGGAGAGAGAAGGTGCTATGTCTGGGCTTGTGTAATTAGGATGGTGTCACACAAACATTTCTAAACAATGTTTTAATTATTTCACGTTTTGTAATAATTTCGTATATGTTTTGGTTGTGAGATCCTGATGAATTGTTCCGCTACGAATGTTGAGTTATCGGTTGAGACCGATTGTTGATATGTGAATGTTTCACATCGTCCCTTACCTCTTTCTTCTGTCGTCTCTTACTACTTCTGTTTGTGATATATGTCCCTTGCTATTTCTTTCTTCATGCCTGTGTGAAAACTCTGATAATTTTATGAAAGAAAACATGGCGTGACATATATTGAAGTCATTTGAGTTAACAGTGAAAAAAGAAAAATTAAATTAGAAAGTCTTTGCAGAGAAAGAGAATCTGAACTGGGCGGACAATGAGGGAAATTGTCTCCCGCCCCGCTGCCAAACCTGATTGCAAAAGTTTTGAATTTCTTCGAGTATTAACCATTTTTATAGCATACTCAATTGCATATATAGGTACTCATATTTTAATTGAATAAAATATGAAAAAATTCAGTTACATTTTATTTATTTATATCGTGAAATATATATATGTATATATATATATAAACTATTTTTAAATAATCCAATTTCAAATTTACATTTCACTTCTTATGAGAAAAGACATGATATAGACCACAATATTCTAATTAAGATGTGCCCAACTCAATTTTAACACTTATGAATTGCAAAAAGACCAACATGATCTTTTAAAAAATATTATTTGTCATAAAATATTTTAAATTAATATAAAACTAAAACTTCAAATTCATGTATGTGTATCCACACGTTTCTTTTTCTTTTATTTTTTGGTTATTTTATCATAAATTGATGATTAAATCGATTTTGCACGTGTTAATCGTCGATGGCTCAACTAGGGGTGAGCACGGTCCGGAGCAATCCGGAGATTAGGGGATCTCCGGAACCGAACCGAAATTCGGAGATTTCCAAATTTGGATCTCCAAAACCGAACCGTGAAAATAATTCTCCGGAACCGAACCGAACTGGTTTTCGTTTCGGTCCAATTCGGATATTCGGGTCTAACGGGACAATTCGGTTCGATTTCTGGGATTCGGAGATTCGGAGTTCTCCGATATAAAATAACTGTTTGAATCAAACAAATTACATAAAATAGAAAAATTTATAGTGCAACATAATTTAATTTAAATATCAATACCAATTCCAACATAAGCAAAATAGTTACAGTAGATGTTTGTTCAAAACATAATAACATAAATTTAGCAAATTTTTTGACAGTATTGCCTATTTAGAAATGTAGAATAAATCAATTATCTTAATAAAATGTAAAGTAATACATTATTTAAGTTTGTAAAATTAATAAAACCAATTATTTGATTAATACCCATTGTAGTTAATAGATTTTAAGTGCTCCCAAAATTATTCATTAAAATTATTTTATTTTATTATTTAATTGTTATTTTATTCTATGAAGTCTTAAAAAAAACATAATAAATAATAATAATAATACACTTCAATCAAATTTGTACCTAATCTAATATAACAATACAAAAAAAATGAATTCAATGATAATTAAAAATTTATATATAGTTACTTCTTTGAAATCGGTTCTATTCGGTTCTGAATCGATTCTTCGGTTCGGTACAATTCGGGTTTGACACAAAAATTAATTGGAGCGGTTCAGTTCGGATAAAGTCAAATAGTCAACGGTTCTTTATCGGTTCGGATTTCTCCACAGTTCGGTTATCTCCGAGATCCATGCTCACCCCTAGGCTCAACAAAGGTCTGACTAATATAATTAAAACTAGTTCTACTTTATACTTTACTAATGTAATAAGTTAATTAAAAAAAGGTGATAAAAATAAAATAATCAACAATAAAACGAATATAACAAAGATAAGAATCTAACTAAATGAATATGCTATATTATAAGAATATTAACAGGTCTAAACTTCTTGAATCAGTCAAAATAATGTAAATGGTTCGGTCAAGATTATTTATTTAATTTATTTATTGTTTAATAGAAATAGACAGCTAGTTTCTGATTGAATTGATGGATTATCGGCCATGGGCATTGAATTGCTTATCTCTTATCGACATTAGGATTGATAATAAGATATAGATAAGTATTAGAATTTGACTTCAACATATTTTTCCAGAGATATTAAAGAGGACGTTTAAAAAACTATATTCTAGAAAGTGTTGAACATACTTTTGCCCATTTAGTTTTACTATAAATCAATTTATTATATATTTTTGGTGTAGATATTTAGAGCAATAATAGCCAGCAAGTAGGAGACATGTAGGTTTCATATTGGACCCCAATCATACCAGAGAAAGCATAAAAATTAAAATGTAATAAATACATAATAAAAGTGTTAATTATTAGGTGTGCATTTGGTTCTTATTTATACAAATTTAAACAAATATGTGTATTTATATAAATAGACATATATTAAATAGGAAAAGTTCCAATATCTATGATTCGGGCCTTTATCAAAAATTTGATCATTAATTTGTAGGTTTATATAATGTTTCTTTACATTTTAATTTTTTTTTTCAATTTTAGTCGTTTAGTTTTAATCAGGAATTTGATATCCGGAAATAATTGCTAAAATGAATGATAATAATGTTGATGATATGATCTAAATATGATTTGGGAAGAATTTGATTGTCTGGGAGGAAAATGGATCTATATTGCACTAAATGGACAAAGAAATCCCAATATGCGGTGGACATATAATTTTCCTTCAATATAGCGTCATACAATTAAAACACTCAGCTTGAGTTGGATATATTTGCATCGTTAATGTTCATGTCAGCAATTATTATTGGAAATCGAATGTCGAAAAAAAAAATTATAGGACCAATAGGAATTAAACTCATAAAACTAGTATGTGGACCAAAATGAATATGACTCAAATTATAGGATCAAAATTGAAACATATCCTATCAAATATATACATATTTAATATGCATGTATGTTTGTGTTGAAGAGTATTTTAGGAAGGATTTTACAATCATAGTACTGGAGTGTTGTTGGTGGTGTTTGGATTGAAATAAATTCGAAATTCAATCACTTTTATTTTAAATTAATTTTTTTAAAATTTGGATGAAATTCAAATTCACTCTAATTTAATAAATTAATTTAATATACTTATATTTCAGATCGTTTATTTCAAATCATTCAATTCAAACACAATCTAAATGTATCACATTTTTTATCGATAAACACACGAGAAATAAGAAAGGAAGAAGGAAGTCATAACGTGCATTTATAAGAAGAATGCGGCTATCTGCATCCCAGAACTTACTAAACATACCCCATTTTTAGTGTTTTTATATTTTTCATTTGTATAAAAATAGGGTGTGTTTAGTAAGTTTTGGGGTGCGGTTATAAGAATAAAGATGTAGAATTTTATAATAGAAATTAATGATGATTATACGACATGTATATTTAATATAGGGACACGGAGTGTAGTATCAATCAAATCACAAACACATATGAAAACAAAAGTTAGTTTGAAAGAAATGAAAAGGGAATAATTCATAGAAAAAAATAATGGCATGATGATGTGCAAGTTCATATGCCATGTGCATGAGCATGAAACCAACCTCTAAAGCATTTGTGTTTTGAAAAAAATGAGTTAATGAGTGAATGCATCAATTAATTTGGACCACCTCTAAAAGGGACCATTCTCTTAATAAATACTTAACTAACCAACCTCACAACCACTTAATAACTCTATATCTCTATATATCACGCTCCGTTTTTATACTTAAAATATCAGAGTTTTCTTTTGGGCGTGCAGGAAGAAAGAGAAAAGAGACGTACATTTTATAACTGAAACCTCGGAAACAGTTAAAGATACAATTTTACATGTTTAAAATCATCGGCACATAGCCGGAAGAAAACATTGAAAACATAACAGTGGAAAATCATCAGCATCCATAATCATAGAAGTACAGTTTAACTTTACAAACGATTGATATTGTTTAAAAAGGTAAAATCGGAAAATGAAAAGAGAAAAAGATCACAACTTATATGGCACCCCTCTCTTTACGCTTCTCTGCTTTCATTGTTACCTGTAGCGTGAATACACGCGGGGTGAGTGCGTTGAATATACTTGTGGGAGTAATTTCCATATTTTAACGTTTGTTAAGTAGTTAAGTCGTTTAAATAATTACAAATACAACAATTAAACTCAACACGTAGAATGCATAACACATAACATAATGACACGTAGCTGTAGATAGGTGCAAAGGCAACCTATCTTACCCTATAAATGGTTTTTATCCCGTTAAATCTTTCATTACGGACCATTGGTCCCTCCGTAGTATATTCTTGGACCATAGTTCATTCATAGTAAAATCTTGGACCATAGTCCCTTCGTAGCAAAATCTTGGACCGCAGTCCCTTCGTAGCATAGTTATGACATGCATGTATATTCATATAATCCATAGAACGTAAGCACGACATAAGAAATTCAACCTTTCATAGCATTAAAGAATCGTTTCCTAAATCTTAGATTTACATAACATACAATTATCATACATGCATTTATTAATGGAAACATAAGAGTTAGGGTTTAGAAGTAATCCCACCTTGTTCGGTGGTAACCCTCGTGAACTCAGAATCTTAAGCTTAAGATCTTTCCTTAACGTGAAAGCCTACACATGTAAACGAGGGTTTATTAGATTCTCGTTACTGTCACGCCCCAAAATCTTTTCATATTTTATCAGAGTTTCACATGGGCGTGAAGAGAGAAAAAGCAAGGGACACACAACTCGTACAGAAAGAAATAGTAGGAGACGATAGAAGAAAGAGGTAAGGGATGAAGTGAATTTTTCACTTATCAACGATCGGCCTCTGCCGATAGCAATCGATCTCACTACTGATAAATTACATCATACACAACGGAATAAAACATCAGGATCTCACATCCTTACATGTATCAAAATATTACAAAACCTGAATCTCATAAAACATGGTTTGATAAAGTTTGTGTTACATCATTCTAAACATGCGATTCCAAAGATAGCACCATCTCTCTCCAACTAGGGTTCGTCGATCTCATCATCTCCTGTAGTGTGAGTACAGGTAAGGGGGTGAGTGCGTGGAATACACTCGTGAGGATAAAATCCGCCTCTTGTGACTCATAACAGAAATAATTACCGAAGATAATCTCCAGTCATGTTATCACATCACATAAAAGCAAAGCAGATATTAGAAATGGCAAGGGAGGAATAGGTGCGGGATTCCCCCATTTTATCCTATATAACGGTCTCACTACCGTTGGTGCATTTCAAGAGGACCACCAAACCTCAACAGAGTAGTAGAAAATAGCAAGAGACGAACAGAGTGGACTTTGGTCCTTTCACAGTTATTATGGCACATCAATTATAATCACAACACTTAGTATTCCTCAGTCATGTATTTAATAGGGAAAACAGTAAACAGATAAAGAGATAGAAATTACCCCCACTTTGTTCGGTGGTTACCACGTGAGTCGTAAGGTCTAAGGATCTGATAACACAAGCTCGATCCAACAAGTACTCAAGCTCAATCCAACTAATACTTAAGCTCAAACCAACGAATAGCCTACACAAGTTACGATGTTCTTAGATCTTTATTAATTATAAATAAAGCGTTATACGTTTCTTCAATAAGAAAGACGATCGTTAAAATACGCGACGAGTCGAGAGATCTAAAGATTGGATAAGAAACGAGCTCGTTCGGAGTTGATACAAGTTCGACGATGTATATAAGTTTGAAGGTAAATTGGTATCAAAGGTTGACTTTGATCGGGCCCTCGACCCTCGGTCGACGACCTCTCGTCGGCTAAGACTCGATGATAAAGTACAAAGGAAAAGGAACGGGAAAAGATTGAAATCATGGTGTCACGCGGCGTGCGCCCAGCACCCGGCGTCCGCTCCCAGCATGCCTACTCAACGCATGACCGTGCCCCTTGGCGCACGACCGTGCGCCAGCTTCCAACAACTTCTGCCTGGTCGCGCACGACCGTGCGCGAGCTTCCAGTGGATCCTGCTGGCTCGCGCACGACCATGCTCTCCAGGCACGACCGTGCGCCGACCTCCAGTAACCTTTGCCGGCTGGCGCACGACCGTGCACTCCAGCATGACCGCGCGCCAGCGCGCCCAGTAGCCTCCCCGGCTGCCTCGTTGCTGCCCGGCGCCTCTAGCTACTCCGTTCCAACCTACTCGTTCCAAACCACTACATCTCTGATACAAAACCAATCTTTCCCAACCCCATCTCACACACACAAACATATATATATTTATATATATATATATGCAAACGCACACATCATCAAAATACTTGGCCGGTGATCTTCGGTCGCCGGAAACCCATCGTCACAACTCGCTGGCGTATCACCAGCACCGGTTATCACTTTCCTCATGGCGGCACCACCTGTGCCGCCCCCAACAGATATCACACACACACAAACTTGCATATAACATACCCAACCCGATGTAGCTCCGACACCACCACTCACGACGGCATCGTCCCTCCAACAACTCACTTTTACCTTCGGGAGAACCTCCGACAACATCTCCGGTAAAAAGGACGGAGGAAAAAAGAGAAAACCGAGGAGAGAGAAAATTTGGCTAGGGTTAGGGTTTAGGGTTTTGAAATGTTTTTTCATCGTTTTCCGACGAACAATAAATTGGAATTGAAATCCGAGACCTGTTTTAGACTCGTCTCGTCAAAACCTACATTGTGTGTGAAAATCGGCCGAAACCGACAACTTTGAATTTTTCCGGCGAACTCCGGTGGCAGCACCACCACGGCGGCGGCGGCACCGGTGGTGGCGCGCCAAAGGCCGAAAAAGAAACGAGAGAGAGAAGAGAGACTTACGTGTAAACATCACTTTTGGCTCATTCGAAGAAAGGATGAAAAATGAACTGAAAGAGCCTCTATTTATAGATTTCGAAGGTTATTATTTACCAGTAAATATCTCGTTTTACTATTCATCGTAAATATCTTCTGATATTTCCGAAACCTCGTGTTTTGTTCTTTTCATCGCCGTTTGAGCTACAGATCTTCGATTGATCTCTAGTTCATTTCTATCTTCTCATTTTTCCAAAACGCATCTAGTGATATAAAAATATCCTATGTTCCACGTCTAGGTAAACTATCCATCTCGTACATGCATTAAACACTTATCTGAAACACACGTATTTAAACAGTTAAAACATACGCACATATATATTAAATCCTGAGTTTAAATATTTAATTAATAAATTATGTTTCGTTTTGGTCCGGGGTGCTACAGTTACGATAAATACGTATACTTTAACAGAACTCTCTCTCGAAGAAGCATTGAAGGAAAAGAAATGAAATGAAGGTTCGAAACCAGATCATAGGAATGAAGAAATGAGTGTGGAAGGTTAAACATGTGATCATAAGGTGAAAGGAAAATGATTAGAGTTTTGAATGGAGGAAAAATGGGTTAAAACAGAGGAAAAACGAGCTTAAACGGAACGTTTAAAGGTGCAGGGGCGTTTTCATCAATTTTGGTAAAGAGTTGACTTTGATCAGGGGTATTTTTATAAAATCAGAAATGTTTTGGGGTCTTTTTGATATATTAAAAACCTTTGGGGTAAAAATGTAATTTTCGGAAGTTCTGGGGTCAAAGTCTAAAGCTTGAAAACTTTTGGGGGTTAAAACATAAAACTCATAAATTTGAGGGCTAAAACGAGATTTTAAAAAACTTAGAGACCAAAACGTAAAATCACTTAAAACATAGGGCTTTGCAAAAAGGTCCCCCAACTCTTCAAAATTGCAAAAAGACCCTTCCCCTCCTAAACCCCTCTTGCCCGTCGCCTCCCACTGTTCCCACCACCACATCACGACCGGCGACACCGCGTCGTCGGCCACCTATCCCATCACCACACCGGCGCGACCTTCGCGCCGGCCACAATCACCAAGTACGGCGCCGCTACGCACGGCACAACCCACAACACACACATACCTCTGTACACACACACTCTGTGTAGCGCCCCGGATCAAAACGAGCATAATTAATTAATTAAATATTTAACACATGACTTAATAAGTATGTGCGTTTATTTTGACTGTTTAATTTATTACGTGCGTTTCAGAGACGTGTTTAATGCATACTTTAGATGAATAATTTTCTTGGACATGGTATATAGAATATATCTATACCATTGGATGCGTATCGAGAAAATGAGAAGATAGAAACGAACTAGGGGTCAATCGGAGACCTGTAACTCGAACGGCAAAAAAAAAGGGCAAACCACGAGGGTTCGGAAATATCAGAAGATATTTTCGGTGAATAGTAAAATGAAGATATTTACGTGAATAGTAACGGAGACTTTTTCAACCGATGAATAGTGAAACGGGATATTTTGGATGAATAGTAACTTTCCGGATTTCTATAAATAGGAGCTCCTCCGACTCATTTTTCACCCTTTCTTCGAACGAGCCAAAAGCGACGAAAAACACGTAAGTCTCTCTTCTCTCTCTCGTTTCTGTTTCGGCCTTCGGCGTGCCACCACCGGCGCGGTGGTGCCGCCACCGAAGTTCGCCGGAAAATTTCAAAGTTGTCGGATTCGGCCGATTTTCGCACACGTTGTAGGTCCCAACGAGACGAGTCTAGAACAGTTTTCGGATTTCAATTCCGATTTCTCATTCGTCGGAAAATGGCGGAAAACCGTCTCCAAAACCTAAACCCTAGCTTTGGCCACCTTTTCTCTCTCTTACTGTTTTCTCACTCTAACTCGTCGGAGAAGCTGCCGGAGGTAAGGGTGCCGAGCTGGAGGGCCGGCGCCGGATAAGGACAGAGTATATATATATGTTACGTGCATGTGCGTGTGTATTTAAGTGTGTTAGTGTGTGTGTGTTGCATGCTGTTGGGGGCGGCGCCGGGTGGCGCCGGGTGGCGCCGCCGTGCGGGAAAGATGGGCCGGCGATGGGAGGTCGTTGGCGAGGTGCTCTGGTGGGTGGCCGGTGGCTGGTGTTTGCCGGCCAAGCAACAACAGTGGGTGTGTGTGTGATTCACCTTGTGATGTGTGTATATGTATGTATATATGGCTGTGTGTGTGGCTTGGGTTGGCCGGGAAAGGTTGCCGGCGATGGGGGGTCGCCGGTGGAGGGGTTGGGAACGGTCGCCGGCGACGGGAAGTCGCCGGCCGGAGTTTTGGAAATTTGGGGTTGGGTTCGAAAATCTGAGTATCGAAGGGTTTTGCGGCGTACTTTTCAAGCACTATTCATGCCGGAATCCGACGAAGGATGGCCGGAGGTGGTAGCCGGTGGTGCAAGGTTTACGACGGACCTGGAGGTGGTGGCCGGTGACGGAAGGTCACCGGCAAAAAGCTCCGTTTTCAGGTGCACGGTCGCGCACGGGCGCACGTGGTCGCGCACGGTCGTGCACGGTTGCGCGCGCGTCGGGAGGAGCTACTGGACGTTCGCGCACGGTCATGCGCGGTGGCACGGTCGTGCCCGGGAGGAAATGACCGTGCGCGGTAGGGCAGATGCCGGAAAATACCCGTCGATCTTAAAACGCTCCGTTTGAGCTCGTTTCAACTCCGATTGAGCTCATTCTTTTTTTGTTGCGACCCTAATCGAACCCTCTTTCATCTCAGCTTATTAAATTGAACTTTCACCCTTGTCTCCTCAATTCCAATCTTTAGATCTCTCGATCCACTGCGTCGTTAACAATCGTTTTTCCACCGGGAGCTTTTATAGCTTTAATTATACGATGTTAAGGATCTAAGAACATCGTAACATATATAGGCTATCAATTGGATTGAACATCAAGATACGAGATTTGAGACACGGGCTTTGAGACACGAGATTCGAGACACGGGATCTCTAGTACTCACTACTCACGTGGTAACCACCGAACGAGGTGGGGGTAACTTCTAAACTCAATATGTTACTGTTTTCCATATTTGATAATTGAGCTCTATGTGCTGTGATTATATGCTGTGATTATTATTATATTCATGCATACTTTATGAGTACAAGAAACGTGGATCATGCATATGTTATGATACGATGAACGAGAACAGATGTCCTAAGTCATGATAGGGATGGACTGGTGGCCCGTAAAAAGCACCATACGTTAGGGATGGACTGGTGGCTCGTAAAAAGCACCATACGTTAGGGATGGATTGGTGGCCCATAAAAAGCACCGAGTATAGTTGAGTGCTCTTAGAGCCGTGTGTTCTACATTGTGTGCTATGCATTTTATATGCTGTGACTACTTGTTGAACTTTTATGCTCATCTAATAACTGACTAAAATTTGGAAAGTATCTCCACGAGTGTATTCAACGTACTCACCCCTATTCTGTACTCACACTACAGGAAAAGAAGAGAATCTTAACGCGTAGAGAGAGGGGTGCCCTATCAGCTGTGTCCATGATTCCAGTTTTGTCTTTAAACCTATGTTGATTCATTTGTAAAACGATGTTCCACGTTTTGTAAAATGTTAGCTGTATTTCTCCTTCTTTGTAAAAGATCTTGATGTTTTTCCGCTGCGTATGGTTTCAAACTTACTTTTATCGGTTGTATCCGATGTTTTAAGAGTATCACTTCTTGTCCTCTCCTTTTTCTTTCTATTTTATATCATGTACGCCTTCTTCCCCTTTCTCTCTTCACGCCTAAAAAGAAAAACTCTGATGTATTTTACGAAAAGGTTTTGGGGCATGAAAAATGGTATCAGAGTTTAGTTCTACCCTTTGTAGGGCTTGCTCAAACGTGTTTTAGAAGAAAGAAAATGAGGAAAACGTGTTTTAAAATGAGAAAGATCTTTTTAGAAATGGATAAGCACCCTCCTCTCTCTACACGTGTCTCTCTCTAATCAAGAGTGGTTATTTGCTAAGTGTTATCTTGCTTATCGGATAAAGATCGGTAAAGGTTTGAGAAAGTGTTACGGATATAGTGTCATGATGGAAAGATCTTTCAAAACCTTCTTGACGTCATTACAACCACGATAAAAAAATCATTTAAAAACCATCTTGACGTCACTACAATTGACGCATTGCTTTTGTCCGCCGCCATAGGGCCGCTGACTGCAGCTGCGTGAGCTCATGTGGGTAACCACAAAGGGCCGCAGACTGCAGCAACGTGAGCTCGTGTGCGTAAATGGTCATTTGCATTAGTAGATGTTGTGTGACTGATAGTTGAGATTACCATTGGCCTTTGTTTACAACAGGGTGAGCTAGTTGGTGTGTTTTTCGGTTTGTGGTTGTGATACGTAAGGTTGGTTTTGAAACTTGAGGTTTATAGGAAACCATGTGTGGATGTCTGAGATGTGTATCACGATGTTTTATTTAGATTGTGATTTATCTGGTTAGTTTATGCAAGTTGGGTATGCGCTATCCAACATGATCATGTTATGCTAAGATGATAAATGAATGACAAAGAATCTGATGAGGATATTATATGATTTATGGAGTAATGTTTACGGGTACTGTAGTACCGGTTAATGAATTATCTGATGATAAAGATTGATGGGTTACATGGGGTAAAGTATAAGGGTTAGTTCTCACTTTTTGTCTTTAGAATTATGCCTCGAGGTCGACCACGGAAGGTCCGGCCACCAACTACAAATCCGCCAACTGAAAATCCACCAGAACCAAATGTGGATGCTCCACCAACTACGAATCCACCAAAACAAAATGTGAATCCACCAGAACAAAATGTGGATGTTACAGTGATGGGTTTGGTATCCGTCCTTAGGGGACTGGCACAACACTTCGAGGTGACTCGAACCACACCCCCGCCAACAAGATTCGATCCAAATTTGATATATGAACAGTTTCGGCATTACAATTCACCGATGTTTAACGAAAAAGGTGAATCAGCTGACACCGAAGAGTGGCTAAGGTCACTCGACCGGTTATTTGGACATTTAACGTGTACCTAGGAGCAGAAGGTCTCCTGTGCAATTTTCCAGCTCACCGAAAAAGTGAGTCATTGGTGGGACTCGTATGAGCGGACCCTAGTGCCAACTCAAAGAGAGGAGATGACATGGGAGGATTTCAAGGAGATGGTTGTTCACCACTTCATACCTCAATCCTACAAAGATAAAAAGGAAACTGAGTTCCTACATCTCCAACAAGAGAGCTCAACGGTAGGAGAGTACGAGCTGAGGTTTAACCATCTGAGTAGATACGCCACTCACTTGGTGGACACTGATGCCAAGAGGGCCCGACATTTTGAAAAGGGTCTTCGCTCGGAGATCAGTTCAATTTTTGCAGGTCAAGGAGATAAGACCTATGCCAATGTCTTGGAAAGAGCCCAAGAGATCTCATCTCGTCTGAACTTGGACGTGTTACCGCCTGAGAAGGTTGATGAGATCTCTGAAAAGAGGAAGTGGATCGAGTCAAGTCAAAACTCCGATCAAAATAGACTTCCAAGGACTAACAACGTTCCACTTCCCCCTACTCCTAAGCCAGGGAACTCATGTTCCAAGTGTGGAAAGTCGCATGCGGGACTCTGCATCTATGGAACCCGTAATTGCTATAAGTGTGGGGAACCTGGGCATATAGCACGCAAATGTTGGAAGTTTAAGAATCCAATAAATGCAGCACAAGGGCCAAGGCCGGGAGCAGGCCAGGCTTGAGCATTTGTCTTTACCTGCTCAGAGGCTGCCAAGAGATAGGTTATAGACGATGAACTCCTAGTGTTATATATGTAGATGGATATGTAGTGGCTCTCACCTTGTAACTATGTACATGATCCTTTTGTAGGATGTATGAGCTACCTATCTTTTGGTGATATATATATAAAGGATACAAGTTGTCTTTTACTGTTCGATGGAGAATCCACGTTTACTTTTTCCCTCGCATTTCTTGTTTATTCTCCTCGTTTATAGTATTGTTGTGACATTGGATCTGTTGAAGTATGAGAATGATAAGATAGACGCTAAAACTTTGAAAGCTAGTATTCCATTGGGAAGAACGATACGAACGAAACACCTTTGTCTAGGTCTAAAGATCGCGCTTGGGAGTAGAATTCTTTTAGCCGATCTATATGCATTAGAGATGAAGGACTTGAGGTGATTATGAAAATGGATTGGCTTACGGTAAAATCACGCAGTGAACAAGTGATGTGCAAGAGGGATTATCTTTCAAACACCTAGAGAAACGGAGTTTACATTCCACGTAACAGGAATCAAAGTCGACTCACGGGTTATATCGGCCATGAAGGCAACCGAGATGCTTAGCAAAGGAAATTGCAAAACTTGGTTGGTCAACATGGTGAACCCCGAGCAAGGATCGACTTCTATTGGGAAGGTGTCGGTGATAAAGGAATACATGGACGTAATTCCAGAGGATATACCTGGTCCTCCACTGGATCGACAAGTGACCTTCGAGATTGATCTCGTTTCAGGATCGACATCGGTGTCAAGAGCTCCATATCGGATGGCACCGAAGGAATTGCAAGAACTGAAGATTCTATTACCAGCACTGTTGGATAAAGGTTCCATCAGACCAAGCGTGTCGCCTTGGGGAGCTTCGATGCTTTTCAGAAAGAAGAATGATGGAAGCTTTCGGAAGTGTATCGATTACTGAGAGTCGAACAAGCGGACAATAGAGAACAAGTAAACACTGCCTCGGATTGAAGATCTTTTCGATCAATTAAGAGGTGTCAGGGTGTTCTCGAAGATTGACCTAAGGTTTGGGTATCACCAGATAAAAGTCAAGGACGCAGATATATCATCAATCAGTATTATGGGTTGAAGAAGGAGAAGAATAAAAAAGCAGAAATGCGGTTCGGTCAGGAAGGATCGAGAAAGAATTGGAAAAGCTCAGGACCGACAAAAGTTCAGAATGTCGAGCTTAGTCAAATAATCAAGGAACTTGCAAGTCTGAGTTATTTTCTTGACGAGAAATGGAAAGAACGAAACGACACGGGAATAAGAAGATGGGAGTTATATCAGAGTATCTAGTTTCGACGTTCTTAAGTACGCGCTCAATTTCGAGGATGAAATTATTTTAAGGGATAGGGGATGTAGCGCCCCGGATCAAAACGAGCATAATTGATTAATTAAATATTTAACACATGACTTAATAAGTATGTGCGTTTATTTTGACTATTTAATTTATTACATGCGTTTCAGAGACGTGTTTAATACATACTTTAGATGAGTAATTTTCTTGGACATGGTATATAGAATATATCTATACCATTGGATGCGTATTGAGAAAACGAGAAGATAGAAACGAACTAGGGGTCAATCGGAGACTTGTAACTCGAACGACGATAAAAAGGGCAAACCACGAGGGTTCGGAAATATCAGAAGATATTTTCGGTGAATAGTAAAATGAAGATATTTACGTGAATAGTAACGGAGACTTTTTCAACCGATGAATAGTGAAACGGGATATTTTGGATGAATAGTAACTTTCCGGATTTCTATAAATAGGAGCTCCTCCGACTCATTTTTCACCCTTTCTTCGAACGAGCCAAAAGCGACGAAAAACACGTAAGTCTCTCTTCTCTCTCTCGTTTCTGTTTCGGCCTTCGGCGCGCCACCACCGGCGCGGTGGTGCCGCCACCGGAGTTCGCCGGAAAATTTCAAAGTTGTCGGATTCGGCCGATTTTCGCACACGTTGTAGGTCCCAACGAGACGAGTCTAGAACAGTTTTCGGATTTCAATTCCGATTTCTCATTCGTCGGAAAACGGCGGAAAACCGTCTCCAAAACCTAAACCCTAGCTTTGGCCACCTTTTCTCTCTCTTACTGTTTTCTCACTCTAACTCGTCGGAGAAGCTGCCGGAGGTAAGGGTGCCGAGCTGGAGGGCCGGCGCCGCCGTGGGTGGCGGCGCCGGAGAAGGACAGAGTATATATATATATATGTTACGTGCATGTGTGTGTGTATTTAAGTGTGTTAGTGTGTGTGTGTGTTGCATGCTGTTGGGGGCGGCGCCGAGTGGCGCCGCCGTGCGGGAAAAATGGGCCGGCGATGGGAGGTCGCCGGCGAGGTGCTCTGGTGGGTGGCCTGTGGCTGGTGTTTGCCGGCCAAGCAACAACAGTGGGTGTGTGTGTGATTCACCTTGCGATGTGTGTATATGTATGTATATATGGCTGTGTGTGTGGCTTGGGTTGGCCGGGAAAGGATGCCGACGATGGGGGGTCACCGGTGGAGGGATTGGGAACGGTCGCCGGCGACGGGAAGTCGCCGGCCGGATTTTTGGAAATTTGGGGTTGGGTTCGAAAATCTGAGTATCGAAGGGTTTTGCGGCGTACTTTTCAGGCACTATTCATACCGGAATCCGGTGAAGGATGGCCGGAGGTGGTAGCCGGTGGTGCAAGGTTTCCGGCGGACCTGGAGGTGGTGGCCGGTGACGGAAGGTCACCGGCAAAAAGCTTCGTTTTCAGGTGCACGGTCGCGCACGGGCGCGCGCGGTCGCGCACGGTCGTGCACGGTCGCGCGCGCGTCGGGAGGAGCTACTGGATGTTCGCGCACGGTCGTGCGCGGTGGCACGGTCGTGCCCGGGAGGAAATGACCGTGCACGGTAGGGCAGATGCCGGAAAATACCCGTCGATCTTAAAACACTCCGTTTAAGCTCGTTTCAACTCCGATTGAGCTCATTCTTTTTTTATTGCGACCCTAATCGAACCCTCATTCATCTCAGCCTATTAAACTGAACTTTCACCCTTGTCTCCTCAATCCCAATCTTTAGATCTCTCGATCCACCGCGTCGTTAACGATCGTTTTTCCACCGGGAGCTTTTATAGCTTTAATTATACGATGTTAAGGATGTAAGAACATCGTAACATATGTAGGCTATCAGTTGGATTGAATATCAAGATACGAGATTTGAGACACAGGCTTTGAGACACGAGATTCGAGACACGGGATCTCTAGTACTCGCTACTCACGCATATGTTATGATACGATGAACGAGAACGGATATCCTAAGTCATGATAGGGATGGACTGGTGGCCCGTAAAAAGCACCATACGTTAGGGATGGACTGGTGGCCCGTAAAAAGTACCATATGTTAGGGATGAATTGGTGGCCCGTAAAAAGCACCGAGTATAGTTGAGTGCTCTTAGAGCCGTGTGTTCTACATTGTGTGCTATGCATTTTATATGCTGTGACTACTTGTTGAACTTTTATGCTCATCTAATAACTGACTAAAATTTGGAAAGTATCCCCACGAGTGTATTCAACACACTCACCCCTATTCTGTACTCACACTACAAGAAAAGAAGATAATCTTGACACGTAGAGAGAGGGGTGCCCTATCAGCTGTGTGCATGATTCCGGTTTTGTCTTTAAACCTATGTTGATTCATTTGTAAAACGATGTTCCACGTTTTGTAAAATGTTAGCTGTATTTCTCCTTCTTTGTAAAAGATCCTGATGTTTTTCCGCTGTGTATGGTTTCAAACTTACTTTTATCGGTTGTATCCGATGTTTTAAGAGTATCACTTCTTGTCCTCTCCTTTTTCTTTCTATTTTATATCATGTACGTCTTCTTCCCCTTTCTCTCTTCACGCCCAAAAAGAAAAACTCTGATATATTTTACAAAAAGGTTTTGGGGCGTGAACTCTGAACAGTCACGGTGCTGCTCACGGCGGCACCTCCCATCACCCACTTACTCACACGACGACCACGGCGACGGAGGACCCAACAAGCACCGGTGATGAGGAGAGAAAGAGAGAGAAAGAAAAGAGAGAAAAAGAGAGAAAAAAGGAGTTGTAGAGCGCAGAAAAGAGAGAAGAGAGGGGAGAGAGAAGAGAGAAAACCGGAAAGAGAGAAGAAAAAGAGCAGAGAGAAAGAGTTTGACTGGATCTTCTCCAGCCGATTCTCGGCGGAGCTGGCATCGATTGGACGATTTGAGCCCGAATCCAGAATGGACTTGGCGAGGGCTATGTTTCGACATAAAAATTGAGCGAAACGGATGAGAGAGTGGCAACGCTGGCCAGAAAATGAGGAGAGAGAAGAGAGAGTAAAAGAAGAAAATATCTACTTTATTTTTTTGCTTTTTAATTCGAAATATGATTTTTTCGATTCTTTTCGTAATATTTATACATATTTTTGATTTTTCGTATTCTTCGTGTTTTTTATCCATGAACCCTTAACGAGCAGTCCTTTAACGATTTAACTTGCGGTTTTCGACTATGATACCTTTGGGTTTCATTTTACAATATCGTTATTAAATTATAACATATGCTTCTCGATTTAATTATACAATCGATTAGTTAATTATGTATTATATCGTTTTTTTGAAACGCATGTAAGTAAATCAAATAATTAAGGGTTTGATTATTTAATTAGCCAATTATGTATCGTTTTATCCTAGGTGTTACATCCCTTCCCTCTTAAAAGAATTTCATCCTCGAAATTTAGAAGCGTAACTAAAAACAGTAAAACTGGATACTTTGCTAAGATCTCGTAACAACCGGATAAGAATAGGGGACGTGTTGACTAAAGTTGCGACCCAACGATGAATCATCTTGTCGGCACTCCATTCCATTAATGATAATCACCACATCATCTATTTTTCGATCACTTTCTTTCCCCACACTCACTTGACTACTCGTTTGCTTTACATTTTCTGGTTCGACTTTTTAAGGCCTTTCTCAACCACGACGTCTGTTGTTTCCCCCACTATCAACCTCCTTTGTGGTGGAGAAATGACCTCATCTAAATTATCTCGTCTTGAGCCCGGTTTTCAAACTAGAATTATTAGAGACAACCTGTTCAACATCATAGGATTCCCTAGTTTTTCTCCGAAGCCACATTTCTTAAAGCTCTAGTCTGTTTTTCCCTCTGGTCCTACCACTTTCCTCATTCTTCTTCCTCTTCAACTCAGAGTACTGATTGCTGTAATATTCATCCCATTCATTGCTCGTTTTCACCATTTACCTATGGAGTAGAGTGAGAAGTAGTTGGGGCTGGAGAGTTGTATTTCTTAGTCAAACAATCAAGTACATTTTCAACAAATATAGAAAAGAGAGAGAGAGAGAGTTGAGAAGACGGGGGAATGGATGTCGCATCAAACATGAGGAATCAATTGCATGTGTCACTCATTTCGCAGAGTCTCCAAAGCACTTCTGAGATGTTGTTCGTGGTGTGTCTTATCACGCAAGTAGATTAGAGTGTTATTGACGAACACTATGATGAAACGATCAAGATACAGATGAAAAATGTGATTCATCAAATCCATAAAAATAACTAGTGCTTTGTTGAGTTCAAAAGGCATCACTACGAACTCGTAGTGGCTATACCTCGTCTTGAAGGCTGTCTTAGGTATATCAGCATACTTAACCTTCTTTAGATGGTATCCAGACCTCAAATCGATCTTCGAAAATACATTTGCACCTTTCGGCTGATCATACAAATCTTCAATTCAAGACAAAGGATACTTGTTCTTGATTGTTCGCTTATCCAGCTCCCGATAGTCAATGCACATCTAAAACCTTCCATCCTTTTTCTTCACAAAGAGTATTGGAGCTCCTCAGGGTGACACACTTAGACGAATGAATCCCTTGTCTAGAAGTTCTTGTAATTGAACCTTCAGTTCCTGCAGCTCCTTTGGTGTCATCCGATACGGAGCTTTTGAAACTAGTGTCGATCTTGGTATGAGGTCAATCTCAAAAGCAATTGGTCGATCCGGTGGAGGATCTGGTGGATCTTCCGGAAAAACATCTTTATACTCTCTCACGATGAGTACATTCTCAACGAGACTCGTTTCTTATTTGAAATTCACCACATTTACCAACCAAGCCTTATAATCTCCTTTGTTGAGTATCTTTTTTCATAACCAATACGACCCTCGGGTTGACTCCAATTGGCGTTCCATAAAACGTGAACTCCTCACCTCCAGGTATTTAGAAAACGATCTCTCTTGCATGACACTTGATCGTTGCGTGATTTGCCTTAAGTCAATCCATTTCCAAAATCACATCGAAGTCCTTCATTTCTAACGCATGCAGATCGGCTAAAGGAATTCTATTCCTAAACACGATTCTTAGACCTAGACAAAGGTGTTTCGTTCATACCGTTCTTCCCGTTGGGATACTAATTTCTAGAATTTCAGCGACTACCCTACCGTTCTCATGCTTCAACAAATCACATATCTTGACAGAGATAAAAGAATGGGTTGTCCCTATATCTAATAAAATAAGAGTAGAGATATTGCATACTGTTAACATACCTCTCGTGGTCTTCGATCCTTCTAAAGATGACATACGAAAACTAACCCTTATAATCTATTCCACGTAACCCAATAATATATAACAACATATAAACAAATAGCAAGCACATGGTACAGATCAACATTCATTTTATTAAATTTCATGATCTGGGAGAGAAGCGCATAGGGAGAGGTGTTTATCCGTCATATAGGATAACATATACCCAACTTGCATATAACAACCATAAAAATACATCATGAAACATATCATAAACCTCTCCACATGGTCCTCATAGACCTCAAGCATTAGTTGCAACTTTACATATCACACCACGGATTGGAAAAATACACCCACTAGTTCACCCTGTTGTAAACAAGGTGTTGGGATATTTCTGACTAGGTTTTGATGAGACAATGTAATAGTAGATGAACTATTAGAGTACCCATATTCCACGATTTATAAGTGGATTTTCATTTACCTATCAAATCTTTCAAGATGTATTTTTAAGAAATCTATAGTATCAGAAAGATAGGTAGAACACAGTTAGCAGGATTCTGGACTTTGAGTCTTCAGGAAGACATTGAAGGAAGTCAGTGAGTTAGACGAAGTCAGAATCAGGAAGCAGACAATAGGATTCAGAAACAGGAAACTGATCAGAAACAGGAAGCATATCAGAAAGGATACGCAAGTTAGAAAGCTGGTTAAAATATTCAAAAATAGGAAGTTGATCAGGAACAGAATCCTGAAGCAAAACAAAGACTACTGGAAAAACATGCAGTAAGTCCGAGCCTATTCAATATAGTACGAGAAAAACGCTGGAAACTATACGAGGTTTGGATCCTGATTAAGTTACCAATAGATAGAAGTTTGTAAAGAGCCACTGAGTTACTGCCACATGGAAAGCGGCTCTGCAAAGTACTGTATCTAAAGTATGACACTATTAATGCGGACTCAGAGTAGGATATGCTATGAAAATCTGATCTTTCACACCGCATTAATTATGAAGATTTGAAGATCTTTTTGAATTACAACTTGGATCATGCCTCTCTTCAACGGGCATTTTCCAGACATCTATTAATAGAAGGTTGAGAGGATTGTGAAGACTGCTGAACAGAGTCAAGAGGAAACTCATATACTTCACAAGCTTCTCAAGTTGTTACATGTTCAGCCACTCAACCTTCCAGGAGCAATCTACAATAGCAACAGTGCTTTCAGAGATCAAAATTGTTTCCCACCAGTTGAAGAAACATATACTTTTAACCATTGTGTGTGTGCTAGGTTGTTTTATTTGGTGTACTTAGTTGATAGGATTATATCCTTGCAAGTTTGTTAGTCTTGTGTAGACTATCTTTTCCTGTGTGGGAGTTTGTATACCCTGTGTGGGTTTTTAGACTTAGGAATTTGGGATTCTTGTACGTATAACTTGTTTTGGAAGAGGTTTGTAAAGACGAGTCTTGTAAAACAAACTGACCTTAACGAAGTTCCTCCTCAGAGAAGGAGTAGAGTGGACGTAGAAAGATTACACCATCTTCGAACCACTATAAGCCATAAGTGTTTACTGTTTATCTTATTTGTTGCATTGCATTGCTTATATATCTATTCTGTTGCATCTATCATAAGCACTCAGACAAACATTGTTGCAAAATCATACTTGGAAAAGAAAACTGGTTTTCATTAGAAACTCTATCAAGTTTATTCCGCTGCGTTGCATTCTAATACCGGGACAGTAACCTGATTCAGCTTAGGGCCAGGTTACTGACTCAAGACAGGATATTGTTCTCTCAAGTGAGACAGAAACCTGATTATCAGTTATATGTTTTAGAAAATTTGAAAAATCGATAGAGGTTCATTCACCCCCTGAACCTCTGACCACTTGGGACCAACACAAGGTCCATGGTAGTCTCAACCCTCTGTATCACCACATCAACTCTTGCGAACGACCATTTATGTACATGAGCTCACACTGCTGCAGTCAGCGGCCCTGTGGCGGCGGCCAAAAGTAGTGTGTCGATTGTAGTGACATCAAGAGGCAAAAGGATCATCATCCATCATTTTTTTCCGTTAAAACACGTTTGAAAAGAAAAACAAGTTTGAGCAGAGCCCTACAAATGGTAGGACTTTGCTGTGATACCAAACTGTCACGCCCCATTTTCATACTTAAAATATCAGAGTTTTCTTTTGGGCGTACAGGAAGAAAGGGAAAAAAGACGTATATTTTATAACTGAAACCTCGAAAACAGTTAAAGATACAATTTTACATGTTTAAAATCTTTGGCACATAGCCGAGAGAAAATATTGAAAACATAACAGCGAAAAATTCTCAGGATCCATAATCATAGAAGTACAGTTTAACTTTACAAACGATTGACATTGTTTAAAAAGGTAAAATCAGAAAATGAAAAGGGAAAGAGATCACAGCTGATGTGGCACCCCTCTCTCTACGCTTCTCTACTTTCATTGTTACCTGTAGCATGAATACACGTGGGGATGAGTGCGTTGAATACACTTGTGGGGGTAATTTCCATATTTTAACGTTTGTTAAGCAGTTAAGTCATTTAAATAATTACAAATACAACAATTAAACACAACACGTAGAATGCATAGCACATAACATAATGACACGTAGTTGTAGATAGGTACGGGGGTAGCCCGTCTTACCCTATAAACGGTTTTTATCCCGTTAAATCTTTCATTACGGACCATTGGTCCCTCCGTAGTATATTCTTGGACTGTAGTCCCTTCGTAGTAAAATCTTGGACCGTAGTCCCTTCATAGCAAAATCTTGGACCGCAGTCCCTTCGTAGCATAATTATGACATGCATGTATATTCATATAATCCATAGCACGTAAGCATGACACAAGAAATTCAATCTTTCATAGCATTAAAGAATCATTTCCTAAATCTTAGATTTACATAACATACAACTGTCATACATGTATTTATTAATGGAAATATAAGAGTTAGGGTTTAGAAGTTACCCCCACCTTGTTCGGTGGTAACCCTCGTGAACTCAGAATCTTAAGCCTAAGATCTTTCCTTAACATGAAAGCCTACACATGTAAACGAGGATTTCTTAGATTCTCGTTACGATAAATACGTATACTTTAACAGAACTCTCTCGAAGAAAAAACGTTGAAGGAAAGAAAATAAAATGAAGGTTCGAAACTAGATCATAGAAATGAAGAAATGAGTGTGGAAGGTTAAACATGTGATCATAGGGTGAAAGAAAAATGATAAGAGTTTGAACGGAGGAAAAACGGGTTAAAATGGAGAAAAAATGAGCTTAAACGGAGCGTTTAAAGGTGCAAGGGCGTTTTCGTCAATTCTGGTAAAGAGTTGACTTTGATCAGGGGTATTTTTTTAAATCAGAAAATTTTTAGGGTCTTTTTGATATATTTAAAACCTTTGGGGTAAAATGTAATTTTCGAAAGTTCTGGGGTCAAAGTCTAAAGCTTGAAAACTTTTGGGGGTTAAAAAATAAAACTCATAAACTTGAGGGCTAAAACGAGATTTTAAAAAACTTAGGGACCAAAACGTAAAATCACTTAAAACATAGGGCTTTGCAAAAAGGTCCCCCAACTCTTCAAAATTGCAAAAAGACCCTTCCCCTCCCAAACCCCCCTGCCCGTTGCCTCCCACTGTTCCTACCACCACACCACGGCCGGCGACACCGCGTCGCCGGCCACCAACCCCATCACCATGCTGGCGCGACCTCCGCGCCGGACACAATTACCAAGCACAATGCCGCCACGCACGGTGGCGCCCACAACACACACACTCCAAACAGTCACGGCACCGCCGCTCACGGTGGAGCCTCCCATCACCTACTTACTCACACGACGACTGCGGCGATGGAGGACCCAACAAGCACCGGCGAGGAGAAGAGAAGGAGAGAGAGAAAAGAAAGAAAATGAGAGATAGAAAGAGTTGTAGAGCGCAGAAAAGAGAGAAGAGAGGAGAGAGAGAGAAAGGGAGAGAGAGATGAGGGAGAAAGAGTTTGACCGGATCTTCTCCGATCGATTCCCGGTGGAGCCGGCGTCGGTTGGATGATCCGAGCCCGGTTCCTGAATGGGCTCTGCGAGGGCTACATTTCGACATAAAAATCGTGCGAAATGGAGGAGGGAGTGGTAGCACCGGCGGCGGCGGCGGCGCCGGCCGGAAAGTGAGGAGAGAGAAGAGATAGAAAAGAAGAAAATATCTACTTTTTTTTTTGCTTTCGATTCGAATTATGATTTTTTCGATTCGTTTCGTACTATTTATACATATTTTTGATTTTTCGTATTCTTTGTATTTTTTATCCACGAACCCTTAACGAGCCGTCCTTTGACGTTTTAACTTGCGGTTTTCGACTACGATACCTTTGGATTTCATTTTACGATATCGTTATTAAATTAGAATCTATGCTTCTTGATTTAATTATACAACCGATTAATTAATTATGTATTATATCGTTTTTCTGAAACGCATGTAAGTAAATCAAATAATTATGGATTTGATTATTTAATTAGCCAATTATATATCATTTTATCCTAGGCGTTACACTATATATATCTTTTTTGAGAAGAGCTAGGTGCCTCTGGGTATGTGTGCCCCAAAACATTCTAATTCCTTTAAGTAATATGATTAATAAAAAAAATTTGATATCTTATTTTTCATTAATATATATCACTAAAACATATATAATAAAATCTCTCACTAAAACATATATCTCAATTACACAAGTACTACCTTATGAGTAAATAATTAATATCATATGAATATATAACTAATATATTTCACTAACAAGTAAAATGTAAACATATATTTCAGTTATACAAGTAATATATTATAAGTATGAAACTAATATCTTACTAGTATATAACTAATACCTTTAGGGACACACCAATAATAACTTATGGATATACAACGGATATCAAACATTAACCTTTGGGACACAGTATATCCCTGGGTATATGAATTTTTGCCATCTTTCTTATGTATAAAAGTATCGGATCTATTCATCTGTTCATCATAAACATATTTACTAATGTAGCATAACTTTAACATAATTATTAATTTCACGTTACATAGTTTAATAAATACAATATTTATAGATCGACAATAATTTGCTCACATGGGTGTATGAATTTTTTCCGTGAAAAAAAAAAAAATCAGTGGGGATACATAGTAGTATTGGGTCATAATCATATTTTACTATTATTATTTAATTTTAAGAATGTACAGAAAGAATAAAAATGAAAATAGCAATAAATATAAAGACAAAAACTTTTATACAACTGGTGCACGGACTCTACATCCGTGCACTCGGGTCGGGTCCATCCGTCACGCGCCCGTACGCGCCCGCAAGCACCTGCACACACCTCTAGGTCACGGACAAAATCCACCCAATCATGCTCCCAGGTGCCTGAATTTTATGTTATGTTAAACATACATTTTAGTAGTGTTAGACATACCTTTTAGTTATGTTAGACATATCTTTTATGTTATGTTAACTATACTTTTTAGTTGTGTTAGACATACCTTTTAGTTATGTTAGTCATACTTTTAGTGTTATGTTAAGTATACATTTTAGTAGTGTTAGACATACCTTTTAGTTATGTTAGACATATCTTTTGTAAGGCTAGCTGTATTTTAACATTTTTTTTAAACAGACATATTAATATCTTTCATACCTTTTAATTATATTAGACATACCTTTAGTTATGTTAGTCATACCTTTAGTTATGTTAGTCATACATTTATATATATTACATAAATGTATGTTTATGTTGATATAAATGTATAAATAATCTCATATAAATGTATGAGTAATATCACATAAATGTAAATATCTACAACTTGTGTCAAATTAGGGTTTATTGTGCCGAAATTAGGGTTTAGGGTTTAGGGTTAAAGTATTACATAAAAGTATGAAATCTGGAAATAAGGGTATCATTAATATAACATAAAAGTATGACTAATATAATATAAATGTATGACTAACACAACATAAAGGTTAGGGCAAAAAAAAAAAAATGCGTGGAAAAAAAAGAGAAGAAAATGCGGCGATTCGGATCGAATTCGGCCCGACCCGACTCGAGTGCATGGATCTAAGATCCATGCACCTGTTGCACAAAGAGAGTGAGTCAAATATAAAAATGATGGACTACTTGAATTCAAATTTAAATTTTTTTGATAATTTATATATATAAAAACAGAAACATGATAAAAATAGAAAACTGACATTTTCCCACTTAAACCATCCTTTCTATATTGAAACTAATTTAATAACAAATAAAACAATTATTATGGATTTTAAATCATGAAATATGTTTTATAATTTTCTTGAAAATCGAAAGTCAACTTTGTGAGAGAGATAAGAATTACATTTTGGAAAATTATTATAATTTAGTATTTTGTTCATGGTGGAAATTAATATTCGATTTTCAAATATTTTTTTAATCGACTTAATAGATGCGCAATCATTTATGAGTAAGTCTTTGATGAGACCGTCTCACGGATAATTTATTGCATTATCAACCAACAATCCTATCACCCACAACCCAAACACTACAATTCATATGTTTGTGGGTGATGAGACTCCATCTCACGGTAATTATCCGTGACACCGTCTCACATGAGTTTTTTTTGTTTCTTTAATATCATAGCTACATTATCAACCCACAATTCTATCACCCACAACACAAACACTACAATTCATATGTTTTTTGTTTCTTTAATATGATAGCTACATTATCAACCAACAATTCTATCACCCACAACCCAAACACTACAATTCATATGTTGTTTGGGGTGATGGAACTCCATCTCACGGTAATTATCTGTAACACCGTCTCACATGAGTTTTTTTGTTTCTTTAATATAATAGCTACAATTCATATGTTATTTGTAGATGATGAAACTCCATCTCATGACAACTATCCGTGAGATCGTCTCACGTGAGTTTTTTTTTTCTTTAATATGATAGCAACATTAGAAATTTCATCTAAAAAGAATCTTTCACTATTCAACCTTTTTTTTTTTTAAATCTAAAACAAAACATGAATCTTTTTTGGATAACATATTTCGAAAACTTTTTTTTTTTTTTTCTAATTTTGGGAACGGAGGAGTACATAACTCAGAAGCTTATAAACACAGCGGATTCATCAGACCCTCAGTTTTGAGCACTTAAAAAAAATACTCCATGCATTTCTGTCATATAACTATTTACAAATCTGGTAAACTTGTTCTCAAAATAATAAAATAAATAAATAACAAGTTCCTAATGTATTTTTAAAATTTTATCAGATTTGTCGAATTTTAATCATAACAAATACAAAATTAATAGTACTAACATCCTAAAGTTAGATCGTAACACTCAAAAAGCTTCCTATTGTAAAATAGGAAAAAAAAAAAAAGAATAATTAACTAGCTTGGAGTAAATAAAATACCAAAATCATTTAAAAAGCTAAGTCAAACATCATTCTAAGCTTACATTTGGGCCTAGATGCGGAATTCATGTATTTCACAGTAAACAAAGATGCAGAAGCCATTACATTTGTAGGAAGAATTATTAGTCCAACAACTAAAGTCCCAAGTGCGGATGGATGGTTATCAGACAAATAGAATTACCCGTAACGTAGACTGCAGAAGCTCCTACCTAGTGGATGGCTCCTTTCACAAAACACAAAGCATAAGTTTTTGAAAGGATCTAGTGATTTCGCAACGACTCTACCAAGTTGGAGTATATTTGCTCTTTAATCGCATCTCTGTTACTTGTGCTCAGTGTATAAATGGTCGCTCCTTGATGATTCTTCAACCTTGCAACTGCGAGACAACAAATCACATGAATCACGTATGCATCCTGGATCCAAGGAGAGTATGGAGTTCTTTGAAATAACAACTTTGCATCAGAATTGAGTATTTTGATCCAAAACAAAAGAAAAAGGATAAAACAAAAGAACCAAGTACGTGCACATATGCTTTAATGAGATATAGAAATAGTCATAAGTCATAACTCGCTTAATAATGAATATGAAATATTAAACAAAAATACAAAAAATGCAGCATTTTGGAATTTGGGTTGAATCAAGTACCTCCAGGGATATCTCTGCCAGCTTTAGGAATAGGAACGGTTGCCAAAAGAGGGATATTGGATTCGAGAATTCTTAATATAGCAGGGAAGAATGAGGAGCTGAAGAGCTCCATTTTGCCGACTTCATCAATAACAAACAGATCGGTGTCTTCCTTAACCTGGTCAGAGGTACATTCAGTTCAAACAGCAAGATTCACCTATTTTTAAAGAAAAATGTTTGAAAACTTTATCCTAGAACCACAAATTTAGACAGATCACTAAAAGCAAGTCAAAGTTCTCACACAGTGTTTATATACTTAACACAGTAGAAGGTATAACTTGTTCAATATATTGTGTAGACTTCAGTCACCTGCAATTCAGGCAATGCTAATGATTCAAATGAAGAGACGTCCACTTTGTACCTCCCCACATTGGGCCATCTGTGAGATTCCTGGCTGCATGAACAAAGATAATTTACTCCGGTGAGTGAAAAAATCAACAAGGTCACAGGACTACAGTAAATGCCTTAATTCAGAAAAGAATTTTATAAATAGCTATTAAACCGAAACACCATGCAACTATGCAGCACAAAGTTTCAGTATTTCAGAAATCTCCACCTGTTAGTTTCATATAAAGCTAAAGCCATTGTCCAGCTAAATATTGTTAGTTCATGCAAAGGTCACCATAATGATTTTACATAATGTTTCCTTTCCCTAGTTCCATTTCTTTTTACAGCTCTATTTTTCGAGGCATTCGCACTTCTCAATGAAAATGAGATTTACTCAGTTATAGTATTCAACCATATTAAGCTAAAAACTTAGAACTAATAAAGAAAATTATAGCTAGGATTCCCATACCGAATGAAACCATTATTGCTTAAAATTATCAATGCAGCCAATTAATTTAATGCATATATAAAATATTATGTACGAATTTAACAATCCAATTACAAAATTTGACTGGAGTGGGATATGGTGCGGCTTGCCAGGCCTATCCTTCAAATTAAGTGCAGCTTTCAGATGATTTAATTTTAAACCAATCTTTATGCCATCATAATCCCTCAGTCTTCTCTCCCTGAGACAAATTATTCGATTCTAATTTCTCTGTAAGATTGTTATGCAACTCTATCCTCTCCATTTTATCTACAGAATACTCAATTATATTGGTCAGTTATGACTTCTGAAGTTTATTAATGATTACTAGGTTAAAAAGGGTTCCATTTCTACGACAGTTCTAATTATTCAGGCTGTTTGGAGCACCTACATTTCACCCTTTCAAAACAAACAATGACAAAAGAAAGTTCTATAGCTGACCCAAAGCAAGGGTATTTAAAGGTTATCTTAACTCTGTTTAGAGTTAAATACAGAACTGAAATTCTGAACATTGAGTACCTAATTCCAGAAACTATGCCAATTCTAAGATTGTTGGATTCTTTTTTTTAGTTATTTTACATCATAAGAATGCAAGTACGCGATCATGCCATCAACTACCATTTAAGAGCAAGAGATAGCTGAACAATTGTTGTGAGTCTATGACGACAGTTTAAAAATAAACAACGGACAACAAAAAAGTTCCACTGCTGGCCTAAAGCTAAGGGAACTTGAAGGTTATCTTAACTCTGTTTGGAGATAAATACAGAACTGAAAATTTGAACATATAGTACCTAATTTCAGCAACTCTGCTGATTGGAAGACTGCTTGATTCTTGTTTTTGTTGTTTTTACAGCAAAGAAAACCATAAGAAGCAACTACATGTCCATGCTATCAACTAATATTTACATGCAAGAGATAGCAGAACAGTTGCTATGACTATGATGAAATAGTTACAATCCTCTTAATCCACATTTCCAAAAGAATATTTGAGGTACAAAAGCTAAATCCTTCTCTAGTATCAAGTCCAGACTACAATGGTTCAAACCATCTATAAGTAAACGCAATTCACTTGTTATTACTCAGAAACATCACGATAACAAGACTAAACAAAAAATGGAATCATACTTTCCACAACATAGCCATTGTCATATTCCCAAAATGCATCACTACCCAAGATTATCTCTTAAAATTATTAAGGACAAACAAGAGAGAAAAGCAAAGAAACATCAATGAACACACAAATATAAATAGCACAAGTACCTAGTAATATTGACGGATGCGAGAGGACCCCTACGACCATCAAGAGTAACCACTTCAAACCCTACCCTCTCAGCCCCTTCTCTTATCTCACCTACGTAATTCAAATTATAATTTATTAATACAACCAAAGAAAGAATACATAACTCCCCCAACCCTAACTCAAGATCATGGTGCTATACTGCTCTTTACATTCAATGAACTCAAACACCTTTATCGAATGTACTAGCAAAATCAGCAAAGTAATATCACCCCAAAAGAATTCTAGTAACATCGAAAAACTAACATGCGAATAACCTAGAATTTAAAGTGCTAACCAACTTTACAAATAATGAAATAAATTAATTCTCTTCAAAAAAAAAAAAATCAATTAATTAAAAAACTCGATTGAACGAGAATTACTCGTATAGAAACCCTGAATCTTTAAGCTGGAATTCGACTGTTTAAGAGCCTCCAGCACACGGATGATCAGAGTAGTTTTTCCCACTCCCTGTACAAAATATCGAAGTAGAAATGCACAAATTCATCACAATGTTTACAGAGAAAGCTTCTATACATACTTATATATATATATATATATATATAAAATTTTACCGGTGGGCCGGTAATGAGGAAGCATTTTCCGGCAGCCGCCATTCCCGGCAACCTGAAAAATAGAGGGCAGCAGTTCAGCTTTTGAACCGACGGAAGTGAATATGAAGGAAAATGACTCGAATAGTAAATTTCAATTTCAACCCCTCTACTTTCTGTAAATATCATTTTAATCCTCAATGTTTTCTCTCTGTTTTTTTAAACTAAAATTTCTAAAGTTTGTTATTCGGGTAAGATGCATAGACCTTTCTTATGATTTGAAATTGTTGTGTCGGTCCTCTTCTGCTAAAATAATGACAATATTTACACATGTGATATGAATAAATTTGCGTGAAATCATTTATTCCATCAAACTTAATGAGAGTGTACATCACTCACCTCATGTGCGAATCGTACTAGATTTTGCACACTTTTTGACTATATATAGACTATAATACACTTTATATTATGTATAGATGCTACACATTGATTTCTTTCAATAAATAATATAGAATCCCCTTTTCACTCCAAGTTTTCTACTTTTTTTTTTAATTTAATTATTTGTTTTATTTTATTTATTATTACTATTTGTGTGCAATATTTTATTTCACATGGTAAATTTTGATATTTTATTTATATGTAATATTTAATCCCCGTTTTAAAATTATTCTTTATGCTTTTATGAATATTTTGCAGCCTTAATTTAAAAATGAATTTATGCTTAAAATATTTAAACTTTAATTTAATTTTTAAAAAATTATATACATATATATTATCTATCTTTCAATAAATTTTAAAAATAATAAAATAAATCTTGAAAACAATAACATACAAATTTAGAATTTAAATTATTTAAAAAAATTAAATTCAAAGATTGTTCAAATCTTCGAAAAAATTCAATAAATCTAGTATTTGTGGAAATTTTCAAATAAAAAGAAATCATAAATTTACAAAAAAAATACGAAAATTTACAAGATATATACATATATATTTCATGAAATTGAAATAATTTTAATAAATCTAAAAATTCAAAATTAAATTGAAATATGAAGAACGTTAATGTATTGAGAAGAATACACCTAAGATTTGAAAAATAATTTTAAAATTATCATGATTAATAAATAAAAAATAATACAAGTATTGAGAATAAAAAATATCTAGAATATTAAAGAATAATTCTGAAAAAATCAAAATACAATTAAAACTATTATGATTGTTCAAATAATAATAAAAATACAATTAAAATCTAAAAATAAAAAAAAATCTTAAGATTAAAAAATAAATACAAATTAAAAAACATATATTGAAAAAAATAAAATAAAATAAATTACATAATATTTTAAATATTAATATGAAAATTCAAAATAAAAAATAAAATATGAATATTGTAAATATAATTATAAAAATCTAACTAAATCTCAAAATTTATAAAATCTTATGAGTATAAAGTATAATATAATTTCAATTTTTTTGAAAAATTATTTTAAAAGTTAATTTTAATATTTCTTTAAATGTTTTTATTTATTAAATAAAATTAAAATATGAATATTGTTAATATAATTTGTTGACGTAAAAAAAGGGCTACTTCGTCTTTATGGTCAAACAATCAATATAGTTATGATGACAACCGATATAATAGAATTTATGGTGGTTAATTAGGAAAGTATTGATATAAACTTTAGATATATGACTGTTTTAGGTTATGGATATCCTTTTCTTCCTTTCTCTATCTCTTTGAATCGGGTTAGTCGAAATGATACAACCTGGGAGAGCTCGGTTAATTTTTTCTTCTGCTTTTTTGTGTTTCTTTTCCCGATTTCCAACTAACTTTTATTGCAATAAATGAGTCTCTATTTATAGTTACATGTGAGGTGAGAGAATTAGGGTTATAATTCTCTTATTTTGAGGAAGCAACCATGCTTGCATTTAATGTGATTGCCCTCTTGACTTGATTGATTTCATGCTTAAGTATGAGGGTTGGTAGGAGTAGGTGGGAGGGCCTGCTTCCACCATGTTGTTGTCAAATGGATGTGGGTTATTGGTCGGTATGCTCATTTGTTGATCGACTTTTCACTATTTTGTTCGGTCATTAGCTTGTCTTTAGGTGGCCGCTCACAGGGACTGTTCATAGAAGGTCCGACAATGACCGACCTTTTGGGGATAGTCTGTAAGTTCTGAAGTCTTTTTTTAGGTCGGCTTTTATTCTTTCCCTTAGTTTAGTACTCAAATCACTTATTTAACCTACCGTCAGGAGGACAAGGGCATAACATAATTTAAAAAAACAAACTTAATTTGAAAATTTTAAAAATTTTATTTGGAAAATTATTTTAAAAGTTAATTTTCATATTTCTATAAATTTTTATGTTTATTAAAATCAATTCTTAGATCTTTTTAAATGTTTGAATTTATTATAATGTAAATTTCAGAATTTAATTAGAAAAATCTATAATTATGTTTGAAAGTTTTTAATTATTAATTTGGTAATTTCAAATTACAATGACGATTTATGATATTTATTGTCCATATTTGTAAAAAAGATAAATAGTATAAAGAAAATATTTAAAATGAAAGGATAAAGTTAAAAAGATATGAATATTTCAATGTATAAGGGTATAACTTGAAATTTAATACAAAATTTAACATCATTAACACTCATTTGATGGAAAGGGAGAGTGTGCTACATTTATTATATCATACGTGTAAACGTTTTCATTTTGCTAACAGATAGGGAACCGATGCAAAATTTTCAAAACACAAGGGGGTTAAATATATTTTACCCATTACTATTCATTTTACCCAATAACTTATTAGGTCTGGCTATTAGGATCACAACTATTATCCTTGTCGAATAAGGTTCAACTCCAAGGATCTTTTAGAAGGCTAGAAACACATAAGACCATGGTTGTTTTTTCATTCAAGTTCTCAAGTTGAAATACACAAAAATATCAATAGCAAAATGATTAACCACTAAGACCTTAATCCACTAACGACAAACTGCCACAAGTATCGACCATTAACCACCAATTTAGGAATTAAATAAATATGCAATACATAACAAAAGAAACATCCTAATTGACAAAAAATAGGCTTCTTCAAATAACAATTGGGTTATTCTTAACTAAGCCCACATCAATACCACCTCCGTCAAACGAGCTTTGTCCTCAAGGCTCGAAATAAAGTTTGAATCAGCTAATTGAATGGAAATAAAAGAAGTTGTGGTTCGGAGGCTTGCTTCTATGATTGTCACTTGGCAATTCGACTATGTTATTGGGGTCGACATCACATACTTTAAGAGTCTGTGGGGCAGTTTCGTTTACTACCACCATGAGAAATTGTGGATTCTTACAGACATGACCTGAGTGCCACTTCTCTTCACAATTAAAACATAGGCCTTTAGCTTGGTATTGTTGAATTTTAGGATAAGTCAATCCGCGAATGATAGATTAGTGGGCTGTTGCGATGGTGCAGGTAGCAATGAGTGTTTTGGAGGGACTAGAGTATTCAGAGTGAGTATATCATTGATTTTGGCCTCCAATAGTTTGGCAAGGCAATTGCATTATTTATATTTATTGGTTTTAATACGACCAACTCTTGTTGTATTTCGCTACGTAACCTCGATAGAATTGCCTCAAAATTTAAACCAATGAACAATTGTAAATATTTTCAAACTCCTCCCGATAATCTATCAATGTGCCCGTCTGCTTGAGTTTGAAAAAATTAGCTTGCGAGTTCTCATAAGAACTTGGATTGAACCTCAAAATTAGAGCTATGTCGAATGAATCCTAATTAATGAGTTAGTGATTTGTGTGCATCCATTTATACCAACTCAAGGCAGAACTTTGCATACAAAATGAGGTTATGGATAAACGTTGATCAAGGGGTACGTGATAGTATTCAAAATATTGATCGGCTTGAAAAAGTCAATCCAACGGGTTTGTGCTAAAGGTTTAGGTTAATGGTTGGGGATGGACAAGATGGCCCTTCATGATAGTAAGGATTGGTGTGGATGGAGGGTAAAGGTGCATAAAAAAAGATGTAGTCGCTAATTCCTTTAAGACATCAACTCTTCTACGGTAGGAGTTCGACTTTGTTTGGGAGGCATAATGCTTGGGATGAAAGCACCAAATTGTAAGGATCATAACTATTATTCTTTTCGAGTAAGGATCAATTCCGTCTTTTAGAAGGCAAGAAACACATAAGACCATGGTTCCTTTTTCAATCAAGTTCTCAAGCTGAAATACACAAAAAAATCGATATCAAAATAACTAACCACTAAGACCTATAATCCACTAACAACAAACTGTCACAAGTATCGACCATTAACCACTAATCTAGGAATTAAATAAATATGCAATACATAATAAAAGAAACATTCTAATTAGCAAAGTCCTTCAATCAAATGAGCTTCTTCAAATAGCAATTGGCTATCCTCCACTAAGCCCACTAAGCCCACATCACTAGCAATACCGACCATTAGCTTTTCAGGCCGGTATTTTATCCTTTAACTTTTGACCCAATTTAGTGAATTATTTTTTATTTTATGCATATCGATCATACACTTGTACACATGGTCATTCATTTTGTCATAAAATGGTTGATGTGGATTAAATAACACTAAGATTAAGAATAATAACACCCCTTTACAATATACAAACCTTTAATATTTTTCAATCTTTTTTTTATTTTATTCTCACCCTTGAACTACCTATTATGCCCTTATGCGTGAATAAAAAAAATTACAGGCCTTAATCAAGTCATCGAGCTCCGATCTGTTTTCCATCCACCACAGATTGACGATGAAATGAAGCAGCCTCATCTTTTTCTTCTTTTTCTCTATCGTGTCCTTTTACCTCTATTCTACTATTTTCTTCTTCCTATATGTTGTATCTTTTCACCTCTCTTGATTTTCTAGTTCAGGTATACTTATGCGTGTGTGAGAAAGCAATGAAAGAATCTTTGTATAAATAAAAAACATGGCCAAATATTTCATGCTGTTAATTCAAAATCTTAGGATGCTATGATTTTCTTCAAAAATAGGAAAAATTGTTTTTCTTTATGTGTTTAAAGTGTATTTTAAAATCTTATTTTTATTATTTTATTGTAATTAAGATAGTTAATTTGTATAATTTTCAGAACTCCCTCTAATTTCAGTTTTCAATTTACTGAAAAGTTTCAATAATGTTGGTGCAGAGCAACGAGCTTGTTTCAGTGAGCCACTGAGAATGAATAGCTCGTTCAAATAATTTTATGAGGTCTATTGGGACTTTGACTTGACCTTCAGATCAGCAAAGTAGTTTTGGAAATTCTTCAAACTAGCGTTTGAGATACACTTAGGTTGTTTTCCCTTGGCGTCCATTTCTTCTTATAATAATTTACCATATCTTATTATTGGGTAGTAGCCTTTTTTGGATATAGTGGAAGGATATCGTGGTTTGTACACGGATCCCATTTGCACCGTAACTTGTGTAGGCTATCAGTTGGATCGAACTTTGTGATACTTGACATTTGATACTCGCTACTCACGTGGTAACCACCGAACAAGGTGGGGGTAATTTCTGAATTTTTATTTGTTTACAGTTTTCCCTATTATAATGCATGATTGAGGAATACTAAATGCAGTGATTATGTGTTCATGATATACTGTGAAAGGACTACGGTCCACATTGCATGTTCGGAGGGACTTATGGTCCATAAAAAAAACTGTCTCTTACCCCCTCTACTACCTGCAAGGTTTGGTGGTCCTGTAAATGCACCAACGGTATTTAAGACCGTTTTGTAGGGTAAGATGAGTAATACCCGCACCTAAAGGATGAGTTACGAGATACGTGCTATGCATTTTACGTGTTGTGACAACGTGTTGAATGTTACATATTCCTAAATAATATATTTGTTGATTGTTATAAGATACGGATTTTATCCCCACGAGTGTATTCCACGTACTCACCCCCTATTCTGTAATTCACATTACAGGAGATGATGAGCATGATGAACCTTAGAGAGAGAGGGACGGTGCCCTATCCGGACATGTGTATTTTAAGTCTTTTGTCTCACAACAATTAAACAATGATTTTTATAATTCACGTTTTGTAAAGTATAATCTTGTTTATTTTTGAATAAAGGATCCTGAAGGATTATTTCCGCTGCTAATGTGTTGAATTAATCGGATGTATCCGATGGTTGTTATGTAATGATTCTGATCGTCCCCTACCTCATTCTTCTGTTCGTCCTTTACCTCATTCTTTTGATGATTGTTTCCTATCTCCTTCTTCTGTATATGTAAATGTCTTTTACCATTTCTTCTTGCACGCCCGTAAAGAAAACTCTGATAATTTTTATATAAGAAAACGGGATGTGACAGATGGTCTCAAAGCAATGTTCTATCATTTTTGAACTTGCTCAAACCTATTTTAGAAAGAGAAAACGAGAAAAAACGTGTTTTAAATGAAAAAATATTTTCGAAAAGAAATGGATAAGCATCATCCTCTCTCTATAGGTATCTCTCCCTAATCATAGGACTTGAGAAAAAGAGTGTGTATTTTTTATGTGTTACCTTGTTAGTATGATATAAACCATTTAAGATTGATGGGGTGTTAAGGATATAATTTCACGATAAAAAGATTTCTTCAAAGAAAAACCTCTTGATGTCACTACAATCGACACACTGCTTTGAGTCACCACAACAAAGCCGCTGACTGCAGCAACGTGAGCTTATGTGCGAGTATGGCCGTTCGCAGGAGTTGATGTTGTGTTACAGAGAGTTGAGACTATCATGGACCCTTGTTTATAACAAGGTGTGCTAATGGGTGTGTTCTTCTTAATTCGTGGTTATGATATGTAAACTATCTCTTACCTCATTTCTTCTATAAACTGTCTCTTACCTTACAACATTATGCTAACATGATACACAAATAATAGAGAATCTATTGAGATTATTATATGATTTATGGAGTAACGTCTATCGGTACCATGATACTTGTTATTAGTTTATCTGTTGTTATAGATTGTTGGGTCACGTGGGGTATATTATAAGGGTTAGCTTTCGTATGTCGCCTTTAGAATGATATGCCACGAGGTCGACCACAAAGGGATAAGCAGTCAAAGGAGAATTCATCTGAACACGACGTGAATGTCGTGAGGAGAGACTGGGAGTCCGTACTGAGAAGCTTGGCTCGACAATATGAGACCGCATAAGTTATGTCGCCACCATCATTTAGAATTGATGCTAACCGAATCATTGAACAGTTTCGATGATTCGATCCACCGACCTTCAACGAAATAGGAGAACCGATCGAAACTGAAGAGTGGCTAAAGTCGTTGGATCGACTCTTTGGACATTTGGCATGCACAGAAGAGCAGGAGATCTCCTATGCCATGTTACAACTCACTAAAGGAGCCAGCTACTGGTAGGAGTCACAGGAAAGGACTATGTCACCGAAATTTAGGAGTGTTATGTCTTGGGGAGTCTTCAAAGAGATGGTTAGACAGGAATTCCTGCCTTAGTCGTACCGTGACCAAAAGAAAGCAGATTTCCTACATATTCGTCAAGGAACCACCTCCGTAGAAGAGTACGTGAAGAGATTCAACCGACTAAGTAGGTACGCACCCCATCTGGTGGACACAAATGCCAAGAAGGCCCGACACTTTGAGAAGGGTCTTCATTGGGAGATCGGCTCCATTCTGGTTGGCCAAGATGTAATGTCTTATGTCGCGATCGTCGAGAGAGCTCAAGAGATCACTTCTCGTCTCCACTTGGAAGTAGTGTCACCCAAGAGAGTGCAAGTAGTGACAGGAAAAAGGAAATTGACCGGTCTTAGTCAAGACTTCGACCAGCACCAGCTTCCACGGACCAACAATGCTCCGCTTCTCCCTACTCCTAAATTGGGAAACCCATGTACCCAATGTGGAAGGATTCATGTGGGACCATGTATGCAGAGAACCCGAAAATGTTACCGGTGTAGAGAACCTGGAACTTAGCGAACAACTACCAGAAGTTTAGGAATCCGGTGGCTACATCACCGAGGCCAAGGAACTCATATTCCAAGTGTGGAAGATTACACATGGGACCGTGCCAACAAGAGACACGGAGTTGCTACCGGTGTGGAGTGCCGGGACACATCTCAACTAACTGTCCAAGGTCTAGAAACTCACTAGCTGCAACACCAAATTTAAGGCCAAGAGCAGGCCAGGCTTGAACATTCGTCCTCACTCATTCAGAGGCTGGCGAGAGATAGATTGCAGATGATGAACTCTTAATATTATATATGTAGATAGATATGTAGTGGTTCATACCTTGTAGTAGTGTACATAATCATTTTGTATAATGTACGAGCTGCACACCTTTTGCTTATATATATATATACTATACTAGATCGTCTTTTGTTATTCGATGGAATCCACGTATACTTCTCCCTTCGCGTTTCGTGTTTTATTTCTTTATCTAAAGTACTATGGTGGCACCGAATTTGTTAAAGCATGAGAATGATTTGGTAGTCGCTAAAACTTTAGAAGTTAGTATTCCATCAGGAAGAATGATACGAACGAAACACCTTTGTCTAGGTTTAAAGATCGCGCTTGGGAGTAGAATTCTTTTAGTTGATCTGTATGCGTTGGAGATGAAGGACTTTGATGTGATTATGGAAATGGATTGGCTTAAGGCAAATTCACGCAATGATCAAGTGTCGTGCAAGAGAGATTATCTTTCAAACACCCGGAGAACCGGAGTTCACATTCCATGGAACACGAGTTAAAGTTGACTCAAGAATCATCTCGGCCATGAAGACAACCTAGATGCTTAGTAAAAGAAATTGTGAAGCTTGGTTGGTCAACATGATGAACCCCGAGCAAGGATCGATCTCTATTGAGAAGGTGCCAGTGATAAAGAAATACATTGACGTATTTCCAAAGATTTACCTGGTCCTCCACCGAATCGACAGGTGACCTTCGAGATTGATCTCGTCCCAAGATCAATATCGGTGTTGAAAGCTCCATATCGGATGACACCGAAGGGATTACAAGAACTGATGATTCAATTGCAAGAACTTCTGGACAAAGGTTTCATTAGACCAAGTGTGTTGCCTTGGGGAGCTCCAGTGCTCTTTGTGAAGAAGAAAGATGGAAGCTTTCGGATGTGTATCGATTACCGAGAGCTGAACAAGCGGACAATAAAGAACAAGTACCCACTGCCTTGAATTAAAGATCTCTTTGATCAATTAAGAGGTGCCAGTGTGTTCTTGAAGATTGACTTAAGGTCTGGATATCACCAGATGAAAGTCAAAGACACGGATATATCAAAGACAACATTCAGGACGAGATATGACAACTACGAGTTTGTAGTAATGTCATTTGGACTGAGCAATGCTCTAGCTGTCTTTATGGATTTGATGAATCACATCTTCCATCCGTATCTTGATCTTTTCATCATTGTGTTTATTGACGATATCGTCATCTACTCATGCGATAGAACGCACCATGAACAACATCTCAGAATTGCACTAAAGGTCTTACGAAAGAAGAAGCTATATGCAAAATTCAAGAAGTGCGAATTCTGGATGGATAAAGTGGGCTTCTTGGACCATATTGTCTCTTCACAAGGGATCGAAGTAGATCCTGAAAAGGTGGAAGTTGTCAGCAAGTGGGAAACTCCAACGAACGTTAAAGAAGTCCGGAGTTTCATCGGCTTGGCTGGATACTACCAAAGATTCATAGAAGGATTTTCAAAGATTGCCACTTCTATGACTCGCTTGACAAGAAAAGACGTGAAGTTTCAATGAAGTGAGCAATGTGAGCGTAGTTTCTAGGAATTAAAGAAGAGACTGACAGAAGCACCAGTCTTAATAGTTCCAGATGAAACGAAGGAGTTCGTGATCTACAGTGACGCATCCAAACAGGGTTTGGGGTGTGTTTTGATACAACAAGGGAAAGTAGTGGCATATGCATCACGCCAATTGAAGATTCACGAATAGAACTACCCAACGCATGATATGGAGCTAGCAGTTGTGGTACATGCTCTCAAAATATGGAGACACTATCTGTAAGGCGTGAAGTGTAAGATCTACACTGACCATAAGAGCCTGAAATACTTCTATGAACAGAAGGAGCTCAATATAAGATAAAGAAGATGGCTGGAGTTGGTGAAGGATTACGATATTACGATCCACTACCATCCTGGAAAAGCAAACGTGGAGGCTGATGCCCTTAGCAGAAAAGGAAAGGGGATGGTGACGTCTATGATCACCAATCAGCACCAACTAATCAAGGAGATGTCAAAGCTGAATCTGGAGATAGTCACGCCTCTGAACGACATCGAAGCTAGGATGGCAGTGTTATTCGTGAAACCCACACTTCGCAACATAATTGTTGAAGCCTAGAAGAGGGATAACTTCCTAACGAGGATGAAAGCTCATATGGATAATGGAAGAGCTGAAGGATTCTCTTTGGCAACAGATGGAGCTCTTATCTTCAGGGGAAGAATGTGCATGCCGAAGGACGAGAAATTGAGAGAAGAAATCCTCGAAGAGGCACATTGCACACCGATGTCTACACACCCTGGAGGTATAAAGATGTACCGAGATTTAAAGGAAACGTTTTAGTGGAGGAACATGAAGAGAAGTATAGGGTTATTCGTCAAGAAATGTCTTATTTGTCAACAAGTGAAAGCAGAACATCAACAACCAGTTGGAATGCTAACCCCTTTGGAAATACCAAAATGGAAGTGGGAACACATTGCCATGGATTTTGTGGTTGGTCTGTCGAGAACCAAACGAGGAAACCACGACGTATGGGTGATCGTTGATAGACTAACGAAGTCTACCCATTTCTTACCAATCAAGATGACTTTCGGATTGGACAAGTTGACATGAATATATCTCGAGAATATTGTTCGATTGCATGGCGTACTGGTTTCTATCGTGTCAGATAGAGATCCTCGGTTCATCTCCAGATTCTGGCAAAGTCTACAAAAGGAGTTAGAGACCAAACTGTCATTCAGTACAACTTTTCACCCACAAACAGATGGACAATCAGAGAGGACCATACAAATCCTGGAGGATATGTTGAGGGCATGCGTTTTGGATGTTCTCGGGAGCTGGAAGGATCACATGTTCTTGGTGGAGTTTGCCTACAACAACAGCTACCAATCGATAATTGGTATGACGCCCTTTGAAGCTCTCTATGGAAGAAAATACTGCTCACCTATCTGCTGAGATGAAGTGGGTGAAAAGAAAATTTTGGGACCCGAATTGGTAGATCAAACGATCGAGGTGATAAAGAAGATTCGGGAAAGAATACGAGTGGCCCAAGATCGACAAAAAACGAATGCAGACAAAGACGGAGGGAGCTGAAATTTGAAGTGGGAGACAAAGTTTTCCTCAAAGTGTCACCCACTAAAGGGGTTCATCGATTCGGGAAGAGAGGGAAGCTGAAGCTGAGGTACGTGGGACCATTTGGGATTTTAGATCGAGTCGGGGAGGTGGCGTACCGTTTAACTCTACCGTCGAACTTCGCTAGAGTACACAACGTTTTTCATGTATCTATGCTACGAAAGTACATATTCGATCCGAACCATATAATCGAACAAGAAGGCATGGAACTTGAGAAAGATCTGACTTATGAAGAAGTTCCAGCAGCCATCTTGGATAGAAAGAACCGTCAATTAAGAAATCGGGTGATGGCTATAGTGAAGGTTCAATGGAGCCGTCATGGAAAGGAAGAAGCGACTTGGGAATTAGAAGATGAAATCCTGAAGAAGTATCCCGACTTACCATTCCTAGGTACACGTTTAATTTCGAGGATGAAATTCTTTTAAGGGGTAAGGGATGTAGTGCCCCAGACCAAAAACGAAGCATAATTGATTAATTAAATATTAAACCCTTAATTGAATTATTATATGTGTTAATCTTGACTATTTAATTTAATTATGTGTGTTTCAGATACGTGTTTAAAGCATTTTTAGATGAAAATGTTTTCTAGTCGCGGAACATAGATTATTATTTTACCATTAGATGCGTAATAGAAAAACGAGAAGATAGAAATGAACTAGAGGTCAATCGGAGACCCGTAGCTCAAATGGCGAAGAAGAGGGCAAAATTCGAAGATTCGGAAAAACGAAAGATATTTACGATGAATAGTGACCCAAGATTTTTACCGTGAATAGTAACTTAGATTTTTTGGATGAATAGTATTTTTAGAAAATCTATAAATAGGGGCATTTTCGATTCAAAAATCACTATTTTTCCGAATGAGGCTAAAGCGACGAAAACACGTAAGTCTCTCTCTCTCCTTTGTTTTCTGTCTCCGGCGCGCTGCCGCCGGTGGCCGAAAAATTCAACTTCATCAGTTTCGGCCTATTTTCACACAGAACATAGGCCTCGTCAAGACGAGTCTATGATAGGTCTCGGATTTCAATTCTGATGTCTCGTTTGTCGAAAAACGATGAAAAACTGCCTCCAAACCATAAACCCTAAACCTTGTCACATTTTTTCTCTCTTCTGTTTCTCTCCCTCTTCTCGCAAGATCAGACGCTAGAGGACCTCCTTGAGGTGTGGGTGAGCTGCTGGAGGGGCGGCACCGCCGTAGGTGGCTGCGTCGGAGCTGCAACGGTGTGTGTGTGATCGTTTGTGTATGTGAAACGTGTGTATGTGTTGTGTATGCATGCTGTGGATGCGGCGCTGTGCAGTGCCACCGTGGGAACTGTTGGCCGGCGCTGGTGATGCGCAGGTGAGGCCTGGTGGTGGGTGGCCGACGACAGGTGATCGCCGACCAAGCTGTGTAAAGGTGTGTGTGTGTTTGTATGTATATGCGTGTGTGTATAGTGTACTGTGTGTGCGTGTTGGGCGGGTTAGTTGTTGTCGGCGACTGGCTAGTGTTCCTGGTGGTGTCGCCGGTGACTGGAAGTCGCCGGCCGGAGCTAGGAGGAGAGAGTGTGTGTGTGTTTTGTGGCTGTTTTTTGAGGGTACTATTCACATCGGAATCTGGTGGGGGTGGTCGGAGCTGGGTCGCCGGCGGACAAGGTGGGGGCGCTGCCGCCGCAGCAGGAGGCAGCTGGAAGCTGCTGGTATTGCTGGGTCGACGCCGGGTGGGCTCGTGCGCGCTGGGATCGCACCTGCCGAGCATGGCCGAGGGGCGCCAGGTGCTGGCACGCGTCCTTGCCGAGAAGCACCGGGAGCTGGTGCGCACACCTGCCGAGAGCTGCCAAGAAATGCAGCGGGTGCTGGGTGCGCGCTGTACGCGCCGCGGGAGACGGATAGCGCGCACGCGCAACACCGTATGACGGGTGTGAGCGCGACGCCATGTTTTCAATTCGAATTCCTTTTTTTTTTCCGTCGTACGTTATCATTGAGTCTTTGCCAACGAGATGTCGTCGACTGGGAGTCGTGGGTCCCGGTCAAAGTCAACCCTTTGACCAAAATTACCAAAATACCCCTCAATCTTAAAATGCTCCGTTCGAGCTCGTTTCAACTCCGATTGAATTCATTCTTTTTCCGTTGCGATCCAAATCTTACCCTCTTTCATCTCAACCTATTGGACTGAATTTTCACCCTCGTTTCTTCAACATCAATCTTTAGATCTTCCGATCTGTCTCGTCTTTAACGATCGTATCTTCTCCGAAATCATTTATATCTTTAATTATACTTAATTATTAAGAATCTAAGAAACACCGTAACTTGTGTAGGCTATCAGTTGGATCGAACTTTGTGATAATTGACATTTTATACTCGCTACTCACGTGGTAACCACCGAACAAGGTGGGGGTAATTTCTGAATCTATATTTGTTTACAGTTTTTCCTATTATAATGCATGATTGAGGAATATTAAATGCAGTGATTATATGCAATGATTATGTGTTCATGATATACTGTAAAAGGACTACGGTCCACATTGCATGTTCGGAGGGACTTATAGTTCGTAAAAAAAACTGTCTCTTACCCCCTCTACTACCTACAAGGTTTGATGGTCCTGTAAATGCACCAACGGTATTTAAGACCGTTTTGTAGGGTAAGATGAGTAATACCCGCACCTAAAGGATGAGTTACGAGATACGTGCTATGCATTTTACGTGCTGTGACAACGTGTTGAATGTTATATATTCCTGAATAATATATCTGTCGATTGTTATAAGATGCAGATTTTATCCCCACGAGTGTATTCCATGCACTCACCCCTATTTTGTAATTCATGTTACAGGAGATGACGAGCATGACGAATCTTAGAGAGAGAGGGACGGTGCCCTATCCGGACATGTGTATTTTAAGTCTGTTGTCTCACAACAATTAAACAATGATTTTTATAATTCACATTTTTTAAAGTATAATCTCGTTTATGTTTTGAATGATGGATCCTGTAGGATTATTTCTGTTGCTAATGTGTTGAATTAATCGGATGTATCCGATGGTTGTTATGTAATGATTCTGATCGTCCCCTACCTCATTCCTCTGTTCGTCCCTTACCTCATTCTTTTGATAATTGTCTCCTATCTCCTTCTTCTGTATATGTAAATGTCTTTTACCATTTCTTCTTGCACGCACGCAAGGAAAACTCTGATAATTTTTATGTAAGAAAACGGGGCGTGACATAATTATCTCCTAGTATTTGATAGATAAGAAAATTATTCTTTTAATCATCTATATCTTAGTTTTTCATTTATATATTTATTATTAGAAATGTCTTGATTGTGGGAAATCATACCATAAACTTTATATTTATTATTAGAAATGTGTTGACACTTGATTGTGATAATTTGATTGTTGGTCGCCGTAGTAAATAGACGAGAAAATAGAATTTGGGTATGACTGATTCATTTGGCAACTCAAATTTTAATGACTTGCTATTTTCACCAATTGATTTGATAATTTTTTTTAATTAATAATAAATATGTTTGAAATATGTTTTTAATACATTCATTCCTTTCTATATATGTCAATACATTACATCTAATAATTAGGAAAATTGTGTTTACTATATATTTATTTAATATAATATAATTAATATTATATTTTGAGCTTTTAAGAGCATGACACGTGGCATTAATCGTTGTTCTTTTATCTTTATATATATAAAAGTAAGACCACATATGCCACATGCCAAGTGTACATTTTTTCACATTAATTTCTTCTTCTTTTTATAAATTAAATTTATAATAAATAGAATTGTAAAGCTAATTTATGGCTAATTAATATATCAAATTTAATGTTCATACTAAACATAACTAAATAATGTAAGAATTTTTTCTACAATTGTTAAAATAACACATGCTAGACTTCAGATACAAAAATCATATATATATATTTGAAATTTTTTAGTTTAAAAATTCTAGAGAAAATATTAATAAATAAAAAAGAAAAAAACTAAAATTAAAGTTGGTTGATTGAAAAGGATTATTCAAACTATTTAATCTTATGAAACTTATTAATTTATGATTGAATATTTTTTGTGAATGTGTGTTTCAAAATAGACTACGAATTGTTTTTTGGAAAATTTTGATTTTGATTTTTTATCATTTAATTCAAAATGAAAATTTAGAGTTATTCTAAACCTTAAAAATTAAAATCAAACTAAAATAATGGTGTGAATGTTGAATAATATAATATACATAACACTACATCTTTTTTCAAAATAATAAATAAAAATTAATCATATTCCTTTACAAATGCAACATATATTTAAAAAATTAAATAATAATTTAAAATGACATTATTCGATTTAATGCTAAATTAAGTTATGTGTATTGCACAAAACAATAAATATATTTTTTCTTATATAAATTATTTTTAAAACTTTTCTAAGTTTTATTAAGTTTAATTTAATTCATTTTTAAAATCTGTGTATTACACGGGTCCTATACTAGTATATATATATATATATATATATATATATATAAAGATTGCAACAAAATTTAAAGGTCTTTTTCCTTTTTGTCCAACATGAAAAATAGTGATAAATTTGCAAAATCCCTATTTTATGTATGTATTTATTGTATATATTTGCAATCAGGGTTAACTAAAAAAGTAAGGGGAAAGAAGATAATCCATTCATCTCATAAAAATGGTCATATATAATATAAACAAATTGTAAAAGAATCGAGAGCAATTTGTTGACATATAATTTACCATTATCAAAAGAGAGAAATTCTTAGATTTATTATATTAGGCACTTATACATCATCGCAAACTCAACAACTGCAACACTATTATTTAACTAAAAAGAAAAAGAACACAAAATTCAGTTGAGACAGTCTCATATACAACGACATCGTATATTGTTGTATCTCAGGACACAATGCGACAACAATATGTAAATAAGCATTTTTCAATTATAAGTATGCGTATTTTAGCAGGACTCGGTCTGATCATGCATGGCAAGTCAACACAGTAACGTGTGTGAGACTCATGATTGTGTTTCGAGACACAGTCGACCGTGCATGACAACAATATATAAATATGTATTTTTTCACTATAAATATGCATTTTAGAGCTATAAGTACATAAGTATGCATTTTTCAACTATAAATATTAATTTTAGAATTATAAATACGCATTTTTATTATTATCACGTACGATCAATGATTCCATCGCACGTGAGACAATCTCATGCAAGACCTACTGAAAAGGGCAACCTACAATTATAAAAATAAAATAATACTCCATACTGATTATCTATTTAATTCTAGATATAGATATTTCTTACTTTGGACAAATATATTATTTTACTTTAACGACATGATTGATATGATGAAATGGAATTAGGTGGGAATGGAATGAACTCGAGAATGGAATGGTGATGAGAAATGAATGGTATAAAAATACTAAGTCATGTGATTGGTATCACAAAGGAATAGAAAATGAATGAAATAATTATTATAATTATATTTTATGATTGATAACTATAAATAAAATGTATAATATTAAATCAATCTTTATTTGACCAAATTACCTTCCACTATAATTTTATTTAATATTCATATTCAATATATCACTCAAATTTAAAATATTTGGCATATTTAAATTTAAAAATAATTCTTTTTACAGAAAATTAATCATTGTACTAATATTAAGATATATTATATTTATATATTTTATTTTTTAATCTTATTATTAGTTTACTATTTTTGTATTATTTACATATTCTTAAAGTAGTTAAATAATAATATATTTTTCATATTTTTTTATTAATTATTCTATATAATTTTATATTATTAAAATCTTATTATCTTATTTTATATTTCTAAAAAAATATTTTAGTTACAATTTATTTATATTTTTTTAAATAATTTATTATCTATACTAATATTCATTTATCTTACAAATATATATATAGATAAATCAATATCAGAACTAAAATTAGTTGTATTATTAAAATTATATTCATATTATTTTATTATGTTTTTAAGATTTTATATTTATTAATTATTTTTATACTATTTATGTATTTAATTTTTTTTGTGCTATTTTATATTTTTATTTTATATTTATTTTAAATTATTAGTTATTATTTTATAATTTTTTATAAATAATTTAATATTATTTAAAAAAAATTATATAATAATTCGACTTTAGGAAGTTAATTTGTGAAAACATAAACTAAATATGATAATTGTCAAAATTAATAAAAAAATATTCATTTTCTTCACGATAGGAATACGTAATACCATGGGGGTAAGAAGTAACGGTCATTCCCTCATCCATGGTAATACCAATTCATGCGGGAATCACCATTCCCACCTATAAAACATACCAATCAAAGGAATATGAATGAAGGTAAGAATGATTATTCCATTCCCACCCTATTTCATCATACCAATCATGCCATAAGAGTTTACCCAATTTTGCTTAAATCCCTCATTTTATTAGAAAATAATTTGATCACTAGACCAAAAGTTTGGGGGTGACACTTATGTGCCCGGGGCATTGATTTAAGATTTGTGCCCCCAACCCGACCCATATACATTATATTTTCATTTTTTTTATTTTTTTTATTTTTTCTTCTCTATGTGTGCGCTCTTCTCTGTCTTCTTCTTCTTCTTCTTCTCTTTCTATCTATGTGTGCCTAGGATATCTTCATCTTCAATTTTATTGTTCTCATTTGGTTCTCTTCTTCTTCTTCTTTCTCCTCCTTATATCGTCATCTTCTCTATTAGTTTCCTCCTTATATCGTCATCTTCAATTTTAATGATTTGTGTATGTATTTTTTCTTTCTTATCCTCTTCTTTTTCTTTCTCATATTTATTGATTTAGATGATTCATTTCAATTACAATTCAGTTAGAATAGAGAACAATCGTGATCTAAGTTTGGTACATGTTTATTTACAGTAACATGAATTATTTGCAGAAAATTTGAGGAAGAAGATGATAAAAATCGTGTATTTGAAATTTTAAAATTTGAAACTCACTCCAGTACATTGATACCTTAAGAGTATACAAGTGATACCTAAAAGAGTATATAAGTGATATCTTTCATTGAATGAACAACTAATATCTTAAGAGTAAATATGTAATACCTTATACTATAAACATTAATACCTTAAAGGTGAATATGTAATACCTTATACTGTAAGTATTAATACCTTAAAGGTAAATATGTAATACCTTAAATGTGTGCATATGTAATACCTTATACTGTAAGCATTAATACCTTAAAAGTAAAAATGCGATACCTTAAAGGTCCATATGTAATACCTTATACTATAAGTATTAATACCTTAAAGGTAAATATGTAATACCTTAAGAGCATACAATAGATACCTTAAGAGTAAACAACTGATACCTTAAGAGCATACAAACTAATACATTCACTGAAAATCTTAAGATTTCAAATGTTTCATCATCTTCTTCCTAAAAAATTATGCAAATCATGATTTCATCATATTTTTCGTCAATTTTTTTGCAAATCATGATTTCATATTGTTTGAAATAATTTATTTTCAAAGTTTTAAAATTACTCATAAATAAGAAGGGGAAAAAACCTCATAAATGACTTTATGACAATTTGATGAAGAATAAGAACAAGAAGATAGACAAGAAGAGTAAGAAGAAGAATGTAAAAAACAAATAAGAAGAATAACAAATCGATAAGAAAAAAGATTAAGAAGGAGAAGGAGAAAGAAGAAAAAAAAAGGAGAGGAAAAAAAAAGAAAATAACACTATTTCTGCATAATATGTGATACCTGAAAAGTAAATGTGTGATACTTGAAAAGTAAATGTGTGATACATTCACTGTATATAATCAGGTTTGTGCGCGACGCATACCAACTATGGTGTGGCCGCACATGGAATGCATGGAGGCATTTGATAGCGTCCCCGCGCCTGATTGGGTGTGCCCCAAGTGCATAAAAGTTTTTGCCAACGTTTTGACTACTCAATCATATTCTCTACCCTTCTGTTTCCTATAAGAACACTATCAAATACAAATCATATATACATATATATTATTTTGATAATGTCATTGTAGAAGTGCTTTATGGAAATATTGGAATGCTATTTATAAATTGAATCTTATAGAAAATCAAATAGAATTAATATAACATTAATTACTTTGTAATTTTTACAATCGATACTTAGAATTATTATCGATTATAACTTGTTAAAGAACCTGACCTTCTATATATAGTCAGGCTTGCGTCATTAATTTATTTTTCAATTTTTTGAAAAGGTTGAAATAAATAATATAAGATAAGTTAAAGAGGACAAAATCTTAAACTTATCATATAGACATACATACATAAAACTATTACTAACAAATTGTGGAAAAAGAGAAGCATCTTGAATATGTCATTGTACATCTCATTATACACGTACATCAACACATTGGACAATATTTAAACTGCATAACTGTTCACAACACAATTAAATAAATAATATATATCGAAGTTATCGAAGTGTGATATTCAGTATTATTTAAAATAGATTTATGAATCCTTCCATAATTAATATGAGTGAATCATTACTATGATTGAGTCATGATGGAATGAAGTTACTATTCCAACCTTCATTTTTATTTTTTTAATTGATATGTTTTAAGTACTAGAAATCATCATTCTTGTAGGAATTGATATTACCATAAAAGAGGAGCACTCTTGTACTCCTGGGATCCGTGCCCCCAACCCAATCCGACCCGCGTATATATCCATGTCCTCAATTTTTTTTTTAGGTATTACAAATTTGTCTTATAGGTATTACAAACATGAACTAAAGGTATTGATACTTGAAGAGTATATGTGTGATACCTTTAGACCTGTTAGGTGGGCGTGCGGTGTGGGAGGTATTACAGATTTGTCCTATAGATATTACAAACATGAACTAAAAGTATTTGATACTTGAAGAATATATGTATGATACCTTTAGACTTGTGAGGTGCGCGTGGTGGGTGTGGGCGCACGACGTGCGCACGCGGTTTGGGCGCACAACATGAGCGCGCAGTTTTGATGTATCACATATTTGTTCTATAGGTAATACACATATGTGATACCTGAAGAGTATATGTGTGATACCAACATGTGCGTGCGCGTGGACGCACGACAAGGGCATGTGGGCGCGCGTGGGAGCGGCCCACGCGCCGGTTCGGGTTGGGGGCACAGATCTAAGATCCGTGCCCCTGGGACATAGAATTTTTTTTCTACCATAAAAATTAATTTTTTTAAATTAACTTTGACAGTTCTCGCTATTTTTCTTTTCACAAGCTAAATTTCCTAAAGTTACGATATAAGATCACTAAATACATTAATTAATCTCTTACATCGCAGGGATGTACTGCTAATAAATATACATATATATTAAAATATTGGAAATTTTTCTAATTTAAGTATTTTTGCACAATGTCAAACAAGCGAAACAGAAAAGAAATTAAAACCCCACTTATATATTGTTCCAGTCTCCTATAATGATCAACCACAAAAGTAAGCTTCTTCTTTGTCTAGAACAAAAATGAAGAAAGCATAATAGCCGAGTCGAGGGGTCTTCTCTCCTTAAGATAATTCACGTCGAGATAGTGTCCACTAAATCAGCTTGTTGCCTCCAAAGATGAAATAAATTTATCTTGCAAGTGGTAGCACTAACGAGCTTTAGTGCTTGAAATATGAACTATAACGATGCAAATGAAAAAAGATTCGGCTTGGACTCGAAACACTCAAGCTCGTTTCCAAGTCGTAAAAAAAAAGAGCAATAAAGCTGGCTAAACATATGTCCAGGCCAGTCCGTCTAAGTCCAGCCCAAAATTCAATTATTAATAATCAAGAACCACATTTAAGATCGACCCGATCCAAGTCAAATGCACGTATACGTGATTTACAAGCCCACTACTCCAAAAATAGATAATTTAATCAGTTCATATAGCAAAACTATATTTGTACTTGGTTTTAATGTGTTAAACTTCCAAAAAAGAGATAAGTAACTTCTTTATAATATCAAATATCTTAGGCACAGGTGATTGACTTCAACAACTAACTTCCCACCCATCAAAATTTGATTTTGAGAAATTCTGCATACCTCGATTATCTATTTCAAACCATTTAGACTCAGACTTCCGAAATTTAGCAGAAAATGAGAGTTTTGGCAGTGAACATTTGTTTACACACGTAAGGGGCAATGCACTGAAAAAAAATACAGGTGTTTTGATGACAATGGAACTGCATCTGTATAATGCGTCGATATCTCTATAATGTGCAGGTAGTCTATATAGCACATCACGTTTGTCGATGAAATTATTCAGAGCAAGTTTTTGATTCAAAAACCATATCATCGTTTCACCATTTCCCTTTCTTTTTATTTTTAATTTATTTTTTCACACATCATCATCTCCACGTATTTATTGTGGATACACATGCAAACACGTATAGTATGAGCAATGAATATATGATCTCCACATCTATTTATTCCGTGTGTGTATATATATATATATGTATATATATATATATATCAATTAATGACACACAATTAAAGTTTTGTCGACGTCTTGTTATTTCTAATTATTTTAAAAATATATTTGATGCTTCAATTAGATTAACTAAAATATTCTCAATGAAACTAATTCAGATCATTACATATCAATCAAAAATGACACACTGCTTATAACTAACACATACAAGATGGTGGTTCATGTGGCACGGAACATGTACGTACATATACACAAACCACACATATAGTTTTGTACAATGCACAAGCCATACAAATTAATACAAGTTCATACATCGCATGAACCATAAATACATACACACGGGCCCACATAAATTTTAGAAAAATACATTTTTATCAATGTAATAAAATACAAAATGAAATTCATTTTGAAGTAGAGAAACAAAAGTTGATTCGCCAATGAAGTGGGTGCAGCACATTCAACGAATCTTCGATCACAAGTATTCATTTACCTTATGCATTAAGTATTCATCTCTATCTTATATATTCACCACCTATGCATTTATATATACACTATGTTTCCATCTCATTACATTTTCCCATGTACGTGTCTTTCTTACAATTATATTAGTCGTGCCATAATACGTACACATAAATGGGTGATCAAGATATTATTAGTGATCATGATGAGCTAAGTTTATGGCTTCAAAATGCATCAATCTTTTCAAGCAATATTCCTATTGATCATATCACTCATCATGATCTCAATGATCACCTTACGAGTTTTGAGGCTCATTCGTCGTTTCCAAGACAACAAGTGAACGATGGTGAAGTTTGTTTCTCGAAGGATGTTGTCAAGACGAGCAACGAGGGGAAAACCCGAAAAAGACAACGTTCAAAAGAAGTCCACCATCTTAAGGAAAAAGTGAGTATACGTTGTACAGATATAATTTTGTGTGTTGTATTGTACGAATGAGATGTATAATATATATATATATATATATATATATTTTTTTTTTAAAGATTGATAATCTCTCGTAATAATAGATGCTAGACTTAATAATAATTTTTTAAAACAAAATATAATAACATCGAGTGCTGGAGATTTCTATCTCTAACAAAAAATATTTTTTTTCCTTTACGTAATTTAATTACTCATTTTCTAGATTAAGTTAGAATAAACTAATAATTAAAAATTGTCTAAATATAATTTAGGCTCAGGGCCAAAACAAATGGAGTGCAACATCTAACAAATGGAGTGGGCCAAAACAATTACTCTATTAGTATTCGATCTAACTCCAACAAAATACGTTTTCTTTGCCAAGTTTAAGGGTTATATTTGCACTAAAGACAAGTATTATGATCATTTTTACATAAAATACATTTAGAGTTACAAACAAAGATATAATAATTAAGATTAACTTATAAACAAAGTGAATGATTGAATAATAATATTTATTCGATAAATATAACTAACACTTGTGTATTTAAAATATACGAATTAAATTGTAGTAAATTAAATATTATCAAAATATATTTGTTCGTCATATGTCATTCAATATATTAAATTTTATGATGGTCGCCACCGATAACCTAAAAATTAATTAAATAATGAGATGCGTCATAACTCATAAGTCGCCACTGACAGTGGCGACTTCACCTATTTCATTAAACCTTCCCTTTTACACTATATTTTATTAATAAAAATTTTAAATTGCAATATTCTATTAATAAAGCCATCATAATTGTATATTATCTACAATATCTATTACAATAACATTTTCAGAAAAAAGTTTTTCATTTTTAAAAAATATGAAAAATTAGTTAAAAACTACTATATCTCTAGACAAAATTAAACGGTTGAGCAAAAGTTTGATTAGTAATTATGCATCTAGAAGGTTTGAAGTAGATTAATGATATCATTTATAATGGACAAATTTCATAACAAAATATAATTTATAAATTAGTTCTCAATTCTAAACCTAGATTTTAAAGTTTCTTAATAAGGGGCTCAATTTAATATTTTTTTCTCATTTTAAGGTTTGAAAATTAGATTGAGTTCTCAATTCAAGACAAAATTTCATTTTTTTTTATTTGTATTTAGATTTATTTATATTTCGATATGTATTCATATTTTGGATAAACTAAGACAACTTAGTGTACTTTAAGAACAATCTTCATCCGACTTGTCTTAATTTATATAAAGAAAGAACGAAAAAGGAAAAAAATAATCAATTCAATTTATAAAATATAATTTATATTAAACTAATTAATATTAAAATCAGTTCTTTATACTTTTATTCATAAAATTAAAGGAATTTTAATTTTATCAATTGCAATATTTATAAATATATATATATATATATATATATATATGTTAGATGAAGATCATTCCAAAAATGCACTAACTTATCTTAATTTATTTAAAATATAAATGCTTAAATATAAATAAAAAGAAAAAAAGAAAAAGAAAATTGAATTTTATCTTGAATTGAGAACTCAATATAATTTTCAAGCCTGAAATTAATAAAAAAGTTAATTAAATTGAACCCCTTATTAAGAGAAACTTTAAAATTTGAATTTAAAATTGAAAACTAATTTATAAATAGAGTTTCGTTATAAAATTTATCTCATTTACTTTTTCAAATAAAAATCCCTTTTCTTTTTTACTCACCTGGAACTCAAAAAAATGATAGGGCATCCCCATTATGCATCATAGAGGCAATTCCGATGCTCCTATATCTATATTTGTATGTTGAAGTTATAAAATATGTGTGTTTGTTTGTATGTTACTACATAAATTTTTTTATATATAAAATATGTGTGTTTGTTTGTTTGTTACTACATAAAATAATTTATATATAAAATGTGTGTTGTTTGTATGCAGAAGTTACTACATAAAAATTTTCAAATTAGATTATTACATAATAATATTAAAACATATGTTAGTTTGTAGTATTATGGTTAAAAAAAAAAAACTATGGAAATAAGCAAAATCCAAGTTCCAAGATGTTAAAGAAAATAAATTAAAGAATGAAAAATTCTGCCATATTCAGTTCGACCCATGGGCACAACATCAAATTTTATGTCAAATGACTCAAATCTTTGTATCTTTATATACGGCGAATGTGTTTCATTATGTTTTATTTTACTGTATGCTTCGAAATAATCATCTTCTATCATGTATATTAAATGATATAAATAATTTATAAATGATATGTTTTAAAAATATGAAATATGTTAATAGATGTCATTGAAGAGTTGAACTAATAATATGTTAATTATATTGCTGGAAGTGAAATAATAAATCACTTTATGACATGAATTGTTAGCTTTCTGCTTCGAAATAGCTTATTATTAATTACTATATGAGTTCACTAATCTATAAAATTGATCTTTATTATATAGAGTTTTGATAAGCACGCACATGTATGAATTGAGTAACAAAACTGCCTCAATCAATCTTAAACAAATCCTCAATAATCCAATTTATTATGTTTTATATTGTTCAATCAAAACAAGTTATCAACAAATCCACAATAATTCAATTTATTTTATCTTATTGTTCAATCAAAACGAGTTATCAACATTCAAATTTTCTAAATAAGATTTCATCTTATTGATCATAATATGTCGAATGATCTCACCGCTCAACTTAAATGTTGATCAAAATATGTGGAATGATTTCATCGCTCAACTTAAATGCCGACAAAACTAACAAATATTAAAAAAAAAAAAAGTGAAAAAGAAGAAAACTCAGGAATGAAGGAAATTTTGTCCATTTTGTTTGCAGAGCAACTCTTACGCCGGGGGGTTTCATAAATAGTTCTTATATTTCATATCAATGTTCACTTTAATATTTAAATAAGAGAAGAAAGAAATATAATAATTCATTAAAAAATTATAGTAATCTATAAAAATAAAATAAAGAAAATAATTGAGATAACACATTTCAATATAATACAAACAAAATCCAATGTTACACTGAATCTTGAACATCGGGTTGTTGTCACGTGAAGTACCTTTTATATCAATCATCTTTATCAATTCAAAATTTTCATACATATATAAAAAAAATTGTGTAATATTAAAACATATCATAGTTTTTAATATTATGATTAAAAAAAAAACTATGCAGCCTCGTGCGGTGAGAATAAGCAAATTCCCAAGTTACAAGATGTTACAGAAAATAAATTAAAGAACGAAAAATGCTGCCATATTCAGTTCGAACCCATGGGGACAACACCAAATTTTATGTCAAATCTCTGTATCTTTGCATGCGACATTCGGTATTTCGTTATGTCTAATTTTACTCCATGCTTCGAAAATGTCATATATATTAAATGATATAAATAATTTATATAATGTGTTTTAAAAATAATGAAATACAATATAAAACAATAAATTTTATTGAAGATCTGAGCTAATAATATATTAATAAAATTGTTGGAAATGCAATTATAAATAAAACAAAAAATTATAAATAGCTTAATTACATGAGTTTTAGCTTTCTCCTATTTTCGAACAACTTATTATTAATATTTACTTTATAAATCCACTATATTTATATATGACTGGTGTATTGTATATGGGCAAAAATTAGTCGAGTAGGTTTTACGTGAGATCGTATCACGTGAGATATTATATATAACGAAGTTCATACAGATCAACAAGACGGGTCAATTTATTCAATATGATCAATTTCGATCTCACATAAGACTATAAAAATCTCTGTCTCATGTAAGACCTCATGTGAGAAGATTACGTGAGACGATCTCACATGAGTTTTTACGAAATTAGTCAATATGACTTTTAGTGGTAGTTATTTATATTTGTATAAAAAAAATATTACCTATTTATAATCCTTAATGGGAGTTGGATTGTTATGAGAGTCCTACGAATTTAATTCAATGAAATATATCAACTCATAACTCTAACCCACAAAATAAAGATAGATTTATGAAAATAAGTTTGAAATGTAAACTAAAGAATTATGTTTCACAAATTAGTTATATTTGTGAACAATCTGAGTGAGTTTTGCATGAGACTGTCTCACGAATCTCATCCCATGTGTCACGCCCCATTTCTAAAACATATTTTTATTAGAGTTTTCTTTGTGGGCGTGCAGGAAGAAAGGAAAAAGAGACGTACATTTTATATTAGAAGAGAAAGATAACAGACGATAGAAAGGTTTACATATACAATACATCGACACCAGCCGAAATAAAATATTTTAAACCTTGAGCAGCGGAAAATCTCATATAGGATCCATCAAAAGGAAAACAGTATAATATTACAAACGTGAAATATTAAAATATTGTTTCAACATCAAGTTTGAAAAGCAAAAAGAGAAAACATGGTATGACACCACCCTCTCTACGTATCTTGATTCTCGTCATTTTCTGTAGTGTGAATACAGATAGGGGTGAGTGCGTTGAATACACTCATGGGGATAATTTCCATGTTTGAACGGTTATTAAGCAGTTAATCAAATCAAACATATATAAGTTTGACAATTAGACGCAACACATAGAATGCATAGCACATAATTGCAAATAGATGCGGAAGTAACCCGTCTTATCCTACATAACAGTTTTTATACCGTTGATGATTTTTACAGACCATCAGTCCCTCTGTAGCATACAAAACGGTTTTTATACCATTGATGATTTTTACGGACCACCAGTCCCTCCGTAGCATACAAAATGGTTTTTATACCGTTAGTGATTTTTTTACGGACCACCAGTTCCTCCGTAGTGTTTTTTATGGACCATTAGTTCCTCCGTAACATGAATGTGGACCTTAGTCCTTTCACAATATAATAATATGAACACAGTATTCACAACATATAATCATGGCACATAGGGTTTAACAATTCATATATCAAATCACGGCACCTTGTTGGTTATCCGCGTGTAAAATCAAAGTCTTAAGTTCTAAAGTGTTTGTTCCATTTGAGAGCCTACACATGTAAAGAGGTTTCTTAGTTTCGTTATTACGATAATTACGCATAATTAATTATATAAACTCTCTCTTGAAGAAGAAACGATAGGGTAAACAAAACAAAATGACAGCTTTAGAGATAAAAAAAGAAACGAGCGTGAAAGGTTAAACATGTGATCATAGGATGAAAGGGAAACAATTAGAGTTTGAAAGGAGGAAAAATAGGTTAAAACGGAGGAAAACCGAGCTTAAATGGAGCGTTTAAAGGTGTAGGGACATTTTCATAAATTTTGGTAAAGAGTTGACTTTGACCAAGGGCATTTTTGTAAAACTAGAAAAGATTTGGGGTCTTTTTGAAATATTCAAAACCTTGGGGGTTAAAACACAATTTTTGAAGATTTTGGGGGTTAAAGTCTAAAGCTTGAAAACTTTTAGGGGTTAAAACATAAAATTCATAAACTTGAGGGCTAAAATGAGATTTTAGAAAGCTCAGGGACCAAAACATAATTAAACTTAAAAACCAAGATTTGTAAATCGGTCCCCGAACTATTCAAATTTTCTGAAGAGGCCCCTACCTCCCATTGCTGCCCCTCCTCTGCCGCCGTGACACAGCCCCGACCGGTGACACCCCAACACCGGCGCAACCCCTCCCGGGCGCAACATTACACGGGGCCGCCCCACACGGCGACGCCACAAGCAAACATGCACAACACACACACTCTCACCGAACACACACACACAACTTTCCAACTTGACGACGCTACCCAGCGCCGCCCCCAACACCAATGCACACACGATGACCACGACGGCGGCAACAGAGAAGAGAACCGTTGAGATAGGAAGGAAAGAGGAGGAAAAGAAAAGTTGCGTTGGGGGATAGAGAAGAGAAGAGAGAGATTGGAGAGAGAGAAGAAAGCGCCGAGAGAAGAGAGAGAAATGAAGAGAGAGGAGAGAGAAAAGGGTTTGGCTGGATCTTCTTCAGCCAATTCCCAGCGGAGCCAGCATCAGTTGGACTATCCGAGCCCATATCTGGAATGGGCTCGGCGAGGGCTACATTTCGACTTAAAAATCGAATGAAATGGAGGAGAAAGTGGCGGCACGGCGGCAGTGCGGAAGCCGCCGGCCGGAAAATGAGGAGAAAGAAGAGAGAGAAGAGAGAGAAATATCTACCTTTTTCACTTTTTGATTCGATTTTCTTACTTTTATAATTGGTTTCATACTATATATAGATATTTTCGATTTTTCGTATTCTTCGTGTTTTTGGTCACAAACCTTTAACGAGCCATCCTTTAACGTTTTAACTTACGGTTTTCGACTACGATACCTTTGAGATAATTCGTTTTACGATATCATTATTAAATTATAACCTATGCTTCTCGATTTAATTATACATCCGATTAATTAATTATGCATTATATCATTTTTCTAAAACGCACGTAACTAAATCAAAAAATTAGGGGTTTAATTATTTACTTAGCCAATTATGTATCGTTTTATCCTAGGTGTTACATCCCTTCCCCCTTAGAAAAATTTCATCCTCGAAATTTAGATGTGTACCTAGAAATGGCAAAACTGGATATGAAATGTGGATCTCTATCAGATACGATGGAAACTGATACTCTGTGTAATTTAACGATCTCTTCTAGGTAGATTCGAGCTAACTTACCTAAATTATAGATCATCTTGGTCGACAAGAAATGGGCTAACTTGGTTAATCTATCTATAATCACCTATACGACGTGATTTCCTTGCTTGGTTCTAGGCAATCCAATAACAAAATCCATAGCGATGTGTTCCCATTTCCATTCAGGTATCTCCAACGGAGTTAACATTCCAACTGGTCGTTGATATTCAGCTTTCACTTGTTGGCAAACTAGACATTTCTTAATGAAAAGTTCGATGTTTCCCTTCATGTTTCTCCACCAAAAGCTTTTCTTCAAATCTCTGTACATCTTCGTACCTTCAGATGTGCCGATAATGGCATACAATGAGCTTCTTCTAGAATTTCATCTCTTAATTCCTCATCCTTTGACACACACAATCTTCCCCTAAAGATAAGGGCTCCATCTGTTGACAAAGCGAAACCTTCTGCTTTTCCTTTATCCATACGAGTCTTCATCTTCGTTAGAAACTTATCTCTTCTTCGTGCCTCGATTATACGCTCACGAAGAGTGGGCTTCAGGAATAAAGCTGCATTAGCCTTGATGCTGCTCGGAGGTATCGCCACTTCCAAACTCAATCTCGACATCTCTTCAGTTAGCCGGTTCTGGTTTGTGATCATGAATGTCACGGCTCATTTCTCTTTTCTGTTAAGGGCGTTAGCAACCATATTCCCTTGTTGCATCAGAACACACTCCTAGCCTTGTTTGGATGCGTCACAATAAATCACGAACCCTTTCGTTACATCCAGAACTATTAGAACTGGTGCCTTTGTCAATTTCTTCTTCAGCTCTTGGAAGCTACGTTCACACTACTCCGTCCACTAAAACTTCACATCCTTCTGTGTCAAACGGGTCATGAGAGTGGCATTCTTTGAAAATCCTTCGATAAACCTCCTGTAATATTCAACTAATCCAAGTAAACTCTGCACTTCAATAACATTCATTGGAGCTTTCCAATTGTTGACAGCTTCCACCTTGTCAGGGTCTACTTCGATCTCCTTGGAGGATAAAATATGTCCAAGAAATGCCACCTTGTCGAGCCAAAACTCATACTTCTTAAACTTCGTAAAAAACTTCTCATTTCGTAAAGTTTCTAGTGAAATCCTGAGATGCTATTCGTGGTGCGTCTTATTGCATAAGTAAACCAGAATATCATCGATGAACATAATGATGAAAAGATCATGGTACGGATGGAAAATGCGATTCATCTAATCCATAAAAATAGTTGGTGCATTTCTGAGTCCAAAATGCATTACTACGAACTCGTAGTGGTCATACCTTGTCTTGAAGGCTGTCTTAGTATATCAGCATCCTTGACTTTCACCTGGTGGTATCCAAACCTCAAGTCGATCTTGAAGAATACACTTGCATCTTTCAACTGATCAAATAAATCTTCAATCCGAGGTAAATGATATTTATTCTTGATGATTCGCTTATTCCACTCCCAATAATCGATGCACATCCGAAAGCTTCCGTCCTTCTTCTTCACAAAGAGTACTGGAGCTTCCTAAGGTGATACACTTGGGTGAATGAATCCTTTATCCAGAAGTTCTTACAGCTAAACCTTCAATTCCTGTAGCTCCTTTGGTGTCATCCGATATGGTGCCTTTGACATTGGTGCCGATCTTGGGATGAGATCAATCTCAAAAGCAATCGGTCGATCCGGTGGAGGACTGGGTAGATCTTCTAGAAAAACATCCACGTATTCCCTCACGACAGACACCTTCTCAACGGGACTCGTTTCTTGTTCAAGATCCATCATGTTTACCAACCAAGCCTTGCAATCTCCTTTACTGAACATTTTGATCACCTTCATAACTGATACGACCCTCAGGTTGACTAAAGCTGTGACCCAACGACAAATCATCTTGTCGGGCACTCCGTTCCAAAACAACATGTATGAGCTTTACAACACCCTCTGCTTAGTCAACCCGAAATTCGCCTACCAGATATGGTTGGAGAATGCTGCCACTAGTGGAAATGATCGAAAATGATGGACAAGTAAAGAGAGGGTTATTTTTTGTAGGATACGCATGGTGTCGCTCGTCTCCATTCATCCTTTATTGGAAGCGGTATGTAAAAGGAGGGTAAAACGTGTTTGATCTTCAAGACTAGAGTGAAACAGTATTTATAAAGAATTCCAATTTGTATATCAAGAATAAGCTCAAGCTCGCCTTGATCATAATGAGCTGCAGGGCTTTTAACATCGTTATCTTCCATCAGGAAATGAGTAGTGGTAGTGGAGTCGATATCAGATTCACGAAGGCCCAATTCAAGATTACGAAAGAACGAATCTATATGCTTCTCCCATTCTGATTTCTGATAGCAAGATGAAATCTCGTCCTTCCTGATGGGATACTAATTTCTAGGGTTTCAACGACTACCCTACCGTTCTTATGCTTAACAGGTCACATAGCTCGACAGAGACAAAAGAATGGGTTGCCCCTACATCTAATAAAATGAGAGTAGGGATATCGCATACTGTTAACATAACTCTCATGGTCTTCGATCCTTTAGCAGCCTCTGTGTGATTGAAAGTGAAAGCTCGAGCCTTGTCTGCCCCTGGCCTCGGCCTCGGTATTGTAGCTGTTGGGTGTCTAAATTTCTGACAGTTACTCGTGATATATCCACGTTCTCCACACCTGAAATAGTTCCGAGTCTTGCTTGTTTGTGAACTAGGCTTCTTCGTCGTTGCTGTGTTTCTGAACTTCTGACAGTTGATTACAATTTGTCCTGGTTCTCTGCACCTAAAGCAAACATTGGTCCTTAGAAGACATGGTCCTACATGAGCCTTTCCACACTTGGCACACGTGTTTCCCGACTTAGGAGTAGAGAGGAGCAGAGCACTATTGGTCCTTGGGTACTTGTTCTGATTGAAGCTCTGACCCGGACCAGTCTATTTTCTTTTCTCGGATATCACTACAACCTTCTCGAATAGTACAACTTGTGCGGTCTCGAAATGTCGGGTTAAGTCCCCCAACACGGATACCAAGTCTCCTATCGTGGCGTCCACATCGTGTTCAGATAGATTTTCCATTGACGATTGGTCTCTACACGATCGATCTTGTAACATATCCTTCTAAAGACAACATATGAAAACTAACCCTTATAATCTACCCCACGTAACCCAATAATTTATATAACAACAGATAAATAAATAGCAGGTACATGGTACAGATCAACATTCTTTTTATTAAATTTCATGATCTAGGATAGAAGCGCATAGGGAGAGGTGCTTATCCGTCATGTAGGATAACATATACCCAACTTGCTTATACCAACCATATAAGTACATCATAAGCAAAACATTATGAAATATATCACAAACATCCACACATGGTCCCCACAGACCTCAAGCATTAGTCATGGCTTTACGTATCACACCCGTGTACTAGGAAAAACACACACACTGGCTCATCCTATCATAGACAAGGGCACATGGTAGTCTCATCCCTATGTAACCCAATGACTTGGCGAAACATACACACTAACTCACCCTACACATAGTGGTTAGTGGCAATGTTCACCAATTCATATAGAGCTCACAAATATCATAACATAATATAACCTACCACACATCACTGCACCAACTCCTATGAACGACCATTTACGCACACGAGCTCATAATACTACAGACAGCGGCTCAGTGGCGGCATCCAGTAAGCAGTGTGTCGATAACAATAACATCAAGAGGTAAAAAGATCATCATCCATCATATATATTAAATGATCTTTAATGTTAAAACACGTTTGAAAAGAAAAACGAGCTTCAGCAGAGCCCTACAAAGGGTAGGACTTTGCACTGATACCATAACTGTCATTTCCCATTTCCAAAACATATTTTTATCAGAGTTTTCTTTGTGGACATAGAGGAAGAAAGAGAAAAGAGACGTATATTTTATATCAGAAGAAGAAGATAACAGACGATATAAAGGTTTACATATACAATACATCAGCACCAGCCGAAATAAAATATTTTAAACCTTGAGCAGCAGAAAATCTCATATAGGATCCATCAAAAGAAAAATAGTATAATATTACAAACGTAAAATATTAAAATATTATTTCAACATCAAGTTTGAAAAGCAAAAAGAGAAAACTTGATATAGCACCACCCTCTCTACGTATCTTGATTCTCATCATTTACTGTAGTATGAATACAGATAGGAGTTAGTGCGTTGAATACACTCGTGGGGATAATTTCCATGTTTTAACAGTTATTAAGCAGTTAAAAAAATCAAACATATATAAGTTTGGAAATTAGACACAACACATATAATTCATAGCATATAATTGCAAATAGGTGCGGGAGTAACCCGTCTTACCCTACATAACGATTTTTATAGCGTTAGTGATTTTTACGGACCACTAGTCCCTCCGTAGCATAGTTTTTATACCGTTGGTGATTTTTACGGACCACCAGTCCCTCCGTAGCATACAAAATGGTTTTTATACCATTGATGATGTTTACGGACCACTAGTCCCTCCGTAGCATACAAAATATTTTTTATACCGTTGGTGATTTTTACGGACCATCAATCCATCCGTAGTATTTTTTACGGACCATTAGTCCATCCGTAACATAAATATGGACTTCAGTCCTTTTACAATATAATAATATGAACACAGTATTCACAATATATAATCACGGCATATAAGGTTCAACAATTCATATATCAAATACGGAGAACATAAACACATAGAGATTAGAAGTTACCCCACCTTGTTCGGTGGTTATCCACGTATAAAATCAAAGTCTTAAGTTCTAAAGTGTTTGTTCCGTTTGAGAGTCTACACATGTAAAGAAGTTTCTTAGTTTCATTATTATGATAATTTCACATAATTAATTATATAAACTCTCTCTTGAAGAAGAAACGATAGGGTAAACGAAAAAAAACGAAAGCTTTAGAGAACAAGAAAGAAAAAACGAGCGTGAAAGGTTAAACATGTGATCATAGGATGATCAGAAAAGATTTGGGGTCCTTTTGAAATATTCAAAGTCTTACGGGTCAAAACACAATTTTCGAAAGTTTTGGGGGTCAAAGTCTAAAGTTTGAAAATCTTTCGGGGTTAAAACATAAAACTCATAATCTTTAGGGCTAAAACGAGATTTTAGAAAGCTCAGGGACCAAAACATAATTAAATTTAAAAACCTGGATTTGTAAATCGATCCCCGAACTATTCAATTTTTCCGAAAAAGCCCCTGCCTCCCAAACCCCCTACCCCCGCTGTTATCTCTCCCCTACCGCCGTGACACAGCCCCGGTCGACGACCACCTGTCACAGGCGACACCCCAACACCGACGCAACCCCTCCTGGGCGCAACTTACAAGCAAACATGTATAACACACACACTCTCACCGAACACACACATACACACAACTTTTCACACGACGACCATGACCACGACAACAGGGAAGTGAACCGGTGAGAAAGGAAGAAAAAATGAGGAGAAGAGAAACTACGTTGGGGGAGAGAGAAGAGATGAGAGAGAGAGGGAGATGAGAGAGAGAGAAGAGAGCATCGAGAGAAGAGAGAAGAGAGAGAGATGAGAGATAGAGAGAAGAGAACGCCGAGAGAAGAGAAAGAAATGGAGAGAGATGAGAGAGAAAGGGTTTTGCCTGATCTTCTCCAGCTGATTCCTGGTGGAGCCAGCGTCGGTTGGATGATTCGAGCTCAGATTCGGAATGAGCTCGATGAGGGTTACGTTTCGACGTAAAAATCGAATGAAATAGAGGAGAAAGTGACGGCACGACGGCGGCGCGGTTGTCACGTCCCATTTTCATATAAAGTTTAAAACGTGGATATTTTTTTTTAAAAGACAGAGAGAAAGCGCAACATTTTTATAGGGCGTCCAGCAAAATTCCTAAACTATTGAGATTTTAGAACAATTAAAGATCTAGAAGATAACCCTTGAAAATACAAAAGGTTTATATCATTGCAGCGGAGAAAATGTTCTGGTTTAGACCAAAAACACATATACATTGTTTCGTACATAACTAGACATTCAGAAACACCGATCATACATATACATTCTTAATTACATGCAAAAACAACAGGCATTTCTGTTCTTTCCTCCTCGCCTCCAGAATTTTTCTGCAAAATAAATCATAAAAGGGGTAAGTGCCAAAGAACACTTAGTGGGTTGACCTGTATAGTGGAAAAGGGGCACATAATATTTCTTACATAATATACATATAATACACAGTGTGGAGTCCCAAGTAGTCCCAATGCAACTCTGAATAGGTTTCCGAAGAATACCTATCAGGGCCCCAAGCCAACCCCATTTGGGTTTTTACACCCCTTCGTGTTGGGTTTCCGTAGAATACCCCCTTGTTGGGTTTCCAAAAAGGAATACCCCACTTGGCGTGCAAGCGCATGCACAGTTAAATTATCACATAATAATTCTCACATAACACACAGTGCATATTAGCCACGTTCACGTTGGCCACATAATTCACATAACACATAAGTACAGAAAACTTTTGACATATATTGGCTCCCATTTGAAACCCCTTTGATACGGGAATTACCCGACTTTTCATCATATGAATCATGTCGCGTTTGTGTCACTTGAAATCAATAGCTTTCAAAATCATATAATTTACTCGAATATTGTTCACGTAATGAAAACATTTCACTTGAAATCGACATCACATAATAATAGAATTTAAATCACATAGTCACATTATTTTTCATAAAACCGTACAATTTGAAACATAAATAAGATTTTACCCCCACCTCAGATGCTCGATAGCCTTGATCAAAAGTTCTCGATTTTTATCCTTATTCCTGCCCCTCGCGTGTACTCCCTATAGAGTATAGAAACGGGACTTATCATTTGGTTTAAATGCTTAAAACCAATAAAATCTATAAAAGAATTAACTCTTGAGAAGGTCAATAGACGGGAGTTTTAAAGTTAGAGCTTACTAAAAATTAAGGTTTGTGGGTGTCACCCCTAAAATTAGGGTTTTTTCTCGCTTAAAGGTTAGATCGTCACGTTTAAAGTCAATCTACGGTCAAACTGTAATTTTATAATGTTGTAGGACCCAAAATACAATAATTATCAAATGTCGGGGTCATAAAATAATTTCTGAAAGTTCCAGGGGTTACATTTTTTTTCTTTCTTCATGTCCTACAAAGTTCAAGGACTATTATGAAATTTCCATAAATTGAGGGCCTAAGTGCTATTTATCCTAAGTTTATGGTTTGCAGATTAGTCCCTGGGTTTAATTAAATTCTCAAAATTAACCCCCACCCCTAAAATTCCTCCTCTGCCATTCCCCTGCTTCTTCCCTCTGCACTGCTGCCGCCTCCACACGCTGCCGGCGACACCCCTTCACCGGCGACCACCGATTGAAACACGCACACTCACACACGCACACACACATACCTCACCCAGATATACACAACACACACACGCAGCAACCACACCTCTACCTATATACACACACACTCAGACGCACACACACACAAACATATACGCAGAGATCCACACAAGCGACGACTCACAACCCATCACACGGCGGCGGCTCTAGCTAGAAACCACCCAACACACACCCCATCAGCGGCGGAGCAGAGAGAGAAGAAGAAAGAGAGTGGCGGTGGTGACCGTCTCTTTTCCCGCGGCCAATCGGGGTGGAGACGGCGACCGAGTCAAAAACTGAGCCCGTACTTATACCGAGCCGACAAACTCTAGCAATTAATCGGTGTACCTTACTGGAATTCCATCGCCGACGGCAATTAAAAAAAAATAGAGAAGAGAAGCTGTTTGGATGAAGAGACGAGAGAGAGGGATATGTGAGGAGAGAGAGAGAGAGAGAGAGTTTCCTTAATTTTATTTTTATTTTCCCTCAATTGCCCAACCCTTAGTGTACACTCATTACTCCCCAACTTGCCAAGTGTATCTCATGTAAGTATGAGGTGTCCAAAGGCAATGAATTTACTTAGGATAATTAGATTAGAGTTAATAGTAAATTAAAGTTTTTAAGGAAAAGAAATGCGGTACTACAGCTGTGGCTACCTGCCGGAAAGTGAGGAGATAGAAGAGAGAGAAAAATATCTACCTTTTTAACTTTTTGATTCAATTTTCTTACTTTTACTATTCGTTTCGTACTATATATAGATGTTTTTTATTTTTCGTATTCTTTGTGTTTTTGGTCACAAACCTTTAACGAGCCGTTCTTTAACATTTTAACTTACGGTTTTCGACTACAATACCTTTGGATTTCGTTTTACGATATCGTTATTAAATTATAACCTATGCTTCTCGATTTAATTATATATCCAATTAATTATGTAACGCCTAGGACAAAATGATGCATAATTGGCTAATTAAATAATTAAACTCCTAATTATTTGATTTAATTATGTGCATTTCAGAAAAATGAAATAATGCATGATTAATTTATCTAGTGTATATGTTAATAGAAAAACATAGGTTATATTTAATAAAGGTATCATAGTTGAAAACCACAAGTTAAAACGTTAAAACGTTAAAAGATGGCTCATTAAGGGTTCGTGGCCAAAAACACGAAGAATACGAAGAATCAAAAAAGAGATATTTTCGATTAAAAAGTAAAAAGTAAGATATTTTGTAAAAAGTGAGATATTTTGTAAAAATAAGATATTTTGAAAAAGTAAAGATATTTTGAAAAAAATATCTATATATAGTAGGAAACAAATCTTAAACGAGAGATTATTCTCATCTCTCTCTCTTTCTTTTCTATTTTCCAGCCGGCGGCCGTCATGCCACCGTCGTGCCGCCGCTACATCCCCCATTTTGGCCGATCTTCTCACCTTTTATAGTTTTTGTCGAGCCCATTCCAGATTCGAGCTTGGTTTTACATTTCGACGACTTCTTCACCAGGAAACGGCTGACCAAACCCGACTAAACCCTCTTACTCTTTCCTCTCTCTCCCTTTATCTATCTTCTCTCCTTTCTCCCTCACCCGTCGGACTCTCTCTTCCTCCTTTGCTGGATCTTCTCTTGTCATCATCATTCGGGTCCTATGTGTTTGTGTGTGTGGGTGTTGGGGGCACCACCGTGAGTGGCGGCACCGTGCACGCTGTTTTGGCTGTGGTTTGGTTGTGGTTGGCGTGTGGAGTCACGCCGGCGATGCTGGGTGCGCGTGTGCATGGTGATAGGAGAAGTGTCGGGAGGCGACGAGGGTGAGGGTTTGGGGGGTAGAAACTTTCTCCAGATATTTAAAGAGTTCAGGGACCCAGTTGCAAATCCCAGGCTTTCGAGTTAAGAAAAGGTCTTAAGGCTTAGAATTCAACATATCACGAGGGATAACCACCGAACAAGATGGGGGTAACTTCTAATCCCTAATAACTTTATGCTTCTGTATTTAACGTACAATAATGATGAACGAACACATGCATGTGAATTAAATATTAAATGAATCATTGAAATCTACGTGTTGTTTTTATATAATATGTTTAATGTGTTCATGAATAATTTATGAGTATGATGTGAAGGGACGAAAGTCCACATTCATGTGAAGAGACAAAGGTCTACTTTCACATACGGGATAACTGGGGTCCATATTGTCATATTACGGGGTAACTGGGATCTGTACGTTCATATATATTACGGGATAACTGGGTTCCATAAATAATAAGTCAGGGACTATGTGTCCATTAATGAACCGAATTATGTGCTATGCTTTTTACGTGCTGTGAACTCATATACGTTTAATTTGATTAACTGTTAAATAAATGTTAAAACATGGAAATTATCCCCACGAGTGTATTCAACGCACTCACCCCCATATGTATTCACATTACAGGAAGTGATGAGTATCAAGATGGGTAGAGAGGATGGTGTTATATCAAGATTTCTCTTTTTTCTTTTAAAACTTAACATTTAAACGATATTTTAATATTTCATGTTTGTAAAGTAAAACTGTATTTCTTTTATGTTATGGATCCTGATGTATTTTAGCTGTTATGTTCTCATCCGGCTATATGCCAAAGTTTTTAAACATGTAAAATCGTATATTTAACGATACTCCAAGGTTTTTGTTTCAGATGTTTTAAATCCTTTATTTGTTTGGTATATCTGAAACCTTTAAACGTACATCTCTTTTCCCTTTCTTCTTGCACGCCCACAAAGAAAACTCTGATATTTTAAGTATGAAAATGGGGTGTGATAAATTAATTATGCATTATATCATTTTTCTGAAACACACGTAATTAAATCAAACAATTATGCATCATTTTATCCTAGGTGTTACATCATGGACGGGTCAACCTGACACAGTCAACAATCAAGTAAATGGTCAACGCATATATTTATGAAATTAAGTTTGAAATGTAAATTAAAGAATTCTCTTTCACGAATTAGTTATATTTGTGAAACAATCTGAGTGAATTTTGCATGAAACCGTCTTACGAATCTCATCTCGTGGATGGATCAACCAGACCCGGTCAACAATCAAGTCAATGGTCAACGCCCGATTAACATCATTGACCAAATAATATTACATGATGATAATAAAAATATTAATTATCTATTGGGAGATTTCAATGTAGGTTTTGATGAGACAATGTAACTTTGGATAGAAAGTTAGAGTACACATTCTCCACATTTTATAAGTGGGACATAGACCTATAAGTATATCTTTATGAATATAATAGTAGGTCTTTAGAAAGATAAAGAAAAATGTTTAGAACAGAACTTCAAGGAACACTTCGTGTCCAAAGAAAAATCAAGCAATCAAAAGATCAGGAAGTTACATTGAAGACTGAACAATTGTCTGACAAAGGAAGCTAGTCGAGTCAGGAAGCTGACAATCAAATGTCAAGACAAGAAAGCTACTCTGGAACAAAAAGTTGTTTCACATCAAAAAGCTGACATCTAAGATATACAAGCACTGAAGGACAAAGCAGTAAGCTGACAACTCCCGCTGAGCTCTTTTATCACTATACGAGGAATATACATTGAATGTTATACAAGGAAGATTGCTGACAAAGATCCGTTTGACTAAAGTAAAGTGCCAGACTAATAAGAAGATGCCACTTGGATGTGAGAGAATAACTACAACCAAGGAGTGGCGTCATTAATGCAAATCAGACTAGGATAAGACCTCTCCTCTTAGCTGTTCAGTCGCATTAATAGCAAAGATTTGGAAGATCAAATTTGAAATTGAACAAGGACAATACCTTTCTTCAACAGGCATTTTCCAAAGATCTATAAATAGTAGGATAGAGTGACCATGAAGATTACTGAAGCTTTGACACAAACCTTGCAAGATCTCTCAAGTCTTTCATATTCAAACTCTTACTAAGCTCAGCCACTCAACCTTCGAAGAAACAGTTAATCTACCAAGCATTCAAGCTATCAAGTTCAAGACTGACTTCATCACCACAGTTGAAGAAACCTTTATCTTTTAACCACTTGTGCTGTGTGTGCTAGGTTATTTTAGGTGTACTTAGTTGAGAGGATAGTATCCTTGCTAAGTGTGTAGTCTAGAAGTAGGCTACTTGCCCTTTATGTGATTGTACCCTTTGTGGGTTGTGGCCTTTGACTAGAATCTGGGATTCTCGTAGGCGTAGCTTGTTAGGAAGAAGTTTGTAAAACGAGACTTGTAATTCGAACTGACCTAACGAAATTCCTTCTTGTGAAGGAGTAGAGTGGACGTAGAAGGCTTACACCACATTTGAACCACTATAAACCCTTGTGTGTTTATTGTTTTGATATATCTGTTGCATTGTATTCTATCTATATTTATCTTGTTGAGCATTTCATAAGCATCCTGCATAAAGTGTTTTGAAAAGAGCATACTTGCAAAGAAAACTGTTTTTCCAAAAGAAACTCTATCGTTGTTTATTCCGCTGCATACTGAGAAAGTGGGTCAGAAACCTGAATCAGCATTCTGCCAGGTTTCTAATCAAGTCAGGTTGTTGTTTCTTTTAAGAATCAGGAACCTGTATCTCTGATAGATTTTAAAGATCGAAAAATCGGTAGAGGTTCATTCACCCCCCTCTGAACCTCTGACCACTTGGAACCATCAAGTAGTATCAGAGTGAGTTGGGTTAAACACTAACTTGACTAGTAACCTACCCATATCCACCCGTTTCTGCATTGAAAAAGTTTTTTTTTGTGAGCTAGAATATTTGGGAAGAATCTACACCCAGAAAGAGAAAAACATGAAGGTGCTACGAGCCTTACCCTACGAGTGACATAGCAAAAAAACCACGATGAGAGTGTCACTAAATCTTAACGCGATGAGTACCTTCGATCTCTTCTCCGACCTAAAATCCTTCGAATATGACATTGAACGGAAGAGAAAAGCGATGGAATGGACGAATGCCAAAATAGCAGCACTGGTTGCAAGGAACCAGGTTACTGCTAGCACGAGCAGCAGCAAGCTGAAGAGTAAGGAAGAGGAAATGCTTACTGAGGATGTGGAAGAGGAAATGGCACTCTTACTAAAGAAGTTCAGAAAATTTATAAAAAGCAATCACAAAGGAAACGACTTCAGAAGGAAGCCACAATCATCAGAAAAAATCCACAGGTCAAACCCCATAAGTAACCTAACACAGAAACCACCGATTTATGTTACAATTGCAGAAGAGCTGGTCACTTTATCAGAAACTGTCCCTATCCTCAAGTACAAAAGTATACGGAGGAAGAGAGAAAGCAGAAAGATGATAGGAGGAGAGATGAAAAGCAAAAGCTTAAGACGCTTATCACTAAGCATGAAGCACTTAAGGCAGCAAGCACCTCCAACGCCGTAGACAAGGATGATCTCTCATGAAAAACAGATTGAAAGAGCTTGACATTCTGAACAGAGTGAAGGATTCCATTGAATCAATCAGTGCTGATGATGTAGCAGAGATATTGGGCAAAACCCCGAATTCCATTTTTAAAAGAATTCTTCTTACATATGAACAATGGAGGGAAAAGAGGCTAAGCCCAACAAAGGAACTAGCTGAGTGGGAAAACTGGTTTGAAGTAGAAGATATCATCCTGCCTTGGATAAGGAACTTTGTGGACCAGAAAGATGATCGTCTGGGACTCCTACCCTTCTTTAGGCTAGGATTCATGGTCAGACATGTTGATGATTTCATCAATCTCATTGAGGAGAAATAGAATGAGTTACATACCTACCTGTCAAATAAGCAGAAAGAAGTAGAAATGGTGAGTGAACAGTCAATGACAGCCAAGATAGAAAACACATTGATGAGCCTCAGCATCGAGACTGTTAGGATCTCATCTGAAGTCGAACTGGCGAGAGCTCAGCTAGCTACCTGTTCTGAAGAAGAAGCTAGCAAAAGGATGTTGCAGCAAGGAATTGAAGCAAGCAGAGCTCAACAATTCATACCCTCAAGAGAGCTGCAGCACGGGGAATCCAGCTCTAGAGCTGCTGAAGGAACTGAATCCCCAACCTACACATGTATCATAGATCTTTTCCTGATCACTAACCTTGATATCATGGATCCAGATGAACAGATGTTAGATTACTCTGCAACCCTACCCATCAATGATGAATCTATTGAGAGAGCGGCAACACCTATCATCCAAGCAGTCTGTCAAACTGTTGAGACTGAGTTTGCCGATGAAGAAGCACTAGAGGAAGCTGTAGAGGCCGAACTCCCTATGCTAGCTGAAGTAGCAGTCATGGACAAAAATATTCAGAAATTTCCCTGATATTTCCCCGATATTTCCTTAAAATTCAAGTACCGATATTTCGATATTTTCATCGATATTTCGATATTTCCATCGATATTTTCATAAAATTAATATACCGATATTTCTATCGATACCGATATTTTTGTCCTTGGTAGCAGCATAAATAGCTGAAGAAAACCCTCGGGCTAATGTAGAAAGAAATGAAGTAGTTGAGGGAGAAATTGTTGGAAGAAATAATGGAAATGAGTGGGAAGTTGCCCGAGACAGAGCAACGAATGAAGTGCCAGTTGCTAAAGCATCCACTGACATTATACATAATTCTGAAGTCAGTCAGGCTGCTGATGACGCAACTGAGAAGGTTCTTGAGGTGACTACAACTGCACCCATTCAAGCAGATGAAGTCGCTGAGGAAGCAACAGTTGGAGAGGTGACGTAGGAAATTGTCGTTTCCCATGAAGCAATCATTACTACTGAACAGGTTGTTGAGGAAAGTCAGGCCCACATCAATGAGCAGGTTGCTGATCCCGAGGTCACTGTTGAGACAACATCTCAATCACAGACTCTTGGCACGAATACTATTGTGAAGGATGTTGAGTTGCCTTCGAAAGACAAGGAACCTGCTACAACCTCTGATCCACCACCAAGCAATGACAATAATGATTCATCCAGTTCTAGTGATGATGAATCCGACTCTCCTCCACTTAAGGAACCTGGAAAGATTCCACTTACCCAAGAGAAGATGATGAGATATCTTACTGCCAAACATACAGAGACAGCGTAGCAAGATGACGAAGATGCCAATAGACATGAGAATAAGACACTGGTCATCTTTACTCCTCATGACCCTCGACCAATGGTTGGAGTTGAGACTCATGCTGACACTCAAGAATTGACACTTAGAAATGTGATAGATGCTGTCCAGCAACTTACAAGAACTCTAAAGTGTCATATATTGGACTTAGCCAATAAAATTGTCTCGAATGAGAAGTAGTTTGCTTCAACACTGGAAGACTTGAAGAAGATAATAGAAGAGCTCCCCGATGCTATAAATGACAAATTGAACAATGAGTTCAACAATCAGATGAAATCCAGAGCTGTCTTTGAAGGAAGATAGAAAACTGCTACTTCTGACCTAAAACAGAATATGAAAGAAGTAAAGGATACTCAAGATGCACATGGACTTGTCTTGGCTGATCTCAAGCGAGGCTTGTAATTCGAACTGACCTAACGAAGTTCCTCCTTATGAAGGAGTAGAGTGGACGTAGAAGGCTTACACCACCTTCGAGCCACTATAAACTCTTGTGTGTTTATTGTTTTTGTTACGCCCCATTTTCTTTCATAAAATTATCAGAGTTTTACTTGCGGGCGTGCAAGAAGAAATGGTAAGAGACATTTTCATAAACAGAAGAATGAAGTACGAGACGATCATAATCATTCTCATATCAACAATCGAATTCAACCAATTAACAAAACATAGCAGCGGAAATAAACATCAGGATCCATTATCCAAAACATAAACGAGATTATTTGTTACAAAATGTGAATTATAAAAATCATTGTTTAATTATTGTGGAACCACAAACTTAGTTACACATATCTGAATAGACACCACCTCTCTCTCTACGGTTCATCATGCTCGTCAGCTCTTGTAATGTGAATTACAGAATAGGGGGTGAGTGCGTGGAATACACTCATGAGGATGAAGTCCGTATCTTATAACAGTCGACAGATATATAATTCTGAAAATATGTAACATTCAGTCACGTTGTCACAACACGTAAAATGCAAGACACGTATCTTGAAACTCATCCATTAGGTGCGGGAATTTCCCGACTTACCCTACCAAACGGTCTTAAATACCGCTAGCGCATTTACAGGACCGCCAGACCTTTTAGGTAGTAGAGAGGGTAAGAGACAGTTATTTTTTACGGTCCATAAGACCCTCCGAACATGCAATGTGGATCGTAGTCCCTTCATAGTATATCATGAACACATATACATAGCATATAATCACTGCATTTAGTATTTCCTCAATCATGCATCAAAATAAGGAAAATTGTAAACAGATAAAGAGTTAGAAATTATCCCTATCTTGTTTGGTGGTTACCACGTGAGTATTAAGTATCAAATAACGAGTATCTCAAAGCTCAATCCAACTGATAGCCTACATAAGTTACGGTGTTTTCTTAGATCCTTAATATGTATAATTAAAGATATAAAAGATTCCGGAAAAAGTGCGATCGTTAAAGACACGATGGATCGGGAGATCTAAAGATGGAGGTTGAAGAATAGAAAAAGAGGATGAGATAAAAGAGGATGAAATTTGGATCACAACAGAAAAAGAATGAGCTCAATCGGAGTTGAAACGAGCTCAATCGGAGTGTTTTAAATTTGGGGGTATTTTGATAATTTTGGTCAAAGGGTTGACTTTTACCGGGACCCACGACCCCCGGTCAATGACATCTCATCGACGACGACTCGATGATAACGTACGATGGAAAAAATGGGATTCGAATCGAAAACACGGCATTGCGCGTGTACCCATCACACGGTGTGGCACGCTCCCGCACGAGCGCACCCGGCGTCAGGTAAAATCCTCAGCAGACTCGACAGCCTCGGTAGCATGCGTGCTAGCACCCGGCGTCCCTCAGCAGTTCTTAGCAGGTCTCGGCTAGGCTCGCACGCTGGCTCCCGGTGCTTCTCGGCAGCTTCGGCATCCCTCGGCAGGCATGCGCGCCCAGCACTTGGCATGCTCGGCAGGCCTCGGCAAGTGCGCACCCGAAACCCGACGCCCTCGACCAGGCTCGGCAGTCTTGGCCAGGCTTGCGTGCCCAGCGCGCGCGCCCACCCGGCGTCGCGCCCAGCGCCTGCTGCTCCTCTCGGCTGCCACCAACTGTGGCGGCGCCGCCCAACGCCGCCGCAATCTTGTCCGCCGGTGACCCAACTCCGGCCACCACCATCTTTGGCCACCCTTCACCGGATTCCGACATGAATAGTGCCCCAAAAATAGCCCCAACATTACCCTAACCCTCATGCTCTCTATCTCTCTCTCTCTCACCCTTCCCAGCTCTGGAAGTCGCCGGCAACCACCCAAACCAAGCCACACACACACAACAGCCTATACACACACGCATAAACATACAAACACATACACCTGTTGCAGCTTGACCGGCGACTTCCAGTCGCCAGTGACCCACTTTCCAGCCTCATCGGTGCATCACCAATGTCGGCCACCAGTTTCCCCACAGCGGCGCTGCACAGTGCCGCCCCACAGCAAGCACATACACAACACACACTAACACACACACACAATCACACACACACAACCCGATTCAGCACCGGCGCCGGCGCCGCCACCTAGACGGCGCCACCCCTCCAGTAACTCACCCTCACCACCAGGAGGTCCTCCGGCAGCAGCTCCGGTGAGAAGGAGGGAGAAAACAGAGGAGAGAGAAAAGTTGGCAAGAATTAGGGTTTAGGGTCTAGAGACGGTTTTTCACCATTTTTCGGCGAACAAGATATCGGAATTGAAATCCGAGACCTATTCTAGACTCGTCTCGACGAGACCTACGTTCTGTACGAAAATCGGCCGAAACCAATAACTTTGAAATTTTCTGGCCACTGGCGGTGGCGTGCCGGAGGCCAAAAACAGAATAGAGAGAGAGACTTATGAGTTTTCTTCATTTTTGGCTCATTCAGAAAAACGGTGATTTTTGAATCGAAAATGTCCTTATTTATAGATTTTCCAAAAATCACTATTCACGTTAAAATCTTAGAATTACTGTTCATGGGTAAAAATCTTGGTCACTATTTGTAGCACCCCGGATCAAAAACGAGCATAATTGATTAATTAAATATTTAACACATGACATAATATTTATGTGCGTATATTTTGACTGTTTAATTAATTACGTGCGTTTCAGATACGTGGTTAATGTGTGTTTCGGATCGATATTTTTCTTGGATATGATATATGGAATATTTTTATACCATAAGATGCGTATTGATGAAACGAGAAGATAGAAATGAACTAGGGGTCAATCGGAGACCCGTAGCTCGAACGACTACGAAAAGGGCAAATCACAGAGTTTCGAAAAATCAGAAGATATTTACGGTAAATGGAAACGAAGATATTTAAGTGAATAGTAACTTGGAAAAGTCAACTGATGAATAGTAACGGAGATATTTTCGGTGAATAGTGATTTCCGAATTTCTATAAATAGGGGTGATTTCGATTCGAAAATCACCGTTATTCCGAACGAGCCGAAAGTGACGAAAACACGTAAGTCTCTCTCTCCTCTCTCTCTTTCCGTCTTTCTATTTTCCGACGCACCACCGCCGCCGTCGGTGGCCGGAAAAATTCAACTTTGTCGATTTCGGCCGATTTTCACACACGACGTTCGTCTCGACGAGATAAATCTAGGATAGGTCTCGAAATTCAATTTCGATTTCTCATTCGCCGGAAAACGGCGAAAAACAACCTTGAAAACCTAAACCTTAACCTTCACCACCTTTTCTCTCTCTGTTCGTTCTCTACCGCCGACTCACCGGAGCTGCAGCCGGAGGACCTCCGGTGGTGAGGGGGCGTCGTAGGAGGGCTGGCGCCGTCGTGGGTGGCGGCGCCGGAGCTTAACAGATGCATATATATATATAATGTGCATGTGTATGTGTTTGAGGGTGTGTTAGTGTGTGTGATTTGTTATGTACTGTTAGGGTGGCGCATGGTGGTGTCACCGTGTGGGAACGGTAGGCCGGCGACGGGAGGTTGCCAGTAAGGGTCTGGGAGTAGTGGCTGGCGGCAGGTGGCCGCCGGCCCAGGCTGATCAGTGTGTGTGTGTTTATATGTGCGTGTGTGTATATCTCTTGGTGTGTGTGTGTGGGCGGCCTTGGGGTGGTTACCGGCGACTGGTAGTCACCGACCAGTAGTTCCGATGGTGGCCGCCGGCCAAGGCTGGAAAGGAATGGGAGTGTGTATACATGTTTGTGCTAGTGTGTATATATATATATATCTACTGTATGTGTGTGTTGGCCGGCCGGAGAAGGTCACCGACGATGGGGGGTCGCCGGTCAGGATGCTAGGAGGTTCGGGGAGTGGTCGTCGGCGACTGGGAGTCGCCGACCGAAGGTTTTTGGTTGGGGTTTGGTTTTGGCAAAATGTGACTTTGAAGGGTTTTGCGGCAAGTTTCGAGCACTATTCATCGCCGGAATCCGGCGAGGGATGGCCGGAGGTGGTAGCCCGCGGTGCGAGGTTTCCGGCGAACAAGATGGCGGCGGCGGAGGGCGGCACCGGGAAGGTGGCTGGTTGAGCAGGCCCGGCGCCGGGAGCACCGGGAGAGGAGCTGCCGAGAAAACTCGGCAGTGTGTTGAGTGCCAGGAAAACTACCGAGAAAACTCGACCCACGTCGAGCCATGCCCACGATGCTGCCGAGAAAACTCGGCAGCTGTCGAGAAAACGTGCCAAGCCGCCGAGTTTTTCACCCGGCGCTGGGTACGCGCGTGCCCCGTCGCGCACAATGCCGTTTTTTCGATCCGAACCTCGTTTTCTCCGCCGTACGTCAACATCGAGTCATCGCCGATGAGATGTTGTTGACCGATGGTCGTGGAGCCGGTCAAAGTCAAACCTTTGACCAAAATTACCATTTTACCCCTAAACTTAAAATGCTCCGTTTGAGCTCGTTTGAACTCCAATTGAGCTCATTCTTTTTCCGTCGTGACCCAAATTTCATTCTCTATCATCTCAGCCATATGGATTGAATATCCATCCTCATTCCTTCAACTCCAATCTTTAGAGCTCTCGATCCGTCACGTAGTTGACAATCGTTTTCTCCATCGAAGTCTGTTATCACTTTAATTATATTTATTAAGGATCTAAGAACATCGTAATGTATGTAGGCTATCAGTTGGATTGAATATCGAGATATGGGATTTGAGATATGAGATCCGAGACACGGGCGCTTTGGTACTCACTACTCACGTGGTAACCACCGAACGAGGTGGGGGTAATTTCTAACTCTGCAACTGTTTACAGTTTTCCCTATTTCAAAGTATGATTGGAAAATATTAAATATTGTGGTCATATGCTATGATTACATGATCATGTTATACTGTGACAACGTGTCTGAGTGTTACTTTCCCGGTATCATATATCTATGGATGGTTATAAGATGCGGACGTTATTCCCCGCGAGTGTATTTCACGCACTCACCCCCTTATTCTGTACTCACACTACAGGAGATGATGAGCATGTTGAATCCTAGATGGAGAGAGGTGGTGCTATCTCTGGTTTTGTATATTTAGGTTGACGTTTCACAAACATTTTGAAATAATGTTTTAAGTAATTCACGTTTTGTAATATTTTGATACATGTGACGGATGTGAGATCCTGATGAATTATTCCACTGTGTATATTGTTTTATCGGTATTGAGATCGATTGTTATCGGCTGAGGCCGATTGTTGATATGTGAATGTTTCTCATCGTCCCTTACCTCTTTCTTCTATCGTCTCCTACTACTTCTTTTTGATTGAGATATGTGTCCCTTGCTATTCTTTCTTCATGCCGTGTGAAAACTCTGATATTTTATGAAAAGAAAACGGGGCGTGACAGATGGTATCAGAGCTTAGTTCTACCCTTTGTTGGGCTTTGCTCAAGCTTGTTTTTAAACGTGATTTCAAAAATATGTTTTTAAAACATATCTTTAAAACGTGGAGATGTTTTCAAAAAGAAATAGATAGACACCCTCCTCTTTCTATAAGTGACTTTCCCTGAACGTAGGGCTTGATAGAATGAGTGCTTACCTAATATGTGCTACCTTGATAGTACGATATATAAACCATTTAGGTTTGAAGAGGTGTTAAGAATACAAGTTTCATGATAAAAAGAAACCCTTCGGTAATTAAAAGAAACGGGATAAGAAGGGAATTCTCTCATGTACTTAGTGTACAGGGTAAGATGGGAAATTCTCTCCTGTAATTAAAAGAAACCGGGTAAGATGAGATCTCTCTCTTATACCTAGTGTACGGGGTAGGATGGGAAATTCTCTCCTGTAATTTAAAAGAAATGGGGTAAGACGAGAATTCTCTCCTGTACTTAAGTGTACAGGGTAAGGTGGGAAATTATTTCCTGTATTTAAAAGAAACGAGGTAAAAGGGAAATTCTCTCATGTACTTAAGTGTATAGGGTAAGATAGGAAATTCTCTCCTGTATTTAAAAGAAATGGGGCAAGATGGGAACTCTCTCCTGTACCAAGTGTACGGGGTAAGATGAGAAACAACCTCCTATATTTAAAAGAAATGGGGTAAGAAGGGGAAATTCTCTCCTGTACTTAGGATTTAGGGTAAGACGGGAAATACCCTCTCATACCGAAGGAATTTTTCTTTGAAGGTGCAATGCATTTTTGTGGGTGAGATGAGAAATACCCTCATATACTTAGGATACGGGGTAAGATGGGTAAAACACAGGGCAAGATGGGGAATACCCTCCTGTAAAATATGGGGTAAGATGGGAAATACACTCCTGAACTGAAGGAATTTTTATAGGAACAATGCATTCTTGTGTGCTGTTATGATAAAGGAATGAGAGGGAGATCTTTTGAAGTTAAATTGATTTATGAAATAATGTTCATATGTTATATGGTTATCTGAATCATATCTGTTTACTTCTTATTTATCCTGTTGTTGCTTTTGTATATAGCTGGTTTACGTGGGGTAGACACTAAGGGGTAGATTTTTATACGTTGAAACTAGAACAGTATGCCTCGTGGTCGCCGAAGATGAGATCAACAACCTAGAGACAACCAACCATCGATGAATGAACAACCGCCAGATGAAAATCCTCGTCAACCACCCAGGGACAACCAACCACTGTTGAATGATCAGCCGCCAGAGGGAAATCCTCCGGAGCATGTGGACACAGCCGAGAGGGATTTGGTGTTAGTTTTGAGAGGGCTGGCTCGATATTTCGAGATACCGCAACCAGCACCAGTCGCTTTGGCAAAAAGCGACACCAATTTAGCGATCGAGCAGTTCCGGTGATTTAACCCGCCGACTTTCAACGGAAAAGAAGAGCCCTCGAAAGTGGAAGAATGGCTTAGGGCTCTGGATCGTTTGTTCGGGCACCTGACTTGTACAGAGGAACAGAAGATTTCCTGTGCCGTTTTTCAACTTATTAAAGAGGCAAGTCATTGGTGGGAATCACATGTTCGAACGATGACCCTGGAACAGATGGGCGCTTTGAACTAGGAGGCCTTCAAGGAGGTGGTCGTACAAAGCTATGTACCTCAATCTTATCGTGACCAAAAGGAGACGGAGTTTCTAAAACTCCGTCAGGGGTCATCCACTATGGGTGATTATGAGAGAAGATTTAATCAGCTGAGCCGATATATGCCCCACCTAGTGGACACGGACACGAAAAGGGCCTTCATCCGGAGATCAGCTTCATCCTGGCGGGACAGGGTGCGATGACATACGCTGATGTGATTGAAAGGGCTCAAGAAATCGCTTCCAGACTATGCTTGGACATGGCATCACCCAAGAAAGTGGAAGTGACAACAAAGAATAGGAAGAGAGATGAACCCAGTCAGGATTTCAACCAAAGTAAGTCCCCACGGACCAATAATGCTCCCCCACTCCCTACGCCTAGGCCAGGGAATGTCTGTCCCAAGTGTGGGAAGATACATGTGGGGCCATGCCTCCAAAGGACCCGAAACTGCTTCAAATGCGGTGAGTTGGGCCACATGGCATACAGCTGCCAGAAGCCCCGAAATCCAGGAGTTCCCACCTCGAGGCCAAGACCAGGAGCAGGCCAGACCTGAACATGCGCCTTCACTCATTCAGAGGCGGACGGAAAATAGTTTACTGATGATGAACAATTAAGTATTATATATGTAAATAGATGTAGTGGCTCAAACCTTGTAGTAGTGTACGTAATCTTTTGGATAGGATGTATGAACTGCCACCTTTTGCTTTGATATACACTATACCAGATTGTTTTCTATTATACGATGGGAACTACGTTTATATCTCTCTCCACATTTTGTGTTTTATTTATTCATCTATCGTTTTACGGTGGTACCGGATCTGCTGAAGCACGTGAACGACTAGATAGTCGATAAAAAACTTTGGAAGTTAGTATTCCTTCAGGAAGAACGATATGAACAAAACATCTTTGCCTAGGTCTAAAGATCGCGTTTGGGGGTAAAATTCTTTAGCCGACCTCTATGCGTTAGAGATGAAGGACTTGAGGTGATTATGGAAATGGAGTGGCTTACGGTAAAATCACGCAGTGAACGAGTGTTGTGCGTGAAAGATTATTTTTCAAACACCTGGAGAAACGAAGTTCACCTTTCATGGGACAGGAGTTAAAGTTGACTTAAGGATTATATCGAACATGAAGACAACCCAGATGCTTAGCAAAAGGAAATTGCGAAGTTTGGTTGGTCAACATGGTGAACCCCGAGAGAGAACCGACTACTATAAAAAAGGTGCCGGTGATCAAGGAATTCATGGACGTGTTTCCAGAGGATATACCTGGTCCTCCACCGGATCGACAGGTGATCTTTGAGATAGATCTCGCTCTAGGATCAGCACGGGTGTCAAAGGCTTTTTATCAAATGACACCGAAAGAATTACAAGAACAGGAGGTCCAGTTACCAGAACTTTTGGACAAAGGCTTCATTAAACCGAGCATGTCGCCTTAGGAAGCTCCAGTGCTTTTTGCGAAGAAGAAGGATGGAAGTTTTCGGATATGTATGGATTACCGAGAGTGGAACAAGCGGACTTTAAAGAATAAGTATCCACTGCCTCGGATTGAAGATATCTTCGATCAATTAAGAGGTGCTAGTGTGTTCTTAAAGATTGACTTAAGGTCTAGATATTACCAGATGAAAGTCAAAGACGCTGATATAACTAAGACGACATTCAGAATGAGATATGACCACTATGAGTTTGTAGTAATGCCATTCGGACTGAGTAATGCTCCAGCAGTCTTCATGGACTTGATGATTAATACAACGAACAGTACTATGAGTTGAAGAAAGAGATGAATGAGAAATAAAAATGTGATCCGAATAGGAAGATTCGAGAAAGAATTGGAGGAGCTCAAGACTGGCAAGAGTTATGAACATTGAGCTTAGCCAAATAACCGAGGCTTGCAAGTTCCTCGACGAGAAATGGAAAGAAAGAAGCAACCTGAAAATAAGAGAACGAGAGTGTTGACAAAGTATCCAATTTCCGTAAAGCAGATACGCAAGCTGCTGAGTGAGCAGGCTGCCGGCGTATGGGCGCACGGTCGTGCGCGGGCCGGGGGAGCTACTGGACGTTGGCACACGGTCGGGTGCGAGGGGAGCACGGTCGTGCGTGAACCGGGTGGAGCTACTGGAGGTTGGCACACGGTCGTGCGCGATAGGGCATGGTCGTGTGCTGGGCACGCGTTGTTTTCTTCTTAAGTACGCGTTTAATTTCGAGGACGAAATTATTTTAAGGGGTAAGGGATGTAGCGTCCTGGATCAAAAACGAGCATAATTGATTAATTAAATATTTAACACATGACTTAATATTTATGTGCGTATATTTTGACTATTTAATTAATTACGTGCGTTTCAGATACGTGGTTAATGTGTGTTTCGGATTGATATTTTTCTTGGATATGGTATATGGAATATTTTTATACCATAAGATGCGTATTGATGAAATGAGAAGATAGAAATCAACTAGGGATCAATCGGAGACCCGTAGCTCGAACGGCGACGGAAAGGGCAAATCACGGAGTTTCGGAAAATCGGAAGATATTTACGGTAAATGGAAGCGAAGATATTTACGTGACTAGTAACTCGGAAAAGTCAACTGATGAATAGTAATGGAGATATTTTCGGTGAATAGTGATTTTCGGATTTCTATAAATATGGGTGGTTTCAATTCGAAAATCACCGTTATTCCGAACGAGCCGAAAGCGACGAAAACACGTAAGTCTCTCTCTCTTCTCTCTCTTTCTGTCTTTCTATTTTCTGGCACGCCACCGCCACCGCCAGTGGCTGGAAAAATTCAACTTTGTCGGTTTCGATCAATTTTCACACACGACATTCGTCTCGACGAGATGAATCTAGGATAGGTCTCGGAATTCAATTCCGATTTCTCGTTCGCCGAAAATCGGCGAAAAACAGCCTTGAAAACGTAAATCCTAAGCTTCATCACCTTTTCTCTCTCTGTTCGTTCTCTGCCGCCGACTCTTCGGAGCTGCTGCCGGAGGACCTCCGGTGGTGAGGGGGTGTCGCAGGAGGGCCGGCGCCGCCGTGGGTGGCGGCGCCGGAGCTGAACAGATGTATATATATATATAACATACATGTGTGTGTGTTTGAGGGTGTGTTAGTGTGTGTGATTTGTTATGTACTGTTGGGGCGGCGCATGGTGGCGCCGCCGTGTGGGAACGGTGGGTCGGCCACGGGAGTTCGCCGGCGAGGGTCTGGGAGTAGTGGCCGCCGGTCCAGGCTGATCAGTGTGTATGTGTTTATATGTGCGTGTGTCACGCCCCAGTTTCTTCCATACACATATATCAGAGTTTTAATTAAAAACAGAGGCGTGCAAAAGAAGAAGAAGGCAAGGGACGATCAGAAGAAGAAGAGGATAGAAGACATCGGAATCTTTCTCATATCACATCGGACACTGCCGATTCCATATTATACAAACATCGGTCACAGCTGATTCTCAAAATGTCATCACAACGGAATAAACATCATCAGGATCCATCGTCATCAGAGATTACAGAAATTATATATACATGTCAAAAGATAAAGATCATTGTTTCTTGAAACTTCGTAAAAGACATTTTATGAAAATCCCAAAAGTGGCACCATCTCTCTCTCTACTGCTCTATGGTTCATCATCTCCTGTAGTGTGAGTACAGATTAAGGGGTCAGTGCATGGAATACACTGGTGGAGATAAACTCTACATCTTATAACACTCGACAAAGATGTATATATAATAAATCGAAAGTTCGCAGCAAAGAGGCACATTGTCATAGCATGTAAAATTCACAGCAAGCATTAGAAATGGTAAGGGATGAATAGGTGAGGGTGTTCCCCGTCTTATCCTATAAAAACGATCTCATTATCGTTGGTGCATTTCCATAGGACCACCAAACCTTCTTATAGTATTAGAAAAGGGGTAGGAGAAGAATGCATGATCAGAGGTGGACCGCAGCCCATGCACAATATAAATATGACACAACACTTAAAATACACAACATTTAGCATTTCTCAAACGAGCATCAAAGTAGGGAAAACAATAAACAGATTAAGAATTAGAAAATACCCCCACCTCGATAAGAGGTTATCACGTGTTCTGACAAGATAAAGAGTCAAACCTAATGCGTACAATCCAACCGATAGCCTACAAAAGTACCGTGATATCTTAGATCCTCAAAAGATTAAAAGACGGATATAAATAAAGAAACGTTCGATTGAGGAGGCGAGACGGATATAAATAGAGAAAAGAACAATCGATAAGACGGGATGGATAAGAAAAACTCGAAGATTAAGGATACCGAGACAAGTGTGAAAAGGTAAACTTGATAAAAAGGGTTGACTCGACCGATATCTCCGACTCCCGACACAAGGATGGAAACAAACGACTCGAACCGACTCACGAAAACACTCGCCGGTACGCCCACAACGCACCCGGCAAAACCCGGTAAAACTCCGTACACAAAACCCCTCGCACGGTCGTGCAAAAACTGCATACGACCGTGCCCCACAACACTTGACCGTGCGCCACCTTCTAGTGGCCGCACACGGTCGCTCATCCCTGGCGCACGGTCGTTCCCCAGAGCACGGTCATGCCCCAGCGCACGGTCCTACGCGGACCTGCCTACACAGCAGCGCCGCCATCACCATCTTCTTCCTCAAGCTTCGGCTGGCGACTCCTGTCGCCGGCAACACCTCTACCTTCCTAACCGGCAACCTCCAACAACACACAACACAACGACCCAAGCAAGAACAACACACACACAACACACACACTAAACCCAAACTTCAACCCACAACACACACAAACCCAACTCCGGCCACACCGCCTCTCCGGTGGCTCCACCACCTCCAACCCATAGACACACACTCCGGAATGGGTATCTACCACCCCGGCAAGGAAGACGAGAGAGAGAAAACAAGAAACGAGGAGAGAGAAAAGGTGATGGACTCAAAACAAGGTTTTTCCGGCGGTTGACCGGCGATCCGTCGGTTCCAACAAAGCTGTGCTGAAAGCTAGTTTGGTCCCTAACTCTTTCTGTAGACTCTGCCAAAACCTAGATGTAAAATGAGGATCTCTATCTGACACTATAGAAACCGGTACACCATGCAATCGGACAATCTCTTCAAGATAAATCCGAGCCAACTTATCTAGTCCGAAAGTCATCTTGATCGGTAGAAAGTGTGCAGGCTGTCACGCCCCGAAATCTTTTCACATTTTATCAGAGTTTTTACTCGGGTGTGAAGATAGAAAAAGTCAAGGGAAGCTTATCAAGACAGAAAGAAAGAGGCAAGGGACAACAGAATAATGAGGTAAGGAACGAAGTGAATCTTTCACTTATCAAAACCGACCTCTGTCGATTACATTCGGTCTCACTACCGATATATTACAACATACGGCCTCTGTCGTAGACAATCGGTCTCACTACCGATATAAACATCATACGCAGCGGAATTATACATTAGGATCTCTCATCCATAAGTGCATCAAAAGAATGTTACATAACATTGTCTAAGAAATGTTTAAGAGACATCGTCTCATTACAACAAAACAGGATCAGCACTTCCTCTCTCTCCAACTAGGGTTCATCATGCTCGTCATCGCCTGTAGTGTGAGTACAGATTAAGGGGTGAGTGCGTGGAATACACTTGTGGGGATAATATCCACCTCGCACAACTCATGTCAGAATTAAATACCGAAAAGCTATCCTACAGTCACATTGTCACGGCATGTATAAATGCAAAGCAGATATTAGAAATGGTACGTAAGAAGAATAGGTGCGGGATTCCCCCGTCTTATCCTATATCGGTATTTCACCGCTTATGCATTTCAAGAGGCTCACGACACCGCCACAGAGTAGTAGAAATGGTATATAAGAAGAATAGGTGCGGGATTCCCCCGTCTTATCCTATATCGGTATTTCACCATTTGTGCATTTCAAGAGGCTCACGACACCGCCACAGAATGCATGATCGGAGGACCTCTGTCCTTTCACAGTTATATCATGGCACAGCAAGTATAAACACAACACTTAGTATTCCTCATTCATGCAAGCGTTTACTTAGGGAAAACGGTAAACAGAAGAAGAGTTAGAATTTACCCCCACCTCGTATAGTGGTTACCACGTGAGTCGATATAAAACACAAGTTCGATTACGCAAGCTCGATCCAACAAGCACGCAAGCTTAATCCAACAACTACTCGATCCAAAATATAGCCTACACATGTTATGGTGCCCCCTTAGATCCTTATTAATTATAATTAAAGCGATAAACGTTCACGCGGCGAGTCGAAGGATCTAAAGCTTGGATAAGGAATGAGCTCGTTCGGAGTTGATACGAGCTCAACAACGTATATGAAGTTTGAAAGAACATTGATATCAAGGGTTGACCTCAATCGGCCCCTCGACCCTCAGTCGACAATTTCCCGTTGGCTAAGACTCGATGGTAAAAGATATAAAGGAAAAGGAACGGAAAAGGATTGGAAACTCGGCATTACCCGACACGCGTCTCGCACCCGACGCCCACTCCCGGCGCGCCCTGGCCGCGCCCGACCGTGCGCTGGCGCACGACCGTGCGCTAGCTTCCAGCAAGTTCTGTCTGGCTACGCACGACCGTGCTTCCCTAGCACGACCGTGCGCCGGCCCCCAGCGGCTTCTGCCAGCTGGGGCACGACCGTGCCCCATGGTACGACCGCGCGCCAGCGGCCTGCGCCCAGCAACCTCCCCCGATAGTCCGGCTTCTTCCCGGCATTTCCGGCCACTTCGTTCCAACTTCTCGTTCCCAACTACTATCTCTCCGATACCAACCCATTCTTCTTCAAACCCATCTCACACACACCAACATATATATATAAACATAAACACTCACCAACATAAATAGGAGATCCATCGTCACACTCGTCGGCGCATCACCAGCGCCGATCATTACTTTTCCTCATGGCGGCACCACTCGTACCGCCCTCAACAGAGATCATACTCCAACACACACACACGCAAACATGCAAATATCAGAATAACCAAATCAAGATAACTCCGGCACCACCCCACACGGTGGCGCCGTCCTTCCAACAACTCACCCTCGTCTCCATGTGAACCTCCGACAACATCCCCAGTTAAAAGAACGGAGGAAAAAGAGAGAAACTGAGGAGAGAGAAAAGTTGGCTAGGGTTAGGGTTTAGGGTTTTGATGTGGTTTTTCTCCGTTTTCCGGCGAACGACAAGTCGGAAAAGAAAACCGAGACTTGTTCTAGACTCGACTCGTTAAAACCTACGTCGTGTGCGAAAATCGGCCGAAACCGACAACTTAGAAATATTCCGGCGAACTCCGGTGGCGGCACCACTGCGCCGACGGTGGATCCGGCGGTGGCGCCGGTGGTGGCACGCCAGAGGCCGAAAAAGAAAAGAGAGAGAAGAGAGACTTACGTGTAAACGTCGCTTTTTGGCTCGTTTGAAGAAAGGGGTGAAAAAATGAACTGGGATGAGCTCCTATTTATAGATTACAGAAGTTACTATTCACCGTAAATATCTCGGTAAATATCTTGGTAAATATCTTCTGATATTTCCAAAACCTCGTGGTTTACTCTTTTTATCGTCGTTCGAGCTACGGGTCTCCGATTGACCCCTAGTTCATTTCTATGTTCTCGTTTTTCCAAAACGCTTCTAGTGATATAAAAATATCCTATGTTCCACATCTAGATAAATATCCATCTCATACTTATACTTAACATTTATCTGAAACGCACATATTTAAACAGTTAAAACATACGCACATATATATTAAATTCTGAGTTTAAATATTTAATAAATCAATTATGCTCGTTTTGATCCGGAGCGCTACACAGACTTTGTTAATCTATCCACAATGACCCATACTGCATGGTTCCCTTGCTTGGTTCTGGGCAGACCAACTACAAAATCCATAGCTATATGCTCTCATTTCCATTCCGGGATTTCCAACGGAGTTAGCAATCCAACTGGACGTTGATGTTCAGCTTTTACTTGTTGACATACCAGACATTTCTTTACGAACAGTTCAATGCTTCTTTTCATATTCTCCCACCAAAAGTTTTCTCTCAAATCTCGGTACATTTCATACCTCCAGGATATGCTGACAACGACGTGCAATGAGCTTCTTCAAGGATTTCTTTTCTCAGATTCTCGTCCTTTGGCACGCATATTCTTCTCCTGAAGACAAGGGCTCCATCTGTTGTAAAGGAGAAGCCCTAAGCTTTTCCACGGTCCATGCGAGTTTTCGTCTTTGTCAAGAAATTATCCTTCTTTTGAGCTTCAATAATCCATTCACGAAGTGTGGGTTTCATAGTTAAAGTTGCCATCAAGGCTTCGATGTTGTTCGGAGGTGAGACCATTTCCAGATTCAACCTTGACATTTCTTCGACTAAATGATGTTGGTTGGTGATCATAGACGTCATAATCCCTTTTCCTTTCCTGCTAAGTGCATCGGCCACCACATTTGCTTTTTCGGGATGATAATGGATAGTAACGTCATAATCCTTTACCAATTCTAACCACCTTCTCTGTCTCATGTTCAGCTCCTTCTATTCGAAGAAATATTTCAAGCTCTTGTGATCAGTATAGATCTCACACTTTACGCCATACAGATAATGTCTCCAGATTTTAAGAGCATGCACAACCGCAGCCAACTCCAGATCGTGTGTCGAATAGTTTTGTTCATGAGCTTTCAATTGTTGGGATGCATAAGCCACCACTTTTCCTTGCTACATCAGAATGCACCCCAAACCTTGTTTAGACGCATCACTATAGATCACGAATTCTTTTGTTACGTCCGGAACTGTCAAGATTGGTGCTTCTGTCAGTTTCTTCTTTAGCTCTTGGAAACTTTGCTCGCATTGTTCCGTCCATTGGAACTTTACATCTTTCCACGTCAAACGAGTCATCGGAGCAGCAATTTGCGAAAATCCATTTATGAACCTTCGATAGTACCCCGCCATACCAATAAAACTCCATACCTCCTTGACATTGGTTGGAGTTTCCCATTTGCTGACAGCTGCAACTTTGTCGGGGTCTACCTCGATCCCTTGTGATGAGACAATATGTCCAAGAAAACCTATCTTATTCATCCAAAACTCGCATTTCTTGAATTTTGCAAAGAGCTTTTCTTTCCGTAGAACTTCCAGCGCAAACCTAAGATGTTGCTCATGTTGTGTCTTATCACATGAATAGATGAGAATGTCGTCGATAAACACGATAATGAATTGATCGAGGTATGCATGGAAAACACGATTCATCAGGTCCATGAAGACAGCTGGTGCATTGTTAAGTCCAAATGGCATTACTACGAACTCATAGTGGCCATATCTGGTTCTGAATGCTGTCTTAGACATATCGGCATCTTTAACTTTCACTTGATGATATCCGGACCTTAAATCGATCTTCGAGAATACACTAGCACCTCTTAACTGATTAAAGAGATCATCGATTCGAGGTAGTGGATATTTGTTCTTGATTGTTCTCTTATTTAGCTCCCTGTAATCAATGCACATCCGAAAGCTTCCGTCTTTCTTCTTCACAAATAGCATCGGAGCTCCCCAAGGAGACATACTTGGTCTAATAAAGCCCTTGTCCAGAAGCTCTTGTAGTTGCACCTTCAATTCTTGTAATTCTTTCGGTGCCATTCTATAAGGAGCTTTCGATACTGGTGCTGATCCCGGTACAAGATCAATCCCAAAGGTCACCTGACGATCTGGTGGAGGACCAGGTAAATCTTCGGGAAATACGTTTATAAATTCTCTTACCACCGGTACATCCTCAATGGAACTCATCTCTTGTTCCAGACTCACCATACTGACCAACCAAGCTTCGCAATTTCTTTTGCTAAGCATTTGGGTTGCCTTCATAACCGATATAATTCTCGTATCAACTTTAACTCGTGTCCCGTAAAAAGTGAACTCGGGTTCTCCAGGTGTTTGAAAAATTATCTCTCTTGTACAGCACTTGATCACTGCGTGATTCGACTCAAGCCAGTCCATTCCGAGGATAATATCGAAATCCTTCATCTCCAATGCGTGAAGATCAGCCAAAAGGATCCTACTCTCAAAGGTGATACGTAGGTGACGATATAAATTTTTCATCTTTACCGTCTTTCCCGACGGAATACTAACCTCTAGGGTTTTAACATCTATCCTACTATTCTCAAACTTCAACAGCTTGTAGAAATTAACAGAGATAAACGAGTGGGTTGCTCTCGTATCAAATAAAACGAGAGCAGGTATATCATATACTGTTAACATACCTGTCATTGTCTCCGTCCCTTCCGCAGCCTCCGGGCGAGTAAGAGCAAAAGCCCGAGCTCTGCCGGCTATCTACCTCGAACTTGTAGTTGCAGTCATTGGGCCTTTCAGCTTCCTACAATTCAGTGCGATATGCCCCGGCTCCCCACATGAGTAGCAGCTCCGTGTTTCTGGTTGACATGACCCCATGTGTACTCTTCGGCATCTGGGACACGGATTCCCAAGTCTAGGAGTAGGGAGAAGTGGAGCGTTGTTCTCTCTCGGAAACTTATTTTGAGTAACGCCTTGACTCGGCCCTATCCACTTTCTTTTCATCAGCGTCGGAGCAAACTTCTTAGGAAGCACCACATCCAATCGTAGTCGGGAGGCAATTTCTTGAGCTCTCTCAATTACACTAGCATACGTCATAACTTCTTGTCCGGCCAGGATCGATCCTATCTCCGGGCGTAGACCCTTTTCGAATCTCCGGACCTTTTTGGCATCAGTGTCGACCAGGTGAGTGGCATATCTGCTCAGATAATTAAATTTTCATTCGTATTCCCCTACCGTCATAGTTCCTTGACGTAAATGTAAAAATACTGTCTCCTTTCTGTCTCGGTAAGACTGTGGTATAAAATGATGAGTAACTACTTCTTTAAAGTCCTCCCACGTCATCTCTTCCCTTTGCTGCGGCAACATCGTCCTTTCGTAAGAATCCCACCAATGGCTTGCCTCCTTCGTGAGCTGGAAAATCGCACACGAAATCTTTTGTTCCTTGGTACATGTCAAATGCCCAAACAGTCGATCTAGTGATCTCAACCACTTCTCTGCCTCTGAGGGTTCGCCTTTTTCACTAAACATCGGCGGATTAAAATGCCGAAATTGTTCGTATATTAGATTCGGATCAGGCCTAGCTGGTGGTGGTGCAACTCGCGTAACCTCAAAGTGTTGTGCTAATCCTCTTAGCACCGACACTAGATCTCCCATGCTTGGGTCTGCTTCTCGTTCCGGCTGATTAGCCATAGGTGTTTGTTCTCTCCGGGGTCTTCTTCTAGACATAGTTCTGTTACGATGTATACGTATATATCGTTCAGGTTTCAAAATATATAATAAGTAAAGGAAAATAAATACGGCAAGCGTGAAGAAATACCAACGTAGATTCCATAATATAGGAAGGAGATATACGTGCTTTAAATATACATATGAGCAAAATATGGGTAGCCTTTACCGCACACCAAAAAGGGTTATATACACTTAATAGTTAAACAGCTACCACATACGTATATAAAAGTTTTATCGTTCCTAGTTCATATATACAAAATAACGTTTACACTCCCATCATCTATGCCACAGCAGCTAGAGGTGACGGAGGTCCCTGCAGGCCCGGTACCACATCTCTCGGGTCATCTGCATCCGGATTGTCCTCTTCAGGATCCTCTTCCGGTTCCTCCTCCTCAGGATCCTCCTTCAAATCATCTTCCTCATCCTCCGAGCTGTCACTAGAAGGGTCATAAGGTCCAGGCTCGGGGGTAGTCGGATAGCTATGATGGCCCCACAATTCTAACATATTCCTCGCCACTCTTCCGAAATCTACAACCGGTGTGTTATCCACAGCTAAATACACCACCTCATCATGGAAAACGAGACGTGCCCTAGCCGCCCATGCATTCGGTAAAGTATGAATCATATGTGTGCAAGCCTGCATATTAGGGATACTACCCCCTGTTCCCCCTGTCTCTCGCCAACAATGAAACAATCTAGATATATGCTCACCAACTGATACTTTTCCTGACACTCGGCTTTCAAAGAAATGTCGTCTAAGTCGTACCTCACGCGTCTCTACCGGTGGAACACGCATTCTAGCGATACGTCTAAATCTAGCCATCTGTAAAGTATAAGCTGTATAAGTTGCTTCATTTCATATGAAACTTTATCCGTATCATCCTTTCGAACCCTAACGATGTATATCAGGTAAGCAAGTTGTCATGTAAGCAAGATAACATGTATCAAACACACATTCTTTTAACCAAGTTATATAACTTAAGGAGAGACACGCCTAGAGAGAGAGAGTGGTGCTTATACTTTTCTTTAGAAAAGATTTTTTTTTAAACATTTTCAACACGTTTTATCTCGTTTTCTCTTTATCAAATCTAACCAAGCAAAGTCCTACAAAGGGTAGAACATTTGCTCTGATACCATATTGTCACGCCCCAGTTTCTTCCATACACATATATCAGAGTTTTAATTAAAAACAGAGGCGTGCAAAAGAAGAAGAAGGCAAGGGACGATCAGAAGAAGAAGAGGATAGAAGACATCGGAATCTTTCTCATATCACATCGGACACTGCCGATTCCATATTATACAAACATCGGTCACAGCTGATTCTCAAAATGTCATCACAACGGAATAAACATCATCAGGATCCATCGTCATCAGAGATTACAGAAATTATATATACATGTCAAAAGATAAAGATCATTGTTTCTTGAAACTTCGTAAAAGACATTTTATGAAAATCCCAAAAGTGGCACCATCTCTCTCTCTACTGCTCTATGGTTCATCATCTCCTGTAGTGTGAGTACAGATTAAGGGGTCAGTACATGGAATACACTGGTGGAGATAAACTCTACATCTTATAACACTCGACAAAGATGTATATATAATAAATCAAAAGTTCGCAGCAAAGAGGCACATTGTCATAGCATGTAAAATTCACAGCAAGCATTAGAAATGGTAAGAGACGAATAGGTGAGGGTGTTCCCCGTCTTATCCTATAAAAACGATCTCATTACCGTTGGTGCATTTCCATAGGACCACCAAACCTTCTTATAGTATTAGAAAAGGGGTAGGAGAAGAATGCATGATCAGAGGTGGACCGCAGCCCATGCACAATATAAATATGACACAACACTTAAAATACACAGCATTTAGCATTTCTCAAACGAGTATCAAAGTAGGGAAATCAATAAACAGATTAGAAATTAGAAAATACCCCCACCTCGATAAGAGGTTATCACGTGTTCTGACAAGATAAAGAGTCAAGCCTAATGCGTACGATCCAACCGATAGCCTACAAAAGTACCGTGATATCTTAGATCCTCAAAAGATTAAAAGACGGATATAAATAAAGAAATGTTCGATTGAGGAGGCGAGACGGATATAAATAAAGAAAAGAACAATTGAGAAGACGGGATGGATAAGAAAAACTCGAAGATTAAGGATACCGAGACAAGTGTGAAAAGATAAACTTGATAAAAAGGGTTGACTCGACACAAGAATGGAAACAAACGACTCGAACCGACTCACGAAAACACTCGCCGGTACGCCCACAACGCACCCGGCAAAACCCGGTAAAACTCCGTACACAAAACCCCTCGCACAGTCGTGCAAAAACTACACACGACCGTGCCCCACAACACTTGACCGTACGCCACCTTCTAGTGGCCGCACACGGTCGCTCATCCCTGGCGCACGGTCGTGCCCCAGAGCACGGTCGTGCCCCAGCGCACGGTCCTGCGCGGACCTGCCTACACAGCAGCGCCGCCATCACCATCTTCTTCCTCAAGCTTCGGCCGATGACTCCCGTCGCCGGCAACACCTCTACCTCCCTAACCGGCAACCTCCAACAACACACAACACAACGACCCAAGCAAGAACAACACACACACAACACACACACCAAACCCATGCTTCAACCCACAACACACACAAACCCAACTCCGGCCACACCGCCCCTCCGGCGGCTCCACCACCTCCAACCCATAGACACACACTCCGGAATGAGTATCTACCATCTCGGCAAGGAAGACGAGAGAGAGAAAACAAGAAACGAGGAGAGAGAAAAGGTGATGAACTCAAAACAAGGTTTTTTCGGCGGTTGACCGGTGATTTGCCGGTGATCCGACCGTCGGAACGGAGAAATAAGACCGTCATTAGACTCGCCTCGACGAGAGCTACGACCTATGTGAAAACCATTCGATTCCGAGAAGGTTGACTTTTCCGGCCACAGGCGGCGGCGGTGGCTACCGGAAAAAGAAAGAGAAGAAGGAAAGAAAACTTACGTGTTTTTCGATTATGAGCTCATGTGACTTATCGACTTTAAAAACGTCCTATATATACTTCTCCAAAAATGGCTACTATTCATGTTAAATATATCGTATTCTACCCTTCGCATACGTCTCGTATACGTCGTATTCTTCGTTCCACTGTTTTCTTCACTACCCGAGCTACAAAACTCCGATTGACCTCTAGTTCGTTTCTATTTTCTCGTTTTTCGGTTACGCATCTCATATTATAAAAATCTTCTAGGTTCCATGTCTAAAAATTACGTTCTTCTAAAACAGCATCAAACACATATTTGTAACGCACATAAATAAACTTAAACACACAAAATTAACACACATAGAATTATTTCAATTACGGGTTTAATTATTTAATTATCCAATTATGTTTTGTTTTGTCCTGGGTGCTACAGCGTATGTGTATATCTCTTGGTGTGTGTGTGGGCGACCTTGGGGTGGTTGCCGACGACTGGTAGTCGCCGGCCAGTAGTTCCAGTGGGTGGAGGGTGGTGGCCGGCGGCAGGTGGCTAACGGCCAAGGCTGGAAAGGAATGGGAGTGTGTATGCATGTTTGTGCTAGTGTGTATATATATATCCACTGTATGTGTGTGTTGGCCGGCCGGAGAAGGTCGTCGGCGATGGGGGGTCGCCGGTCGGGATGCTAGGAGGTCCGGGGAGTGGTCGCCGGCGACTGGGAGTCGCTGGCCGGAGGTTTTTAGTTGGGGTTTGGTTTTGGAAAAATGTGACTTTGAAGGGTTTTGCGGCAAGTTTCGATCACTATTCACCACCGGAATCCGGCGAGGGATGGCCAGAGGTGGTAGCCGGCGGTGCGAGGTTTCCGGCGAACAAGGTGGCGGCGGCGGAGGGCGGCACCGGGAAGGTGGCTGGTTGAGCAGGCCCGACGCCTGGAGCGCCGGGAGAGGAGTTGCTGAGAAAACTTGGCAGCGTGTCGAGCACCGGGAAAACTGTCGAGAAAACTCGACCCACGTCGAGCCACGCCCACGACGTTGCCGAGAAAACTCGGCAGCTGCCGAGAAAACGTGCCAAGCCACCGAGTTTTTCACCCGATGCCGGGTACGTGCGTGTCCCGTCGCGCGTGACGCCGTGTTTTTGATCCGAACCTCATTTTTTCCGCCATACGTCAACATCGAGTCGTCACCGACGAGATGTCATTGACCGAAGGTCGTGGGCCCGGTTAAAGTCAACCTTTTGACCAAAATTACCATTTTACCCCTAAACTTAAAATGCTCCGTTTGAGCTCGTTTGAACTCCGATTGAGCTCATTCTTTTTCCGTCGTGACCCAAATTTCATTCTCTATCATCTCAGCTATATGGATTGAATATCCATCCTCATTCCTTCAACTCCAATCTTTAGAGCTCTCGATCCGTCGCGTAGTTGACAATCATTTTCTCCGCCGGAGTCTGTTATCGCTTTAATTATATTTATTAAGGATCTAAGAACACTGTAACGTATATAGGCTATCAATTGGATTGAACATCGAGATACAGGATTTGAGACACGAGATCCGAGATACGGGCTCTTTGGTACTCGCTACTCATATGGTAACCACCGAACGAGGTGGGGGTAATTTCTAACTCTGTAACTATTTACAGTTTTCCCTATTTCAAAGTATGATTGGAAAATATTAAATGTTGTGGTCATATGCTATGATTACGTGATCATGTTATACTGTGACAACGTGTCTGAGTGTTACTTTCCCGGTATCATATATCTGTTGACTGTTATAAGATGCGGACGTTATTTCCCACGAGTGTATTCCACGCACTCACCCCGTTATTCCGTACTCAGACTACAGGAGATGATAAGCATGCTGATGTTAGGATGTATACTATAAGCCTAGCTTTTGTATGAACATCTTTTATGGAATGAGAATCACTTTGGTCATATGTTTGCATTTTATATTTGTTATATATGATTATGCAATGTCCAATTAATTTATATTATAGATAACTTGGTGTGTGGTGCCACACAGAAGATCATGTTATCAGTTTCTTATAAATTATAAATAGTAGCTCACAACCAAGATGGATTTGGACAAATCATCGGAATGGTTGTAGTGTAGTTTGGTATTAGTCTGTCTTGACTATAAAACTACACTAGTACACTTTGTGTGTATTGAGCAGGACCATTTGAGGTTGTTCGTTTTATACTGACTATATAATAGAACAAGACCTCTGTTATTATGGATGTACATCTTCTTAATCCCTATATAATAACGGGCACGTATGCTCAGTGTTTATTTCTTTAATTTGCCAATGGGTGAGATTTATTCATAAATCAATAAGCTCGGTGAGTTGGGAGATAACATTGTTTATATGGTATGCTGTTGATTGTAGAAGGAATCTGTGTCCTAATTATTTAGGATGATAATGTCCCCTTGAGGAGCTCATAAGGATTATCATGTAAACCCTGCAGGTGGATTTAATCCAACATGATAATAAGGATGAGTGGTACTACTCTTGGAATTAGATGTAAATTAATTAAGTTGTCAGTAACTTATTTAATTTACGGACATTCGATATCTTAAACACAGGGAAATAAATGTACACATAATAAGAAAGAGCCCATTTTAAATATGGGATTGGGACGGTAGTTCAATAATAATTCTCTAGTGGACTGTATTATTATTGATGGGCTTAAGTTATATGTTCGGGCCGAACACAGGATACTTAAGCCCATCAGGAGGCCCAACCCAATTCCTCCTCTAGGTCCCTGGTGTAGCCTATATATAGCTCTTTTCATCAGCGCCTAAAAAAAAACACAGATCACAGAAAACACGTGATAGTGAGAGAGAGAGCAGAACTGAGATTTCTCGAAGGATCGTTGGCCACACAGCGTTCGAGAAAGGCTGTAGGAATACATCAGAAGATCAAGAGGTCTACAAGGGTATGATTTCTTTCCGCTGCGTATTATCTTTGGATCCCGATTCTGATAGCATAGAGTCGGCGATCTATCGGTTCCAACAGCTGAACCCTAGATGGAGAGAGGTGGTGCTATCTCTGGTTTTGTATGTTTAGGTTGACGTTTCACAAACATTTTCAAACAATGTTTTAAGTAATTCACGTTTTGTAATATTTTGATACATGTGACGGATGTGAGATCCTGATGAATTATTCCGCTGTGTATATTATTTTATCGGTATTGAGATCGATTGTTATCGGCTGAGGCCGATTGTTGATATGTGAATGTTTCACATCGTCCTTTATCTCTTTCTTCTGTCGTCTCCTACTACTTCTTTCTGATTGAGATATGTGTCCCTTGCTATTCTTTCTTCACGCCGTGTGAAAACTCTGATATTTTATGAAAAGAAAACGGGATGTGATACTATTCATGTAAAAATCTTCATTACTATTGACCGTAAATATCTTTCGGTTTTTCCGAAACTTCGTGTTTTGCCCTTTTCATCGCCACTTGAGCTACGGGTCTCCGATTGACCTCTAGTTCGTTTCTATCTTCTCATTTTTTCATTACGCATCTAATGGTATAATGATATTCTATGTTCCATGACTAGAAAATATATCCTTCTAAATCTTGCATTAAACACGTATCTGAAACGCACGTAATTAAATTAAATAGTAAAAAATAACACACATAATTATTCAATTAACGGTTTAATATTTAATTATTCAATTATGCTTTGTTTTTGGTCCAGGGTGCTACAGTTTTGATATATCTGCTACATTACATTCTATCTATATTTATCTTGCTGAGCATTTCATAAGCATCCTGCATAAAGTGTTTTAAAAACAACATACTTGCAAAGAAAACTGCATACTGAGAAAGTTGGGTCAGAAACCTGAATCAGCATTCTGCGAGGTTTCTAATCAAGTCAGGTTGTTGTTTCTTTTAAGAATCAAGAACCTTTATCTCTGATAGATTTTAAAGATCAAAAAATCGATAGAGGTTCATTCACCCCCCTCTGAACCTCTGACCACTTGGGACCATCATTATCAAATTATCATTTTTTCAAATTAATTATTGATTTGAAGTTATAGAACAAAAGTAGCACGCATTACATAAAATAGTATTACCTTATACAAACAAAAGTATTACATACTTTTATTAAAATATAATTTTTCAAAAGTATTATATATAAAGTGTCACATTATAATAATAAAAATATTACTTATCAAATTACAATTTCCCAAACTAATCATAAATTTAGAATCTTGGAACAAAAGTATCATATGATACACATGAGAGTACTACATGATACACACAAAAGTATTGCATAGTGTTAATTGTTAAATTATAATTTTTCAAAAGTATTAACTCATACATAAAATATATTATATAATACGAAAGTATTACCTAATATACATAAAAATATTATCTAATATACATTAAAATATCACATTTGACTTTGTTGACCTAGCGTTGACTTTGACTATTGACCGTCGACTTTGAGCGTTAACCATTGACTTTGACCCATTGATCGGATCATTACCGATCCATCTCACGAAATGAGACGTTGACTTTGTTAATGGTAAAAAGTGAAATAAATCGATACACAATAAATAAGAATAAACATCAAACAAATGGATAAATATCAAACAAGCGTATCAAAAGTAATCAAACAATCTTGTCAATGGTAAAAAGTGAAATATGAATAGATATCAAACAAAACAAGTGAAAAATGCAGATGCACACAATTAAAATTTTATATTTGATAAGAATGGAAAACTAATACAATAAAAATGAATGAAAAACTGATAGACGGATGAAAAACTAATAAGACTGATTAAAAATACGTAACTTACAATTTTTAAAATAAAAATATGTTTTTGTGTTCACTACAATAGAATCATAAAAAATTTAAAAAAACATTTATGTAACAGGATGTTATGTGTTAACAGGATATGTTACATCAAAAAATCTTACTTTCTTAACAATTACAAGATGTGTTAACATGGATATGTTACATAAAAAAAATCTTACTTTCTTAACAGTGACAAGATGTGTCTGTTATGTTATGTGCCAACATGGATATGTTACATCAAAAAATCTTACTTTCTTAACAGTTACAAGATGTCTGTAACATGGATGGATGTGAAGATGTGTTTGTAACATGAATGGATGTGTTGCATCAAACAAGCATATCAAAGGTAAAAAACTGATACACAGGTTAAATACAAATAGATATAAAAAAAAGAATAAGCCTCTTGTGAGACCGTCTCACAAATTTTAATGCATTGCGTGAGACGGGTCAATCCACAACCCAATTACCCATCATCAAAACCCTACAATTCACATGTTGTTTGTGGCTGATGGGCTTCATCTCACGAAAACTATCTATGAGACCGTCTAACATGAGTTTTTGTGAAAAACAACTGATACACAATAAAAAACTGATAAACACAATATCAAACCAAGCGATTGAAAAATACTGATATAGATACATGATTAAAATTTTATATTTGATAGAATGAAAAACTGATATAATAAAGTAGAATGAAAATTTGATAACAACTGATACAATATAAAAAAAGAATGAAAAATTGATACACATATGATGGTTAAAGACTGGCACTTTCTAAAATAAGAAAGAAAAAAAATACGCTTACAAATCGGGATGCGTTCACTACAACAGAATATGAATAGAATAAAAAAAATTATATTTTCTTAATAGTTAAGAATATATACATTTATTTTCTTAACAGTTAAGAATTTTACGTGTCTGTAAATGTGTTCCGTGATAAAATTACACACATACTTTTATCCAAATAAATTAGTGATGTGTTCACTACAACAAAAAGCCAAATTCCCAGTAACAAATTTTTCATTATTTAAATAGATACAAAAATCAAAAGGAGAAAAAGGAAAATCTTATTTTCTAACGGTTAGGAATACATTTCCAGTAACAAAATCATACAAACATGTATCTTCTTCCTAAATATCATATATCTTCCTAAATTAAAAAAACTTCAGTATTTTTCATTATTAAAATACATACATTAAAAGACACAAAAATATTAATTTAAAAATTTACTTTTAAACAGATTATCCAAATACATGATTGTATCTTAACAATATATTTGTCGGATCATTTTTATATCAATAAAATAATGGAAACAAATGATGTCTATATAAAAATTTGTTTATAAGAAACTTGTGAAAATCAAAATCACAGTAAAAAAACCATCAGTTGTTTGATCATAAAACATTCTCCAAAAATAGTAAACACTTGGGAAAAGGAAAAAAAGGAATTCGAAATGATGAGTCATGAAGATTTTGATAAATATAGGAGGAGAGGTGAAAGGAATTATAATAAGATACCTGTAAGTTGTGATGAACAAGACTTATGGGATCTGTATGCACCAACATCATCATCACTTCGTCTTCATGTACCGACATCATCATTAGTTCGTTACATGCTAGATTATCTTACAAGGTTTGGGGTTGTTCCTTCACTTTTGTTGGGGGTGAACCCTGGTAGAAATCCACACTTGGAAAACATTCTTATGAATACTTTTGAAATGGGAGGATCCAGTGTCGCCAAAAAAAAAAGCATGCTTCTGATTACTTGAAGATGCAAATAAAAGTACGATATGTTAGTGAAAGAAATTCAATGAAATATTGAAAATTGAAATTATTATTTGGTTTAGTTGATTGTCATAAAAAAAGTCTCTTGTCTTCATTTTTTTTCTGAAAGCATGATTTCTATTTTCATTGCAGGAAAATGAAGTAAAAGAGTATTTATATACAAAGTTTACAAACTATCTAAGCAAACAACAAAAAGGAAAAAGTGCTGAGATAGATGTCCTACCGTCTCCAAACTTATGAAAGTATTATTTGGTTACAATTTGATATTCATCACCTTTCTCGTGTCATTGATTTCCTGAACAATGTTTTGGTGTTTTAGTTGTTGGAAGATGAAGTTAAAGAGGATGTTGAAGCAAATAATCAATACAAACAGGCAAGAGGACATAATGAGAATGAGAGGGTAAGTACATTAAATCTCTTTGAGTAGTGAAAAATCTAGTTATTAGTCTTCCTCAGTCAGTATTCTTCAAAAAATATTATGTATACTACATTGAGTTACATTCATAAGCACATTCATTCACTATATGTCTTCCACATCTAATTAACACTTATAAACATGCTTGTTTATCTTTTATGTTGCTTTGTGTTAATTACAACTTTTATAAATGATAAAATAATGAAAAAATTATATAAGAAATTAATAAACCAAAAGTAAGTGAGAAACAGTCGATAGACAAAGTTTGGAAACAAAAGTGGGGGCTTTTTTAGGTGGTGAGTTGAACTTTTGCTGACAAGATAGCCTCTTATATAATAAATAGGATAAATAGTTATAATGTGCACAAAACTAGTAGAAATTCATCACCTGTTTGCCAGGGCTGAAAAGCCCTTTAGCAGTTTAGTTTAAGATCCATGAGTTTTAACATACCAAAAATAGTTTTCTACATCTTAAGGTTATAAGATATGTCGTCAACAACTCTAACAAATTTGTATATAATCGCAATAAAGCATATATTACCACTAAATAATTTCAGTCCGAGCAGTATCAATATTGTGTTGATTTGAAGATATAATAGATGACATAATGAATTATTATAAATTATCAAGTTCGGATAAAACAATGTAGACAATTTCAAATCTTAACTAAAAAAAGAAACTCCAACTTAATTTAACACAAAACATCACTATTCCTATCAAAATTTCATATCTTACTCACATTAAGACCAATATATAAGTATATATGCATAAGTTTACATCCCAAGGCCTTTCACTAGTACCAATTAGAAAAAAACACATAAACTTAGGTTCAAAACTTCCAAATTTTAGGCAAAACTAAAATCTTGAAGGAATGAACAATTCTACCATCTTGTAGGTAAGAACTATGACATAACCTTTTTGGGCAAAACATTTGAAACGATAAAAAAACTCGTCAAAATCTTCTTAAAGTTTCTATCATCCAATCGATACTTAAAATCTTGGCAGGAACTTTCTGCACCAAATTCGACTTTCTTCAAGATACCATTCTCTCTCAATCCCTCCACCAAAAACCTCAAAATCCTAAATCATGAACCTAGCAAAATCATATGAGTTGCATTATCGAAAATTGAATAAAAAACTCAACAATTCCCTCATCTTCCATCTTGTAGGTAAGAACTAAGACATAACATCTCTAGGCAAACATTTTGAAACAATAAAAAACTCGCTAAAAATCATGTCTGAGTTTCTCTTAGGGCCGGAATTTTTGCCTAGAATTCGAGTTTCTTCACCAAAAAAACCTGAAAATCTTAAATCATGAAACTAACAGAATCATTTGAGTTGAAATATCGAAAATAGAATCGAATCATTCTATACCTAATCTCACATTTCCTATCTTAGGCTAAAACCGATCTAATATAGATTTCCATTTGCTAAAACAACCATCGATCACAAAATAATGTAATCATAAATCATACAAACATCAAATTGAACCTTTTTTTTTCTTCCTATCTTAATCAATTCTAGTCTTAGGTTAAAACCAATCTAATATAGAGTTCCATTTGCTAAAACAACCATCAATCACAAAATAATTCAATCATGTACACAACTTCATCTATCAAATCGAACTCTTTTTTCCTTCTAAATCAAGCATTAAAAACACAAACAGAACAAGAAACATTAAAGTTGAAGATGAAGAATCATACAAACCTCAAATTTTTGTCGCGAAGAAATCTGATTGATATATTCTTCACAAAATTGAGCTAAATTTTGGCCCTTCTTCGATACACCAATGCAGTGTATAAAAAATATAATAATATCGAGTGCTGGAGATTCTAGCTCTAATGCAAAATGATTTTTACCTTTTCCGTTATGTAATTTAGTTATTCATTTTCTAGATTATGCTAAAATAAACTAAAAATTAAAATTTTCTAAATATAGTTTAGGTTGAGGGCCAAAATAAATGGATTGCAATTACTCTATTACTATGTGATCTAACTTCAACAAAATAATTTTTTTCCAAGTTTAAGGGTTATATTTAAACTAACGACATATTCTATATGATCATTTAAACATAAAATTAATTTAGAGTTATATTTAAATCTAGAGACAAACTATAGTGTTATTTCTGCAATTTAGAGATTAAGTTTCATCCAATTTACTATATCTTATTGTTAAATTAAAACGAGTTGTCAGATATTCAAATCTTGTAAATAAAAAATATATATATTTGTATTCTCTCTCTTTCTCATGTTTTATGTCTGTTTTACTTTGCTTTTTTATTTTTATCTCCTTTGCTTATTCAGAATGGGTTTGCAGAACATCGAGATTTTTCTAAAATTAGTCTTTGAAGTATCAATTATCTTTTCCCGAGTCACTATAGATAATGCAAACACCCATTACTGTAGTTGAAATTTTTTACCCTCTGAAAGTATTTTTTCTTTCTTTGTTTCCCTGTTTTCTTTGGAACATATGTAGGTATTTCATTTATAATATCTTGTAATTATGTGGTTCTCGTATTATTAATGAAATTATATTTTTTTGTATAAAAAAATATGTAGAATAGTTTCAATCTCACAGCTCAACTCAAATACAAACAAAGTAATTAACAAACATAAACTATAAAGGTAAGAAAAATGTTTGGAAAAGGAGGAATTTTTTGTCCATTTTATTTGCAAAGCAACACTTAGTATAACAAGGGGCAACCAATAGTTCTTACATTGCATATTAATCACATATGATCATTTTTATTTTTAGTATTTAAATAAAAAAAGAGGAATATAATGATTCATTAACAATATTGTAGTAATCTACAAAAATAAAAATATAGTAAAAGATACAACACATTTACATACTACTAACAAAATCCGTTATTACATTGTACTTTGAACGTCGGGTTGTTGTCATGTCAACCTTCGATATCAATCAACTTTATTGATTTTGAATTTTTATATGTATAAAGCATCAAATATATATTTATTTATGTATACACACTATACATATGAATTGTATTAAAATTATAAAATTCAAAATTTATAAGAAATTAAATAATGAAAGTCAACAAATTATAAAGAACCCAAAAATAGTTTAATAATTTGAAATTTGAATGAAAAGATAACATCCTAAAATTTTATACTTGAAATAAATACAACTAATCTTTCACTAGCATATATGTGTTTACCTAGAAAGTAACACTATTAATTAACAAAGGTTTTTAGTAAAAATTGTCATGCCCCATTTTTCGTTCTTAAAAATTGTCAGAGTTTTCTTTTTTGGGCGTGAAGAAAGAAGGGGAAAAGACGTGCATGATAATAAATAGAGGGAGGTAAGAGACGACCATAAGAAGAATGAGGTAAGAGACGACCAGAAATATTACATGTCAACCTTCGGATACAACCGATTAATTAAAAACCTTAGCAGCGAAAGTAAACTTACAGGATCCATCGTCCATAGTAATTATAAAGTTATACTTACAAAACGTGAATTGTAAAAATATTATTTAATTGTTGTGGAATAAAAAACTTAAAGATATAAAGTCCAGATAGGGCACCATCACTCCCTCTCTAAGGTTCAACATGCTCGTCATCTCCTGTAATGTGAATTACAGAATAAGGGGTGAGTGCGTTGAATACACTCGTGGGGATACTTTCCATGTTTTTAACAATTATTAGGTAAGTATAACAAATTAAACATATACAAGTTCGGTAAATAAACACAACATATCGAATGCATAGCACATAAATCGGATCCTTTATGGACACGTAGTCCCATAGAGCTCATATCGGCAGTGAGGGTGGGTACTTCCTGTTGACCCCAGGTGCGGGTACTTCCCTACTTATTGTACGGGTCTCTAGTTCCCCCGTAATATGAAAGTAGACCTTCACCCATTCAATCATGAATGTGGACCTTTATCTCTTCATATAAATATGGACTTTCATCCTCTCACATCATCATCATCATAAACCGTGCATGAACACATTAATCATAGCATATAATCACAGCACATAAAGTTCAACAATTCATTTAATATCAAGTTCATAAGCATGCGTTCATATATCATCATTTCACGTTAGATATATAAACGTATAATTATTAAGGATTAGAAGTTACCCCCACCTTTGTCACGCCTCGATTTCTTTTATAAAATATCGGAGTTTTACTTTGGGCGTGAAGAAGAAATAGTAAGAGACATTTTCATAATCAGAAGAAAGAGGCAGGAGACAACAGAAGAATGAGGTAGGAGACGATGTGAAACATTCACATATCAACAATCGGTTTCAACCGATAATCATATCATATCATCGCAATGGAATAAAACCATCAGGATCCATTATCCAAACATATACAAGATTATCTGTTACAAAACATGAAATAATTAAAACATTGTTTGAAAATGTTTGTGAGACATCAACTTAAATATACAAGTCTAGATATAGCACCTCCTCTCTCCCTCTAGGGTTCATCATGCTCGTCATTTCCTGTAACGTGAATTACAAAATAGGGGGTGAGTGCGTGGAATACACTCGTGGGGATGAAATCCGCCTCTTATAGCAGTCAACAGATATAAAATACCGAAAATGTAACATTCAGTCATATTGTCACAACACATAAAATGCAAGACACGTATCTCGTAACTCATCCATGAGGTGCGAGAATTTCCCGTCTTATCCTCCAAAATGGTCTCAATACCGCTAACGCATTTACAGGACCGCCAGACCTTTCAGGTGGTAGAAGAGATAAGAGGCAATTTTTTTACGGTCCATAAGACCCTCCGAACATGCAATGTGAACCGAAGTCCTTTCACAATATATCATGAACACATAAACATAGCATATAATCACAAAAGGACCCTCGTTGTAGAAGAGTCAATACATGTAGTATTTGATGAACCATATTGTGATATAGTAGAGCTTGACAAGTTGAAAGAAGATCTATTTCAGATGAAGATCAAAGACCATCAAATTAAGTATATTGATTGAGTTCCACTGCCTGCTGAAATTATCGCTGAAAACAGCACAGAAGTTCCTGCATCCAGAAATACATCAACATAAATTACAGCACAACAAGCCGATGAAATACAGCAACCTGACAGAACTCAACATGATGAGCTGATCAACAATCTACAGATCATCAACCCTCATACATCTTTGAACCAGATAGAACATGGCTCAAGAATCATCCGAGAGAACTCATCATTGGAGACCCTAATATTGGAGTCAGAACAAGAAGATCAAGACCACATGAAGCTATGTTTGCATGCTTCATATCACAAGTGGAACCCAAAACCATTGAAGAAGCTCTTGAAGATAGCAATTGGATTCAAGCTATGTAAGAGGAGCTAAATGGATTTGAAAGAAATCAAGTTTGGAAATTGGTTCCTAGACCTAATCATCAAGGTGTAATGGGAACAAAGTGGGTATTCAAGAATAAGTTGGATGAATCTAGTGTTGTTGTGAGAAATAAGACAAGATTAGTTGCTAAAGGATATTGTCAAAAAGAAGTAATTGATTTTGATGAGACCTTTGCACTTGTAGCAAACTTGAAGCAATCAGAATTTTTCTAACCTATGCTGCATATAAGAACTTTAATGTATATTAGATGGATGTCAAAAGTGCATTCTTAAATGGTCTTTTATCTGAAGAAGTCTATATGGAACAACCTCTAGGATTTGAGGATCAACCTGAAGAGAAAGTTTTCAGACTACAAAAATTTCTATATGGATTGAAGCAAGTGCCAAGAGCTTGGTATGATATGTTGTCCTTATATTTATTGGAGAATGGATTTCAAAAAAGAACTATGAACAAAACTCTTTTCAGAACACAAGATGGTGATAACATTCTACTCATAAAATCTATGTGGATGATATATCTTCAGATCCACAAAAAAAGACCTTTGCGAAAAAATTTCAACCCTCATGCAGAAAATTTTTGAAATGAGCATGATGGAAGAGTTAAGTTTCTTTCTTAGTTTGCAAGTCAAGCAATTGGACAATAGTATTTTCATCAATTAAGTTAAGTATACCAAGGAGCTGATCAAGAAATTTGAAATGAAAAATAGATAACAGTGAGCATTCCTATGGCTACTTCAATCAGTCTTAACAAGGATGAAAATGGAAAGGATGTGGAAATCATAAAATACAGGAGATGAATGGGCTCCATATTATATCTTATAGCAAGCAGACTAGATATTATGTTTGCAATAGGTATATGTGTAAGATTCCAAACGTCACCAAAAGAATTTCATCTTGCAGCTGTAAAAAGAATCATCAAGTATCTGAAAGGAACTCAAGATGTTGGCATATGGTATCCCAAGGAATGAGGTTTTAGATTAAAGGGATACTCAGATTCTGATTTTGCAGGATGTAAGATTGATAGAAAAAATACTAGTGGTACTTGTCAATTTCTTGGAGAAATATTGGTTTCTTGGTTCTGTAAGAAGCAAACATCCATAACAATTTCAACAACAGGAACGGAATATGTCGCCACAGGAAGTTGGTGTGCTCAGATACTATGGATACAACAACAACTTAAGGATTATGGGATTATAGAAAATGAAACTCTCATTCTATATGATAATACAAGTGTAATAGCGGATAACACACAATCATGTTTTTCACTCTAGAACAAAGCACATAGATGTGAGGCATCACTTCATAAGAGATCATATAGAAAAGAAAGACATTTTTCTTGAAAAGGTTCATACAGATCTATAGTTGGCTGATATTTTCACAAAATTCCTATGTGAATCGAGGTTTTCTATGCTTAGAAATGAACTTGGAATCATCAAGTTATGACATTTGAAGGAAGTTATTCTCAGAAGGAAGAGTAAGTATGAAGCAAGGGGGAATACTTTATTCACAACAGGAATACAGCAAAACGATACAACATCTCAGGATACAACAAGTCTAGGATACAACATTTATTGCTACTGCATTTAAAGCCCTGCAACCTCATATCAGGAACAGTAACCTTAAACACTAATCATTTGAGCGGCAAAAGTGTATCTCACATTTAATGAAAATCCACTTTTTCATAATGCAACAGTTGTGTCTTACATTCCGATCCCTGAAGTTATCAATATTGCAAATGAGCCCCTCTATGTTTTTATCGCAACCGTTAGATTTCATGCATCTATCATGATCTTTTAATTGTGATTGTTGATCATAAACCTCCATATATTTGAATTGGAACTGCTCATTATCTTCCTCATTCAATCTCAATCTCTTCCTCAAGCAAGAACCTCTCACCCGTTTCAGTATATTCCAATATCTCACCACCAACAAAACCTTATCAAATCACCCATTTCATGCCAATTTTCTCACCACCCGATGGAAGCATCTTTAACAGAGATGTCATCTCAAAGATCTGGGAGTGCTTGGAGAAGAAAAAACATCTCTAGTATTCTCAACATTAGATATAAGGGAATATTAGTCCCTATTGTCCAGAAATTCTATGCATTCGCTAGGCTCTCTGATAATAGTAAAATCATCTTCTTCATGATGGATACAGAAGGAAAAGAATACACTCTGACGTCGAAGGACATTGCTTCAATGTTTGACATTTCTGTGAAAGGTCTACTTCCATCAGAGCTCGAAAGATATGGAATAGAGTACACTGAAGAGATGTGGAATCAGTTCAAGTAGGATTCCATCACCGATCCCGTCAAAAGGATTTGTGAGAAGAAGAAACTAAAGTCGGAGTATGAGTTTCTTCATGACGTTAGTGCATACTCCATTGGAGGGAGATGTAGAAACTTTGACAAATGCACTGACATCTGTTTCAGAATCATGACTACCATCATGAAGGGAGTGTCAGTCAACTAAAGCAGATTCATTCTGAGGAGAATTTGGGAGAAAGCTGCCAAGAAGACCCGAGAAGAAGTTTTGGCATAACCATTACCTCAATTCTCTACAAGATGGGCATTGAAGTAGAGGAGGTTGTACATATCCCCCATGGATTGTACTTAGGAGTAAAGAAGGCCCTCTAGGAAGAAGGTTGTGGAAAAGGAACAACCTAAGAGAAGACGACTTACTACAGCAAGCAGTGTTGCAACAAGTAACTCCGAGAAGGATGTAGCAACAGGTTATAACACTGATGTTGAAAATGAAGTTGTTGAACCCTCATCCTCTGATAACGATAATGATGATGATGATATGCCTCTTATGAGGATATCAAAGAAGAAAACAGTTGTGATACCCTAGTTTCTCCCCACTTATTGGTCAAAAATATTTCATGCATCATATGCATCTCGTGTCATTTATGTGTTACTTGTAATCTTGCATTGTTATATTTTCCTTTTAAATATTTAATTATTTATAAGCTCTTACATGATTTGTAATGAGAAAATCCTATCATAATTGGTTAAGACTTTAGTAATATTTGAGTATACAATGTAAAGTATTTGATTAATAATAGTATAAATTACATTAAAAAAAACCTAAAGTTGATCATATATATATATATATATATATGCATGCAATATAAAAAATATATATTAAATATGAGTATGTGTGTATATTTATATAGTATGAAAAAGTTGAATGAATATTATAATATTATAATATGAAAGTGACGTGACATATGTATACACGAAGCCAATTTGGTTAATATTAATGTAAATATACATAGTTTTATATAGTTTTGCATGCATGTGAATGGATGGAGTTGTATAACATTTGTCATAGTATAATAACAATAATTATGTATATAAAAAAAGCTTATAAAGAAAGCTAGTAAAAGGCAGTTGTTTATATATATATACACCTCTATTATTTGACGGAAAAAAGCAGGACCCTTCATTTTCTTTCACTGATAAGAGAGATAACCCTTCAAAATTCAAGCGGCATGCCCATTTAGTTAAAAAAATATTTGTATTTAGGCTCGTAGTATTAAATCAAAGTGGAACTATCAGATTTGATATCAAGAAAGTTTGAGCGGTAAAATTTTTTGACAATTCAAGTAAGTAGAAATTTAGTACAACTACAAAGCATAAAATAATATTTTGTTAATTATTTATGTTGATTGATGATACATAGATACTACGTGTTTTACGAGATTTGATTTATTGTTCAATGGTTATCGTAAAATAAATGAACCTGCGAGTTCAATGGTTGTTATAAAATAAATTTGATAGTTGAATGGTTATTGTGGGATGATGTGGTGAGTCCTATCAAATGATGTTTTTTGACAACAAGGGGATGAAATTGTAATTTTGGGTCATATTTATGTTGGCCACGTGGTGTTGTATGCATGAAATTGGTGTTGTGTGTATGAGATTGGTGTTGTGTGTACGAAATTGGTGTTGTGTGCACCAGGTTGGTATTGTGTGCACGAGGTTAGTGTTGTGTGCATGAAATTGGTGCTATGTACATGAGATTGGTGTTGTGTGCACCGAGTTGGTGTTATGTGCATAGAATATTGTAGAAATGAACTAGTTGAGTGGTTGAGTGAGAGATTAGAAATGAAATATGTGATTCGAGAAGTGGATTCATGGGAATAAATTGTAAAGAACGATACTATCATGCATAATTTCTACTTACTGAGATTTATCTCACGTAATTTATGCTTTGTAAGTAACTATGATGATGTGTAATATTATGGACGTACCAGGTAAGCTGTGGAGCTTCTACAGGATTTTGAGCACTCGTGTACATAGATGACAACCTGTTGGGCATGATTTTTTGGTTTATGCTACTTTTGTTTTCAGATATTAAGTCTCATTTGGACATGTTCTGTATTATGTAATATGATGCATACTAATGGGTGAACATGAAAATTGTTCGTGAGTTGCTGATTTGTTGAAACTTCTTTTATATAAATGTGAATAGGGTATTGTTGGGTATGAGATAATGTTATGTTGTTTAAAAAATATATATAGCAGGTTTTCAGATTGTGTTATATTTAAAATTCGTTCTATGCTCGGTTGAGTAAGTGTGGTCCTGACAGCAGCTGTACATCAAGATACAACAGCTGTAGAAACTCTGGAGGAGCAAAAGCAATAGGAAGATAAGGACTTTGAGCCTAAAGAAATTGATAATAGTATGGCCCTTATTGTAGCGCCCAGGACAAAACGAAGAATAATTGGATAATTAAATAATTAAACCCGTAATTGAAATAATTCTATGTGTGTTAATTTTGGGTGTTTAAATTTATTTATGTGTGTTACAGATATGTGTTAGATGCAGTATTTGAGGGACGTAATTTATAGATATGGAATCTAGAAGGTTTTTGTATATAATTGGATGCGCAACGGGAAAACGAGAACATAGAAACGAACTAGAGGTTAATCGGAGTTTTGTAGCTCGAATAGTGAAGAAAATAGTGAAACGAAGAATACGACGTATACGAGATGTATGCGAAGGATGGAATACGAGATATTTATTGATGAATAGTGGTCTCTTTTGAAGGAGTATATATAGCTTAGTTTTAAATCGATAAGTCACGCGAGCTCATAATCGAAAAACACGTAAGTTTCTCTCCTTCTTCTCTTTCTTTTTCCGGTGGCTGTCGCCGCCGCCGGTGGCCGGAAAAGTCAACCGTCTCGGAATCGAACGGTTTTCACATAGGTCGTAGCTCTCGTCGAGACGAGTCTAGTGACTGTCTTATTTCTCCGTTCCGACAGTCGGATCACCGGCAAATCGCCGGTCAACCGCCGGAAAAACCTTATTTTGGTCCATCACCTTTTCTCTCTCCTCGTTTCTTGTTTTCTCTCTCTCGTTTTCTTTGCCGGAATGGTAGATAGCCACCCCGGAGTGTTTGTTCTCGGGTTGAGGGTGGTGGAACCGCCGGTCGGAGTGGCCGGAGTTGTGTGTGTGTGTGTGTGTGGTTTTGGGAGATCTTTGATGTGTGTTGTGTGTTATGTGTTGTGTGTTGTTCTTGTTGGGTTGTGTGTTGCGTGTTTTTGGAGTGTTATCGGCGACTGCAGGTTGTCGGATATGGTGGTAGAGGTGTCGTCGCCGGCCCAAGCTAAAGGAAGAAGATGGTGATGGTGGCGCTGCTGTGTAGGCGGCTGCGCGCAGGACCGTGCGTTGGGGCACGACCGTGCGCTATGGGTGAGTGACCGTGCGCGGCCACTGGAAGGTGGCGCACGGTCGAGCTTTGTGGGGCACGGTCGTGGACAATTTTGCACGACCGTGCGAGAGAGAGAAGTGTGTGTGGGGTTTTGTTGGGTTGCCGGGTGCGTCGTGGGCGTACCGGTAAGTGTTTTCGTGGGTTGTTTCGAGTCGTTTGTTTTCGTTGCTTTGTCGGGAGTCGGGGACCTCGGTCGGGTCAACCCTTTTGCCAAGTTTTCCTTTCACACGTCTCGATAGCCTTAATCTTCGAGTCTTCTTTACCCGTTCCGCCTTCTCGATCGAACGTTTCCTTTATTTTTATATCCATCTTTTAATCTCTTAAGGATCTAAGATATCGCGGTACTTTTGTAGGCAATCTGTTGGATCATACGCATTAGGCTTGACTCTTTATCCTGTCAGAACACGTGATAACCTCTTATCGAGGTGGGGGTATCTTCTAATTCTTAATTTGTTTACTGTTTTCCCTATTTTGATGCTCGTTTGAGAAATGCTAAATGTTGTGTACTATAAGTGCTGTGTCATATTTATATTGTGCATGGGCTGCGGTCCACCTCTGATCATGCATTTTGTCCTCACTCTTTTCTACTACTCCAAAGGGTTGGGTGGTCCTGAAAATACACCTACGGTAATGAGACAGTTTCTATAGGATAAGACGGGGAACACCCACACCTATTTGTCCCCTTCCATTTCTAATGTCTGCTGTGAATTTTACGTGCTGTGACAACGTGCCTCCTTGTTGTGAACTTTCGAATTACTATATATATATCCTTGTTGAATGTTATAAGATGCAGAATTTATCTCTACCAGTGTATTCCATGCACTGACCCCTTAATTTGTACTCACACTACAGGAGATGACGAATAGTAGAGCAGTAGAGAGAGAGATGGTGCCATTCTTTTGGGATTTTCATAAAATGTCTTTTAAGAAGTTTGAGAAACAATGATCACAATCTTTTGTAATGTATATATAATTTCTGTAATTTCTGATGACGATGGATCCTGACGATGTGTATTCCGCTGTGATGACATTTTGAGAATCGGCTCTGACCGATGTTTTGTATGATATGGAATTGGCTGAGTCCGCTATGTTATGAAAAAGATTCTGATGTCTTCTATCTTCTTCTTCTTCTGATTGTCCCTTGTCTCCTTCTTCTTTTGCACGCCTCTGTTTTTAATTAAAACTCTGATATAATTGTATGGAAAAAACTGGGGCGTGACACTTATGCCAATACCACAAGTAAAACACCTCATCTTAGCTAGCCGCAAGGAGATGAGAAAGAAGAAGAAGCAGAGGCTTGAACACAAGAGAAATGAGCTGAAAGATAGAAAGCTTCAAAAGATGTTGAAGAAGAAAAAAACACTGTTGGTAAGGGACACAGCCGAAGAGCCTATCACCCAAGTAGAAGCTTGGGTCGATTATGAGAAAACCATCAGTGACATTGACTCAGACATGGCGCATTTTCTTTTTTCCTACTCTGTTGAGTCAAGCAATGAGAATTTTTTCAATCTTTACCAGCTCTGGAGAAACATGCGCCTATCCAGAGGAGAAGAGTTGCTGGCATGGAAGGACTTTCTCAGAGTAGAGGCAATAGTCCTTGATTAGGCTCAATCTGATGAAATATTGTCTCTACTACAACTAGGATTTGTTGAATCCTGCAGAGAAGCAAAGCTGAAAGAAATTGCTGCAAAGTAAAATAGTCTAAGAAAGCATAGAGCTACAAAAGAGAAAGACTTTTTTCATGGTGCAAAGGGTGAACAATCGATGACAGCAGGGATAGACAATATATTGATGAACCCCAATACCGAGATTGTAGGGAACCTATTTGAATTGGAGATTACCGAAACATAACTGGCACATCTCGATGTGGAAGAAGCCAACAACAGAATGTTGCAGCTGGGCCTGCAAGCAAGTAAAGTTGAACCACCAAAGCAGACTTCTCGTAAGCTGCAACTTGGTGAATGAGAAAGTGGAGTAGAAGCTCATGATTCACCATCCTTCTACAACATGGCAGCTGCTCTGTTGTCCATTGTCAGTCTTGAGGCAATGGAGACCAATGAACAAGAGCTAGTGGACTATGAAGATTCCCCAAAATACATGGAAAATATATCTGAGAGGGAAGCTTCTGAGAAGATCAAATGAATCCTGTTCAGCTTGAATGAAGAAATCACCGATGATGCAACTACAGAGGAAGTTGCTGAGGCAGGACTCTCTGTACTGGCTTCGCTAGCAATACAAAATACTGATATGGACTAAAATGCAGCAGTTTCTGATGCTGCAATTCTTGCTTCAATTGAGAAAAAAGTCATTCATACCGTCAAAGCTAAATTAGAAATATAAGAACATGACCAATTCTTGATGGAATTCAAGCAAATCATTGAACGCATATACATCGATGCTCAGAACCTAGACATTCTCGATGTTGCTATCAGAATTATCGAGATAAGAGAGAATACATCAATATAGCTGGAAGATCCGATGCAACAGGAAAATGCTGCCAAGATTATTGTTGAGATAGCATCTCCAACGAAGACCTCGGGTGTAGCTACTACTGAGACGGTACTCGCTGAGGATTTAGAAAGGCAAGAAAGGGATCATGTTGCACCTCGAGAAGGAAAAAGAGCTCTGATAGCCGCTCCTGTACAAGATCTTGAAGATGATGGAAGAGATTCTTCTGACGATGATGAGGATCTTGGAGGTGGTAGTCCTCCACCTAGAGTTAGCTCATCTTTTCATAAGGTGTAGTTTGTAGATATCATTAGGAAGAACATGGAGCAACACTTCACAGAAGTTGTTCAGCAGCAAGCTTAGGATATAAGTAAAACTCTAGTTCCATATGAACATGCTACAGAAAAAACAACCAAAGATGACTCTATGACCCTTAATGATGTTCAAGCGCAATCCCTCCAATGAATCATTGATGTTGTACATGGGTTGGTCCGGGCATTGCAGACCCATGAAGTGAATATGGCCAACAATATCAATTTAAGCGACAAATCTCATTCTTCCTCCATGGAAAATTTGTGAAGAGAACTTGCTAAACTTCCATCCAAGATTCAGACAAGGCTAAATGATGAATGGAATGTAAACATCACAAGCGTTAAAGAGTTGAAAGAGAACTCAAAGCTGCGAGTGAAGCAAGGGACAGGTCTGTTGACGATATTAAATACACCCTTGTTGTATAAAATTTGGTACTCAACTCTCTGCAAGAAAGCACATCAGCTCAGGCTCATAACTCTCAAAGCACGAATGATAAGATAAGCAATCTGGAATTGTTTGTTGGAGAGATGAGAATAATCTTGCATCGCACTTTTCCTCAATTTGTCCCCACTTTGCAAGGATCAACACCTATCAAACTTACCCCAGTTGATGCTAACAAAAAGGGAGAAAATAAGAAAAGATCAGAAGAGAATGAAATGGATGCTAGAGTAGAGGATGTTATGAAAGATTTAGAGAAGGATGATGAAGAAGACGAGGAGCCCCTAATCAGCAAGAAACGAAGGAGATCCGATTCTGGATATCGCCAGAGCCCTCAATACAAAAAAAAAGATGCTGAAGATGAAGGATGTGCAGGTGCTAGGGTTGTTGCTCCCAAAGCAATAAGTAGCACTGCATCCAAAATAACAGAAAATAAAGAAGCTGCACTGACTTAGAGAAAGAGTAGAAGACAGCAGCAGCAAAGAAGCGGATAGATATAATAACCACTTCAAAGAGCAAACCTTTAAGTGTTGTTGTAGTCAGAAGGCTCGATGAAGAGAAATGGAGATAGCTGAAATAAGCTGAAGAGAAAAGAAGAAGGGACAGGGAGGACTGGATGTCTAGACTTGGTGTGATATGGGAGAAGAAGTTAAAGCTTGCAAAGAAGGTTGATGAAGCCCTATACCAATACTCTCCTCAAGATGTTCCCTATTTTAATCCAGACCATATCTCTACTGAAGTATATATGATGTTGGATCAAAGGCCCCTCAAAGAAAGTTATGCTTAGGATCTGAAAATCTTTAACAAAGTGATCCTTCCAAAGCATATAAATCCTACGTTTGAAGAGATATGCCTCTACAAAATATCAGAATATCTAAGGTGTTTTAGGCATCTTTGTCTGCTGAATTATTTCGCAAGATATACTATGTGTCTTGTTGCATTGGAAAGGTACGAACAGCTAGCAAGAGATGGAGAGCTGGAAAATCAAAAGGAGATGATAAAGAAGATCAAGCAAGGAGCGCAGATATCTTTTTGTGAAGACTTCTAACTCAGATGGATTCAAATTCCAAACATCAAGAAGAAGCTTGAAGAACCATACCAAGAATTAATTTATCAACTGGTGGAAGAGGGCCAATATGAAAAGAGAAAGCCACCAGAAGATGATATAGTAAAAATAAAGCTTTTCGGACGTCAGCAACCCTGAAGAAGTATGAATGAGATCAATATCTTACCGCACCTATATATAATACCAATCTCATGCTAGAAACACCTGTTTGAGCGTATGCTTTGTTAGATTATAAGATAGGATGCTAGCTCAGTTAAATCAATTTATAAATAATCATTTTATTGTGTAATCATTCTCATATAGTGTATGAAAAGGATATGTTGCATGACACTTTGAATTCTTGCAATGAACTACATAATGTAAAGGTTTTGTCATTATCAAAAAGGGGAAAATTGTTAGGAAATTTATGTTTAGATTTTGATTAGACAAAATAGTATTGTAATAAGAAATTAGAGTACCCCATTTTTCCATATTGTTTAAATGGAAACTTTGATTAATTTTTTAGTCTTAAAAGTCGAAGATGAAGAATTGATAAACTCAGAGACTCAGTAAGAAGAAGGTTTCTGGTAGCAGTCAGATACAATAGAAAAATCACTACCGAATACTGAATATAGTAAGCAATTAATACGGTAAGCAGAATACAGTAAGGCGAACAGAAAGTCTCACTGCAGTTACAGATTACAGTAACTTGGCACAGTACTCCAGAACTAAAAGAAGAATGAAAGCAGGAAGAGATTGTCACGCACAATAATGTTGTACGAGGAAGATCACTGCTATCCTAGAATACATCTTGTCAAATATAGCCAGTAGAGATAAGTGATCAAACTGTACTTAGAACCAATGTTCTGCTGACATGTAGACCGACAATCTGCAAAAACCTTGAAGCTCAATACAGTCGCATTAAATGAGTTGAAGAATAAGATAAGGAATTCATGCCCATAAATTCAGAGACATTGAATGCAAGATCAAGGATGATCAAAGGAAATTCAAATTCAAATAAAGTGTGTCTCTTTTCAATGGGCACATTTCTTACATCTATAAATAGAGGAAGAGTAGACTAAAGAGAGAACTGAAAAACTGATATTCAAAATTCACTCTCACAAGAACAAGTACTCAAGCTTTCTACTCTCTAAGTTTTCAGTCACTCAACCTCCTAGTGAAGTAGTCAAACCTTCGAGTCTTCAAGCTACTTCAAGCACAAGTTGAAGAAAAACCTATATACTTTTAACCTCTGTGTTGTGTGCTAATTATTTTTGTGGTGTCCTTAGTTGATAGGATTTAGATCCTTGTTGAGTGTTTTTATCTTAAGTTGTTAAGGCAGTAACTCTGTATGAGTTAGTAGGATCATATGTGGGTCAGCCTGTGGATTCGAGCAACCTGTGTGGAAGCTGAATCGTTATAGGTGAAAACTTATTAGGTTGATAGATTGTAAGGTTGAGTCCTGTAATCCAATCTTGCGTAACGAAGTTCCTCCTCGAAGTATGAGTAAAGTGGACATAGAAAGATTACACCACCTTCGAACCACTATAAGCCTTGTGTATTTATTTTATGTTCTTAAAATTTTTGTGCTGCATCTTAGATCTTACCATTCTGCTTTAAAAGTTTAACAAAAGCATATTTGTGAAAATGTTTTTCAAAAAGAAACTTTGTCACAGTTTGTTTTCGCTGCATATAGAACTCTGATATAGTAAGATGTGCAACATTCTCGCCCAACTCACTATACTACATTCATTGTTGTATTCTCTGATAGAATACAGAGTAGAAAGTTCGAACAGTTTTTGAAAAATTAGACAGAGGTTCATTTACCTCATTCTGAGCCTCTGAACCACTTGGGACCAACAAACCCCCTTGTATTTTAAAAATTACGTGAAACCCCCTTGTAGTTTTCTAAATATATTCCGAAATACCCAACTTCGTTAATATTAATGAAAGTGTCATGCACACGCTCATCATGTGTTTTTTGTGTTTTTTTTCACCTTTATGCTATAAAATGACACATTTATCTTTTTTTTTACTAAATTAAAAGACTAATTCTCTTATGGGGGTTTATTGCAATTGCAAACACTTCTTTCAAACTTATTTTCTATATTAACTCATATTTTTTATTTGATTTTGTTTTTTTTCATTTAATTTTTTTACTATGTTAATTATTTATTTATTTATTTATTTTATTAATACTAACGGTTGATACGTATGTTTTTTTTTACTTTTATTTATTCCAATTAATTTTTTTCAATATTGATTTTTATTTTGTTATTTATATTATTGTTATTAATGATTTTTCTTTCTTTACTTTAAATTTTTTAAGTTCATTTTTTTACCATGTTGATTCTTTATTTAATTATTTATTTTATTGTTATTAATTCAACTATTGATGAAGATATATTAAAAAGATCTTACTCGATATTAAGGAAAATATAAAATAATTAAAAATAAAAAAGACACAATATTTAAGAATTGTTAGGTATAATAAAGAAAATAAATAATATCATGAAACAATTAACATACCAATTTATCATAAACAAAAAATAATAAAAATTATACATGAAAACTTGGAACATATCAATTTGTAAGAGACAAACAAAAAATAAAAAATATATATCGAAAAACTTCGAACATACCTTGTACTCGCTTTAGATTCTCATTTTAAAACAAAATGTGCCTCAATAACATAATTTCTCATTGTTCACGTCATTAATCATCTAGATTTCTTCGAGAAATTCAATGGATTTTATATTTTTTTTGTATGAACATCAAATTTTAGGGTCTAATTATATTTAGGGTCTCGTAATTACACATTGGGGTTAATTTGAGGTGAAAATAACATACTATCAAATATTTCTACATCCTCCTCATCAATTGTCGACATTAATAACAATAAAATATAAAAATATATAGCACATTAACATTGTAAAAAATTAAACTGAAAAAACCAAAAGTAAATATAGAAACATACATAGCAACCATTGTCATTAATAACAATAAAATAAATAACTAAATAAAAAATAAGCATTGAAAACAATGAATGGAAGAAAAAAAAGTAAAAAAGAAACATACATAATCATTAGCATTATTAGCAATAAAATAAATAACTAAATAAAAAATTAACATTGTAAAAAAAATTAATTGAAAAAAAAACAAATAAAGAAATATGTGTTAATATAGAAAATAAGTTTGAAGGAAGTGTTTGCAATTTCAAGAAACCCCCCACAAGTGAATTAGTCTTTTAATATAGTCAAAAGGGGTAAATGTGTCATTTTATGGCGAAAAAAAAAATGAAAAAAAATGCATGCAAGACGCGTGCATAACACTTTCGTTAACAATAGCGGAGTTGGAGATTTCGGGCCATATTTATAAAATCACAAGGGGGTTTTGTATAATTTTTAAAATAAAGGGGGGTTTCACACCGATTTACCAAACCATAAGGGGATTACGTACAATTATCCCCCACAACATCCTTAATTGATCAAGTTATATATTAAGGATTAATAATCACAATTGGAAAGATAACATTGATTTTCATTAATTGTATGGAGTGTGATGAACTTTATCCCACATGAAATTTTATTGTATTTCACATGATTAATTAGGATAAAACATTGAATTACATTTTCTAATTTACCTACAAGGATTAAGTAAAACATTGTAATTTGATAGTTTTATCAAAAAAATGTAATGAATCTAATTGAATCAAAACTCTAGCCCACATTCATATTTTATGTCACTGAATTCATTTTGACATGTTTTGCATTGGTATGACATGTTTTATATTTTACAATAGCTTCTTTTATAATATGAGCATGTTTGTTTAATTAATGCAGCCATTCAACCTCCTAATTTCTTTGATATAAAATGTGATGTTCCCAAGGTCAATGGGGATAACTATAAAGTTTGGAAGCAAAGAATTCTCCTTCACTTGGGATGCATGGACATAGATTATGCCATCAGGAAAGACGAACCACTTGCTATAACTAAAGGTAGCAGCCCAGATCAAGTTGATCTTTATGAAAAGTGGGAGAGATCTAATTGTCTCTCTCTTATGTTCATAAATACCATAATATCTATTGGGATTAGGGATTTTGTCAAGCATTGTGACAATGTATGTATCTTACTAAAGGTCATTGATGATCAATTTGTGACATCTGGCAAAACATTAGCTAGCACCCTAATAATGCAGTTTTCATCCTTGAAGCTTACTGGGATAAAAGGCATGTGTGAGCATATCTTGTGCATGAGGGATATAACAGCTTAGCTGAAAACATTGGAGGTTGATATGTTGATTCTTTCCTGGTTCACTTCATTCTATGCACTCTACCTCCAATGTATAGTCCCTTTAAGATTTCCTACAATACACATAAGGACAAATGGTCTATCAATGAATTAATAGACATATGTGTCCATGAAGAGGGAAGGTTAGCTATGGAGGAAGGTGAGAAGGTGGATCTAGCTACAACATCGAGAAAAAAAAAGTCAGATCATGCCGACAATCATGACAAAGTTGTTTCTTAGAAGGATATAAAGAAAGAGGACAAGTGTTTCTTCTATAAGAAAAGAGGGCACAAAAAGAAAAATTACTCCAAGTACATGAATTAGCTTGACAAGAATGGTATTCAACTTTCGTTTGTTTGTTAATGAATCCAATATGTTGATGTTAATCATAACACATGGTGGATTGATTCTAGTTCTACAATCCATGCTACCAATTCCTTTTAGGACTTGCAAAACCTGCGGAAGCTGGTGGAAAATCAGCAGAGCATTTATTCTGGAAATAAGATGTCCTTACATGTGGAGGCAATCAGAATGTGCAAAATAGTTTTAAGTACTGGTTTTGTGTTGCTTTTGGAAAAGACATTTTATATTCCTAGTTTCGCTAGGAAATTAATTTTTATTTCTAGACTCGTATCATCTGGTTTTCCCTTTAACTTTTCAAACACTGGTTTAAGTTTATCTAATAAACTAATGTTATTGGGTATGGTACTTTATCTGACGGTCTTTATCATCTTAATTTACATAATGTTAATCGGTATACTACTGTGTACGTTCATGAAAATGTTGGTATTAAGCATTGTGTTGTGAATGAAGAATCCTCTAACTTGTGGCATAAGAGATTGTGACACATTTTCATTAATAGAATCAAGAGATGGGTTAATGATGGAGTACTTAGTGCTCTTGGTTTTTTTGATTTTGAGACTTACATAGGCTACATTAAGGGTAAGAGGACTAACATGTCAAATAAAGGTGTCAAGAGGAGTTCTGAAATATTGAAAATATTACATACAAATATTTATAGTCCTAGTATATTGAAAATAATACATAAAAATATTGGTATAGATGCATACCGTAATAAGTACTTCATCTCCTTCATAGATGATTACTCATGTTACATATATCTTTATTTACTTAATAATAAAATGAATCATTAGATGTTTTTAAGGTTTTCAAGGCTGAAGTAGAGAAACAAAGTGGAAAACAAATTAAGATCGTGAGATCAGATAGAGATGGAGAGTATTATGGTAAATACATTGAGGATGGACAAGCGATTGGTCTTTTTGCAAGGTTTCTTTAAGAGAATGGGATTATTGCCCAATACACCATGTTTGGTTCTCCAGACCAAAATAGTGTCTCTGAAAGAAGAAACCAAGCATTATTATACATGGTAAGGAGTATGCTTGTAACGCCCCGTTTCCCTTTATTGGAAATAGGTCGTCACCCTTTACATACTTAGGAAATAAAGAAATAATAACGATTTTATAACATACAGCGGAAGACTTAAAAGCGAAGACACGAGAGTTTTAAAATTTTTACTTTTTAAATATAACATATATACGTAATTATACATCGACTATTAAGCAAGTCTAGACGTGTCTTACCCACATTTCTAGGTAAAATGTTTGAACCATCGGTCAACGAGAAAATACTCAACAAAACATACATATAATATAAGATAAGTCTAGGCCCAACGATTTCATAATATACACGTTTAAACAACATACTGTTTTAAAAGAAAAGGAACTTAGTTCTAATATATCTACTAATGCGACAGAGAGAAGTCAATCCAGCTAGCTACTCGTCCACGTCATCATCCAGTGAGCCTGAAAATATAAAATAGTAACATCATGAGACACCTCCGGAGAGAGATCCCAGTGGGATAACTTTACCGTCTAATATATTGAAGCAATTAAATTATTAAGCGAGTACTACATCATAGACCAGGCACTTTACGCCCTTATGGTCGCTTTCATAGACCAGGCACTTTGCGCCCTTATGGTCGTCGCCCAGTAATGGAAGTTACATACTGGTTATAGCTACGGACTTCAATCGTAGACTTTCATACATAACTTATCAACTTAATAAACAACACATAGTAGAGAGTAGAAGTTACCCACTTGTTCGTTAGAGGTGCTAGGATTGACTCAGGTTCCACCGATCGTCTCGACTGCGTTTGACACACTTAATTGATTAGCTTCCTTATATCGTATAACACATTCTTTTACATTTATATTAGGTTTCAATTACCCAAAACACATTTATACTCATAACTTATTCGTTAAACTTCCAAACTAGTAATCTTCGAATGATAAGAAGACCCACAAAATCGCAACAATTTTAATAATTCACATGTGATTCCTAAAATCATACAATTATTCATATACGTACATAACTTCTTTTAGTACATCATATAAAACATCAACTAAAAATAAGGTTCACATAAGTAGTCATGAATTTCCTAAGTTGGCCGAAAAACTGGATATCATATGCTGAAAAATGGACTTTCTCGTAAAAATCACCATAATTCGTACAAGGTTCCAAAAATGACATAGTAAAATTCTACATACTCCTAAGAACACGTACTACAACATAGTAAAACATGGCTTACAAATTCGATCCCAATAATTAGTTATGAATTTTAGAACGAAGTTGAAAACAGGACATCGTCTACGCGAAAACAGGTTTTATTGTAAAATTCGGCATAAATCGTACAAAGCTCAAAAAAATACATACTAAATTCCTACACATACCTAAGAACAGGTTCTAAAATATAGTAAAATATCATACATAAATTCGAAGTAAACTGTTCCAAAAAAATACATGAATCAGACCCGAAAACAGGGTAAAAACTGTCCCCGAACAGACATACTTATGAAATCGAATTTAACTCCAAATCTTATGAAATTTTACAGACATACTCTTGACTTCCAATATTTCAACCTGACAAAAGGATTCATCTTAATTCAATTTCTAAGATTTTCGAACACAACTAAAACAGTAGCAAAATAAAGCATATCTTTAAGTCTACCCTAGAATCAACTTATTCCTCCATGCAAACAACATATAATCCCAACAAATATGCCAAAGAACATCTTTGGACTTCTTATCCTAAAGTATTAAGCATAAATCATGAGTTTTAAATGAAGGATTCATAAGGGTTTAGCCAAAAATACCTTTAGGTTTTGAAGAAGACTTGATGGATAAAAGATCTTTGCTTTCCTTTATCTCTTGTACTAACTTATCTATGACTTTGGCTCTCCTATATGAAGTGATCAAGAGAGAGAGAGAAAGAGAGAGTGATCGAGAGAGAGGGAGGGAGAGAGAGTTGCATGTTGCAAGTTGGAGATATTTGCATGTTGCAATTAGATTAGTGAGGTGGCTAGGCTAGGTTACCACTTGCTAAAAGACTTACCTTGGAAGCTTTGTATTAAAAATAAAAGTTAATTTAATTAATTACCTTGATATTTGATATTCATATAACACATATGTATAAATACATGCATACCTTATTGTAAAGACTAGAAATAATAGCATAATGTATAAATCACACAAATATGGAAATCACTTAGTATAAAACCTAAAATCATTCTATTAATTAACTTTGATCATCATCTTATCTTTTTACTTCCGTTCATATGTGTCGAGTGAGTGGAGATCGAGCTCGGTTTCATCCGTGAGCAATCCTACAAAACCCTTAAAATCTCGAAAGAAAACACGTCATAAAATCTTACGTAATATGAAAACTTGTACTTAAATCATTAACACTTGAACGATAAAAGAAATTTATAAAATATGCATATGCAGGGTATTTTCTTGAAATGGGGTGTTACAATGCTAACGAGCTCCAAACTTCCTAAGTCCTTGTAGACTGAAGCTCTTAAGACAACAATGTTTATTTTGAACCAAGTTCCAACCAAGATTGTCCCAAAGACGCCATTTAAGTTATTCATGGTTGGAAACCAAGTTTCCAACATGTATGTGTTTGGGGATGTCCATCTGAAATAACAGTTCATAATCCTCAAGAAAAAAAGTTCGACCCAAGGACTATAAGTGGGTATTTCATTGGATATATCGAAAAGTCTAACTCAAGATGTTGGTTTTGAGAAAGACTGTCTAAATGCTCAACTTTCCACTTCAAGTGTTGGGTTGGTTGCTATAGACACTCAATATCAAGTGCACATTGAGCAACCTGTGTTAGATATTCCACAAAATAATGATATTAATTCTTCAGATCATGAAATTCTACAGATAGATAAACATGTTGAGCAACCAATTGATTAACATATAGAGAAAAATGTTTCAAACGTTAAGAAGATCTAATAGGATAAGAAAACCAGTCATATCTAGTGACTATGTTATGTATCTTCAAGAATGTGACTACAACATTGGAGCTGATAATGATTCTAAAATATTTTCACAAGCCATGAATTCTAAGGAATTGAACTTATGGTATAATGTCATGAAAGATAACATTGATTCTATAGCATCCAATAAGGTCTGAGATCTCGTCAAGTTGCCCATTAGTGTAAAAATCATCGGATGTAAGTGGATTTTTAAAAAAATGACTCATAGGATAATGTCAAGAGATATAAGGCTAGACTCATTGCCAACAGATTCACTCAAAGGAATTGACTACACAAAGACCTTTTCTCTTGTATCAAAGAAAGATTCACTTCGAATTATTAGGGCATTAGTGGTCCATTTTGATTTTGATTTACATCAAATGGATGTGAAAATAGTTTTTCTAAATGGTGATCTAGTGGAAAAGGTTTACATAAAACAATTATAAGGATTTTCCTCTAGTAAAGGTGAGCACTTAATTTGCAAACTTTTTTGTTTGAACTAAATCTCATCTTATAACCAAAAGAAAGAAAAATTCAACAGAGATACAAATCACGTATTTAGCCACAAGCCGAATATTCTCCACTATGCATGCATCATTAAAACCTTAGCATAGGAAAACCTTAGTGGGAAAAACTCATACTAAGGAACAATAGTACCATACCCAAAGATCATGAGAAATGGAAGTGGTACTTGAAATTCCATAAAATCATTACTTTATTTGGATTTGAAGAGAATGTCATGGATCAATGCATATACCAGGAGGTCAGTGGGAGCAGAATTTGTTTTTTAGTTCTATATGTGGATGATATATTGCTTGCAACTAACGATAAGGGTTTGTTGTATGAGGTGAAACAATTTATTACTAAGAACTTTGATATGAAGAGTATAAGTGAGACATCTTATGTCATTAGCATTAAGATCCATAAAGTTAGATCTCAAGGCATTTTGGAATTATCTCAAGAGGTGTATATCAACAAAGTTTTAGAGAGATTTCATATGAAAGATTGTTTACCAAGGGTAGCACCAATTGTGAAGGGTGATAAATTCAATTTGAATCAGTGTCCTAAAAATGAACGGGAACAAATAAGAACCATTTTATATGCTTCAGTTGTTGGAAGCCTTGTGTATGCTCAAAGGCCGGTACAAGGCCTGACATTGCATTTGTTGTTGGGATGTTAGGAATATATCATAGTGACCCAGGTCTTAACCACTGGAGAGCTATAGAGAAGGTGTTAAGATACCTTCAAGGAATGAAAGACTACATGCTTAATATAAACAAACTGAAAATTTAGAGGTCATTGTCTACTTTAGTGCTAACTTTGCTGGTTGCATTGATTCCAAAAAAATCAACAATTTGTTTCATTTTTATGCTAGCCACTGGAGCGATTTCATGGAGAAGTGCAAAACAAACATTGATAGCTACCTCTACTATGGAAGTAAAGTTCGTATCTTGTTTTGCAGCTATCTCCATGGTGTATGGTTGAAGAGTTTTATATTTGGGCTTAGAGTCATGGACTGTTTCTGATGAAACTCTTATGCAGTTTTTTCTCTTATAGTTTTGTCCACAATTTTGTTTTGAGAAAATGTCATTTATGTTTGGACCTCGAATAGTCATATGGTTTATTCATTAAGTTGTGTGGATTGATATTTAGGGATCAAGATATATTGTAATACATGGAAGGTAATACTCGCTTTAAATGGACTTGTAGCTATGATTTGTGTGTTTATGTGGACCAAGTGGGAGAATGTTAGAATTATCTCCAAAATTGAATAAATTGATTTGGTTCATATATGATAAGAATCAATTTAAAGATAATTATTGATATGTTCCTGTTGGGAGATTTCTATAAAGGTTTTGATAAGACAATGTAACTTTGGATAGAAAGTTAGAGTACCCATTCTCCACATTTTCTAAGTGGGACATAGACCTATAAACATATCTTTATGAAAATAGTAGTAGGTCTTGAGAAAGATAAAGAAATATGTTTAGAACAGAACTTCAAGGAACACTTAGTGTCCAAAGAAGAATCAAACAATCAAAAGATCAGGGAGTTACAATAAAGACTGAACAATTGTCTGACTAAGGAAGCTAGTCAAGTCAGGAAGCTGACAATCAGATATCAAGACAAGAAAGCTACTCTGGAACAGAAAGTTGTCTTGCATCAGAAAGTTGTCATCTAAGATACATAAGCAATGAAGGACAAAGTAGCAAGCTGACAACTCCTGCTCAGCTCTTTTATCATTGTACGAGGAATATACATTGAATGTTTGTCACGCCCCGAAATCTTTTAGTATTTTATCAGAGTTTTACCGTTGGGCGTGAAGAGAGAAATAACAAGAGACGCATACTCAACAGAAGGAATAAGTAAGAGACGACAGAAGAAAGAGGTAAGGGACGAAGTGAATCTTTCACTTAACAACAATCGGCCTCTGCCGATAACAATCAGTCTCACTACTGATAATATACATCATACGCAGCGGAAATATCATCGGGATCTCTCGTCTTTACATGTATCAAAATATTACAAAACGCGATTTAAATAAGACATTGTTTTAGAAATGTTTAAGAAACGACAACTTTAAAATACAGATCCAAAGATAGCACCTTCTCTCTCCTTCTAAGGTTCAACATGCTCATTGGTTCCTGTAGTGTGAATACAGAATAAAGGGATGAGTGCGTGGAATACACTCGTGGGGATGCAATCTGTCTCTTATAACAGTTCACAGATATAAAATACCGAAAATATAACACTTAGCCACGTTGCCACATCATAACATGATCACAGAATTTAGTATTTCTCATTCATGCTTCAATATAGGGAAAACTGTAAACAGTTACAGAGTTAGAAATTACCCCCACCTTGTTCGGTGGTTACCACGTGAATAACGAGTACCGACAGATCAGACTTCACAAGCGAGTACCAAAGGATCCGATATCACAAGGCTCAACTCAACAAGTAGCCTACACAAGTTATGATGTTCCTTAGATCCTTAATAAATTAAAAATAAAGCTGTAAAAGGTTCCGTTGGAAAAACGTCCGTTAACGATGTGACGGACCGAACGATCTAAAGATTGGAGTTCAAGAAACGAGAGGGTCAGATCTGTATGAGTGGCTGAATAGATAGGAAATGAAATAAGGATCACAACGCAAAAAGAATGAGCTCAATCGGAGTTAAAACGAGCTCGAACGAAGCATTTTAGGTTTAGGGGTAAAATGGTAATTTTGGTCAAAGGGTTGACTTTGACCGGGCCCACGGACCCCGATCAACGACGTCTCGTCATCGACGACTCAATACGGATGAACGACGGAAAGAAAATGAGGCTCGGATCGGAAACACAGCGTCGGGTGCGCGTCGGCACCCGACGGGTGCGCACGGTGCGCGCTGGCTACCCGACACCCGACGGCTGCCGAGTTTTCTCGGCAGCGGGGCGTGGCTCAACCCGGCTGGTCGAGTTTTCTCGGCCAGCCCTTCCCAGCTCTTCCCGACGGTGGCCTGCTCGAGCAGGCCACTTCCCAGCGTCGCCCGGCGCGGCGGCGCCGCCTCCAGCCACCACCACCTACCTCGCCGGATACCTCGCACCGCCGGCTACCACCTCCGGCCATCCATCGCCGGATTCCGGCATGAATAGTGCCCGGAAACTACGCCGCAAAACCCTTCGATACCCAGTTTTTTCGAAAAACCAACACCTATCCAAAAACTCCGGCCGGCGACACCAGTCGCCGGCGACCACCCCCCTGACCTCCGGTCACCCGCCGGCGACCTCCTTGTCGCCGGCAACCTCTCCGGCCACTCCCAACACCTACATACAGTCTATATATATATATATACACACATATACACACACACGGTTTCCACACCTACACATCACCATCCTTGGCCGGCGGCCACCTGCCGCCGGCGACTACCACCACCACCGTGATCCTGGCCGACGACTCCCAGTCGTCGGCCACCACCAGCCGCCGCGCACTCACACACACAGGTGCACACACACGCACGCATGGTTACGCACACACATACACACCATCGGATTTCCTTGGCCGGCGGACACCAGCCGCCGGCCACCCACCAGACCACGTCGCCGGCGACCTCCCATCGCCGGCCCACCGATCACACACGGCGGCGCCACCATGCGCCGCCCCAACAGCATGCAAACACACTCACACACTAACACACCTACATACACACACACACATGCACGAATACATACATATAAGCCACTGCCCATCTCCGGCGCCGCCACCCACGGCGGCGCCGGCCCTCCGGCATGTCACCCTCGTCACCGGGAGTCCTCCGGCAGCAGCTCCGGCGAGTTGGCGGCAGAAAACAGTAAGAGAGAGGAAAGGTGGCCAAAGCTAGGGTTTAGGTTTTGGAGATGGTTTTTCGCCGTTTTCCGGCGAACGAGAAATCGGATTTGAAATCCGAGACCTATCCTAGATTTGTCTCGTCGAGAGGAACGTCGTGTACGAAAATCGTCCGATTCCGACAACGTTGAATTTTCCGGCCACCGGCCGGCGCCGGCGGTGGCCCGCCGGAGACAGAATCTCGGAAAAAGAAAGAGAGGAGAGAGGGACTTACTCGTTTTCGTCGCTTTCGGCTCGTTCGGAGAAACGGTGAAAAACGAATCGGGAGAGCTTCTATTTATAGAATTCGGAAAATTACTATTCATCGAAAAAATCTCCGTCATTATTCATCCAAAATATCCCGTCACTATTCATCAGTTGATTTTTTCAAAGTTACTATTCACGTAAATATCTTCCGGTTTTCCGGATCTTCCGATTTTACCCTTTCCGTCGCCGTTCGAGCTACGGGTCTCCGATTGACCCCTAGTTCGTTTCTATCTTCTCGTCTTTCTAAGACGCATCTTATGGTATGAAAATATTCTATATACCATGTCCAAGAAAATTATCCGTCTAAGTCCCGTGTTAAACACGTATCTGAAATGCACGTAATAAATTAAACAGTCAAAGTAAACGCGCATACCTATTAAGTCATACGTTAAATATTTAATTTAATCAATTATGCTCATTTTGATCCGGGGCGCTACATCCCTTACCCCTTAAAATAATTTCGTCCTCGAAATTGAGTGCGTACTTAAGAAACAACAAGACTGGCTACTTTGCCAGAATCTCATCCTCTCATTCCTGTGTCGCGTCGTCCTTTCCATTTCTCGTCAAGGAAATAACTCAGGCTTGTAAGTTCCTTGATTATCTGGGTAAGCTCAATGTTCAAAACTTTCGTCGATCCTGAGCTTTTTCCAATTCTTTCTCGATCCTTCCTGACGGAACCGTATTTCTGCTCTTTACTCTTCTCCTTCTTCATCTCCTAGTACTGATTGGTGATTCATCTGCGTCTTTGTCTTTTATCTGTTGATACCCAGACCTTAAGTCATTCTTCGAGAACACACTAGCTCCTCTTAATTTATCGAAGAAATCTTCAATTCAAGATAGTGTATACTTGTTCTCTATGGTCCGCTTGTTCGACTCTCGGTAATCGACACACATCCGTAAGCTCCCATCTTTCTCCTTCATGAAGAGCACTGGAGCCCCCCAAAGCGACACGCTTGGTTCGATGGGACCTTTGTCCAACAGTTCTATTAGTTGGACCTTTAGTTCTTGCAACTCTTTCGGTGTTATCCAATAAGAAGCCTTTTGACACCGGTACAGAGTCTGGAATGAGATTGATTCCAAAGGTCACTTGTCGATTCGGTGGAGGACCCGGTAAATCCTCTGGAAACATGTCCATGAATTCTTTTATCACCGGCACATTCCCAATAGAAGTCTATCATTGCTCGGGATTCACCATGTTGGCTAACCAAGCTTCGCAATTCTCTTTGCTAAGCATCTCGGTTGCCTTCATGACCAATGCAATCCTTAAGTCATCTTTAACTCGTGTTCCAGGGTCTGTGAACTCCGGTTTTCTCGATGGAATACTAACTTCCAGGGTTTTAGCGATTTCCTAATCGTTCTCATGCTTCAACAGATCCGGTACAACCATAGTACTATAGATGAAGAAATAAAACACAAAACACGAAGAGAAAAGGTAAACGCGGTTTCATCGAATAGCAAAAGACGATCTGGTATAATATATATCAGAGCAAAAGGTGGCAGCTCATACATCATATCCAAAAGATTACGTACCCCACTACAAGGTTTGAGCCACTACATCTATTTACATATATGGTACTTAATTGTTCATCATCAGTAAACTATTTTTCATACACTTCTGAACGAGTGAAGGCGCATGTTCAGGTCTGGCCTGCTCCTGGTCTTGGCCTCGGGGCAGCAACTCCTAGTTTTCTGGGATTCCGGCAGTTGTATGCCATGTGGCCCGGCTCACCGCATTTAAAGCAATTCCGGGTCCCTTGGAGGCATGGCCCCACGTGTATCTTCCCACACTTGGGACAGACATTCCCTGACTTAGGCGTAGGGAGTGGTAGAGTATTATTGGTCCGTGGGAACTTGCTTTGGTCGAAATCTTGACTGGGCCCGTCCCTCTTCCTTTTCTCTGTCATCACTTCCACTTTCTTAAGTGGTGCCATGTCCAAGCATAGTCGGGAAGCGATTTCTTGAGCCCTTTCAATCACAGCGGCGTACGTCATCACACCTTGTCCCGCCAGGATGGAGCTGATCTCCGGACGAAGGCCCTTTTCGAAACGTCGGGCCCTTTTTGTGTCCGTGTCCACCAGGTGGGGCGTATATCGACTTAGCTGATTAAATCTTCTCTCGTACTCGCCCACAGTGGATGGCCCCTGGCAGAGTTGCAGAAACTCTGTTTCCTTTTGGTCGCGATAAGATTGGGGTATAAAGCTTTGCACGACCACCTCCTTGAAGGTCTCCCAGTTCATAGCGCCTATCTGTTCCAGGGTCATTGTTCGGACACGTGATTCCCACCAATAACTTGCCTCTTCAGTAAGTTGAAAAACGGCACAGGAAATCTTCTGTTCCTCTGTGCAAGTCAGGTGCCCGAACAAACGATCCAGAGCCCTAAGCCATTCTTCCGCTTCCGAGGGCTCTCCTTTTCCATTGAAAATCGGCGGGTTGAATCGCCGAAACTGCTCGATCGCTCGATTGGTGTCGCTCTTTGCTGAGGCGACTGGTGCTGGTTGCGATGTCTCGAAATGTCGAGCCAGCCCCTTTAGAACTGACACCAAATCCCCCTCGGCGGTGTCCACACGCTCCGGAGGATTTCCTTCTGGCGGCTGATCATTCATCTGGGGTTGGTTGTCTCTAGGTGGTTGACGAGGATTTTCCTCTAGCGGCTGTTCGTTCATTGGTGGTTGGTTGTCTCCGGGTTGTTGATCTCGTCTTGGGCGGCCACGAGACATACTGTTCTAGTTTCAGAGTACAAAAATCTACCCCTTAGCATCTACCCCACGTAAACCAGCAATATACAAAAGCAACCACAGGATAAACAAGAAGTAGACAAATATGATTCAGATAACCATATAACATATGAACATTATTTCATAAATCAATTTTAATTTTAAGAGATCTCCTTCTCATTCGTTTATCATAACAGCACACAAGGATGCATTGTTCCTATAAAAATTCCTTCAGTTTAGAAGTGTATTTCCTGTTTTACCCCGTATCTTACAGGAGGGTATTTCTCATCTCACCCACAAAATGCATTGCACCTTTCAAAATTGCTTCGATATGGGAGGGTATTTCCTGTCTTACCCTGTATCTTAAGTACAGAAGAGATTCCCCCTCTTACCCCATTTCTTTTAAATTACAGGAGAGAATTTCCCGTCTTACCCTGTACACTAAGTACAGGAGAGAATTCCCTTCTTACCCCGTTTCTTTTAAATTACAGGAGAGAATTTCCCATCTTACCCTGTACACTAAGTACAGGAGAGAATTCCCTTCTTACCCCGTTTCTTTTAAATTACAGGAGAGAATTTCCCGCCTTACCCTGTACACTAAGTACAGGAGAGAATTCCCTTCTTACCCCGTTTCTTTTAAATTACAGGAGAGAATTTCCCGTCTTACCCTGTACACTAAGTACAGGAGAGAATTCCCTTCTTACCCCGTTTCTTTTAAATTACAGGAGAGAATTTCCCACCTTACCCTGTACACTAAGTACAGGAGAGAATTCCCTTCTTACTCCGTTTCTTTTAAATTACAGGAGAGAATTTCCCGCCTTACCCTGTACACTAAGTACAGGAGAGAATTCCCTTCTTACCCCGTTTCTTTTAAATTACAGGAGAGAATTTCCCGTCTTACCCTGTACACTAAGTACAGGAGAGAATTCCCTTCTTACCCCGTTTCTTTTAAATTACAGGAGAGAATTTCCCGTCTTACCCTGTACACTAAGTACAGGAGAGAGTTCTCGTCTTGCCCCGTTTCTTTTAATTACCGAAAGGTTTCTTTTTGAGAGATCTTTTTATCGTGAAACTTGTATTCTTAACACCCCTTCAAACCTAAATGGTTTATATATCGTACTACCCAAGTAACACATATCAGGTAAGCACTCATTCTATCAAGCCCTACGTTCAGGGAAAGTCACTTATAGAGAGAGGAGGGTGCCTATCTATTTCTTTTTGAAAACATCTCCACGTTTTAAAGATACATTTTAAAAACATACTTTTGAAATCATGTTTAAAAACAAGCTTGAGCAAAGTCCTACAAAGGGTAGAACTAGGCTCTGATACCATCTGTCACGCCCCGAAATCTTTTAGTATTTTATCAGAGTTTTACCGTTGGGCGTGAAGAGAGAAATAACAAGAGACGCATACTCAACAGAAGGAATAAGTAAGAGACGACAGAAGAAAGAGGTAAGGGACGAAGTGAATCTTTCACTTAACAACAATCGGCCTCTGCCGATAGCAATCAGTCTCACTACTGATAATATACATCATACGCAGCGGAAATATCATCGGGATCTCTCGTCTTTACATGTATCAAAATATTACAAAACGCGATTTAAATAAGACATTGTTTTAGAAATGTTTAAGAAACGACAACTTTAAAATACAGATCCAAAGATAGCACCTTCTCTCTCCTTCTAAGGTTCAACATGCTCATTGGTTCCTGTAGTGTGAATACAGAATAAAGGGATGAGTGCGTGGAATACACTCGTGGGGATGCAATCTGTCTCTTATAACAGTTCACAGATATAAAATACCGAAAATATAACACTTAGCCACGTTGCCACATCATAACATGATCACAGAATTTAGTATTTCTCATTCATGCTTCAATATAGGGAAAACTGTAAACAGTTACAGAGTTAGAAATTACCCCCACCTTGTTCGGTGGTTACCACGTGAATAACGAGTACCGACAGATCAGACTTCACAAGCGAGTACCAAAGGATCCGATATCACAAGGCTCAACTCAACAAGTAGCCTACACAAGTTATGATGTTCCTTAGATCCTTAATAAATTAAAAATAAAGCTGTAAAAGGTTCCGTTGGAAAAACGTCCGTTAACGATGTGACGGACCGAACGATCTAAAGATTGGAGTTCAAGAAACGAGAGGGTCAGATCTGTATGAGTGGCTGAATAGATAGGAAATGAAATAAGGATCACAACGCAAAAAGAATGAGCTCAATCGGAGTTAAAACGAGCTCGAACGAAGCATTTTAGGTTTAGGGGTAAAATGGTAATTTTGGTCAAAGGGTTGACTTTGACCGGGCCCACGGACCCCGATCAACGACGTCTCGTCATCGACGACTCAATACGGATGAACGACGGAAAGAAAATGAGGCTCGGATCGGAAACACAGCGTCGGGTGCGCGTCGGCACCCGACGGGTGCGCACGGTGCGCGCTGGCTACCCGACACCCGACGGCTGCCGAGTTTTCTCGGCAGCGGGGCGTGGCTCAACCCGGCTGGTCGAGTTTTCTCGGCCAGCCCTTCCCAGCTCTTCCCGACGGTGGCCTGCTCGAGCAGGCCACTTCCCAGCGTCGCCCGGCGCGGCGGCGCCGCCTCCAGCCACCACCACCTACCTCGCCGGATACCTCGCACCGCCGGCTACCACCTCCGGCCATCCATCGCCGGATTCCGGCATGAATAGTGCCCGGAAACTACGCCGCAAAACCCTTCGATACCCAGTTTTTTCGAAAAACCAACACCTATCCAAAAACTCCGGCCGGCGACACCAGTCGCCGGCGACCACCCCCCTGACCTCCGGTCACCCGCCGGCGACCTCCTTGTCGCCGGCAACCTCTCCGGCCACTCCCAACACCTACATACAGTCTATATATATATATATACACACATATACACACACACGGTTTCCACACCTACACATCACCATCCTTGGCCGGCGGCCACCTGCCGCCGGCGACTACCACCACCACCGTGATCCTGGCCGACGACTCCCAGTCGTCGGCCACCACCAGCCGCCGCGCACTCACACACACAGGTGCACACACACGCACGCATGGTTACGCACACACATACACACCATCGGATTTCCTTGGCCGGCGGACACCAGCCGCCGGCCACCCACCAGACCACGTCGCCGGCGACCTCCCATCGCCGGCCCACCGATCACACACGGCGGCGCCACCATGCGCCGCCCCAACAGCATGCAAACACACTCACACACTAACACACCTACATACACACACACACATGCACGAATACATACATATAAGCCACTGCCCATCTCCGGCGCCGCCACCCACGGCGGCGCCGGCCCTCCGGCATGTCACCCTCGTCACCGGGAGTCCTCCGGCAGCAGCTCCGGCGAGTTGGCGGCAGAAAACAGTAAGAGAGAGGAAAGGTGGCCAAAGCTAGGGTTTAGGTTTTGGAGATGGTTTTTCGCCGTTTTCCGGCGAACGAGAAATCGGATTTGAAATCCGAGACCTATCCTAGATTTGTCTCGTCGAGAGGAACGTCGTGTACGAAAATCGTCCGATTCCGACAACGTTGAATTTTCCGGCCACCGGCCGGCGCCGCCGCCGCCGCGCCGGCGCCGGCGCCGGCGGTGGCCCGCCGGAGACAGAATCTCGGAAAAAGAAAGAGAGGAGAGAGGGACTTACTCGTTTTCGTCGCTTTCGGCTCGTTCGGAGAAACGGTGAAAAACGAATCGGGAGAGCTTCTATTTATAGAATTCGGAAAATTACTATTCATCGAAAAAATCTCCGTCATTATTCATCCAAAATATCCCGTCACTATTCATCAGTTGATTTTTTCAAAGTTACTATTCACGTAAATATCTTCCGGTTTTCCGGATCTTCCGATTTTACCCTTTCCGTCGCCGTTCGAGCTACGGGTCTCCGATTGACCCCTAGTTCGTTTCTATCTTCTCGTCTTTCTAAGACGCATCTTATGGTATGAAAATATTCTATATACCATGTCCAAGAAAATTATCCGTCTAAGTCCCGTGTTAAACACGTATCTGAAATGCACGTAATAAATTAAACAGTCAAAGTAAACGCGCATACCTATTAAGTCATACGTTAAATATTTAATTTAATCAATTATGCTCATTTTGATCCGGGGCGCTACAATGTTGTACGAGGAAGGTTGCTGACAAAGATCCATTTGACTAAAATAAAGTGCCAGACCAATGAGAAGATGTCACCTGGATGAGAGAGAAGAATTGCAACCAAGGAGCGGCGCCATTAATGCAAATCAGACTAGGATAAGGCTTCTCCTCTCAGCTGTTCAGTCGCATTAATTGTAAAGACTTGGAAGATCAAATTTAAAATGGAACAAGGACAATGCCTTCTTCAACGGGCATTTTCTAAAGATCTATAAATAGAAGGATGTAGTGACCATGAAGAGTACTGAAGCCGTGAAACAAACATTGCAAAATCTCTCGAGTCTTTCATATTCAAACTCTTACGAAGCTCAGTCACTCAACCTTCGAAGAAGCAGTCAATCTACCAAGCATTCAAGCTATCAAGTTTAAGACTGACTTCATCACCACAGTTGAAGAAACCTTTTATCTTTTAACCATTAGTGTTGTGTGCGCTAGGTTTTTTAGGTGTATTTAGTTGAGAGGATAGTATCCTTGCTAAGTGTATAGTCTAGAAATAGGCTACTTGCCCTTTGTGGGTTGTGACCTTCGACTAGAATTTGGGATTCTAGTAGGCGTAGCTTGTTAGGAAGAAGTTTATAAAGCAAGGCTTGTAATTCGAACTGACCTAACGAAGTTTCCTCCTTGTGAAGGAGTGGAGTGGACGTAGAAGGCTTACACCACCTTCGAACCACTATAAACCATAAGTGTTTATTATTTTTACTTACTTACTGTATCGTTCTTATCTTGCTATATTTATCTTGCTAAACATTTCATAAACATCCTGCATAAAGTGTTTTGAAAAGAGCATACTTGCAAAGAAACTATTTTTCCAAAAAAAACCCTATCGTTGTTTATTCCGCTGCATACTGAGAAAGTTGGGTCAGAAACCTGAATCAGCATTCTACCAGGTTTCTGATCAAGTCAGGTTGTTGTTTCCTTAAGAATCAGGAACCTGTATCTCTGATAGTTTTTTAAAAGATCGAAAAATCGATAGAGGTTCATTCACCCCCCCTTCTGAACCTCTGACTGTTGGAACCGATGGATCGCTGGCCCTATGATATCGGAATCGGGATCCATAAATAATACACAGTGGAAAGAAATCATACCCTTGTAGACCTCTTTGATCTTCTGATGTATTCCTATAGTCTTTCTCGAACGTTGTGTGGCCAACGATCCTTCGTGAAATCTCAGTTTTGCTCTCTCTCTCTCACTATCACGTGTTTTCTGTGATCTGTGTTTTCTTTTTTGAGATGCTGATGGAAAAGGGCTATATATAGGCTACACCAGGGACCTAGAGGAGGAATTAGGTTGGGCCTCCTGATGGGCTTAAGTATCCTGTATTCGGCCCGAACACATAACTTAAACCCATCAATAATAATTCAGTCCACTAAAGAATTATTATTGAACTACCGTCCCAATCCCATATTTAATATGGGCTCCTTCTTATTATATGCATGTTTATCTCCCTGTGTTTAAGATATCGAATGTCTGTTAATTAAATAAGTTACTGACAACTTAATTAATTAACATCTAATTCCAAGAGTAGTACCACTCAACTTTATTATCATGTCGGATTAAATCCACCTGCAGGATTTACATGACAATCCTTATGAGCTCCTCAAGGGGACATCATCATCCTAAATAATTAGGACACATATTCCTTCTATAATCAACAGTACACCATATAGACAATATTGTTTCCCAATTCATCGAGTTTATTGATTTAATAAACAAATCTCACTCATTGGCAAATTAAAGAAACAAATATTGTGTATACGTGACTGTTATTATATAGGGATTAAGAGAACGCACATCCATAATAACAGAGGTCTTGTTCTATTATATAGTCAGTATAAAATGAACAACCTCAAATGGTCCTGCTCAATACACACAAAGTGTACTAGTGTAGTTTTATAATCAAGACAGACTAATACCAAACTACACTACAACCATTCCGATGATTTGTCCAAATCCATCTTGGTTGTGAGCTACTATTTATAATTTATAAGAAACTGATAACATGATCTTTTGTGTGGCACCACACACCAAGTTATCTATAATATAAATTAATTGGACATTGCATAAATATATATAACAAATATAAAATGCAAACATATGACCAAAGTGATTCTCATTCCATAAAAGATGTTCATACAAAAGCTAGGCTTATAGTATACATCCTAACAATCTCCCACTTATACTAAAAGACTATGTTGTCATCTATATTACCATACATCTGATTCCCATTCCTTCAACATGCTTATCGAAGGCTTTCACCGGAAGGGCCTTTATGAAAGGATCTGCTATGTTATCGGCTGATGCAATCTTAGCGACAACAACTTCCCCTCATTTTACGATGTCTCGTATCAGGTAGTACTTGCACTCAATGTGTTTGCTTTCTTTATGGGCTTGTGGTTCCTTCGAGTTTGCTAATGCACCACTGTTATCACAATAAATTATGATAGCTTTAGGCAAACTAGGAATCACTTCTAAGTCCATCATGAAGTTTCTGAGCCATACAGCTTCTTTGGCTGCCTCAAAGGCTGCCACATACTCAGCTTCCATGGTTGAGTCCGAAATGCATTTCTGCTTAACACTCCTTCATACTATGGCTCCACCTCCCAAGGTAAACATATAACCCGAGGTAGATTTACTATTGTCCTTATCCGACTGGAAATCAGAATCCGTGTAACCCACAGGAAGCAAATCATCTGCTTGGTAAACCAGCATATAATTTCTAGTCCTTTTCAGGTACTTTAAAATATGCTTTACCGCAGTCCAATGTCCTTGTCCTGGGTTACTTTGATATCTGCTAACCATGCCCACGACAAAGCAGATATCTGGTCTCGTACATAGCATTGCATACATTAGGCTTCCTACGGCCGAAGCATAAGAAACTGCCTTCATATCCTCTATCTCCTTTGGTGTCTTAGGACACATCTCCTTAGATAAAAGTACTCCATATCGAAAAGGTAGAAAACCTTTCTTGGAGTTTTGCATGCTAAAACGAGCTAGAATGGTATCAATGTATGAAGCTTGAGATAAGCATAACATTCTTTTCTTGCGATCCCTTATAACTTTGATCCCAAGAATATGTCCAACTTCTCCCAAGTCCTTCATATCAAACTGCTTGGACAGCCATACCTTTACGTCTGACAACGTCTTGACATTGTTGCCAATAAGCAAGATATCATCTATGTATAGTACAAGAAATACCACCACATTTCTGTCACTCTTCTTGTATACACAAGACTCATCCGGACTTTGAATGAATCCATAAGACTGGATTACCTCATCAAAATGGATGTTCCAAGATCTCGAAGCTTGTTTCAGTCCATAAATGGACCGATTAAGCTTACACACAAGATGCTTTTTGCCCTTTGCAACGAATTCTTCTGGTTACTTCATATAGATGTTTTCTTCAAGACTACCGTTAAGGAAAGCTATCTTGACATCCATTTGTCAAACCTCATAATTCATATGAGCAGCAATAGACAAAAGAATCCGGATAGACTTAAGCATGGCTACCGGCGAAAAGGTTTCCTCATAATCGATTCCTTCTTTTTGAGTATACCCCTTCGCAACAAGCCTTGCTTTAAAAGTTTCTACTTTCCCGTCTGATCCTCTTTTTCTTTTGTAGACCCACTTACATCCAATGGCTTTTGCACCATTTGGTGGTTCTATTAGCTCCCAGACTTGATTAGAATCCATAGATTCTAATTCAGAATTCATAGCTTTTTGCCAAGATTCTGCATCTTTATCTTGGAGTGCTTCGTCATAGGTCCAAGGATCAGATTCATGTTCACCAGGTACTAAGTCCGAAGACTCTCCCAAAAACATGAATCTATCAGGTTGTCTAACAACCCTCCCACTATGACGAAGCACTTGTGGTAATTGCGTATCATTAGTGACACATGGTGCAGACCCCTGTGGTATCTCATCTTGTACCAGTGGTACTAAGATAGGAGTTTCCCCTTTGATTTCCTCTAGAACAATTTTACTCATGGGTTTGTGGTTCATTACATAATCCTCTTCTAAGAATCGGGCATTCGTGCTAACAATTACCCTCTGATCTTTAGGACTATAAAACAAACCACCTTTCATTCCCTAGGATAGCCCACAAACAACCGAACTTCCATACGAGATTCCAACTTATCAGCATCCTCCTTCAGCACATGTGCTGGACTACCCCAAATCCGAATGTGTTTCAGACTAGGCTTACGCCCATTCCACAATTCTATGGGAGTAGAGGGTACTGTTTTAGAAGGTACCAAGTTTAGAATGTACGCCGCCGTTTCCAGTGCATATCCCCAAAACGAATTCGGTAATTCCGAATAACTTATCATCGATCTAACCATTTCCATGAGAGTTCTATTTCATCGTTCTGCCACACCGTTCTGTTGGGGTGTACCAGGTGCAGATAATTGGGATTGAATCCCAGTCTTTGATAAGTAATTCCTAAACTCTCCTAAGAGGTACTCGCCACCACGATCAGATCATAGCATTTTGATACATTTACCATGACGTTTCTCCACATCAGCCTTGTACTCTTTGAATTTATCAAAGCACTCAGACTTGCGGCGCATCAAATAAATATACCCATATCTCGAAAAATCATCTATAAATGAGACAAAATATTCAAAACCACCTCTTGCCTGGATAGTCATAGGACCACACAAATCAGAATGAACCAATTCCAACACTTCTTTGGCTCTATACCCCTTGGCTTTAAAAGGCCTCTTGGTCATTTTTCCTTCCAAGCAGGACTCGCAGGTCGGATAGTTTTCCACTTCCAATGAACTCAAAGGTCCATCGGCTATCAACCTTTGAATCCTACTCAAGTTAATGTGACCTAATCTTAGATGCCAAAGATATGTTTGGTTCATTTTAGAAGGTTATTTTCTCTTATTTGAGTTAGCAGATGTATTATTAATTTCCATTTGTTGCATCGTAGGAGTTATTGGATTAAGAGTATATAAATTGCCAACCAATGTACCAGAACAGATAATAACCCTATTTTTCTTGACAACCACTTTGCCATCAAAAGAAACAGAATATCCATCCAAAAATAATTTAGAAACTGAAATCAAGTTCTTTCTAAAACTAGGTACGTAAAGACAATTCCTCAAAACCAAAGTCTTATTCCTATCAAAAGATAAATAAACATCTCTCACTGCAACAACCGCCATTTTCGTAGCGTTGCCCATGTAGATGGTAATCTCGCCCTCACTAAGTCGCCTGGTTTCCTGGAACCCCTGCAAAGAATTGCAGACATGATCAGTGGCTCCCGTATCTACACACCAGGTACCGGTAGATAACACCGCTAAACATGTTTCAGTAATTAGTGAATAAGATATACCTTCTTTGTTCTCTTTTTTCTTGGGACAATCTACCTTCCAATGTCCAGGCTGCTTGCATGAGAAGCACTTGTCATTTGGCTTTTTCACGCCACCTTGTGGCCCAGCCTTTTGAGGTCCATTCGTTTTCTTCGCCGAAGGATTCTGTTTCTTCTTCTTCTTTCCACCTTTTGGGTTAGAAGTAGAAACATTTTCAGCAACGTAAGCTTGAGCACTTTGACGAAATAGTCCTTCTGCCGATTTGAGTTCTGTCAGAAGTTCCGCCAAGGAGTACATCATTTTGTTCATATTATAATTAAGGTGGAACTGCTCAAAACTCTTAGGCAGTGTTTGGAGCACGATATCGACCTGGGTTTCCCCATCGATTTCAGCTCTAAGGACTTCCATCTCATTTAAATGAGCCATCATCTTAAGGACGTGATCACTCACAGGTATCCCTTCAGACATGGTGGTCGTCATTAAGATTCTCATTACCTCCTGTCTGGCAACCCGACTCTGGCATCCGAAGAGTTCTTTGAGATTATGCATCATATCATAGGCAGTGGGCATGGCCTGATGTTGATGTTGCAGTACATTTGACATAGAAGCCAAAATGTAACACCGCGCCATCTCATCTGCCTTAACCCACTTCCTATAATGCACTTTCTCCTCTTCACTAGAGTTTTCATCAAGCATGTCAGGACAGTGCTCATGGAGTACAAACTTGTACTCTTCAGCAGTTAGGACAATATCCAGGTTTCTTTTCCAGTCAATATAATTAGGACCAGTAAGTTTGGTTTCTTTGAGTATAACAGCAAGTGGGTTGAAAGACATAATGAAATCCTGAGAATCATATAAATAAATAAATAAATACACAGGTCAAAACATATAGAATTTAAAGTCTATATTGTTCCCTCAAACAATATAATTAAATTCACCAACACCTCAATACACCGTGAATTTCGTATGCCACGATAGTGTGGACGTATACTAATTCAAACATTCGTTAGAGGAGGTTTTATCCATTAATTCTATTATCTTGTCAACCTAACTTTATGATAAATAAAATTAATAGTTGGTTCAAATTTGGCCATGCAATTAACAGCAGTGACTCCGATGGGGAGAATACTATCAATTGCACCTAAGTGTATACCATTACTTGATACTAAGTCCATTATCTAAGATTGTGTCTCTTCAGATGGAAAATGTGACATGTTCCTAAATAATATTCTATAATCATTCATAAAGAAAGTTTGATCTAGTGATCCGCAATCAAACTCATCCGATATGGAGGAAGGCACTTAAAGCCAACGCGCAAGTTTAAATGCATCACTTACAAACCAGTAATGGAGACCATGGGATTTATTCAAAATAAATCCCTCTCCCACTTAGTTATTTAAATGAGAGAATATAGCATGCAATAACATGTAACATATAAAAGCATGCTTGATAAAACAACAAACATATAGATAGACAATAAATATGGAATAAAATAAATCCAACTATTATGGCCACTGCGTCAAAATCCAGCGATTGTTGCGCGAATCCAGCAGGCCGTTGCCCGAATCCAGCAGGCTGTTGCACAGAATCAGCACCAATCTAGCGATCTGATCGAACAACCCCTTCGAACGCCAATCCTAGTTCGAATAGGAGTCTCGATCGAACAGGAATCCTATATAGAATCTAGTTCGAACATCTACCAATCCTATACAGAATCTAGTTCGAACATCTACCAATCCTATACAGAATCTAGTATGATCAGATTACATCATATGAGATCGAACAGAATTACATCGAGAACAAAACAAGAATAACATAAAACCTAACACGACAAACCGCTGTGTTTTTACTATTACAATCATGCAACCAACCCAAAACAAAAAACCTCGACAGGTCCGAGGGTTTAGATCATACATTAACATGCACACAGACCATAATAGTTGGATATAGGTAACCCTGTAAAACAGAGTTATCCTATGCAATCCTACTATCAAACAACCTGAATATAAAATGTATGAAATAGCATAAGATCATAATAATTAACCGATCCAATTGCATAGAACCAGAAACCGTAGCTCTGATACCAATTGTTGGAACCGACGGATCGCCGGCCCTATGCTATCGGAATCGGGATCCATAAATAATACGCAGCGGAAAAAAATCATACCCTTGTAGACCTCTTTGATCTTTTAATGTATTCCTACAGCCTTTCTCGAACGTTGTGTGGCCAACGATCCTTCGAGAAATCTCAGTTCTGCTCTCTCTCTCACTATCATGTGTTTTCTGTGATCTGTGTTTTTTTTTTTAGGCGCTGATGGAAAAGGGCTATATATAGGCTACACCAGGGACCTAGAGGAGGAATTGGGTTGGGCCTCTTGATGGGCTTAAGTATCCTGTATTCGGCCCGAACACATAACTTAAATCCATCAATAATAATTCAGTCCACTAAAGAATTATTATTGAACTACCGTCTCAATCCCATATTTAATATGGGCTCCTTCTTATTATGTGCACGTTTATCTCCCTGTGTTTAAGATATCGAATGTCCGTTAATTAAATAAGTTACTGACAACTTAATTAATTAACATCTAATTCCAAGAGTAGTACCACTCAACTTTATTATCATGTCGGATTAAATCCACCTGCAGGGTTTACATGACAATCCTTATGAGCTCCTCAAGGGGACATCATCATCCTAAATAATTAGGACACATATTCCTTCTATAATCAACAGTACACCATATAGACAATATTGTTTCCCAATTCACCGAGTTTATTGATTTAATAAATAAATCTCACTCATTGGCAAATTAAAGAAACAAATATTGTGTATGTAACGCCCCGAAATCTTTTCGTAAAAATATCAGAGTTTATCGTTTTTGGGCGTTAAGAGAGAAAGGGGAAAGAGGCATACATGATATATAAAAGAAAGAATAAGGAAAGGATAAGGAGAGATACACTTAGAACATCGGATACAACCGATAAAAAGGAGTTTGAACCCTTACGCAGCGGAAAAACATCAGGATCCATAACAAAGAAGGAGAAAGAGACGACAGAAGAATAAAGATAAGAGACGAAGTGATATAATCACAAATCAATAATCAGCCTCGGTCGATAACAATCGGTCTCAATACCGATTATTACATCATAACAAAGCAGCGGAAACAAACCATGAGGATCTCACATCCACAGAATACTCAGAATATATATACAGAAATATTACAAATCGTGAGTTAAACTTAAAACATATTGGTTTGAAAATATTTGTGCAACACACCCTAAAAATTACAGATTCAAAAGCGGCACCGCCTCTCTCCATCTAGGGTTCATCATGCTCAACAGCTCCTGTAGTGTGAGTACAGAATAGGGGTGAGTGCGTTGAATACACTCGTGGGGATACTTTCCAAGTTTTAATATTGTTAAGCCGATCACGTATTAAACAGATATAATAATTCGGCAATTAAACACGTCACGTATAATACAAACACATAACATAAAGACATGTGACATAAAAATGGACCGTAGTCCCTTTGTAGCATAGATATGGACCGAAGTCCCTTCGTAGCACACATATGGACCGGAGTCCCTTCGTAGCATAGATATGGACCGAAGTCCCTTCGTAGCACACATATGGACTGGAGTCCCTTCGTAGCACACATATGGACCGGAGTCCCTTCGTAGCATAGATATGGACCGAAGTCCCTTCGTAGCATCACCATCGTAAAATTAACACAGTATGTAAATACAGCACGTAGAGTTCAACAATTCATATATCACATAGGGAAAACAGTAAACACATAAAGTTTAGAAGTTACCCCCACACACGATATATAATCACAACATTTAGTATTTCTCAATCATGCTTGGAATAGGGAAAACTGTAACCAGATAAAGGTTTAGAATGTACCCCCACCTCGTATAGTGGTTACCACGTGAACGAGTATCGGCGGATCAGATTTCACAAGTGAGTATCAAAGGATCCGATATCACAAGGCTCAACTCAACAATTAGCCTACACAAGTTATGACGTTCCTTAGATCCTAAATAAATTATAAATAAAGCTGTAAAAGGTTCTGTTGGAAATCGGTCGTTAAATACGCGACAGATCGAACGATCTAAAGATTGGAATTTTGGAGAAAAGGCTGAAAGTTCAATCCAAAGGGCTGAGATGATAGGATATGAAATAAGGATCGCAACGCAAAAAGAATGAGCTCAATCGGAGTTGAAACGAGCTCGAACGAAGCATTTTAAGATTTGGGGTTCCCGTCGTCGCGCCCGCGCGAACAGGCTACCTAAACGGGCTTCCAACCGCCGCCGGCCGGCGAACCACCGGTCGCCGACCACACCCCCGGATTCCCCCCACTTCAGGCTACCAACTCCGACAACGGCGGCCACGACGGCGCCGCCTAACTCCACCAAAACACCTGCAAAAACAGCCCCTCGCCCAGTTTCCGACGGTGGCCTGCTCGACCAGGCCACTTCCCGGCGTCGCCCGGCGCGGTAGCGCCGCCTTCTGCCGCCACCACCTACCTTGCCAGATACCTTGCACCTCCGGCTACCACCTCCGTCCGTCCATAGCCGGATTCCGGCCGTGAATAGTGCTCGAAACTTCGCCGCAAAACCCTTCATCGTCACATTTTTCCCAAAACCAAACTTCAACCAAAAACCTCCGGCCGGCAACTTCCCGTCGCCGGCGACCACCCCCACACTTCCAGATCGCCGGCAACCCTCCGATTCCGGCCACCACCACAACAACCACCCATATCTTCACTCACGTATACAAAGCATAAACACACACATCAACAAGCCACCACAGCCCTTGGCCGGCGGCCACCTGCCGCCGGCGACTTTCCTCCACACCTAGGACACCGGCCGGCGACTTCCCGTCACTGGACACCCTTCCGGAGCAGCCCAACACACACACAGAGCAAGGTATACACATACGCACACACTACACACACACTCAAACCCCATGCAACCCTAACCCTTCCGGCTCGTTTTTAGCTCCGGCCGGCGACCACCAGTCACCGGCAACCACCTCCAACTCATCACACACACTCCCAGCTGCTGTCCACAAGTTTTCCGGCGAGAGGAGAGAGAGGAAAAAGTTGTCGGGGAGAGAGAAGAGGGAGGGAAGAGAGAGAAAAGTTGGCCGGATCTTTGACCGGCGATTGCCGGAGAAGGAGAGATCTGTTCGGAAATCCGAGCCCGGTTTCGTGACGGGCTCGACGAGAGCTTCAATCTAGAGTTTGAGTTTACCCAAAACGGAGAAGAAACGAGGTAGAAAGGAGGAGAGAGAAAACGGGTTTGGAGACCGTTTTTCGCCGTTTTCCGGCGAACAAGAAATCGGATTTGAAATCCGAGACCTATCCTAGATTCGTCTCGTCGAGGTGAACGTCGTGTGCGAAAATCGTCCGATTCCGACAACGTTGGATTTTCCGGCCACCGGCCGGCGGCGGCGCGCCGGCGCCGGCACTGGCGGTGGCCCGCCGGAGACAGAATCCCGAAAAAGGAGAGAGAGGAGAGAGGGACTTACTCGTTTTCGTCGCTTTCGGCTCGTTCGGAGAAACGGTGAAAAATGAATCGGGAGAACCTCTATTTATAGAATTCGGAAAATTACTATTCATCGAAAATATCTCCGTTACTATTCATCCAAAATATCTCATCACTATTCATCAGTTGATTTTTCAAAGTTACTATTCACGTAAATATCTTCCGGTTTTCCGGATCTTCCGATTTTACCCTTTCCGTCGCCGTTCGAGCTACGGGTCTCCGATTGACCCCTAGTTCGTTTCTATCTTCTCGTCTTTCCAAGACGCATCTTATGGTATGAAAATATTCTATATACCATGTCCATGGAAATTATCCGTCTAAGTCACGCGTTAAACACGTATCTGAAACGCACGTAATAAATTAAACAGTCAAAGTAAACGCGCATACTTATTAAGTCATACGTTAAATATTTAATTTAATCAATTATGCTCGTTTTGATCCGGGGTGCTACAGTGTATACGTGGCTGTTATTATATAGGGATTAAGAGAACGCACATCCATAATAACAGAGGTCTTATTCTATTATATAGTCAGTATAAAACGAACAACCTCAAATGGTCCTGCTCAATACACACAAAGTGTACTAGTGTAGTTTTATAGTCAAGACAGACTAATACCAAACTACACTACAACCATTCCGATGATTTGTCCAAATCCATCTTGGTTGTGAGCTACTATTTATAATTTATAAGAAACTGATAACATGATCTTTTGTGTGGCACCACACACCAAGTTATCTATAATATAAATTAATTGGACATTGCATAAACATATATAACAAATATAAAATGCAAACATATGACCAAAGTGATTCTCATTCCATAAAAGAAGTTCATACAAAAGCTAGACTTATAGTATACATCCTAACACTGACCACTTGGGACCATCAAGTGGTATCAGAGTGAGTTGGGTTAAACACCAACTTAACTGGTAACCTACCCAGATCCACCCGTTTCTGCATGTGGAAAAGTATTTTCTATTTTGTTAAGACCAAAACTCATCATTTAGCATAAACCATGGACATGACACATCATAAGCTTTCTATGTTTTCAATAGATGAATTTGATGATTGGAGGATACGGATGCAAGCTCACCTTTCAGCAATGCACGATGAAATATGGTTTGTTATAACCGAAAGACCACTAGTGATTTACAAAGTAAATCCTACTTACATGGAATGAATTCGAGAACACAGACGTACTAAAGTAGCAGCAGCTGCAGCTGAAGGAGTGGGTGGTGAATTCGAAAGAGCAGCCATTATCGATGATGATACTAAGGCACCACCAGGTATCAGCCAACAAGAAGCTGCCCCAAGACCTACAAGAGGACCACCACCACAAGAGTACATTATCAAGGAAAGATATGAGTACACTCCTAAAGAAAGAAAAAGGGCCAACCTCGACAATATGACCAAGAATGCCCTATTCTTAATGCTGGACAAAGGGACGTTCAGCAAAGTCAAAGGATGTTCAATAGCCAAAGATATATGAGTGATGCTAGGTATAATATGTGTAAGCAACGAGCTTGCCAGAGATAATAGGATCTCCAAAGCCATCCAGCTATTTGAGCAATTCAATATGAAGTCTGGAGAAACTCTTGAAGAGCTAGATCAAAGATTCATAGCCATTGTGAGTGAGCTAGAATCTACACCCAGAAAGAGAAAAACATGAAGGTGCTACAATCCTACCCTATGAGTGGCATAGCAAAGAAACCGCAATGAAAGTGTCACTAAATCTCAACATGATGAGTACCTTTGATCTCCTCTCCAACCTAAAGTCCTTCGAATATGACATTAAGTGGAGAAGAAATGAGATGGAAGGAACGAATGCTAATATAGTAGCACTGGTTGCAAGGAACCAGGTTGCTGCTAGCACGAGCAGCAGCAAGCTAAAGAGCAAGGAAGATGAAGTGCTTACTTAGGATGTAAAAGAAGAAATGACACTCTTACTAAAGAAGTTCAGAAAATTTATAAAAAGCAATTACAAAGAAAACGACTTCAGAAGGAAGCCATAATCATCAGAAAAAAATCCACAAGTCAAATCCCATCAGTAACCTAACACAGGAACCACTAATCTGTGTTACAATTGTAGAAGAGCTGGTCACTTTATCATAAACTGTCCTTATCCTCAAGTACAAAAGTATACGGAGGAAGAGAGGAAGCAGAATGACAATAGAAGAAGAGATGAAAAGCAAAAGCTTAGGCGCTTATCACTGAGCATGAAGCACTTAAGGCAGCAAGCACCCCCAATGTCGTAGACAAGAATGATCTCTCATCAAAAAGCACTTACAGCTCCTCCTCTGATGAAGAAGCACTGATATACCTAATGGCCAAGGACTGCGAGGACAACGATGAAAATGAGATAACCTCACAATCTCTCAGCACTTCAAGTTCTGAAAAACTTAACATGATCCAGTCTTTTAGACAGATCATGAGTGACTTTGAGTAAATAAACTCAGCTCATGAAAGACTTAAAGAGGAAAACCGTCAGCTCAAGAGTGAGCAAATTATACTGAAGAAACAGGTCAGTGACTTGGAATACTTCAGCATGGAATGAAACAATCTCAGAGCTGAGCTCTCTAAGTTTAAAATTGTGGTCACTAAGCTGGAGATTGAGAAAGATGAATTACAAAACACAATTGATGTGTATAGCAAATCAGCAAGGAAAGCACAAGAATGTATCCAAAGAACTCAAAACGCCAATAATGGAAATGGTCTAGGATACTGTGCCAGTACTTCTCAGAATGAAACTAGCTCATCTAATGCTGGAAATTTTGTTCAAGCTCGAGTTTCTTTTGCTTAAGAGCTTACTCAAATGAATGAAAGCTTGAACACAACAAGTACTCTGGATAAAGGGAAAACCCCTTCTACAGGAAGAAGACGGTAAGCCTGCAAGGAATCTCAGAAAACAGCATAATCAATATGTTGTTAGTAAGAGAAGAAAGCAGCAGTTTTCTAAGTTAGATCAAGAGCTTCACTCCATAAGAACCAAGGCATTCATGTCTAAGTTCCAACAGGTCTATTCACAAGAAATGTATAAAAGAATACCTTTCACAAACAGAAAGCACAAGACCTAGAAACCCCAAGCTCATAAACAGTATCCTGCCTAGAACACTTACAGAATGAGAACCACCATAGCCTCTAGTAAATTAATTACTATAAGGCAAGTGTGGGTTCCAAAAGGTACTAATCCCCTAGGACCCGTACTTGTATAGGTACCTAAATCTGTCTGATCTACTTGCAGGTGCAGTTGCCAGGAAGCAGCAGTAATGTATGGTACATTGATAGTGGCTGCTCCAGACATGCTTCCTGGCAACAAAGCTGGATTGAGAGACTTCCAACCATGTAAAGGCCCTCAAGTTGTGTTTGATGACAACTCTAAAAGAAAAACTAAGGGCATAGAAAGCTTGATCAAAGGCAATGCAAGTATCAATGATGTCTCATATGTCAAAGGACTAAAATATAACCTCCTGAGTATCAGTCAATTCTATGACAAAGGATATTTAGTAGAGTTCAACCTCAACAAATGTCTGATCAAAGACAACAAGACAAACAAGGTTAAACTTACTGGAACCAGGAAATGCAACATCTACCTTGCCGACTGGAACTCAACAATACAACCAACCTGCTTCATAGCAAAGAGCACCCCCAGAGCTAAGTTGGTTATGACATAAGAGGATGAGCCACCTAAACTTCAAAACAATCAACAAGCTAGCAAGGAAGAATTTAGTGAGAGGGCTACCTGATGTTGCTTACAAAAAGGAAAGTATTTGTGGACCCTGTCAGAAAGAAAAGTAAGTAAGAAGCTCATTCAAAGACAAAGTTCAAAGATCCTTAAATAGGATATTGGACCTTCTGCACATAGATCTATTTGGACCAGTAGAGCCTATCAGTGTGAGTGGGAAGAAGTATTCCCTTGTAATAGTGGATGACTTCTCAAGATTCACTTGGACCATCTTCCTTACCAAGAAATCTGAAACCCAAGCCAGACTTCCAGAATTCATGAAGAAAGTGCAGAATGAGAAGAGCTTGAGTATTGTAAAGATAAGATCTAACAGAGGAACTTAGTTTACAAACAAATTTATTGAAAAATTTTGTTCAGAGAATGGGATCTATCATGAATATTCTGCAGCAAGGACTCTATAACAGAATGGTGTTGTAGAAAGAAGAAACAGAACTCTAAAGGAAGCTGCGAGAACGATGATTGCTAATGCTGGAATACCAAAGAGATTTTGGGCAGAAACAACCAGCACATGTTATACACAGAATAGATGTCTGATCAACAAAGACCATGACAAGACTCCCTACGAAGTTTGGTATGGGAAAGCTCCTAATATTTCATACCTTCACATCTTTGGATGTAGATGCTACATCCTGAACAATGGAAAAGAATATCTGAAGACCTTTGATGAGAAATCTGATGAAGGAGTATTTTTGGGATACTCCTTCGTAAGCAAGGCCTTCAGGATCTTCAACAAGAGAAGTTTAGTTGTTGAAGAATCAGTTCATGTAGTGTTTGATGAACCACATTGTGATACTGCTGATCTGGAAAAGCTAAGAGAAGATGTATCCAGGTTAAAGATCAAAGATCAAACAATCAGATACATAGATGGAGTTCCAGTACCTACTGAAGATGTTACTGCAAGCAGTTCGCAGTTCACAGTTCACTATACCAGAAAATGCAATAACGTAGGATTTGATCAGCAGACAGACAGTAATCAAAGACAAGGTGATGATGAACTACAAACTATTGTTCAGCAACCATCATCCACCTTTGAACCTGACAGAACATGGTTTAGGAATCATCCTAAAGAACTCGTGATTGGAGATATCAACGAAGGAGTAAGAACAAGAAGATCAAGACCTCAAGAGTCACTGTTTATATGTTTTATCTCTCAAGTTGAATCCAAAAACATTGGAGAAGCTCTTGAGGACAGTAATTGGATTCAGGCTATGCAAGAGGAGTTGAATGGATTTGTGAGAAACCAAGTATGGAAGTTGGTTCCAAGACCTAATCATCAAGAAGTTATTGGAACAAAGTGGGTATACAAGAACAAGATGGACGAATCAGGAACTGCGGTCAGAAACAAGACAAGATTGGTAGCAAAAGAATACTACTAGCAAGAGGGAATAGATTTTGATGAGACCTTTGCTCCTGTTGCAAGACTTGAAGCGATTAGGATATTTCTGGCCTACGCTGCTCACAATGACTTCAAAGTATACCAAATGGATGTGAAGAGTGCATTTCTGAATGGACTCCTAACAGAGAAAGTCTATGTAGAACAACCACCAGGTTTTGAAGAGCAAGCTAAAGATAAAGTCTACAAACTAGAGAAAACCTTGTATGGATTAAAGCAAGCTCCCAAAGTTTGGTATGAAACACTGTCCCTATACCTCCTCGAGAATGGATTTCAAAATGGGATAGTAGACAAGACTCTCTTCAGAATACTGGATGGTGACAGCATACTGCTCGTTTAGATCTACATTGATGACATTATCTTTAGATCTACCAACAAAGATCTCTGTACTAAGTTCTCCTCTCTCATGAAAAACAAGTTTGAAATGAGTATGATGGGAGAACTCAGTTTCTTTCTTGGTCTACAAGTGAAACAACTTAAGCATGGAACTTTCATCAATCAAGCCAAGTACACCAAGGAGTTGATCAAGAAGTTTGGTATGGAAAATGGATCCTCAGTAAGTATACCCATGGCCACATCAATCAGCATTGATAAAGATGAATGTGGAAAGAATGTGGAAGTTACCAAATACAGAAGACTTATTGGATCTTTGCTATACCTAACAGCGAGTAGACCTGACATAGTTTTTGCAGTTGGAATTTGTGCAAGATTTCAGTCAGCCCCAAAAGAGTCATATCTTACTGCAGTAAAATTTTTTATCAAATATCTTAAAGGTACTCAAGATGTTGGACTCTGGTATCCAAAAGAAGGAGGATTCAACCTAAAGGGCTATTCAGACTCTGATTTCACAGGCTGCAAGATAAACAGAAAAACTACAAGTGGAACTTGTCAGTTTCTTGGACAAAGACTTATCTCTTGGTTCTGCAAGAAGCAAACATCCATTGCAACATCAACAGCTGAAGCTAAGTATGTAGCAGTAGGAAGTTGTTGTGCACAGATCTTATGGATGCAGCAACAACTGAAGGACTATGGTATAACAGAGAAGGAAACTCCAATCTTCTGTGACAACACTAGTGCAATTGCCATCACTCAGAATCCTATTTTCCATTCAAGAACAAAGCACATTGATGTGCGACATCACTTTATCAGAGATCATGTGGAGAAGAATGACATCTTACTGAAGAAAGTGCATACTGACGTACAACTAGCTAATATTTTCACAAAGCCCCTGTGTGAATCAAGATTCTCTATGCTGAGAACAGAGCTTGGTATCATCAAGCTCCAATGAGTAAGAAAATACAAAATTCCAAAGTAAGAGGGAACCCTCTCAAGGTTCTATACTCACTCAGTATCTTAGACGTCAGAATTTCCAGGATGCTGAAATAGGATACTAATCCCCATAGAAACAAGATCCTCAAACAGTATTCAGTTTCTATCAAGAAATGACAAGTTACTGAATTAGGTCACCGAGGGAGGTTGCTGAATAAAGCATTTATTGAATCAACATTTATACATCTTACAATCTCGTATCACCAACAGTAACCTTAAATAATGATTAAGGACAACAGTTTAGCAACTGCATTAAATGCAAAAATTATCTTTTCAGAGGAAAAGGAGAAAGACACGATTCCAATTCTGACACAATCTCAACCGTTTTACAGATTTGCCCTTCTATAAAAGTCAAATCTCAATCATTGATAAGAATCGACCCTTAAAATTCTCAATCTTATCCGTTGAACGGTTTTGAATCAAGAGATGTATCAAAACCACCAAAACCCTTGAATTTCTCCATATTCACATCATTATATCACGATATTCCTTAAACACTCTCTGTAAAACAAATCTCTCACACTATTTCTCAAAAAAAATTTAAAACACTCATGGCTCAATCCAGAGTCCAAGATCATCGAAGGAAGACTTGTGAACCCTTTTACGTTGCTTGGAGACGATTCTCCATATAAGGACAAGAAACTTCTAACCGAGGTATGGGATCATATCATCTAAAGTAATCTTGATGGGCTTTTCACTACAACCTACACAGGGTACTCTGTCCTGTCTGTTGAAAAGTTCTACACCTTTGCAACACGATCAGAGGATGAGAAGATGATCTCATTCAAAATGGATGAAACGGATGAGAAAGTTTACACACTGACTTTTGAAGACATTGTACGCGCCTTCAGAATATCCAACTCAGGCATGACACCTCTGATCTAGCCTCCTATGGGTCAGAATTTCTAGAGAAAAGTTGGAACCGGTTTAAACTGGATTCAATGAAGAAGGTCTCTACTGTCAATTTTGGAAAGAAGAAGCTTAAGCCAGCGTATGAGCTTCTTCATGACTTACTTGTACACACACTGGAAGGAAGGTGTGAAAGCTTTGACAAGTGCATAACAATAAGATTCAAAATGATGATTGTTGTGGTTCGTGAAGCAAAAGTCAACTGGACAGAGATAGTTTTTCAACGAATTTGGGAGAAAGCTACCAAAAATTCATCTTGTAGAGGTTTTGGAATTGTTATCTCTTCAATTCTTTACTATAAAAATATTCCTCTGGAGAGGAGTGTTGGGTATGCACCAGGATGGTTTCTTGGTGTGAAGAAAGCTGGGGCTAAGAAAGCTGTTGTCCCACCTGTAAAAAAGAAACAGAAGGAGATGGCTCCTTCAAAGAAGAAGAAAGGAAATGAGGTTACCCCCATTTCGAAGAAGAAGAAATCAGTACCAACTCTGAGATTGCAGGATTCTGATCCTGAGGAAGAAGTCCCCATCCCTGAGGACCTTGTGGTCATTATCCCTACTGACAATATTGTCGTTGAAGAGGCCACAACCAGTGTTGAAGAACCTTTACTGATCCCGCAACTTGAGGAACCTGCCACTATGGATATAGAATAAGTTGTTGATCCATCATCTCAGGTCCCTGATGAGAGCAACACTGCAAAAGTTCCTGTTGCTCAAGAAGATCAGATTGTCGTTCCAACAGAAACTCAGCGCTTAGACCTAGAGAACATAGAAGAAATCACTACAATAGAGCCTCCTGTCACAAGTTCCTGCAGAAGATTGGTCAGAACCTCAGATGGCATGCTTGTTTCTTAACTAATGAGAAACAGATTGAAAGAACTTGACATTCTGAACAGAGTAAAGGATTCCATTGATTCAATCAGTGCTGATGATGCAGTAGACATTTTGAGCAAAACACCAGATTCCATTTTTAAAAGAATTCTTCTTACGTATGAATAGTGGAGGGAAAAAAGGCTAAGCCCAGCAAAAGAACTAGCTGAGTGGGCAAATTGGTTTGAAGTAGAAGATATCATCCTGCCTTGGATAAGGAACTTTGTGGATCAGGAAGATGATCGTCTGGGACTTCTACATTTCTTTAAGCTGGGATTCATGGTCAAACATGCTGATGATTTTATCGATCTCATTGAGGAAAGACAGAATGAGTTGCACACTTTCCTATCAAATAAACAGAAAAGAGTAAAAATGGTGAGGGAACAATCAATGACAGCCGAGGCAGACAACACACTTATGAGCCTCAGCATCTAGATTGTTAGGATCTCATCTGAAGAAGAGCTGGCGAGAGCTCATTTAGCTACCTATTCTGAAGAAGAAGCTAACAGAAGGATGCTACAACAAGGAATTGAAGCAAGCAGAGTTCAACAATTCCTACTCTTAAGAGAGCTGCAACACAGGAAATCCAGCTCTAGAGCTGCTGAAGGAACTGAATCCCCAACCTACACAAGTATCACAGATCTTTTCCTAATCACTAACCTTGATACTATGGATCCAGATGAATAGCTACTGGATTACTCGGCAACTCCACCTATCAATGATGAATCTGTTGAGAAAGCGGCCACACCTATCATCCAAGCAGTCTGTCAAACTGTAGAGATTGAGTTTGCCGATGAAGAAATAATAGAGGATGATGTAGAAGCCAAACTCCCTATACTGGCTGAAATAGCAACACAAATAGCTGAAGAAAACCCTCAAACTGATATAGTCAGAGATAAAGTAATTGAGGGGGAAGTTGCTGGAAGAAATACTGGAATTGAGGGGGAAGTTGTTAAAGACAGAGTAACAAATGCAGTGCCAGTTGCTGAAGCATCAACTGACATTGTACATAATTCTGAAAACAATCAGGCTGCTGATGCCGCAACTGAGGAGGTTGTTGAGACGACTACAACTGCACCTATCCAAGCAGATGAGGTCACTGATGAAGCGACAGTTGGAGATATGATGCAGGAAACTGTCATTTTCCATGAAGCAATCATTACTATTGACCAGATTGCTGAGGAAACGCAACAGATTGCTGATCCTGAGGTCATTGTTAATATAGCATCTCAATCACAAACTCTTAGCACGGAACCTATTCAGACAGCCCCTGCTGAAGATATTCAAAAGTCAGTTGTGAAGGATGCTGAGTTGCCTTCAAAAGGTAAGGAACCTGCTACAACATCTGATCCACCTCCAAACAATGACCATAATGACTCATCCAGTCCCAGTGATGATGGATCCAACTCTCCTCTACTAAGGAACCTAGAAAGATTCCACTTACTCAAGAGGAGAGAATGATATATCTTACTGCCAAACATAAAGAGACAGCGCAACAAGATGACAAAGAAGCTAGCAGACGTGAGACTTAGGCACTAGTCGTCTTTACTCCTCATGACCCCAAACTAGTGGTTGGAGTTGTGACTCTTGCTGACACTCAAGATTTGACACTCAGACATATGATGGATACAGTCCTAAAACTTATAAAAACCCTAGAGTGTCATCGATTGGACTTAGCCAATCAAATTGTCTCGAATGAGAAGTAGTTTGCCTCAATACTGGAAGACTTGAAGAGGACAATAGAAGAGCTCCCCAACACTATAAATGATAAATTGAACAACGAGTTCAATAATCAAATGAAATCCAGAGCTATTTTTGAAGGATGACAGAAAAATGCTACCTCTGACCTGAAACAGGATATGAAAGAAGTAAAAAATGCTCAAGATGCACATGGACTTGCCCTGGCTGATCTCAAGGAAAGTTCTTCCTCCTAAAGTAAGGACATCGCTGATCTCAAAGAAGGATACCAAACATTGGGAATGCTAATGGGCGAAATGAGATACATTCTGGGAAAGGTCTATCCTGCTGAAGCAGCTGAAGCTGATGAGGTCACCACCCAATAGGGCTTTCTTATTGATGATGCCAAAAAAGAGGAAGGAAAACGGCAAAGACAGGGAAAATAGAAAAAGAAACAGCTGGAGCCCGATTCTGAAATTGTTGAGACAACAACAAGAGAACTTGATGAAGAAGATGAGGATCAGATAACATTGTTCAGAAGAAGCAAACGAAAGAGATCTGACTCAGGAGCTAGTCAAGATGCTGATCCGAAAAAGAAAAGAAGAGATAATGATGAAAAAAGTGGTGAGGTACTGGGAATATTGGTTCTCAACCAGCAGGCAGTACTACAACAACACAAGTTGCTGCCACTAAAACAAGACAAAGTACCCAAAGATAGCAAACTGGAAGAGATAGAGAAAACCAGTAGGGAAAACAGCAACAGGTTGCTATGTACAGAGCACCTACTGATCGAAGAGAACTGGATTCTAACTAGATTTCAAGGCTAGGAGTTATTGGTAATGGAGTTTACAATTTATTGGCAATGGAGTTTACAATACTGAAAGATACTCCTACCTAAATCAAGAAGCCCCCAATTTCTTTGGCAATAAAGTTCCAGCTAAGGTTTCTGTTCTACTGGATCAGAAACTGGAGAAAATAATTGATCCTATCTTCTGGGATAGGCGTCCTTGGATTTCTTGTTTGGGCTCATCATATGTTTACTGTGGGCCGCTGATCGGAACCCCCACGCTCTCCTCGCCCCAGGATAGAAATCCGAAGTTCGAGGACATTCGCAACTTCTAAAGATCAGCCTACATGAGATATTTCAGGGATCTATGTAAGGTTGGTTACTTCAAAAATTATCTCACATGCGAAAAGGCACTAAAGAAGTATCAATATCTGGCAAGAGAATGAAAGTTGCCTTGGCAAGTCATGCTGATGAAAAGTGTCAAGGAAGGAAAACAACTTTTCTACTATGAAGACTTCTGGCTGAGATAGATTCAAATTCCTGATGGAGAAGTCTTATCAGGATTCTATCTCGAACTGGTGGAGAGGGACGAAGTTTGAAAAAACAACAAAACAACACAAGCGAAGAAGCTCAGCAAATGATCAAGTTCAAAAGAAGCTGTTTTGAGAGACAAGTAGTTGAAGAAAGCTTGCTTACGAGTTTTATCAGTTCATCTTTGTAAAAACATTCCTGGTAAAGAATTCTATATTCTATACTTTGGATTTCGTTTTACAGTAAGCTATATCTTCACCTTGTAAAGAGGATATTTTGCATACTTGTATTTTTTACTCGTATAAGTAGTCACCTGATCTTACTGCTTAGTTCTCTTTCTTTATGGGTTTTGTCATCATCAAAAAGGGGGAAATTGTTGGGAGATTTCTATGAAGGTTTTGATGAGACAGTGTAACTTTGGATAGAAAGTTAGAGTATCCATTCTCCACATTTTATAAGTGGGACATAGACCTATAAGCATATCTTTATGAAAATAGTAGTAGGTCTTGAGAAAGATAAAGAAATATGCTTAGAACAGAACTTCAAGGAACACTTAGTGTCCAAAGAAGAATCAAGCAATCAGAAGATCAGGGAGTTACAATAAAGACTGAACAATTGTCTGACTAAGGAAGCTAGTCAAGTCAGGAAGCTGACAATCAGATATCAAGACAAGAAAGCTACTCTGGAATAGAAAGTTGTCTTGCATCAAAAAGCTGTCATCTAAGATACACAAGCAGTGAAGAACAAAGCAGCAAGCTGACAACTCCTGTTCAGCTCTTTTATCACTGTACGAGGAATATACATTGAATGTTGTACGAGGAATATACATTGAATGTTGTACGAGGAAGATTGCTAACAAAGATCCGTTTGACTAAAATAAAGTGCCAGACCAATGAGAAGATGCCACCTGGATGAGAGAGAAGAATTACAACCAAGGAGCAGCGCCATTAATGCAAATCAGACTAGGACAATACTTTTCCTCTCAGCTGTTCAGTCGCATTAATTGTAAAGGCTTGGAAGATCAAATTTGAAATGGAACAAGGACAATGCCTTCTTCAACAGACATTTTCTAAAGATCTATAAATAGAAGGATGTAGTGACCATGAAGAGTACTGAAGCCTTGAAACAAACATTGCAAAATCTCTCGAGTCTTTCATATTCAAACTCTTACGAAGCTCAGTCACTCAACCTTCAAAGAAGCAGTCAATCTACCAAGCATTCAAGCTATCAAGTTCAAGACTAACTTCATCACCACAGTTGAAGAAACCTTTTATCTTTTAACCATTTGTGATGTGCGCTAGGTTGTTTTAGGTGTACTTAGTTGAGAGGATAGTATCCTTGCTAAGTGTGTAGTCTAGAAGTAGGCTACTTGCCCTTTGTGGGATTGTACCCTTTGTGGGTTGTGGCCTTCGACTAGAATCTGGGATTCTAGTAGGCGTAGCTTGTTAGGAAGAAGTTTGTAAAGCGAGACTTGTAATTCGAACTGACCTAACGAAGTTTCCTCCTTGTGAAGGAGTAGAGTGGACGTAGAAGACTTACACCACCTTCGAACCACTATAAACCATAAGTGTTTATTGCTTTGACTTACTTACTGCATCGTTCTTATCTTGCTATATTTATCTTGCTAAGCATTTCATAAGCATCCTGCATAAAGTGTTTTGAAAAGAGCATACTTGCAAAGAAACTGTTTTTCCAAAAGAAACCTTATCGTTGTTTATTCCGCTGCATACTGAGAAAGTTGGGTCATAATCCTGAATCAGCATTCTACCAGGTTTCTGATCAAGTCAGGTTGCTGTTTCCTTGAGAATCAGGAACCTGTATCTCTAATAGTTTTTTAAAAGATCGAAAAATCGATAGAAGTTCATTCAACCCCCTCTGAACCTCTGACCACTTGGGACCATCAGTTCCATATGTTTCCAATCTTTGAGAAATAAATTAAGGCCAGTAAATCCACAATTATATCAATTAAAGATTTTAAATCACCCACAATCATGGACATACCTATTTTTTGTGATGGACATAATTTATATAAGAAAGAATTCTACATTGAATTAGGTCCCTAAATTTACTCATCGTTCAACAGTGAGTTAACATTGTAATCATCCTTGAATCTATGACAAAGGCTGCAGGTATTTATCTTGGTCTTATTTCCATTGCGTTGTTTAAGCATGATTAAAATGTGATACAAATTTCATACTTAATATTTATTTAGTTCTAACAATCATATGTACAAAATGTTGTAACAAAAGAACTCTCCATAGAATATATTTCGCTGCATAAACTCTCAAGATTATCAATCAGTAACTTCCTACAACAAAGCTGTAAGTAGCACTATAAATTGGTATTGCAAACTGAAACTGTATGTTCCTTTAACCTACAACATACAAAAAGAATTTCTACAGTTTGAAGAGAAGTTTCTTTTACCACTTAGAAGCAACACATTTAAATGCAATTTTACCTCATAGATTAATATCCATAAAATAGTCTTAGGAAGAGTCTCTCTCAAAAATTGGACTAATAATTGATTTCCTCACCTAACTCAACGATATTAATGGTCCCATTTGGTTTTAATGGTATTTAGTGTAAAGAAAATGATAAAATGTCCATATTGGGTAACTCTTAATATGTTCACCGATGACGTGAATGATTATTTCCCCTCATTATATAGAAATTGAAAATAATAGGTATTCTGAATTTTTTACACACCAGTTGTGGACACATCTTAACGTGCCCACGGTAGATAGATAGGGTGGTAGAGTTGTTTAATATAATGATAAAACCGTAGATTGCATTGGGCTCAATTAATAAGCCCATTTAGGCCAACAAATATGGGCCTGTTATTGACCCAAATACATTATTTCTACACAGTAATGCAGAAAGGCGAAAACATAGTATTATTTTGGAATAATTGAGTAAAGCATATTAAATTCGCAAATCTGGGCCTTTCACATGATTGTTGGCCCAAAGTACTTATTTCTACACAGCAGAAGGCGAACCCACAGTATTATTTTAGAATAATTCAGTAAAGCATATTAAATGCGCTTTAATGTTTTATAAATTCTAATAATTTTTTTGAATAATTTTGATTAAGTTAACCCTCACAAGTAGTATTGATTAACTTTGCATTTAGTCATACAAGTAATTAAAATTTTGGTTTCAGAAAAAGTAATTAATTTAATTATATTAAAAAAAGTAATTAGGTTTTTTAAATGAAATAATTTTCTTTTGAGAACATTGAGTTTAAGAAAGTAAAATGTATACAAACAGGAAAAGGTTAAAACAAAAATATTCTGATTATTTGCGTTGAAAATTAATTAAGTGAATTTAAATTAGTTTGTTTAAAACAGAAAAAGTATCTCTAACTTTCTTTTTTCTTCTGTATTTGAAAGAATGGATGTATTTACATATGATGAAGAAGAGCCCAAAATTAAGTAAACTAATTGAAAATTCAAATGATCAAAATACATTTATTATTTAATATATTAATTAAGTACTGTTATATAGTCATTTATTACTCTATATTTCCAAGATCTGAATTATTTATGTAGCTAATTAGTTGTAAAAACATTCCCATTTAAAAAAAAATATCTAATAAAAACAATAATTCCAAATAAAATTTATGATTCGAAATTATCAAAAAATAAATAAAATCCAACATCTAGATGGGAACAAGGAATAGAATTACCAAAAGAACCCTACAGCTCACACAGCGTATCTCAATCATATCAAGTTTATGGATATTTGTTTAATAAAGGGCCACAACGACCCCTCTCAGGGGCTTAACCGTCATAACACAGAAGCCCAATTTCGTCAATATACCCGAGCACCACTAAATCCCCCAAACCGTTAAGATGAGGACACGTGGACCTACTGTACCGCCAGCACCACATCCAACGGTGGAAAGAGGCTCCCAAACTAACACAGAGAAAACACAGAGCCAAGAGAAGGGGAAGCATATCATCGTTTCAACCAATGAGAAGCTTGGGATGGGAAACACGCAGATCGATGACGTGGCATTGGGAATTTGAAATCCCGCCCAAACCCGGACTTCAATTTGGTTAGTGAGTGAATTTTGGAAGAATTATGAGCCTCTTTCCTTTCAGACCCCTTATCCCTCCCTTTCACATATACCACTCTCACACTTCCAACGCATAACATATCTCTTCCCTTATCTCTCTCTCCCACACTCTCTCTCCACACAATTTCATTATTCGGTGAGTTCGCTACCTTCTCCCATCCGAGTCAACCCGATTCTCGACGATTTTGACCGAGTTTTTGCTCGTTTTTTGCAGGTCTGCCATGAAAGGAGGAAGATCTAAGTCCGAGTCGAAGAAAGCTGACGCTAAGTAAGTTTTTTAATTTTTTTCGGTTTAGATCTGTGATCTAGGTTTGTTTTGTGCGTTTTTATGATTGATTGTTTTTGTATGTTTTGTGACATGGAATAGGCTATCGGTGAAAAAAGGTGCCGCGGCTGGTAAAAAGCCGGTGAAGAAGGGGAAGCCGGTGAAGGATCCGAACAAGCCGAAGAGGCCTGCAAGCGCTTTTTTCGTCTTCATGTATGGATTGATTTTTCGTTGCTATTTTCTGTTTATTAGATGAAAAAATCGACTTTGTTTTCGTTTTTTATTTTTCTGAATTATCGTCTGTTGAATTTAGGGAGGATTTTAGGAAGCAGTACAAAGAGAAGCACCCTAACAACAAATCGGTTTCCGCTGTGAGTAGCTATAAATTCATTAGATCCAGAATAATATATGCAAAATTTCGAGTGATTATTTTCAAATTTTGACTTTTTTATTTTTGTTTTGGGAAAAATTCAAGGTCGGAAAGGCCGGCGGTGAGAAGTGGAAATCCTTGTCGGATGATGTAAGCAGCCTTCTCTCCAAAACTATTTTGTTGGCTTAAATTTAATTTATTTTTTTAGTATTAATTTTCTGAAATTGGATTCAGGAAAAAGCTCCCTTCGTAGCCAAGGCAGAGAAAAGGAAGGTTGAATACGAGAAGACCCTTCAAGCCTACAACAAGAAAATTGTAATTCCTTGAATTTAATTTCATTTTCATCTTACAACAAGCACTAGTGTTTGTTTTAATTAATTAATAATTCTCTGAAACTTTGACAACAGAGCGACGGAGCTGGAGCAGAGGAAGAATCCGACAAGTCAAGGTCTGAGGTTAACGACGACGAAGATGACGATGAAGATGGCAGCGCAGATGTAATCACATAATTTCTCTCTTATATCAATCTATGTTTAATTTTCTATATTAGAATAAAATCGACAATTAATAAATGGTTTTAAATGCAGGACGATGAGGATGATGATGAGTAAAGAAAAGGGGTTTGTCGGAATCACGAAGCATTTTCTAGAAATTATCGTACAACAGTTTCATCTGAACTAGTTTACCCTCTGATAAATAGTTTCTTCTTTTGCTTTTAATTTCGTATATTTTCTATTTTTTTTTTCTGGAGTAGGAAGAAAAAAAGAAATTAAAATAGCTCCGATCAGATGGAACTGTTTTACCAGTTTGGTTGATGTACCCCTTTTACGATATTTTCCTGCAGTAATGATAACCATCCTATTAGCTACACAGTTATGAGTTGTCGCTTTTATTTATCTTGGTCAAGTCTTCTCTTGATGATCTCTTTTGTTTTAATACGCTTTTATTTCCTGTCGATCATCCATTCAAGAAAAAATAAGGATTCCGAAGGAAATATCTAACTATAAAATTTATTAGAAATTTAAATATTTGTTAGTTTGTGTTTTGATTATTTTATGTGGTCATTATTTTTTTTATGGGAAAAGTTTCAAAAACACCAGTACAAAAATATTTCTAATGTTTATTTTAAGTATAAATAACTCATTTAAGATTTATTTATAATATAATACATACATCAAAATATTTGTACTTGAATTTTTTTTTCTTTTTCTTTTTTGCCTCATATTTAAAACAAAAAAACTATTTCATGAAAAAATATATATACTCGCTTAAATATGTGAATATTATTAGTTACCTTTTTTACTTTTGAAGACTAAAACTATTAAACAACTAGGTTTATTTGAAATAATAATTTTACTATGATATTAGGAATATTGTTTTTAATTTAAATACAACTTTAACTTCTACATTATATGAAATATTTTTTTTCTAAAAAATAAAAAAGGGAAAATGAATATCATTTCTTCCTTTTTCATATAATGCACAATCACTGGACGTTTTCTTATCTATTCAGCTTTAAATATGATGGAATTTTAATTAGCATTAATAAAGAAGATGCAGTGAACTGTTCATTATCCTGTTTTTTTTTTTTTTTCATTATTCTTTAAAAAAAATATATCTTTACAGTTTATAACTAATTAGATTTAGGAGTTATATTTATGTGTTACTTTAAGCATGAAACTATTAACATTTATTAGTCGCGTGATTTTCTGAGTTAATCTTTATGCAATTGAACGAGCATGTCAAACAAAATGTTGTCATTCTATAATTTCTTTTTCTATAATATAGTGTAAATATTTTAATTTTACAAAAAAATTGGTGTATTATATTATAAATAAATCTTAAATGAGTTATTTGTATTTAGAGGTAAACATTAGTGGTATTTTTGTATCTAAAATATAGAATTTGTCAGTGGTGCTTTTGAACCTTTTCCTTTATGAGGAGCACTCTTGTAGCCTGGGGCACGGATCCTAGGATCCGTGCCCCCGACCTGACCCGACCTGCGCATATATCCATGTCCTCAAATTTTTATTTTTTTTTACGTATTACAGATTTGTCTTATAGGTATTACAAACATGAACTAAAGCTATTGATACTTGAAAAGTATATGTGTGATACTTTTAGACTTGTTAGGTGGGCGCGCAACGTGGTCGTGTGCGGTGTGGGCACGCGGCATGTGCGTGCAGCGTGTGGGCGCGCGGTTTGGGAGGTATTACAGATTTGTCCTATAGATATTACAAACATGAAGTAAAAGGTATTTGATACTTGAAGAGTATATGTGTGATACCTTTAGACTTGTGAGGTGAGTACGACATAGAATTTTTTTTTTTTCCTTTTTTTATTGAAATGATAAAACTTTGTCAAAACACTGTTATTTTTTTATTTTTTGTATAGATATATCAACGAAAAATTATTGAGTATATGAAATTTAAGCAATTTATATTCCTAAAAACTTGTATGAGACCATGGGGGTGGGTGGTGTGGTACTTGAAGATTTGCTTTGATTACTTTTTGTATCTATCTGAATCAGAAACTGAATTTAGAATTGAGTTTAGGGAAAGTTTATATGTATCATGTAATTTAATTTTTATATTGTGAGAACATATTATTTGGTTGAATTTTAGGACTTTAATCAAGAATTAATAATAGAGTAAATTTTTTACTAATGAATAATTTGGAAACACATAATCTATCAATTACAAAAAATACTATTAAAATAATTAGCTTATAACCTTAAGTAAATTATTGTATAACCTTCATATATATATACACACACACACACATATATATATATATATATATATATATATATATATATATATATATATATATATAAAGAGGTCAAACTGTAACATATGTCAACTTATGGATAAATATTTTCTCATTTAAATTTATTTTAATCTTAACCATACACTTGTGTATTTATCGATTTATTAATTTTTATAATTATACAAATTTAATTCTTAATTAAAATGAAAATTCATCTTTCTTAAGCAACAGTTCGATAATATCCGCCTATATTCAATTGGATAAAAGTGAACATGGATGACGCAATGGGCTCCCCTAAACGTCTTCAAGCCAGTGGCATATTGAAGAATTTTTGAGGGTTTAGCTGTGGGTTCTGATGCAGGGTGGGAAATGCTTTTGAGGTGGAGTTCATCTTGGCTATGTTTGCCATGGAAAAAACGTTTGCAAATTGGTGGAGAAAGTTATGGCTTGAGTCGAATTCAGGTCATAAGATATATTTAATCTTTTGTTTACATTTTGTTTGAATGAATATTTATTTTGATATTTAAGATTTTAAATCTTCGAAATCGGAAATAGTCTCTGTTATATTCCTATTTTCAAAGAAACTGAACAGATTGTTTGGAGAAACTCGGGAGATTTTTTCTTTTTTTGAAATCTCCAAGCTTTGGTTAAGTTATGGAGATTCTTTAATCCCCAAATTGCTCCGACCATACTCATCCTTACAAGTTACGAGTATAATTCCATTAAATAGAATTTCATTATTCACAATTCAAACAGATTTTTACAAGTCAATGTATTTTTTAATGTTACGATACATATTAATTTATTAATTATAACTTATCCTCAAAAAGTGATATGATCCTTTTTTTTCCTTCTTTTTTCCTAATTGATCTTATAACTTTATAGTCATAAGTTCTGATAACTTGGAACAAATACAACATTTGTAAAATCCAAATTCTAAACTTGTAAATTTCACTGCCTAACCCTGTTAATAACTTTGAGGTAAATTGACTTAAATTTTGGTAGCATATTTGATTGTGGAATGTGGCAATTAAATCAACGAAAAATTATTGAAAAGCAGTTAGATGAATAAAATTTTAAAATCATGTATATTAAAATTATTGAAAACTAAGTAATAATTTTATTTTAATGTTTTTGTCTTGTAATTGATGATTTTGATTAGAGAAACTGTTGTGGGACCGATGCAAATTAATTAAGGTCAATCCATGTCTCATAAATCACAAAATAAAGATTACTTCATTAAAAATGAATTTTAGTTTTGATTTGTGGATAACAAATGTCAAAAAAATTTACCTTTTGTTATACAAGACTTTGTGATGTGATAATGGTTGAGTGTATGAAGCATATGCGAATATGGTATCTATTCCAAGGTTTTGGACATTGGTTGCGTGGGGTAACCTTTTGACTCATATCCCACCTTTAGTTGTTAAATATATATCTATTATGGCTTTCCCTTGTTTTTCATTGTCTTAGAGTTTGTCTTTCTTTCTTCAAATAATTAATTATTATTGACATCTAAAATGTTATGTGTGAACTCTAGTGTTTTTGTTTGTTTAAGTGGTTTTGGTGTGGAACTACTTCTTAACATCAAGTTGATCAATAAAGATGGTTTCAAATTGGGGTGAGACCTAGTTATATTAGTCTTTCTTTAATATCTTCATCACGTTTTTCTCAATAAAATAATGTTTAATATAATTTAAGTGCATAAATATTTATAGCTCAGTTATTATTTAGGATTAATATGAAAAGTGGTTAATAACTTAATATCAACCTACTATCTAAATTAATGCACTTTTTAAAGTAGGTGTCTAAATTCAAAAATATGTATAATTAACTAGTCATATTTTACGACTTTTCCATGTTGCTTCCCAAACTCAAATTTTGACATTTTCTGACCAAGACATATACCAGAAAAATCGAAAATGCAATCCACCTCCAGATATCAATAAAAAAAATGCATTAGTCATATGCCAAATGACCTGCATTCGAAGTCAAATTATAACCCCAAGTAGATTTCATCATTCCTGTTTAATTATAGTCTGAATTGTGTAAAAATCAATTTAGGCCTCTTTGTTTCATGGGTTTGGGCTGGTTTATGTAGAATATGAGATATTATGGGAATAAGATACTCTATTGATGTGGGTAAAACCCCAATATATACAAATACATAATTACAAGTATGGAAGGAATTGACTAAATCAAAACCTAGTCTAGAATATTCTAAAGAATATATTTACAATATTATATCATTTAATATGTGTTGGGTCCCAAGTGGTCAGAGGTTCAGAGGGGTGAATGAACCTCTATCAATTTTTCAAACTTTTCAAAAACATATAACTGAATAACAAGTTTCTGTCTCACTTGGAGAACAATATCCTGTCTCGAGTCAGCAACCTGGCCTTTGGCTGAATCAGGTTACTGTCTCGGTATTAGAATGCAACGCAACAGAGTAAACTTGATAGAGTTTCTAATGAAAACCAGTTTTTTTTTCCAAGTATGATTTTGCAACACGCGTTTTAACAGTATGCTTTATAAGAGATGCAACATAATAGATATGCAAGTAAAGCAATACAACAATTAAAATAATCAGTAAACACGTATGACTTATAATGGTTCGAAGGTGGTGTAATCCTTCTACGTCCACTCTACTCCTTCTCTGAGGAGGAACTTCGTTATGGTCAGTTTGTTTTACAAGACTCGTCTTTACAAACCTCTTTCAAAACAAATTATACCTACAAGAATCACAGATTCCTAGGTCTAAACCCACACAGGGTATACACACTCCCACACAGGAACACACTCCCACACAGAGAAAGATAGTCTACACAAGACTAATCAAACTTAGCAATGATATAATCCTATCAACTAAGTACACCAAATAAAACAACCTAGCACACACAACACAATGGTTAAAAGAAAATGTTTCTTCAACTAGTGAGAAACAGTCTTGATCTTTGAGAGTTCTATTGCTGTTGTAGACTGCTCCATGAAGGTTGGGTGGCTGAACATGTAACAGCTTGAGAAGCTTGGGAAGTATATGAGTTTCCTCTTGACTCTGTTCAGCAAATTTCTTCAATCAGCCACACCTTCTATTTATAAATCTTGCGAGTTTTAACCGTTGAGAAGTATCCGTTGAAGAGGGATCCTTCTCCCATTTGGGTTTAAGTTTTTATCTCCAAGATCTTCTCTATGGTCGCATTAAATGCATTTGAGCTGTTCCTGACATGAGCATTTAATGTGCCCACTATTTATTTTTGGACCTTTCTGACATTCCTGCTGACCTGTCAAGTTGGTATGGGTCCAAGGTTCAAGTTCATGCAACGGCTACTTGGAGTCAGTTAGCTTTATTTCTCTTTGCGCTGCATGCTCTTCCTGATACTGCCTGAGAGGGAGTAGTTCTTATCTTTTCAACAAGTCTGTTGGTTACTTCCTGCTCTTTCTGTAGATAGTGGGTCCTTCCTGCTTGCTACTCAGGATGTGGTTCCATGCTGCTTCCTGTTCCGTACCAGGATTCTATTTCAGATCAGCTTCCTGTTCCTGAAACCTGTAGTCAGCTTACTGTCGCTGTATACTGTTTTGCTACTTTGCTCTTTCAGCTTTCTTCTGTTGCTTGCATTTTGCTGCTTCCTGATTGCAGCATCCAGTATTCTGTATCAGCTTCCAGCTTCTTGTTCTTAGAAGATTCTCATATCTTCTAAGATTGGTTCTTCTTTTGTGCAGGTTTCTGCTCGAAGCTTTTCTGCTTTCTGTTTCTCTTTCAGCATGTTATCTACTTCTTGTAGTATCTTATCTGCTTCCTTATGCAGATACTTCCTTTCAGCTTGCTGTTTCCTACAGCTTGCTAACCCTCAGAAGACTTATTCCTGTTTTTTCTAAGGTTGGTTTTCCTTATTCCTTGGAAAACCATTTCATGATCCTATTCATTGACAGATAAGCTTATGATCATGTAATATGTGGAAACTTCTTTTAGCAACTTTCCTTATCTTATTATACGTCCTGTTTTGTTATGCATCCTGTTTGTCTCATCAAGATAATTACAGAAATATCCCAACAATATGCCCCCGTAAAATTGAAGTGACGTCGGGCATAGAAATTTTGGACCAAAGTAGGTTGAAATGGGAACGGGCTAGTGGTTTTGTGAGCACATCAACAAGTTGGTCAAGTGTGTTCACATGAACTACGGTGAACAAGCCTTTGGATGAGAGATCACGAATAAAATACAAATCTAAAGTAATATGTTTCATTCGAGAGTGCATGATCGGATGTAGTGCAAGACGAGTAGCCCCCAAATTGTCACACAAGAGATGGGGTGGAGAATGTAGAGAGAGACCAAGTTCTTTGAACAAATCAGAGATCTAGCTGACCTTAGAAGCAGTGGAGGCCAAAGCATGATATTCAGCTCCTGTGGAAGATCTAGCAACACCCTTCTGTTTACGTGATCGCCATGATATTGGATTCTGGCTAAGGAAAATAATATAAGCGGAGGTGGACTTGCCGTCAATAAGTGTCCTGCCATAATTAGAATCCAAGAAGGCCGTGAACTGGAGTGAGGTAGGTCGCTGCAACAGAAGACTATGTTGTAATGTGCCCTTTAAGTAACAAAAAAGGCACTTGACAGCAAGCCAATCGTCAAACATAGGAGAAGCCATGGTTTGGGCTAGACGGTTGACAGTAAAAGTCATATCCAGTCGAGTAATGGTGACATACTGGAGACCTCTAATAGCACTCTTATAGGCAGAAGAGTCAACATCGCCAGACACTGAGAGTACGGAGGAGGTAGACATAAGTGTAGTAACCGGCTTGGACCTGTCCATCTGAAACTAGCGTAATAGGTCCACCATGTACTTCTGTTGAGAAAAAAATAGACCATCCCAACACCTGATCATCTCAACTCCAAGGAAGTATGTGAGTGTATCGAGATCTTTTACTGCAAACTTGGACCCAAGATGAGATACAAGCCTCTCAAGAAGAGGGGCACTCGAGCCTGTTAAAATCATATCATCTACATAGATAAGTACGAACAAGCAGTCATTAGCACGACGATAGATAAATAGAGAAGTATCAGCAAGAGACTATGTGAACCCAAATGATAATAGAACAACACTCAATGTCTGATACCAGGCAAGAGGGGCTTGGCGCAAACTATACAATGACTTACGGAGACGACAAACATGATTGAGATGTGATTTGTCAATAAATCCCAGAGGTTGAACCATATAGAAAGAAGTGGAAAGATGCCCATGGAGGAAGACATTGCTAATGTCAAGCTGACGAAGATCCCACTTGTATATAGGGGCCAAAGTAAGAACAGTTCGAATAGTAACTGGTTTAACCACATGACTGAATATCTCTTGATAATCAACACCAAGGGCTGATGAAACCCCTTCACAATTAATCGTGCCTTAAAGCGATCGATAGAGCCATCTGGATGATGTTTGATCACAAACACCCATTTGCACCTAATAATATTTGACCCCGCAAGGAGAGAGACTAGATACCACGTGTCATGTTTCGATAATACCATGTATTCATTTGATATAACAGCCCTCTAACGAGCATCACGAAGAGCCTGAGTCACACAAGTAGGAGCAACTTCTGAATCGAGGGGGTGTTTAGTGGAACTATACACCTTTGGCGTGAAAATATTATTTTGACTCCTCATAACCATACCATGTGTACGAGTGGGAGGAGAAGGCGACAATTGAGGCAAGATGGGAGCAATCGGAGGAGCAGAAGACGGATCAGGCTCGGGGATAAATGCCAAAGTAGCCGGGGGAGTGGTTGGGGGCCGAGCCACCAGATCCAAGATATCTAAGATAAGAGAAAGAGCAGGTGTTGTGGTGGGACGGGATTGGTGTAAAGCAACAAAAGCTCATTCAGTAAAGCGAACATGACGGGATATATATATACGACCAGTGGTCATATCAAGACACCGATAAGCACTTTGGGAGGACGAGTACCCAACAAACATACATGGATGTGAATAAGGCTCCAGTTTGTGTGAGGCATACAGGCGGAGCCAAGGGTAGAAAATACAACCAAAAGTACGAAACTTTTTATAATCGGGTTTATGCTGGAATAAAGACTCAAATGGTGATATGTGATTCAAAATTGGGATGAGGAGTCGATTGATAAGATAAACCACAATCTGGAAAGCATAAGACCAAAAATCAACCGGTAGTCGAGCATAGTGTAGCAAGGCCTTGCCTGTTTTAACAACATGACGGGTTGACGTTCAACAACACCATTTTGCTCGGGAGTATGCGGGGTCGTGGTTAACCAAGAAATGACATGTGTAGAAAAATAAGACCGAAATGCCAATAATTCACCTCCATTATCACTGTAAAAAATTTTAATCGGAAAACTGAACTGACGTTCAACAATCGGGTAAAACTGTTCAAAAATAGACTTAACACAAGACTTATATACCAACGGAAAAATCCACATATATTTAGTGAAAGCATCAACAAGCAACAAGTAATACCGGAAGCCTCAACAGACGTAATAGTTGGACCCTAAACATCACCATAAACAAAATGCAACAGTTGCAAAACAATTAAAGAAGTATCCCCAAAAGGTAATTTATGAGTCTTACAGCAAAAACACGAGTCACACTTAAAATCTGACAAGCCAGATTTACTACGTAAGGGTAGTTTATTATGCGAAATAACAAATCTATTAATTCGTTGGGAAGGATGACCTAATCGAGCATGCCACATCCCAACATCAGTACGTAATCCAAGAGTTACAATATTCACAGCAGACTTTAAGTAATAAGCAGGAGGTTGCAAGTGATAAACCCCATTATTGCATTTTCCCATGGCCAGAGATGCCCCGTAACTCGATCCTTCATAATAAAAGAGTACGAAAAAAATTCCACAGATACCTTATTTGACCGAGTAAATTGATGCACTGACAATAAGTTTTGCTTAGCCCGCGGGACACACAACACATTATCCAATTGAAAAATACGATTAGGAAACTGAATGAGAGATGTACCAGTGTGGGATATAAGCATGGAGGAACCATCTGTAAGTTATACTTCGTCAGTACTATCGTACTCAGAGTGTAGCGATAAATTTCCTAGATCCGAAGTCAGATTATGAGAGGCCCCGGAGTCCAACATCCATGCATTAGGAGGTTGAAACTGTCCTGGAAAACGAGCAGAATTCACCATGGGAGGAAGACGACGACAAGACAGTGCACTATGTCCCTTATATTGGCAAATCTGACAAACAATAACATTATCAGAGGTATTATTATTTGAATGACCTTTATACTTGCCACCACCACCAGATTGTTGTTGTTTTCCTTTGTTCGATCCATCGGTCGAACGATTTTGGCCTGAAGATTTTGGATGAGAGTTCAAAGAGGTCCGATTCTGAGATTGGGCGTTGTTTGCAGAAATAACAAGACTGGCATCATTCTGCTCCAGCCGATTGATGAAACATTCATGAGCGACCAACATGTCGAGGAGATTTACAAAAGGGATGGAGTGGGGTTGGGCTCGAATCGAGACAATGATATCCCTGTATTTTGGGCTAAGGCCATTAATAACACAAATTGTAAAATCATCATCGGACATGGGCATATCAATCAAAGTCAACTCGTCAGCTTTCGATTTGAGTGAATGGAGAAACTCGATGATGGATTCATCCTTGATATGGGCACTCCCAAGGTCAGCCTTCAAGGTCATCACATGAGTCCTAGAACGACTAGCGAAGATGGAATGTAGTGTATTCCATGCCGTACGTGCGTCGGGAGCAGTGGAAGCGAACAGAGAGACCTCCTCGAAGAGAGACCCTATGATCGTTGCAATGATCAGTTGATCCTATTGAAACCAGCGGCAGAATTCTAGTATACCACGTGCTAGAGAAGTGACTTCGCCGGAGACATAGCCCTGCAAATCAAGTCCATTCAATATCGCAAGAATATGCGATCTCCACTGTGGAAAATTCTTGTGGGTGAGTTTCTGTATATGTTGCATGAATGTGGGAATTGTCACTAGTGGAGGAGGAAGAGTAGTAGTTTCAGTGGTATAAATATTAGACTGAGTCTCATCGTCGGACGACATGGCAGGAGAGAAAAGAAAGACGGTGAAAATTAGGTTTCGGCGGAAGAATTGGATCGTGGAGGATGATACCATGTATAATGAGATATTATGGGAATGAGATACTCTATTGATGTGGGTAAAACCCCAATATATATAGATACATAATTACAAGTATGGAAGGAATTGACTAAATCAAAACCTAGTCTAAAATATTCTAAAGAATATATTTACAATATTATATTATTTAATAGTTTAGAGATTTTACCTTACCAAAACCCATGTTTGGTTCATGTGTTTCAAATTTGATTATAATTTAGGTCCGATTTTGCTAAGTTGGTTTATCCCCCATTATTGGTGTGTTTATAAATCCACCAAATATGATGGGTTAATAAAACCATGATGAAGTCCAAAATAACATTTTTTTGTGAAAAAAGAATTTCATCTTCATTTTGTGAAATTGTTCCTAACTGGATGATGTACCTGTTGGAAGAAGCTCCCATGCGTGCTGAATGGTGGCTGTGATGGCTTCAAAATGTTTTAATTTTATCCCCGAATAGTTTGGATGATGACAATCAAATATGTTTTGTAGTAATTATCAATTGTGGTTTCATCAATTTAAAGTTTGTTCCTCAGACACATTTTTTTAAATCCATAATCATTTAAATCATACCATCAAATTCACTTTTGGTGAACAATACAATTCCACCATAATAAATAATATTAACAAATACATCAATAACTCAAACCAAACAGAGCCTTAGGGATTTGAACAATTTTTGTTCGATTCAAATTCAAATCAAAGAGAAAGTGTGAAATTGATTTAAAGTTATAATTTGGCTTCGAAAGAGGGTCATTTTGATGAATGATTCATGCATTTTGGTTGATGTTTGAAGATAGATTGTGTTTTCATGTTTTATGGTGGCTATTTTTTATCGGAAAATATGTCAAAAAATGAGTTTGGGTGCAAACGGAAATATTTGTCAAGTATGACTAGTGATCAAATTTTTTTTAAGTTTAGATACTCACCAGAAAAAAATGCAATAATTTCATTTAGCAAATTGATAGTAAATGTGTAAAAAATGTAACCTAAGATATAATTTTTTATTTTCAATTTGGAACCTAAAATTTTTTCTTTTTTCGTTGCATCGTAAAGTTATTGATTTTTCAAATTACAACCTAGGGCCACTTTCAGGCCATTTTCTAGCCAACTTCGAAATTATCATTCAATTTTTGCTCAAATTGAGTGAATCGAATATAAATCATAAAGTTGATTTGAGGTTTTTGTTTGGCTTTAATTGTGTTTGATTTGAAAATGAGGAGTGTTTTGCCTTACTTTTCCATATATATAGTCTAAAATAAATTGGGAAATTAAATTCAATTTGATCAAACATGTGATTGAAAAATGACCTTAGATTGCAATTTGAAAAAAAATCATAAATTTTATTGTGCAATCAAAAAGAATAAAAAATAAAAAGAGTTCGATTGAAGATTGAAAAGAAACATAATTCAGATGGCTTCTTTGATATTAACCTTTTTTATTTATGTTAGTATTGAACGGTCTGTAGGCTTTAATATAATTTGGTGATCAATTACAAAATTATTAACATATTTTATAGGCTATATGTATTATTAGGTTGATATATATATATATATATATATATATATATATATATATATGATATGTTATTGAAAGGTTTTTGAGTTCTTGAACTGTAAATTTAATTGAGTAGGTTTTTCATTAGATCGTCATATGAATCTCATTTCGTTAGACGGGTTGAACCAAGTTGATTTGGTTAAATAGTCGGACAATATCGATTAATGTTGAGTTAATGCAAATCCAAATTTAACAGTTTGGATATCAATGTTTAGATTTTGATAAGACAAACCATATTTGTAATAGGACTTTAGAGTACCAAATTTCTCACATTGTTTAATTGAAACTAGCTAGATTAGTTTTGAATCCTTAATATTTTAAGAAAAAAGAAGAGAAGAAGAAGACATGTTAAGACATTGCTGCAAGTTTTCGGGATCAACTGCAGTAAACTGCATGATAAAGAACTTGCTGCATACTGCAAGTAGCAGCTGTTGGAAGCAATCACTGAAGACTTATTGTACGAAGAACTAGAGTACAACAAATGAAGATTACAACAAAACCATTACCTACTGCATGACAAACACTAAACCTATAAAATGCCCTCAAGGGAGAACTCATACGAGAAAGTAATCAAAACCACTTTAAAATGCACTTATAGTATATTGGAAAATATTAAAACACTGTGCTAAAATATGCAAAATACTACGCTTATCATATTGTTTCTACCAGTTTTACATAAGAAAAAATAAAAAATATTCACTTGATAAAGGACATGCTTTTCTTTTACCCAAATCAGATGTAAATTGACATAAATATCCTTAAAATAGAGAATTTAAATTTTTAAAAAATCAAAAGCAAAATGGATCTCGATGATATAGCATGGAGATCTAAGATCTCAAAACTAATTAAATTACCTTCGGCAAGTTAGATCTTGATGGTACTTAGCTTCAAGATTGTTACTTACCGTCAAGATTATCTATTTCAAATTTTTTATGAGAAAACCTTAAATCTCGAACACACTCATCACCATTGAGATTGTAAATCATGATGCTACCATTTTTTGAAATCTTACACATAAAAGAATTTCGAAACATTACTAAAACACAAAAGTTAAAAATTATATAGAAAATGGACCGAAAGAGAAGATGGAAATAATTGAGATGTAAATGAGATATATGTCAGAGAGAATCGAGATGTGAGAGGATGGACATAGGAGAGAAAATTGTTTTGTACAAATTTCAAAAAGAGATAATAGAGATATCGACTTATTGAGTGAGATAACTAAAAGAATATTTACAATATTTAGAAAAAAAAATTATATGAAAAACTTGTTTCTTTTAAGCTGGGTAAAACCAAAACCTGTTTAATTATGTGTATTAAATTTGGCAAAAAAAACTTGTTTCTTTTAAAGTGGGTAAAAAAGCTTGTTTAATTATGATATTGGTAAAAAAAAAAAAACTTTGATAAAACTTGTTTATTTAATTATTTGGTATTGAGACTGTAAACGATGTCGTTTCTGCAAGTCTAAACACGATGCTAATATGGCAGCTTAATTTTTATCTAGGGTTCAATTTGCTTCATTTTTCCATCTCCGTAAAGCGTCGTTCGTTCGCATTTGGTTTCGGTTTTGATCTACGGAAAAGTTCAGGCCGCCGCCATGTACGGCCATAGAGGGTTAGTTGAACGATCTTGTTTTTCTTCTTTTTCTTTCTCTCAGTATCCTGGTTTATTGTATTTGATTCATCTTGGACAATTGGATTTGGTTTCTTCGACCTGTTTGGGTGTAATTATCTTATGCGTGTTGAGATTAAATATGTTTGTCGGTTTAATTAGGTCGACTTAACACTTCAACATCGATTCATATATTTGATGCTTCCGTGAGAAATGAAAAAAATTGTGCCTTTTACACATTTGCTTACAATCTAGGGCAGTCATTGTGCTATCATTTTTTTTTTAATTGGGAAGAAATTGTTTCTTGCAAATTCTTGTTCTACGTCAGCAAGTACAATCTATTCTGATGTATTTTAATTGTCATTTGGCTGTGAAATGTGTGTGTTCTTGAGATGAGGATTATTTGGTTGATGATTATGAAACACAATTTTTGTGATCTTCTGTTTTTTCTCTTTTAAATCTCCCTTGCCACTGGGTTAGACTAGCAGGTTAGAGTTTGAAAGGAAGTATTGAAAAAAATGAAAAAGTTCTTGGACATGAGTGCTATTTGTGAGATGAAAATCTGATTTCCATGAAATTGACAGTTCATCTTGCTAGCCATTCTAGAGAATAAATGTTTATAGTTATTTCTGTGATTTCGGAGCTACTTCTGGGATAGCATATTTCTGTGATTATGCTGATTACACTGTAGAATTTGAATACATAATGATGTTCAACTTTCAATGATTTTTTTTTTTTTCCGGGGGTTGTTATCTTTATCTAAGTAGGTAATCTTTTGAATGGATCACTTCACTCCTGGTTTTTGTTGTTTTTGATTTGCATTGTTTTTTCAATAAGAATCTATCTCCAACTGGGTTTATGATATATGAATAAAGTGCCTTTAAGTACAATAAAAAAAAACTAGAATATAGGAGAAATAAATGGGCTGGGATTGGCTTTATTAACAAGGTTGAGTGGGGGATTTTTCCTTCCTTGGGTGTGAATAATGAAGGTCATTGTTTGGGAGCGGGGGGGTTTCGGACGGGTACGAGATCGGCTCAAAGAGACCAAGATTGATGGAATCAAATCCCTACTTCGCAGTGAGCAGCAGTTCGAGCAGTTATCAACAGTATGGCTATGGCAGGAGGTACCAGCCATCTGCCTTTCCTGTGGTTCGTTTAAGGGGCCTTCCCTTCAACTGCACAGATGTCGACATTTTCAAGTTCTTTGATGGGCTGGACATTGTCGATGTCTTCTTGGTGAACAAGGACGGGAGGTTCTCTGGAGAAGCGTTTGTAGTCTTTGCAGGTCATATGCAGGCCGAGCTTGCACTTCAGAGGGATCGACAGAACATAGGAAGGCGATACGTTGAGGTATTTAGGTGCAAGAAGCAGGAGTATTACAACGCTATAGCTGCTGAGGTGCGTGAAGGAGCTTATGGCAGCGTTGACACTCGTGGGTCCTCACCTGTCGCGCGACGTAAAAGGTCTCCAGACAAAGATAACATGGAGTACACCGAGATCTTGAAGCTTCGTGGCCTCCCATACTCGGTAAAAAAGTCAGAAATTGTGAAATTCTTTGGAGACTTTGATGTGACAGAGGACAAGATTCAGATTGCGTGCCGGCCTGATGGGAAAGCTACTGGAGAGGCGTATGCGGAATTTGCTTCACCTGATGAGGCTAGAAAAGCCATGTGCAAGGACAAGATGCTGATTGGATCAAGGTATGTGGAACTCTTTCCTTCAACACCAGATGAAGCCAGACAAGCTGCATCAAGATCACGACATTAGGATGAGGGTGAGTTCTACCTTTTCTAATCAAGAATATGAATCTTTTCTCATTTTCTTTCTATTCTGTGTGATGTTAGCTGAGCTTTTCGAAAAAGAAATCTGTATGTTGCATTTTTTCTCTGTTCTGATGCTAGGAGAGTATTATTGGGTTCTTGAAAATCATAAACTCAGAACTTGTTGGTTTGTAGTGGAGCTAGTTTGTCGAAACATGCCTATGAATATGATGTTCTCTAATGAGATGTTCTTGAACCTTGTGGTTTCCTCATTGCAAAACATTGATCTCAAAACGAATCAGGTAATGAACGTGGTTAGTGTTTTGATGTTTGGATGACCAATAAATACTACTTGAATGCAATAGGTTTTTTTTTTCTTTATCATTGGTCCTGAAGCCTGAAATGCTTTCTGTTATTTTGTTAAGAGAAAGGTTTATTTGTTTGAATTATCAAGTTGGGTGTATTAAGATAGTTTGCTGAAAGATTTTACCTAGTGACTTGCTGAAAGATTTTACCTAGTGACTGGAACCAACTGCGCGAAAAGGGATTTTCAACTCTAAAGTTGTGTTTGGAATTTGGATTGAAGGATTTGATAAAGGATTTGAAAATCGCAATAGTTAATTAAGTTTGGATTTATATGGATTTGAAATCGATTATTTTCACTTTGAACTGATTTTTGAGCATTTGAGTAGATTTTGAATAATTAGAGGATTGAAATATAATAATTTCAAGTCACTTAATCTAAACACAACCCAACTGCTTTTAAATGTGTTTTATCTATGAAGGATAGTATCAGAAAGATGGGTTAAAATTATTTTGTCTCATAACTATAGTGTTTTCCATTTTGATATCATAATAAATATGATCTCTTCTATAGAACCTCAATTTAAAAAAATTGTCCGATTTGAGTCAACTTTTGTTCGGAAAATTCTAATTTCATTGAAAAATGTCACGTGAGATGCATGTAATCCTTCGTTTGGGATTTTTGGTGACTTCAGTGATGTTAGTGAACATGATTTTTTTTTATTGGTCAATCGCAATAAAAAATTAAAAAAAAAAACTAATTTACACATCATAATATTAAATCCAAATCATTAAAAATATTTATGAAAAAATACCACATCATTAAAAAAAATCTTTTGAAAATGAAAAATCTGAAATTCATGATTCTAAGAGACGAGCAGTTTGACTTGTTTTTTACAAACAGGTGAAGAATATTCACAATTTGTTGTGGAAGCGTGACCTTCCACAATTGTTTAAATTTGAAAGAAGATGAGAAGAGAAGTGATATAGTGTGACCTTCCACAATCATTTAAATTTGTAAGAATATGAAAAAGTGAAGCGTTTTAAAATTGGATAAATTCTTAAATTGTGGAATTAAATTAAAAATCGTGATAATTATGAGATATAAATTAAAAGACACTACAATTATTAGATGAAAAATGATTTTAATTTCGGATGGTTTTTTTAGTTTTATTATTATTAGTATTATTATTATTTTATCAAAAAAAAAAACATATGTTCTAGAGATGCGATGTAAATTTACAGACACAAAGGATCTATAAATTACTGGTACTTATTTGCAAATTCTATAACACAAATTTTCGTTATTCATTTTCATCTTCTTAGCGTCATTGATTTATTATTTTGAATAATTTGTCGCAATTGTAACCCTTTCTTTGTACCTTGAGACAGATTTTCAGATTTACCCTATTTGTGGCAGAGTAGCACTTCTGTACACCTGATGCACACATGCACTTGGGTCGGGTTTGGGTTGACCCGGATCCATGCATTTATCTTTTTTTTTTTTTTAGCCTTGACATTTATGTTATGTTAGTCATACCTTTATATTATATTAGTCATACATTTATGTCAAGATATCATATTTTTATTTAATACTTTTAACCCTAAAAAAATCCTAATTTCGCCACAATTTGTACATGTTTACCTTTATGTGATAATACTTACCTTTATGTGATAATATTTATACCTATATGTGATATTGTCACGCCCCAAAATATTTTCACATTTTATCAGAGTTTTCACATGGGCGTGAAGATGGAAAAAAGCAAGGGACACTTATCACAATCAGAAAGAATGAGTAAGGAGCAACAAAAGAAAGGGGTAAGGGACGAAGTGAATCTTTCACTTATCAATAATCGGCCTCTGCCGATAACAATCGATCTCACTACCGACATATAACATCATACGCAGCGGAATCATTCTTCAGGATCTCACATCCTTATATGTATCAAAATATTTACAAAACCCGAATATCATAAACATGGTTTGATAAAGTTTGTGTTACATCATTCTAATCATGCGAATATAAAAGATAGCACCATCTCTCTCTCCATCTAGGGTTCCTCTTGTTCATCGTCGCCTGTAGTGTGAGTATAGATTAAGGGGTGAGTGCGTTGAATACACTCGTGGGGATACTTTCCAAAGTTTTAACATTATTAAGTCGATCACGTATTAAACAGTTATAATAATTCAACACATATAATACAAAATATATAACTCGATTCATAAACGGACACACAACCCATGACTCACCAATGACATGCAGCCTAATGGACACTCAGCCCAACCCTATCACACTATCGTAAAATAAACACAGTATATAGAGTTCAACAGTTTATCAGTTTATCGGTCACGCAAACAATTATCGATCACGCAGACTATTAGAAATGGCAAGGGACGAATAAGTGTGGGATTCCCCCGTCTTATCCTATTTAACGGTCTCACTTCCGTTGGTGCATTTCAAGAGGACCACCAAACCTCAACAGAGTAGTAGAAAATAGCAGGGGACGAACAGAGTGGACCTCGATCCTTTCACAGTTATATGGCACAGCAATTATAATCACAACACTTAGTATTCCTCAGTCATGTATTTAATAGGGAAAACAGTAAACAAATAAAGAGATAGAAATTACCCCCACCTTGTTCGGTGGTTACCACGTGAGTAGCGTGTCTCAAACCTCGTGCCTCAAAGTTCAATCCAACTGATAGCCTACATACGTTACAGTATTCTTAGATCCTTAATAATGTATAAATAAAACTATAAACGTTGCTGGCGGAAAAATGATCGTTAACGATGCGGCGGATCGAGAGATCTAAAGATTGGGATTGAGGAGACGAGGGTGAAAGTTCAGCTTAATAGGCTGAGATGAAAGAGGGTTTGATTAGGGTCGCAACAAAAAAAGAATGAGCTCAATCAGAGTTGAAACGAGCTCAAACAGAGCGTTTTAAGATCGATGGGTATTTCCCGGCATCTGCCCTACTGCGCACAGTCATTCCCTCCCGGGCACGACCGTGCCCACCGCGCACGACCGTGCACGATCGTCTAGTAGCTCCTCCCGGCGCGCGCGCGACCGTGCACCTGAAAATGGAGCTTTTTACCGGTGACCTTCCATCACCGGCCACCACCTCCAGGTTTGCCGGAAACCTTGCACCACCGGCTACCACCTCCGGCCATCCCTTGTCGGATTCCGGCATGAATAGTGCGTGAAAAATACGCCGCAAAACCCTTTGATGTCACGTATACAAAAACCAACACCTACCAACCAAACTCCGGCCGGTGACTTCCAGTCGCCGGCGACCACCCCCAGCCACTTTGGACACCGGCCGGCGACTTCCAGTCGCCGGCAACCCTCCAATTCCGGCCACCATCACAACAACCACCCATATATATACACACGCATGTAAAATATATACACACACACACATCAAACAGCCTTGGCCGGCGGCCACCTACCGCCGGCCACCACCACCATGACCTCGCCAGTGCATCACCAGCGCCGGCCCACCAGGTTCTACACGGCGGCGCCACCAGCGCCGTCCCCAACAGCAACCAACATGCAACACACACTAGCACACCCTCACAACACACACACATGCATGTTTTCATACATATACCTACTGTCCATCTCCGGCGCCGCCACCCACGGCGGCGCCGACCCTCCAGCTCGGCACCCTTACCTCCAGCGAACCTCCGGCAGCTTCTCCGGCGATTGCTCCGGCGAGAGGAAGAGGAGAGAGAGAAAAATCAGAGGAGAGAGAAAGGGTGGGAGGGTTAGGGTTTGGGGTTGTTTTTCGCCATTTTCCGGTGAACGAGAAATCGAAATTGAAATCCGAGACATGTTTTAGACTCGTCTCGTCGAGACCTACATCGTGTGTGAAAATCGGCCGAAACCGACAACTTTGAAATTTTCCGGCGATCGTCGGTGGCAGCGTTGGAGGCCGAAAAAGAAACGAGAGAGAGAAGAGAGACTTACGTGTTTTCGTCGCTTTTGGCTCGTTCGAAGAAAGGGTGAAAAATGAATCTGAGGAGCTCTTATTTATAGAAATCCGGAAAGTTACTATTCATCCAAAATATCTCGTTTCACTATTCATCGGTTGAAAAAGTCTCCGTTACTACTCACGTAAATATCTTCATTTTACTATTCACCGAAAATATCTTCTGATATTTCCGAAACCTCGTGGTTTGCCCTTTTTATCGCCGTTCGAGCTACGGGTCTCCGATTGACCCCTAGTTCGTTTCTATCTTCTCGTTTTCTCGATACGCATCCAATGGTATAGAAATAGTCTATATACCATGTCCAATAAAATTATCCATCTAAAACGTGCATTAAACACGTATCTGAAACACACGTAATAAATTAAACAATCAAAGCATACGCATATAATTATTAAGTCACGTGTTTAAAATTTAATTAATCATTTATGATCGTTTTTGATCCGGGGCGCTACAGATATTACTTATACCTTTATATCAACATAGTCATACATTTATGTAATATATAAAAGTACAACTAACATAACTAAAATGTATATCTAACATAACTAAAATGTAGGACTGTTATAACTAAAATGAATGAAAGGTTAATATGTCTGTCTAAAAAAAATATTAAGGTACAACTAGCCTTATAAAAGGTAAGATTAGCATAACTAAAATGTATGACTAACACTACTAAAAGGTATAGTTAACATAACATAAAAGTTTGGCACCTGAAGACATGTTTGGATGGATTTTGTCCGCGACCTGATGGCGCGTACTGGCGCGTGGCGGACCAGGTCGATTTGAGTGCACGAATTTAGGGTCCATACATCAGGTGTACATATTTTTTTATCTTTGTGGTATTGTTGCATTATTGTAGAAACATCCAATTTTGAGTGTTTTCTTGATTCGATTAATTTGTCACAATTGTAACACTTTCTTTGCACATTGAGAGAGATTTTTCAGACTAACCCCATTTGCTATATTGTTGTATTATTAGAGAAACATCTTTTAAAATCTAACTATTTTTCTTGCCTCTCGAAGTTCATTTTAAATTCCTATTTCCTTTACATTCTACATTTCCAACCAAACTATGTTTCCTTGAAACTATTGAGTTACATCTATATTCATTTTTTCATGTAACTATTTCATCAGTTTATCTAATTAAACATGGATTAGATTAAATTTGAGCTTGGATTTAATAGTATTGCCATTTATTTTATTATCTTAATTATTGTGCCATTAAACATGGATTAAATTAAATTTGAGCTTGGATTAATTAGTATTGCCATTTATTTTATTATCTTAATTATTGTGCCATACTGAATTTGTTCATGTTATCTGTAATTTTCTTAAAATTTGCGGATATAATATTTTATTTGTTGTGAAACTACGTGTATCTATTGCTGCAAATTAATATATGGTGTATTTGAAAATAACTCAAATAGGAAAGTCTGATGTAAGAGTTTGACTCTTTCTACGTAAGATGAAATTGCCCTATATTCACTGTTTTACGGTTTATGACAAACGTCCTCAAAATACAACTTACAAAAATTTTCCGGTGAACGAAAACGATATTTGGAATTTTCTAAGACAAGAGATGAGAAGACTACACTCACTAGAATGCTAATAATGCAAGTTGTAGTGGAGTGAATGAAATGATTGAATGTGAGGTCTATTTATAAAAGTTGAAGAGATGTAGTGTCTTTCCATAATAGACAACTTTTAATTTGAAATGATGTCTTTTCATAATTTAGACACCTTTTGGTTTAAATTGAAGTTTTTACATTATTAGACATCTTTTGGTATGAATAGTGTGTCTCACAATGTTTCAGATTAGTTGCATCCCTTTACTTTGGGTTGTATTAATTCAAACTCACATTTTTTCACAACTTCACACATATTCAAACCTTCATACCTTTTCAATTTAAGTTGTCAACTTCAAACACTAAGTTCCCATTCATTCGAAATTGAATTTGAGAAAGTAAATACTTTAAATTTATCTACTCAAAACATAGATTTCAAATTTGCAAATTGCTTTCGTTTTTAACAAAAAAAACACTATGAAAAAATTGGTCAACATCAACTAATCCAAACCAATTTCTAACAATCCCCCATATGAATGAAAGTTAATGCATATGTGAATACAGATACTTTAGGAAGTTCCGGCGAATTGCTATTGAATCAAGATAGGTAGGCTTCGGCTTTGAACCTTCCTTAAGTCTTCAAATGTGTTTAATAATAATACTACTACTAATGAGCATTTTTTTGGATGGGACCAAAGACACCCCATCATTTTCTAAGCACATCACAATTCATATATTTTTCAATTAAAAAAAATTAAAAAATAAATAATACCAATTTTACCCTTTAGGTCAAACTCTACTAGCTCCGTTCTGCTAGGCCGAGCATACTTCTTAAGTGTTCGACTATGATGGTCGAACGTGCTTTTACATGTTCGGCCAACCAGGATCGAATGAAATTGCTCGGGTTTGATCGATATTTTGTATTTTTTCATATGATTTTTATACATTTAACAAATTCATGGAATGTTCGTCAATATGTTGGCATTATTTTTCTCAAGATATTAACAAATTTAACACTAAAGAAGCAATAAAAATGAAAAAATAGAGAAATGGAAGAAGAAGAGGGAGACTAGGGTTTCATTTTTTTTGTTTTTCTTTTTTTCTTAAAGGGTAAAATTGATATTTTTCATTTTTTTTAATTGAAATATTTTTAATTGGGGTGTGCTTAGAAAAGGGTGGGGTGCCTTTAGTCCCACCTTTTTTATTCAAATTTTTTTGGAATAAATAGAATATATATTTAATCTAATAATTTTTTTTTGTTTGAATGCAATAGAAAGTTGTTTGAGACATTCTAAATTTTATTTAAATATTATTTTCAAACTTGAAATTTATTTAAAAATATGAAAATAAATATAAATTTTAACTATTAGTTCAAATATGAAATAACTATAATTCTATTACACAAATGGATTTAAAAGGGTAAACTAAATTTAGTGCAAAAAATTCATGAATATACCATTACATTATTTTATTAAAAACTAAAATTAATTGATATTATATGACAAACTATGTAATGCACTAGAGAAAATACTAATTATCTAAGGAGAAAAGAAAATATTTATATAAGTAACGAAAATATTAAAATGTTTCCCATAAACAATTTTTAACATGCACATCGATGATGAGTAATTATTATATCCTATGAAATTATAAAAAATGAAATTAATAAATATACAAGATATTTAACACAAATTAATATGGTAAGTAGACTATATATAAGTAAAGGGCCCGACTATACACACCCCACTATCTTTTAAACACACCCTAAAAAATTAAATATGAATGAAATTATTTAGACAAAGACAATTATACCCTTACTAATAATTTAAAAAAACAACAAACAATATCTAATATAAATTCTAAACACACCCCTCTTAACTAATTACTAAACACACCTCATTTGACACACCTATATACATTACACACATTCTTCTTCTTCTTCTTCTTCTTCTTCTTCTTCTTCTTCTTCATCTCCTTCTCCTTCTTCTTCTTCCTCCTTCTCCTCATTATCTTCTTCTTTAAACTCCATTAACACTTAAAAAACAAACCTAAAACCCTAATCTCATTTCTCTAGTTAGTCAAAAAATATTATGGAGCAAGAAAGAACATATGAGATGGGCAATGTAAGTTCTTAAATTTTATTCTACCGATTTATTTTTTATATCGTGTAAAAAAAATTCTGTGAAAATCGCGATCGGTCAATACAGGCTGAACAGAAGGAAGTACGTTCGGCCTGCATCGGTCGAACACAAGGTGGTAGGTTCGGCTTGCATTGGTTGAACACATTTGAGTTTGTTCGGCCATTATTGGCTGAATAATGTAGTATAAGTTCGGTCAGTGATGGTTGAACTTTATTACAAATGTTCGGTTAATGTTGGTCGAACATGAGTTTTTTATAAAGTGTTTTGTTTTTTTATCAATGTATTTACTTGTACATCTCATATATTATAGGAAAACGATTCAAATGAAACTGAAATGAGCATTATCAACGTAATAGATGAATTGAACATTATCAATCCGATGTATGAGCAAATAGATTTTTCAGAAGAATTTAGAATGAATGAAGTATTTGATAATCATGAAGTGTTGGTCAATTGGGTAGCTAGGGTTGGGATTCGTCTTAACATGACCGTGTTGGTTAGACAATCGGATATTGGAGATAGTGGTAGGTGAGTTCAGGTATTTTTGGATTGTGAGCGTGGTGGTAAGTATCGTCCACCTAAAATAAAAGTTGCTAGAGACAGTTCTATTGATATCGAAAAGAAAACTCTAAAAGGACAACTTACTAACATTAAAAAGTGTGAGTGTCCTTTTATGTTGAAAGGAGTGTAGATGAAAGAGATTGGATAATGGTGCTTATAAGTTGTATGTGGATCACATAATCACCCAATGAGTTGAATTTGGTCGGACACTCATTTGCAGGTCGACTAACTTCTGTTGAAGATCAACTTGTGTGCAACTTGTCCATTAACATTACCAAACCAAAAAGACATATTGAGCAAGGTGAAACTTTATTTTCCGGAGAATAAGTCGACATTAAAGACAATTTACTGTTAGGGATATATTGAAAAGTATGCTTTTAATGCTACTTTGTATATAAATTGATTCTTGCTTTTATGAGAATAAATCTTTTATCACTATTTGCATTAAATATTATGAATGTTATTTACTTAGATGCATATATGTTCAATGGACTTTACATTGTAGACAATGTGGTGTGTAAAAGATCACAGAAGATCACATTGTCAGATTCTTGTAATAAATATACTAAAATTCATAACTTAGATGAAATTGAACAATCTGTTGGTAGAAGTTGAAGTATAAGGCTCGGATTGGTTTGTCTTGACCAAGAGATTACACTAGTACATTTGATGTGCTGAATAAGACCTACAGTGAGATAATTCTTCTAGACTGACTTGGAAAGAAGAATTAGGTCTCAGTGGTTATTGATTTCTTAATTTTTGTCACTTAATTGGGATTGTATATAATTGATATTGCTTTGATTTGTCATGGGTAAAGGATCAATAGGATTCAATACTTTGTACTTTGGGCAATATTATTAATTATATGACAAATTGCTAAATTAATACAGAAAATCGTGTCTTGATACGTCAAGTTGATAATGTCCTCTTGGTGGGCTCAGTACGTTTATCAAATCAAATTTGGCCAGTGGATTAATTTCCGATATGATAATAAAGTTGAGTTGTCTTTCCCCAAGGAATAAAAGATATTAATTAACTAAAGCATTCAGTAGCTTAAATTAATTAATGGACATTGGATCTTAAACACGAAAAATAATAACCGGGAGCCATATTTCATAATATGGGTTAGGATGGATAGTGCAATATTAATTCTATAGTGGAATGAATTAATATTAATGAGCTAGAATAATATTGTGGCTCAATATTTGTTTCTAGACCCTTTGAGAGGTCCAATCATAATTCTCCTAAAGGCCCCTTGAGTAGCCCAATAAAAGCCCATCTAACAAAGGTGATTAAAAGATAAGAATTCATTATTGTTGCTATATACGAGGAGATCAAATCTTTCCAAATATTTTTGCTAAATACGTGGAGATCAAATCTTTCCATATATTGATGCAAGATATGAGGAGATCAAATCTTGAGGATATATTTCTTCTCCTCCAAGCTTGTAATTTTTGGCCACTTTATCTATAAATAGGGGCTGATTTTTCAGCCCCAAGAGAGATATACGAGAGTACTGTTTGATACAAGAGCAACAAAAGTGAGAAATTAATTCTTCCTAAAAGAGTTAAAGAGTTCGTATGATTACCCATTGAATCTACAAGCTTGGATTTTGGGAATACTCAAGGTGTTTGGGTTGAAGCTACTAATCTTCTCAACGACGTCTCTCCGATCAAGAGGTAAATACATATCCCTTAGTTCCGCATGTTTAGGGCTTTGTATGATTTACTGTTTTCTCAAAGCATGATTTGTTTGATTTAATTTTGTTTTAAATCATACGTTTAGATTTATGATATTTCTAATTTAATTTACACCCAAATAGATCCATGCTAGATCCCCAACATTTACTATGCTCAACAAAAGCATAGAGTTGTCGAGCATGGAGGCCGTACTCAAATGCAATTTTTATTGGAAAAATTGAAAATGGAGAACCACTACTACTTGGATAGGAGATGTGGACAAACAGATAGTGTTACAGATCTTTTTTATACTCATCCAACATCTGTTGAGTTGTTACGTGTATTTTCAAACGTGCTATTGATGGATTGTACCTATAAGATCAATAGGTATAAAATGCCACTTTTGGAAGTGGTTGGTGTCACTTCCACAAATGTAACTTTCTCGATCGTGTGTGTATATATCCCACGAGTACGAGGAAAACTACAGATGGACGCTTAGTACATTGAAAGGATTAATGTACGACGGAAGCTTACCAAAGGTGATTGTAACCGATTGCGAGCTTACACTCATAAATGTTATAAGTGTTACGTTCCCCAACTCCACACACTTGATAAGTCGGTGACATATCAAAAAAAATATCTTGGGCGAATGTATATAAATTTTTTCGGGTGAGGATGAACCCAGGTTCAATGAGTTACATAGGAGACTTCAAGCTGACTACCATGATCATTCTAAGGCTGTTACTTATACCATGAAGAATTGGATCGAGCCGTACAAAGAGAGGTTTGTCTCATGTTAGACTCACAATATCATGCATTTTGATAACATGACGACAAACATGTAACGTTTACATATATTAATATATGCACTATTATTTTTTATTTTATTTATATTAGAAGTTATTTGACTTAAGTATTTGTGTACTCATAGGGCCGAGAGTGCACATGCCAAGCTCAAAAAATAATTGGGCACCAGTGAATCGAATTTTGAGATATCATGGAAAATAATACATCACCTACTCATCACGTCATATACTCATGAGAAGGCCTCTTTTGAACAAAGTCTTAATGTGGCACCACATCGTTATGCTTCTCCTCTGTTCAAGAACATTTGAGGATTAGTGTCGCATCATGTCCTTGGTAAGATGTTTGACGAGATGAGTCGAGAGGCCAATCTGAGTTATCGATACAAGAATGCTAAAACAGCTGTTCCTCCCCAAGTATAATCGTGGACACGACCTAAATGCTCTAACATTCTGAGAATCTTAGTGTCAACCCTTGTTTTAGTCTTATCTACAAATAAACTGCATGCCAAGATAAACTAAAGATATGCACGAGTAGCACATTGTAGTTTCTGTCAATCCTGAGATGTTGTATCTCATTCAAACTGAGATCGAGATCATTCCAATCTGACAGAGCTTCCTTTAAGCCTAGAAAGAGCTTTAGTTGCCACTGCCTCAAACACTCCCAACAACCTAAAAATCAATTGTGTTGCTCCCTTAGGTCTGCTCTTATCCTTAGGTAACATGACTGAGTGTCCACTAACAGGAAGTCCAGTGAGACAAAATATGTCATCCAACGTAATAGTCATCTCACCAAATGACATATGAAAAATGTTGGTCTCTGGTTACCAACGTTCAACGAATGCACATATAAGATTCTTGTTTGACATCTTTTAAGAAATCCACCTTAAGTTTGGGATCGTTGAACGTTCTAGTATCCTCTTGAACTTCGGATTTAGATTTTCGAACATCTAAGTCTCCATCTTGGTGGTGTGGCACACACACTTGAGTATGTTTCTTTTTACTCCATTCCAAATAGCATATGCACTATGTGTTTTGAAGTTTGGAATCAAGTAGGGATCAATGGGTCCATCGGGACAAGGACCCATAAAAACATCATCTTCTCATCATCGTCCTCTTTTTGTGCCACTTCTTCGTCAAATGGTTCTTCTTCCACTTGTGTTGTATCCTCCCCTACGTACTCAGTTATGGGAAGAGAAGAAAAAGCCAATGGTTCTTCGGTCGTATTCTCTTCGGCCCGACTTCTTCTAGCCAAAGCAGTAGGTCTTGTTCTCCTCGAGTAAACAACATCTTTTCCTGCAATTTATCAAAATAAAGTAAATGACGTGATCAATAGTTTACATATGACATAACATGGAAACAATCACTGTTCGGCCAATATCAGTCAAACACAGTCACAAATGTTCGGTCAATATTCGAACAAAACAACTACTGTTCAAACATAATTCGAACAAAGTTCAACATGTTCGGCTGGAGGCCGAACACATACATATGCATTCGGCCATTGGTTGAATAATTTTCATTTTGTTCGGCTAGTAGTCGAACACAATCATTTTGGTTCGGCCATTGGTCAAACACTTTACATTTTGTTCGACCATTGGTCGAACACTCTAAAATCCATTCGGCTGACCAGGACCAAACGGAATCTGTCCAAATTCAAAATTGTAACACGTGATTCATCTTTTTTTTTTGAAATTTTATCAACATATAACATGTCTTCCATAAAAAAAATCCCTCATAAACATGATTCCTAAAAAAATTAAATTCTATTTCAAACAACAATAAACAAATTTAACATAAGAAGTTCATATTCTATCTAAAAAAACAAAATATGAACTTTGCTTACTTGGAACTTCATTTTCTTGGTAGGGATTCATTGTAGACTCTCAAATGTGAAATCGAACTCCTCAAAACTTGTTCAGACTAACACTGCAATCGAATTAATTTCCTCAAATTTAGGTTAGGGTTTGGTTAGAGTTAGAGTTCTTCTTTCTTATTTTTTTCTTCAAATTGGGGGTGAAAATGATAATTGGGGTGCAGGGATGATGTTGGAGTGTGGTTAGGAAATTATTTAGTTTTGTATTTTATTTTAATATTTTTTATATAAATGATATTTTTATGGGCCCGACTATCCACACCCTAGAAACTTTCAAACACACCCCACAAAAATAAATATAAATGAAATGATTTAGACAAAGATAATTATACCCTTACTAATAATTTAAAAAATAATAATCAATAAATAATGTAAATCACTAAACACACCCCTCAATACTAAATCACTAAACACACCCCATTTGACATACCCATATATATTACACACCTTCTTCTTCTTCCTCACTACTTTTATCCTCCAAATCCATTAACACTCAACAAACATACCTAAAACCCTTAACTCATTCCTCAAGTTACTAAAAAAACATCATGGATCAAGAAAGAACACATGAGATGGATAATGTAAGTTGTTTAGATACTTTTTACTGATTGTTTTTTTATATTTTGTGTTCAAAAATAATTCTACGAAAATCGTGATTGGCCATTACAAGCCGAACAAATTGAGGTACATTCGACCTGGAATGGCTTAACAATATGATGTGTGTTCGGCCATTGCTGGTCGAACAGAATACAATCTGTTCGACTTGTAGTGGCCGAATAGAAGCTTTTTGTTCGACTATCATTGGCTGAATAGTAAGTATTGGGTTCGGTCAATGTTGGTCGAATAGTATATTTTTTTTAAATTGTTTTGTTTTTTTATCAATATATTTACTTGTACATTTCGTATATTATAGGAAATTGATTCAAATGAATCTCGAATGAGCATTATCAACGTACCGGATGAATTGAACGTTATCAATTCAATATATGAACAAATAGATTTTTTAAAAGAATTTAGAACGAATGAAGTATTTGATAATCGTGAAGCGTTGGTCAATTAGACAACTAGGGTTGGAATTCATCTTAACATGGTCATGTTGGTTAGACGATCGGATAGTGGAGATAGTGGAAGACAAACTCGGGTATTTTTAGTTTGTGAGCTTGGTGGTAAATGTCGTCCACCGAAAATAAAAGTTACAGTAGGCACGTTTGCTGATATTGAAAAGAAGACGTCAAAAGGACAACATACTGGCACTAAGAAGTGTGAGTATCCTTTTATGTTGACAGGAGTGCAGTTGAAAGAGACTGGACAATGGTGCTTTTTGGTTGTATGTGGATCTCATAGTCACCCAATGGGGTTGAATTTAGTTGGACACTCATTTGTAGGTCGACTAACGTCTGTTGAAGATCAACTTGTGCATGACTTGTCCATGAACAATACGAAACCAAAAGACATATTGAGCATGATGAAACTTTCTTTTCCCGAGAATGAGTCGACATTGAAGACCATTTACAATGCTTGACAAAAGCATAGAGTTGTCGAGCATGGAGACCGTACTCAAATGTAATTTTTGTTGGGAAAATTGGAGATGGAGAACTACTACTACTTAGCAAGGAGATGTGGGCAAACAGATAGTATTACTGATCTTTTTTATGCTCATCCGACATCTGTTGAGTTGTTACGTGTATTTCCAAACGTGCTATTGATGGATTGTACCTATAAGACTAATATGTATAGAATGCCACTTTTGGAAGTAGTTGGTGTCACTTCTGCAAACGTAACTTTCTCAGTTGCGTTTGTGTATATGTCCCATGAGCGTGAGGACAACTATAGATGGACGCTAAGTACATTAAAAGAATTAATGAATGGTAGATGCTTACCAAAGGTGATTGTAACCGATCACGAGCTTGCACTCATGAATGCTATAAGTGTTGCATTCCCCAACTCCACATCGTTGCTATGTCGATGGCATATCAATAAAAATGTTTTGAGCAATTGCAAGATAATTTTCGGTAGAAATGAGAAGTGGGAACAGTTCAATTATTCATGGAATATGTTAATATTAGTTGAGGATGAACATAGGTTCAATGAGTTACTTAGGAGACTTGAAGCTAACTACAGAGATTATCCTAGGGTTGTTACTTATGTCATGAAAAATTGGATCCAGCCATATAAAGAGAAGTTTGTCTCGTGTTGGACTGACAATATCAAGCATTTTGATAACACGTCTACTAGCAGGTATGCTCTTACATAAATGAATAAACTACAATTATAATTGTTTTTTATTAGAAGTTATTTGATATAAGTATTTGTGTATTCATAGGACCGAGAGTGCACATGTCAAACTCAAAAAGCAATTGGGCTCGAGTCAATGGAATTTTGAGACATTAAAGAATACATCACCTACTCATCACGTCACATACACATGTGAATGCACATGCCGAACAAAGTCTTAATGTGGCACCACATCGTTATGCTTCTCCTTTGTTCAAGAACATTTGAGGATTAATGTCGCATCATGCCCTTGGTAAGATGTTTGACGAGATGAGTGGCGTGGATAGTTTCGGTGTAGATCCTCTGATTTGTGGTGAGGATGTGTGGCTTGCTTTGTGCACACGAACTATTCGAGTTGATACAAGATGGTCAAGTTGTCCAACTTGATATGATTGACCAATTTTGGAGAAAGTTGGATTGTGAATCATCAAAGCCTATCAAAATGTGAAGGCTCTGTCAACATTGACGTTGGAAATCGTTTGGTGGAAACAATTGGTGATATTAATGACATGTTTGGAACGGCCTCGAAGTCTCAAAAGTTGTTGCTTAAAAAACTTCACGAGATATCCATATCGTCAACAAGTTCACTTCAAGAACCCTAAATGGTAACACGTTCTTGTGGTAGGCCTAGCAAAACAAAATTGTGGAATTCGACGTCGACAAAACGTAACCCTAGTAAGTTTGAATACATGGAATCTTTTCACGACAGTTGTTCGTCACCTGTCGAGGAAAATACTTACATAGGTGAATCCATTAAGGCTGTACCAATGTTCAGAACATTGAAGAGGAAAATTCAACCAATAAGGCGACGTTCTATCCGTAAGGTTGGTGATGAAGTATTCGTAAGTCAACTTTCTTTTATCATGCAAGAACAGTGTTGATTATAAAAAATCCATTGGGAGATGGGCATTGTGGTTTCCGATGCATAGCCCATGAACTAGGGTTGGGAGAGAACTCATGGGCACAAGGTTGTATAGTGATCTCATCGATGAGATCAAAAACTTTGAATGGTTGTACAAGAATATCATTGGTATGCATGATCGGATTGAACAGATAACCGTCAACTTGACTTGCTACGAGAAACCTATTTACCAGATCAATTTTTGGTGGGCGTTCCCCGAAATGACATATTTAGCAGCAAATGCTTACAACATGACCATAGTTCACCTCTCTCCAACCATGTATGTTACGGTTCTACCTATGAGGACACAAATACCAACAAAGTCTCATTTTGTATGCATGACCCTGGTTAACAACGATCATTACATTTTGGTAATTTGGATATGTTATTCTATGGTAATACTTGATGATGCATTATTACAATGGAGTGATACATGACATTATGTTACTTGTTTGTAGGTAAAATTGGATGAAGACGCACCATTACCACCCATTATTGATCGGTGGTTTGAAACTCATCTACCATGTACAAACGGTTGGTCTGAATTTTATAAAAGATGAATCATGAAGTATGCTCTTCAAAGTCGTAGTGAAAGCTCGTTGGTGGGTATTGCATCAATTGACATAGATGATGATTAGGTTTTTATGAATAACAAGTGTTGGGACAAATGAAACATCATTTTATTGTTTTTATGTAATGTTGAATGTGTGACTTGGATTATTGTCATTTTTTATTCTGTCAATTCTATGTACTCCTATCTTTAAGTGAACTTCGTTGTGGTTATATATCATTGTAACACCCCAACCCATCTGTGTAGGATTGAGGCGCTACCTTAACCTTATATGCTCAAATGATTTTGTAAAAGGGACAATAATTTTTCTTTTTGAAAGATTTAATAAATAAACTCAGTGGAAGACTTCATTAAACACGAGTACTCTTTTTTTTTTTTTAAATTGAAAAGCTTAGCATGCAAGAAACTAACTCGTGTTCTACCAACATTTGTAAATCAAAACCTCGCCATTCATAAGATGTTTTAAAATTTTTACTTAAGCCAACATCGGAAGTGTTAAAAGGGACATTAAGCATTTTAACTTCATACATATTAACATATATTAAAAACATATAATATATATGCTTCTAGAGAGGGGTCCGTAAAGCTGGCTACACATCCGCTTTGTCGTAAGGGGGTCCTGAAAATGTTTAAACATAGCAACATAAGATTTGAGAAATCTTAGTGGATAACGCTTATTAACTGTTACATTAAAGACATTAACTGATATGCTTAATACGTCATCTCCAAGGTCTGAGGACCTGGTATAATCTCCAAGGCCTGAAGACCTGGTATAAACTCCAAGGTCCGAAGACCTGGTATAATCTCCAAGGTTCGTCAACCTGGTACTTCACCCGAAGGTGTCATTTCATTTTATCATACTTAACATACGAGTTATTCTAATCAATGTAATTTGTAAATAAATATTACCCACTTTTGACGTTGATTTGAAAGCGGGGATAACTCCTGAGGTATCCGGTCGTCTCGGACTGCACTCGGCACGTTAATAAATTCTTAATCTTTAAATTGCATTTCAATTGTACCGAAATGAGATAATTATACATTCATAATAACCTTAAGTTAACCTTACTAAAATGATAGAGATAATTTCTAATCACACAAACTGTAATAATTAACTTAATATGCTCAACACTTGTTGAAAAGTGTTCTTAAACTAGTATATTTTATAAAATTCACCATAAATTATATAGCTATTGAACCCTTATGAAATTAATAATGTAAAATTCTATCATCATATGTTTAAACATAGTAAATATTTTTGAAAGACTCTAACTAATTAGCATTATAAAAAAAAATCATTTTACTAAGGTCTAAAACTGTAGAATTTTGAATTTGAAACTAGACCATCTTTGAAAAATCATTATGATTCATACATTACTCCAAATATTACCAAATTTTAACCATATTCTCACAACTTCATGTAGAATAACGTGCTAAAACATTTTTGAGAAACTCAAGGTATATGATTTTATAAAAATAATTTTCTAGGGTCTGAAACTGCATAATTTTAACTCAAAATTGGACCATTTTTTAAAAATCATTATAATTCATACATTGCTCCAAATATTACCAAATTTTAACCATATGCTCAAAACATCATGTAGAATAACTTCTTAAAACAGTTTTGAGAAAGTCAAGGTGTATGAGTTTATAAAAATAATTTTCTAGGGTCTGAAACTGCATAAATCCAACTCGAACTGGACTATCTTTGAAAAATCATCATAATTCATAAACTAATCCAAACATTACCAGATTTTAACCATAGACTTAAAACTTCATGTTGTATAACATATCAAAATAGTTTTGAAAAATTCCATGTATAAATTTTATAAAAATCGGCAAAGTGGACTGCCATTTCTAAAATTTTCACAACTTGATCAATCCCACCTATTTTCATAAGTAAAATGTAGATTCGACTTTTATAACTTTATCAACCTCAAATAAACTATCTTGACTTAATTTATCACACATGCAATGAGCTTAGACAAGATAATCAAACATGGAAGGACTAAATTAACATGCAATTGAACAATGAACTCCCAAAAGTGACATATTTTAAAGATCAATCATACAAAACAAGACTTTGAATAAATTTCTTCACATTAGTAGAAAATCACCCTTGGATCATACATGTAATGTGTTTAGCTAAAGAAATCAAACATGCAAAGCTTAATCCAACATGCATTTGCTCAATCAACACTTAAAATGACATATTTTTGAAGATCCACTACTTAGTACAAGGTATCCAATAATTTTATCACATTTGTAGGAAATATTACTTAGATCTTACATGCAACTCAAAATTAGAATTTAATCATGCTTCTAAGGAAGAAGAGTGGTGAGGATTTAGCCAAGATACCTCTCAAATGTACAAACTATGAGTTCTTTGAAACTTGCTTGAAAGGAGGTTGTACTTTGAGCTTAATTTTCCATGATCTCTTGGAATGATTTTGTTTCTTCACTCATTTCTTGAATTGGGCAGCTTGTTTGAAGATAGGGAATATGATTTGGAGGAGAAGAAAAAGAGTAGAGAGAAGGAGGAGCAACTATCTAGAGAGAGAGAGATGTGCTCAAATGAGAGGAGTCTCCGCTTTTATATGTAGCATGTAGTATACCAATTCTAATTTAATACATGTATTATACATGTAGATCATCTCTTGTAGTATTTATCCACTAGAGGTGTGATGATTAGTAGCATTGAAACTTGAGCTGGACTTGATGGGGGTAAGGAAGATTGAGTGTAGCCCTATCTAATGTGACATGCATAAATAATTTTAATCATGACAATTATTCATGAAATTATTTCCAATTTAATACATCATATAAGCCACATAATTATGAATGAAGATATATTTAATTTAACTTATCATAATAGTCACATACTTTATTGCACATAAACTATATAATAAAAAATCTACCTAACTATAATTAAACACATAAGCCACATTTCTTATATTAATTATTACAATTATTTTATGTGTGACTTATCTTCTTCTGTCTTTTTTTTTTGTTCGTTCCATTACTCGTGCATGTCGGGTGCATTACGATCGAACTCAATCTCCTCGGGTAGCTATCCTGCAAGACTTTTAAACTTAAAGAAACATTAGCTCACACATTCTTGATAAAAAGTAAAATTCGTCTTAAACTCGAAAAGATCATACGCTATAAATTATTTTATAAAGAATGAAATTTTTATATAAAAAAATATATGCTATGCAAATTTTATGAAAAATGGGGTGTTACAACTCCTCCCTCCTTTTACAAAATTTCATCCTCGAAATTTGTGCTGACTAGGTAAAAAGTTCGGGGTATGATAATTCTAGAGTTAAGGCAAGTCATTATGTAACATCCCCAATTTGCTCCAAGATTTCAAAAGGTCCTATGTGTTAGGATGTATACTATAAGCCTAGTTTTTGTATGAACATCTTTATGTTATGAGATTCATTATGATCAAATGTTTGCATTTTATATTTGTTATATATGTGTTAATGCAATTGTCCTGATTAATCTATATTGTAGATAACATGGTGTGTGGTGCCACACAGAAGATCATGCTATCAGTTCCTTATAGATTATAAATAGTAGCTCACAACCAAGATGGATTTGGACAAACCATTAGAACGGTTGTAGTGTAATTTGGTATTAGTCTATCTTGACTATAGAGTTACACTAGTACATTTTGTATGTATTGAGCAGGACCATTTGAGGTTGTTCGATTTGTACTGACTATATAAAAGAACAAGACCTCTGTTATTATGGATGTGCGTCTTCTTAATCCCTATATAATAACGGGCACATATAATCAGTGTTTGTCTCTTTAATTTGCCAATGGGTGAGATTTATTAATAAATCAATAGGCTCGGTGAATTGGGAAATAACATTGCTTATATGGTGTGTTGTTGATTATAGAAGGAATCCGTGTCCTAATTATTTAGGATGATGATGTCCCCTTGAGGAGCTCATAAGGATTATCATGTAAACCCTGCAGGTGGATTTAATCTGACATGATAATAAAGATGAGTGGTACTACTCTTGGAATTAGATGTAAATTAATTAAGTTGTCAGTAACTTATTTAATTTACGGACATTCAATATCTTAAACGCGGGGAAATAAACGTGCACATAATAAAGGAGCCCATATTTTTATATGGGATTAGGACGGTAGTTCAGTTATAACTCCTTAGTGGACCGAGTTATAATTGATGGGCTTAAGTTGGGTGTTCGGGCCGAACACAGGACGCCTAAGCCCATCAGGAGGCCCAACCCTAATTCCTCCTCTAGGTCCTTGTTGTAGCCTATATAACCCTTATATCAGTGCTTCCCACGATGCACACTCTCAATCTCACGCACACGTTAAGATATAGATTCGTGAGGAGAGAAGAGGGATGAGATCGTTGAGCCTTTGGAGGATCGTCGCCCACACGATGTCCAAAGGAAGGGTTAGGAATACATCAGAAGATCGAGAGGTCTTTTCTTCGATCTATTCGTCTCCAAAAAGGTATGTTTTCTTTCCGTTGCGCATACCCTTTAGATCCCGATTTCGATTGCATAGGGCCGACGATCCGTTGGTTCCAGCACTATGCACCTTGGTCTTAACTTTCCTCTTTTCCCAAAACGAACTATTACTTTCATAGGTGTAACCTTTAGAAATACTTTATCCCCTATCTCAATATGCTAATCTTTCATTCGCAAGTCAGCATAGGATTTCTGCCGATTCTGAGAAGCCTTAATTCTTTCTCTGATCTTACTGACTACTTCTATAGATTTTTCCACTAATTCTGGACCAAGCACCTTCTTCACCCCGACCTCATCCCAATGAATTGGTGTTCGACATCTCCTTCCATAAAGTGCTTCATACGATGTCATTCCAATGGTAGATTGATAACTATTGTTATAAGCGAATTCTACTAAGGAAGATTGATAACTATTGTTATAAGCGAATTCTACTAAGGACATATAATCTTCCCAGCTACCTCCAAAATCAAACACACATGCCCTCAGCAAGTCTTCCAAAATTATGTTTGTTCTCTCAGATTGACCATCTGTTTGTGGGTAAAAGACGGTGCTAAAGTTCAGTTTGGTGCCCATTGCCAATTGTAGGCTCCTCCAAAATTTTGAGATGAAACGCGTGTCACGGTCAGACACAATTGAAACTGGTACTCCATAAAGCCGTACCACTCCATCAATATACAACTTTTCTAATCGATCCATGGAATACGTCATCTTAATCGGAATAAAATGAGCCACCTTGGTCAGTCTATCAACGATTACCCATATAGCTTCATGTTGTTTAGGAGTTTTCAGTAGACCTGTAACGAAATCAATTGTTATGTGCTCCCATTTCCATTCTGGCGCTTCCAATGGATTCAACAATCCAGCTGGTCGTTGATGATCTGATTTCCTTCTTTGGCAGGTGAGACATCTGCTAACAAATTGCGCTATTGACCTTTTCATTCCTCTCCACCAGAAGTTTTGTCTGAGGTCTCTATACATCTTCATTTCTCCGGGATGCACGGTGTAAGGTGTGTTATGAGCTTCTCTCATTATCTCACTCTGTATCTCATCATCATTCGACACATAAATTCTACCTCTAAACATCAAAGCCTCATCTGAAGCTATTGAAAACTCTCTAGTTTTTCCTTCTTGGACTTTATTCCGTATTAAATTGAGGAATTTATCATCCTTCTGAGCCTTTATCAACTGTTCTCTTAGGGTTGGTCTGACTGTTGGCGTGGCCAGCATTGCTGTTAATCATATTGGTTCAACGAATGTTAGCTTCAACTTGCCAAAATCTTCAATTAATTGTTCCTGTTGAGTAGGCAATGATATCAAGTTAGTTTCCTCTTTCCTGCTGAGTGCGTCTGCCAAGACGTTCACCTTGCCTGGATGGTAGTGGATGGTACAATCATAATCCTTTACCAGTTCCAACCATCTTCTTTGACGCATGTTGAGTTCTTTCTGTGTGAAGAAATATTTTAGGCTTTTATGATCCGTGTAGATTTCACATCTTCCTCCATACAGGTAATGCCTCCAGATTTTCAACGCATGAACTACTGCAGCCAATTCTCAATCATGTGTCGGGTAGTTTTGTTCATGTACCTTCAACTGTCGTGATGCGTAAGCTATAACTTTCCCATATTGCATCAAAACACATCCAGGTCCTGATTTGGAAGCATCTGTTTAAATCACAAACCCTTCAGATCCGTCGAGTATTGTTAGGACAGGTGCTGAGGTCAGTTTCTACTTTAATTCATGAAAACTAGACTCACATTCAAGGGTCCAAACGAGTTTTTCATTTTTCTTCATAAGATGTGTGATCGGTTTCGCAATACGTGAGAAGTTTTGGATGAATCACCTGTAGTATCCCGCTAGACCAAGGAAGCTGCGAACTTCATTTGAATTAGTCGGAGTTTTCCAGTTCAGAACTGCATCAACTTTTGCAGGATCGACCTCTAACCCTCGCAATGTGACCACGTGTCCCAAGAAGGCTACTCAGTTCAACCAAAACTCGCACTTTCTAAACTTGGCATATAACTTCTCTCGTCGCAATACATCTAATATGATTCTGAGATGTTCTTTATGTTGTTTTGCATCTTTCGAGTAAACCAAGATATCGTCGATGAACACAATGATAAATTTATCGAGATACTCATGAAATACACGGTTCATCATGTCCATAAACACTGCAGGTGCATTGGTCACTGTTCACTAATTTCTTTTAGCTACTCCCGCAAGTGTATGGTGTAGGGTGTAGAAGTGGTGAGAAAGGTCGATCCCATAGAGACTGGCTATCTAGGTACTAACTAATTACTCAAATTCAATTCTCAGTTTTATCTAAGAAAATCAAATCACACTGATTGCAGATTAATTCAATAGAAAAGCAACCAAGCAGATAAATTTACTCAAGAATAACAGATATCTAAGACAGGTTCTAGGACATGCTTTCGTCTAATTCTCATCAAAACATCACTTTAACCAACTCAAGTTCATTAATCAATCATCCTATATGAGCAATTACATATGTCGAATTAACAGCTCTCCCGAGTCAATTAATCGGTTGATTATTATGCCACCAGAGGTATCCCTACTCAATCTGATTGAAACATAACAACTCCCAAAAGTACCTACGATTGATTTCTCATTACATAAATTACTTAATCTCCCGATCTAAGTCTTTTTATGTATCATGTGTTTATTCTTCCATAATTAAATCTCATCTCCCGAATTTTGATCTAATTACTAAAACATGCTCAATTACCGGTCGAATAACCAAACAAGCAATCAATTCATAAACACACAAATAGGATAAACGATCATGAACTTTGAATTAAAATTAAAGATCCATCAAGATTCGAATTAAATTACTAACAAGCCCTAGAAACCCTAGAAAATTAGCTAGACATAATGATAAACAAACTCATAGACAAGATTGGAAATATCATATCTACTAAAATCTAACAAAAGAAGAAAAGATAAAACTCTATTAGACGATCTCGTGATTCCTCGATCTCTTGAATTCTTCTTCAAATCCTTGCGATGCTTCTCAGACTATCGTGTTCTTCTCTATGAATCTCTCTCTGAATTTTTCTCTCCCTCATTTCTCTCTCTTCATGTTGAGTATTTATATGACTTTGGGAGTCTTCCAAGTGAAGTAAGAAGTGAAAACACTCCAAGAAAACCAAAACTATACGAGCTCCTGTTCACCCGGGCACGGTTGTGCTCCACAGCATGGTCGACCGTGCCCTCCCAAGAGGTCACTGGATTTTTCATGGAGTTGACCGTGCCCCACAGCACGGTCGTGCCCGTCATCCAGAATTGTCTGTACACTAGTGCACGGTCGTGCTACACGGCACGACCAGACCGTGCGCCACCAACTCTTCCATGCGATCTCGTATTTCACTTCTATTCTTCTTCGTTTTTCCATGTTCCTTCCTTGATCATCAATTACACTTGAAACTTGCACTTTTGTCATCAAAATCATGAAATTAAGCACAAACACGTTAAATGCAACTTATACAATATAATATCAGAAATCACCATAAAAACGTATTTAAACATATTCAAATGAATGCATAAACATACACAAAAATATGTGAAAAACGACACTTATCAAATCCCCCAAACTTGAATTGTTGTTCGTCCTCGAGCAACAGAAAATACTCAAAAGACACTCCTAAAGAGAACTAAGCAAGCAACTAGAAGAAACACTAACCATGAATTTAAGTATCACAAACATAGATCATATACACCTAATTGATATCAAAAATTTATCCAAACTTCTAATAAATACTTCAAACAATTCATAACCATGTACTTTCAAGGATTAATGAACCTCACAAGGTAACAATGTATCACTCAAACTCAATAATGTTTAAAAATAGGACATGTATACGCTCAAATCGATAAATCAAGTAAAACCTACCATAAGCTTGCAAATCGTCTCACTTCTCCACCACTTTTGTACATGTGAATATTAAGAATCAAAAAGGACTTTATTTGGACGCAATGAGGCTCTTTGGACAGGGTAGGAAAAATTTGGGATAAAAGTGACTAATCAAATAGATATTTAAAGCTTCTACACAAATTTCAACTCAAATCATGAATTTTCCTATCTTCATGAGGTCTACTCAAATGACCACTTTTCCTAAAACATGAGTTTCAGAGATATGTCAAAAATTAATTATTCAATTGAGTTCCAGAAAAGACACAACTCATGCAAAAAATTTCCTTCCAACAATCACCTCTTCAACCCAAGTATATATTATTTTTCTTTTTTTTCCATCATTTTCACACTTGGTCTTTTTTTTTTCTTTTTTTCTAATATCCTCTACCAAATTCTCTCTCCATATATATTTCCCATTATATTTATACTCCTTTCACCCATCACTTCTAGCTGAGCTTCAAAATCATAGATAGGTAGACTCAAAATAAAAGTTGTGGTAATTTACCCAATTATTTGGTTAATCAAAGAATAAAGCTTAAAGGCTCAATAAGGCTAACGAAGGAAATATATCAAATTTGGTAAGAAAATATTTGGCTAAGTGACTAATCGGAGCAAAGATGGCGTTAAATCATTTTCAAAAATTCACACGTACTTGTAGTCTCGAATGAGATACCAAAGCAAGTTCTAGAGGTATATACAAGACAATCGCTAACCACACAATCAAGAAAATAAGACTTGGTGTAATATCAAGTCAAGACTCAAATCTCACAAGCTTATTTTCATACTCCTCAAAACTACGCAATCATTGCATGCTCAAATATATTCACCAAAAATTCAGAACAAACTTTAAACTTCAATCAAGCAATATATCCCTACGTTCATTTTACTCAATTCATGTTTCTTATAACTCAAGAATTCACTTCATATCTCCTAAAATAAAACAATAAATATGCTAAAGCAATAAACCTACAATGCAACTAATCATGTAATACAAACCATCCCCCCAAACTTAAAGTCGACAATTCCAAAGAAGACTCAAAAACTTGGAAAGAATGGCTAATTGGGTTGCCTCCCAAGCAGCGCTAAGTTTAACGTCTTCAGCCGGATGAGATGAAAACATACCTTTCATGGAGGAAATTTTTTCTTGATCTTCACTTCGAATTCCCTCTGATGGCTGGGCACGATCAACCGTGCTGTACAGCACGGTCGTGCTCCATTATCCAGAATCTTTTTTCTGCTGGGCACGGTCTAACCGTGTGCTACAGCACGGTCGTGCCCGATTTTTTTCTCTTTGATAACGCTTTCGTCTTGTTGTTTTCTCGCCTTTCTATGGTACATCTTCATTAGTATTTCTCGATCCTCTTCACAGGCACCCACTACATCAGCATAACTACAGTTCTCCTTTCCATCATGGAATCGCATGTCTTTGTAAATTTTGAACAAAATATGTTCATTATTTACTCTCAATGTAAGCTCTCCTTTTTGCACATCAATCAGTGCTCGTCCCGTGGCTAAGAATGGTCATCCTAAAATCAAGGGCACATCATGATCTTCCTCCATGTCGAGAACCACGAAATCCACTGGGAAGATAAATCGATCAACTTTGACTAGCACATCCTCGATGATTCCCTTAGGGTAAGTTATTGTCCTATCTGCTAATTGCAATGAGATGGTGGAAGGCTTTACGTCACCAGTACCAAGCTTCTTAAAGATGGACAGCGACATCAAATTTATACTTGCTCCAAGGTCACACAAGGCCTTATTAAAACTTGATCCTCCAATTGCGCAAGGAATTGTGAAGCTCCCTGGGTCCTTAAGCTTTTGTGGCAGCTTTTGTTGCAAGATGGCACTGCACTCCTCCGTGAGATTCACTCTTTCATAATCCGCTATCTTCTTTTTCTTTAACATTACATCCTTCAAGAATTTTGCATAGTTTGGCATTTGTTCCAACGCATCTGCAAAAGGAATGTTAATGTGAATTTTCTTAAAAATTTCCAAAAATTTAGCGAATTGAGCATCTAGCTTTTTCTTTTGAAAACATTGAGGAAAAGGAAAAGAAGACATTGTAAATGGAAGTGAAGGTTTAGAATTCGATTTTGGCTTCTCAGCCCCTTTTTGTTTGATTTCATCTTCCTTTTTCTCCACCACTTCTTCTTCCTCCTTTCTTTCGCTTTCATCTTCCTCTGCCACTGACGTGCTTGGCCCCTCGTATTCCGTTCCACTTCTCAATTGAATTACCAAACACTGCTCCCTTGGATTCACTTCAGTGGTGCTTGGATATTGACCCTTTTTATGTTGATTCCCTATGTATTCGGAAATCTGCCCGACATGTAACTCCAAGGCCTTCATCCGTGCATCAAATCTTTCTTCAATCCTTGCAAATCTATCTCGTGATTCATTCACAAATGCACCCACCAAATCTTCTAGTGCCGGCTTCTTTGGTTCATCGATAACTTTATTTGTAATAGAAAAATCTGGAGGGGGTTGCAGAACATTCCTATTATTTGCATAAGAGAAATTTTCATGATTCGCCCCTCCATGTTTATACTGATACATACCTCTATTTCGGAAGTTTTGGTTGTTGTAATTTTGCCCATTCATATAGTTGACGTCTTCTACTTCCTCTTGTTGGGTGAAATCACATCCTGGACTCCCTACACTTCCTACGTTTTGAGTTTGAACCTTTGTCAGCACAGATACTTGATTTGTGAGAACCGCTATTTGTGAGGATTAAACGGACAATTGATCTTGACTTTGAATCTCCGCCACTTTCCTATACGTGTTTCTTTCAGACGGCCATTGATAGCTGTTTGTTGCCATTTCCTCCAAAATATATATCGCATCCTCCAAATTCTTTGCTAACAAAGCTCCTCCAGCCGCTGCATCAATCATTGCTCTCGTTGATCCAAATAGTCCATTGTAGAAGAAACAAACTTGTTGATCTTTAGGGAATCCATGCTGAGGACATCTTCTTAACATATCTCTGAATCTTTCCCAAGCTTCGCCCAAGGACTCCCCATCAAATTGCTTGAACTGTGTGATCTCACTTTTCAACTTCAACATCTTACTTGGTGGAAAGTACTTAAATAAAAACTTACTACTTAATCCATCCCACGTAGTAATTGAACCTGGAGGGAGTGAGTTGAACCACAGCTTCGCTTTATCTCTTAAAGAGAAAGAAAACAATTGAAGTCTTATGGCATCATCAGAAACACCATTCAACTTGATCGTATCACAGACTTCAAGAAACTACGCTAGATGTGCATTAGGATCATCTAAAGGGCTGCCCCCAAACTGATTTTGCTGAACCATATTGATCAAAGCAGGCTTCAACTCAAAATTATTTGCTTGAATAGGTGGTCGCACAACCCCCTTCTATTTTATTTTGGTTGAAAATAGTCTTTGATGGCTCTTTGAGCACCAACTGGTGGTACTTGGTTCACTCCTCCATCGATACCTTGATTGTTTAGTACTTGCACATTTGGATTATCTTCAGCCATCTAAGTTTGAGCAAATAGTTGTCTTCGTGTTTTACTACGTCTGCAAGTTGCTTCAATCTCTGAATCTAGTGCATTAAAATTCACCTTTTTAGAGCGAGTGTTCATGCACAATCTGAAAAACACCTAAAAGACAAGTATCATATACTCTCTAAAAATCAGAAAGATAAAAATAAAAAATAAAAATAAATCCTAGACTAAAAATAAAAACAAAATTTGAAATTAATTATCCTAAACTCCAATCCCCAGCAACGGCGTCAAAAACTTGTTCACTAATTTCTTTTAGCTACTCCCGCAAGTGTATGGTGTAAGGTGTAGAAGTGGTGAGAAAGGTCGATCCCATAGAGACTGGCTATCTAGGTACTAACTAATTACTCAAATTCAATTCTCAGTTTTATCTAGGAAAATCAAATCACACTGATTGCAGATTAATTCAATAGAAAAGTAACCAAGCAGATAAATTCACTCAAGAATAACAGATATCTAAGACAGGTTCTAGGACATGCTTTCATCTAATTCTCATCAAAACATCACTTTAACCAACTCAAGTTCATTAATCAATCATCCTATATGAGCAATCACATATGTCGAATTAACAGCTCTCCCGAGTCAGTTAACCAGTTGATTATTATGCCACCAGAGGTATCCCTACTCAATCTGATTGAAACATAACAACTCCCAAAAGTACCTAAGATTGATTTCTCATTACATAAATTATTTAATCTCCCGATCTAAGTCTTTTTATGTATCATGTGTTTATTCTTCCATAATTAAATCTCATCTCCCGAATTTTGATCTAATTACTAAAACATGCTCAATTATCGGTCGAATAACCAAAGAAGCAATCAATTCATAAACACACAAATAGGATAAACGATCATGAACTTTGAATTGAAATTAAAGATCCATCAAGATTCGAATTAAATTACTAACAAGCCCTAGAAATCCTAGAAAATTTGCTAGACATGATGATAAACAAACTCATAGACAAGATTGGAAATATCATAGCTACTAAAATCTAACAAAAGAAGAAAAGATAAAACTCTATTAGACGATCTCGTGATTCCTCGATCTCTTGAATTCTTCTTCAAATCCTCGCGATGCTTCTTAGACTATCGTGTTCTTCTCTATGAATCTCTCTCTGAATTTTTCTCTCCCTCATTTCTCTCTCTTCATGTTGAGTATTTATATGACTTTGGGAGTCTACCAAGTGAAGTAAGAGGTGAAAACACTCCAAGAAAACCAAAACTGTACGAGTTCCTGTTCACCCGGGCACGGTCGTGCCCCACAGCATGGTCGACCGTGCCCTTCTAAGAGGTCACTGGTTTTTTCATAGAGTTTACTGTGCCCCACAGCACGGTTGTGCCCCATCATCCAGAACTGTTTTTACACTGGCGCACGGTCGTGCTACACGGCACGACCAGACCGTGTGCCACCAACTCTTCCACACGATGTCGTATTTCACTTCTATTCTTCCTCATTTTTCCGTGATTCCTTCCTTGATCATCAATTACACTTGAAACTTGCACTTTTCTCATCAAAATCATGAAACTAAGCACAAACACGTCAAATGCAACTTATATAATATAATATCAAAAATCACCATAAAAACGTATCTAAACATATTCAAATGAATACATAAACATACGCAAAAATATGTGAAAAACAACACTTATCAAATCCCCAAAAGGCATTACGGTAAACTCATAGTGACCATATCGGGTTCTAAAAGCTGTCTTTGGGATGTCACTTTCTTTGACTTTCAACTGGTGATATCCAGTTCTAAGGTCAATCTTGGAAAATGTGCTTGCATTCTTCAACTGATCAAACAAGTCTTCAATTCTGGGTAGTGGATACTTGTTCTTGATCGTTAACTGATTGAGCTCTCGGTAATTAATGTACATTCTCATCGACCCATCCTTCTTCCTCTCGAATAACACAGGTGCTCCCCATGGTGAAGCGCTCGGCCGGATTAATTTCTTATCCAAGAGTTCTTGTATTTGAACTTTCAACTCTTGTAGTTCTTTTGGTGCCATTCGGTATGGAACTTTTGACACTGATGCAGCTTTGGGAATCAGATCGATAGAGAATTCCACGGGTCGGTCAGGTGGTATTCCCGAAAGGTCCTCTAGAAAGATATCGGGAAATTCATTTACAACTGGAACGTCAGTTGGTGTCAACTTCTTTCCCGCAACCTTTATGATGTTCACTAGGTATGTTTCACATCCCTTTTTATTCCACAACTTGACTGCCTTAATTACAGATATAATTGGTATATGCCCTTGTGTTCTTGCACTGTAGAAGGTAAAATGATGACCATTTGGTGGTTCTAAATCCAATTCTCGTTCCGCACAACGAATCACGACTTTGTTCTTACACAACCAGTCAATTCCTAGTATAACATCAAAACCCTTCATTCCTATCACATATAAGTTAGCTGCAAGATCATACTCATCTAACGTCACCTTAACGTTCTTGACTAATTTCTTGATTTTGATATTCTCCCCTAAGGGCAATCTAACTTCTAAATTCGTTTTTCTTATGCAATTTAATCTAAGTTCTTCCTTAAAGGCGACAGATATAAAGGAATGTGACGCTCCTGTATCAAACAAAACATATGCTGGCATATCTGAAATGTACAACATACCTATCATCATCTCATTCATCCCATTAGCTTCACCTGGTTGATCCTCGTACGGGTTCTCATTTTCTTCAGCAAACTCGATTTCTGGCAAAGCATTCAGTTTGGCCTTGTCTTTCAAGTTTGGGTTCTGAGGAATTCCTGGTTGTGGTCCTGGAGCACTACCACCTCCAATTAGTGCGCTCATTCGATTAACACACTCATTGGCCTTGTGACCTGGCTGATAGCACCGGTAACAAATGCCCTTTTCCCATAAGCACTCTCATCGGTGATTCCTGTTACAAATTAGGTATAACGGTGGTGTTCTTGGGGGCCCTGTAATGTTGGGTCGAATACTTCTAACCGTGGTGTTACCTCTTGGTCTCGTAATTGGTGTTCCCTTCCTCTTCAATTGGTTCACCATTGGTCTTTGTTCATTCTCCAACCCCAAACTCATTGAAACTATACGAGCCCTTTCAAACACATTCCTAAAATACGGCAACCTCAAACCAGATACAATACCTCCAACTTCTGGACGCAATCCCCTCTCAAACCTGCGTGCTTTTCGGTCATCGGTATTGACTAAATGTGGCGCATATCGTGAGAGTGAGTTAAACTTGCACTCATATTCAGTGATAGTGTTAGTTTCTTGACGAAGGTTCATAAATTCAATTTTCTTTTGGTCCCTCAAGGCTTGTGGGAAGTAGCGATTGAGAATAACTTCCTTGAATTCTTCCCATTCTAGGGTACGTCTTGTTTCCATCGTCAATGTTTTTTCATGAGACTGCCACCACTAACCAGCATCTTCGGCTAACTGAAACCTCGCACATGAGACTTTTTGAGTTTCCGATAATTCCATGTACTAAAAAATTCTCTCTAATTCAGCAATCCATTCTTCGGTAGCCATTAGTCCTTCTTTTCCTCTGAATCTAGAAGGTTGGAAATGCCTGAACTGTTCAATCACATGGTTCGGTTTGGGTTGGTGTTCCTCACGGTTATCCACAGCCGGTACAGACCGCTGCTGCATAAAATCTCGTAAGTGGGCGAAGAAGTCTCTTACCATATCAACGTTAGCATTCTGTCCAACAGGTTGCTCTTCATTATTTTGTTCTCCTTCGGTTTGCTGTGTATTCCTTTGTTGTCTAGTAGGTGAGTCCATAGTGTTTGCTCTACAAGATATATAAAATCATTTTCTTAAGACTCTTATTGGGATCATTTGAAAAAAAAATTCATCTTTACCGACATGAATTTAAAACATTTACAAATGGTACTAAACATGTAGGTAAAAGAAAATATAGCAAAATAAGTTTCTTTTCAACAAAAGAGCAAGCACTACGTCTGTAACTGTCTATACATCAAAAGATAAGACGTGCAAGTCATACATCAAACCGGGGCAACTATTGGCCTATCAGTGAAGCAAAAACTACTATCTACATCGCCAAAGAGGATAGATGATACATCTCAATCCTCCTCCTCATCTATCTATCCATAGCAGGGGCGCTTCGACATGCGTCTTCCATCATTAACAGGTTGTCCACTTGGACCTGCCTCGTCCTCAACTAGCCATTCATTATCTTGAGCTGGAGCCATCAATGCAGGCGGATGTGTGCATGATTGATGATCGCGTGAATCTGCTGCTATCGAACCCTCGCTAGGCCTCGCGACGAGATGCTCCTCTAATCTAAGTGATGCTTTAAGGGATCTAGCTCCCTAGAATAACTCCTGGCTACGTTTATTGAGCTTTTCATGCTCAGCATATGCCTCAGCTAGGCTCTCCTCGATAGTATGTATGCGGATCTCTCAATTCATAGCCCGTATCCCATAACATTGCACCTCTGCCTCAAGCTCGGCCGCCTTCTTCAAACGAGGCCTCATAACGCTCTACCGCCTCTTGTAGACTCAAGCTATATGCTCAAAACTCCATCTGTGCACCGACCTCGCAATCGTAAACTAGCAATTGCCTGAATACCGCCTAAGCTATAGTCCTATACATCGGGAGCTCTCTAGCTCTAAGGTGCTCTGCTGTCTCGATGTCAGTATCCTCTATCCCGTATATACGAGCTCTCCTACGGCAATCAAAAATCCTAGCTATAAACTCTCGAATGTCCTCCCATCCAACCTAGTAACAGTCCCTATACTCTCTCTCCAAACGCTGCCTACGTCTTCACAATCCATTCTAAGTAAAGTTATCATCGAACGACAAGAAAACTCTAAGTCAAACTCTAGTCTTATAATCTCGAGGGTACATTTGTAAAATAAGGTATGCATTTTAATAAAGACCACTTTCTCATTCAAAATACAAAGATAAAGATGTAAAGAAAATAAATAAGCATTCTTAAACAATTTGAATGCAAGAGAACAATAACAATCATAAGACATTAAAAGGAACCAATTTCATACTTGATTATATCATTTATCATTCATGCTTTCTTTTCTCATCTTTGACTCATGGTCATCGTACATATTCAACGTACAATTACTCTACTTGTATCATATACGCAGAACATCTTTTGAAAACTTTCCCATAAACTATTTTTAAAACTTTTACCCATGTGCTTACCTCGAAATAATTCGGACGTTTAGCTTCACTGCGGACTCCCTATTATTGAATTCTTTAACATATTCATTTCAAAGAAATGTTTTGACTTACAGTCCGAGAAGGAAAAATTCCAACCTCGGTTCTGATACCACGATGTAATACCCCAACCCATCTTTGTAGGATTGAGGCGCTACCTTAATCTTATATGCTCAAATGATTTTGTAAAAGGGATAATAATTTTCCTTTTTGAAAGATTTTCATAAATAAACTCAGTGGAAGACTTCATTAAACACGAGTACTCTTTTTTTTTTAAATCGAAAAGCTTAGCATGCAAGAAACCTCACCATTCATAAGATGTTTTAAAAAGTTTACTTAAGCCAACATCGGAAGTGTCAAAAAGGACATTAAGCATTTTAACTTCATACATATTAACATATATTAAAAACATATAATATATATGCTTCTAGAGAGGGGTCCGTACAACTTGCTACACATCCGCTTCGTCGTAAGGGGGTCCTGAAAATGTTTAAATATAGGAACATAAGATTTTAGAAATCTTAGTGGATAACGCTTATTAACTGTTACATTAAAGAGATTAACTGATACGCTTAATACGTCATCTCCAAGGTTTGAGGACCTGGTATAATCTCCAAGGTTTGAAGACCTGGTATAAACTCCAAAGTCCGAAGACCTGGTATAATCTCCAAGGTTCGTCAACCTGGTACTTCACCCGAAGGTGTCATTTCATTTTATCATACTCAACATACGAGTTATTCTAATCAATATAATTTGTAAATAAATATTACCCACTTTTGACGTTGATTTGAAAGCGGGAATAGCTCCTAAGGTATCTAGTCATCTCGGACATCACTTGACACGTTCATAAATTCTTAGTCTTTAAATTGCATTTCAATTGTACCGAAATGAGATAATTATACATTCATAATAACCTTAAGTTAACCTTGCTAAAACGATAGAGATAATTTCTAATCACACAAACTGTAATAATTAACTTAATATGCTCAACATTGGTTGAAAAGTGTTCTTAAACTAGTATATTTTATAAAATTCACCATAAATTATATAACTATTGAACCCTTATGAAATTAATAATGTAAACTTCTATCATCATATGTTTAAACATAGTAAATATTTTTGAAAGACTCTAACTAATTAGCATTATAAAAAAAAATCATTTTACTAAGGTCTAAAACTGCAGAATTTTGAATTTGAAACTAGACCATCTTTGAAAAATCATTATGATTCATACATTACTCCAAATATTACCAAATTTTAACCATATTCTCACAACTTCATGTAGAATAACGTGCTAAAACATTTTTGAGAAACTCAAGGTATATGATTTTATAAAAATAATTTTCTAGGGTCTGAAACTGCATAATTTTAACTCAAAATTGGACCATTTTTGAAAAATCATTATAATTCATACATTACTCCAAATATTACCAAATTTTAACCATATGCTCACAACTTCATGTAAAATAACGTACTAAAACGGTTTTGAGAAAGTCAAGGTGTACTGTTTTATAAAAATAATTTTCTAGGGTTTGAAACTGCATAAATCCAACTCAAACTGGACTATCTTTGAAAAATCATCATAATACATAAACTACTCCAAAAATTACCAAATTTTAACCATAGACTTAACACTTCATGTTGTATAACATACCAAAACAATTTTGAAAAATTCTAAGTATAAAATTTTATAAAAATTGGCAAAGTGGACCGCCATTTCTAAAATTTTCACAACTTGATCAAACCCACCTATTTTCATAAGTAAAATGTAGATTCGACTTTTATAACTTTATCAACCTCAAATAAACCATCTTGACTCAATTTATCACATATGCAATGAGCTTAGACAAGATAATCAAATATGCAAGGACTAAATTAACATGCAATTGAACAATGAACTCCCAAAAGTGACATATTTTAAAGATCAACCATACAAAACAAGACTTTGAACAAATTTCTTCACATTAGTAGAAAATCATCCTTGGATCATACATGTAATGTGTTTAGGTAAAGAAATCAAACATGCAAAACTTAATCCAACATGCATTTGCTCAATCAACACTTAAAATAACATATTTTTGAAGATCCATTACTTAGAACAAGGTATACAATAATTTTATCACATTTGTAGGAAATATCACTTAGATCTTACATGAAACTCAAAATTAGAACTTAATCATGCTTCTAAGGAAGAAGAGTGGTGAGGATTTAGCCAAAATACCTCTCAAATGTACAAACTATGCGTTCTTTGAAACTTGCTTGAAAGGAGGTTGTACTTTGAGCTTAATTTTTCATGATCTCTTGGAATGATCTTGTTTCTTCACTCATTTCTTGAATTGGGCAGCTTGTTTGAAGATAGGGAATATGATTTGGAGGAGAAGAAAAAGAGTAGAGAGAAGGAGGAGCAACTATCTAGAGAGAGAGAGATGTGCTCAAATGAGAGGAGTCTCCCCTTTTATATGTAGCATGTAGTATACCAATTCTAAGTTAATACATGTATTATACATGTAGATCATCTCGTGTAGTATTTATCCACTAGAGGTGTGATGAATAGTAGCATTGAAACTTGAGATGGACTTGATGGGGGTAAGGAATATTGAGTGTAGCTCTATCTAATGTGACATGCATAAATAATTTTAATCATGACAATTATGCATGAAATTATTTTCAATTTAATACATCATATAAGCCACATAATTATGAATGAAGATATATTTAATTTAACCCATCATAATAGTCACATACTTTAATGCACATAAACTTTATAATAAAAAATCTACCTAACTATAATTAAACACATAAGTTACATTTCTTATATTAATTATTAAAATTATTTTATGTGTGACTTATCTTTTTCTCTTTTTTTTTTGTTCATTCCATTACTCGTGCATGTCGGGTGCATTACGATCGAACTCAGTCTCCTCGGGTAGTTATCCTGCAAGACTTTTAAACTTAAAGAAACATTAGCCCACACATTCTTGATAAAAAGTAAAATTCGTCTTAAACTCGAAAAGATCATACGCTGTAAATTATTTTATAAAGAGTGAAATTTTTATATAAAAAAATATATGCTATGCAATTTTTATGAAAAATGGGGTGTTACATATCAATTTCACATATGTAGGATTGCAACAAATCATGTTTTCTTAGAGTGACAACATTGTAGAAGATCAATTGAGGCTCATTTTGTTACTGTTCGGTCACGTAAAACCGAACATTTGTTCAATGTTCAACCACACATCAAACAGATCTTGAATCGTATATATCATTTTTCGTTACTGTTCGACTCAAACTAACCGAACAGTTTGAGGTGTGTTCGACTATACATCGAATAGTGACAAAACTGTTCGACTCATAGCCGATCATACATCGAAATATTTGGATAGTTTCGGCCGAACAGTAGCGAACCTGCAATGTGTTGGCGTTCTTTTTTTCTTAAAGTAACTACTCACGCAAATGTATTGTACTAGTTTTACTAAAATGGGTCGAACAACCAAAATGCAATGTGTTGGCGATCATTTTATATAGGGTGTTCGAGTAACCACTCACGTCTTGTATGCATTTACTAGTCAAATTTACTTCAAGAAAAGATAAAACTAAGATAACTGAAATTGAACAAAAATAAAGCAAACTAGAATCAAAGTTAAGGAAAATATTTGAAATACATAAGCAGTTAATATTTACAATTGTTTTTCAAATAGTTTCACATGCCAAAAATGATTGAGAAATCAGGGAACCCAAACTATCCTCTTCGACCCCGACGAGGTCTACTAGATGATGCCTGTCTAGATGACTCAGGTGGATCATTATTCTCAATCTTCAATGCACGATAAGCCCCTACTAAAGTTGGGATCACAATTGATGTATCGAGTCCATCTTGATCTAGTAGCCATTGTTGATACGCCGACTCCAAATAACCCAATGTATTTTCATTCATATCCCACGATTGTGACCCCCGAGGTCAAGTAGAATGAACATGATGCTCGAACACATTCTCTGGGTTCTGGATTATAGGATGTGAGACGATGTTGAACCACTCCATATAGTCCTCCGAGCACTTCCAATCGGACAGGCACGTCTCCTACGACATCCTAGAGAGAGTACATGGTTCCTCCAAACTTGGAAATAGGCTCCGAGGGCATCCCACGTAACCTTATACTTGGCGCCCGTGTTTCCCTGTCAGCGATCATTGGAACGAGTGGCTCATCAGGGACCCTTTGAACAAACTCAAATTATCGGAGCACACGATCTGGATGATACGGCTCTACTATCTTGAAGGCTCGTATGCACCTTGATAGAAAGTAACTTCATCCAATTGGATGGTGATCCCGAATATCACTATAAGGCATCTGATTAACCTACATATACCAAAAATATCATAAATGGCTATTCATAAGTCAACAAAAAAAATCTTAATTTCAAACAATTAACTACTCACGTTGGTAGACGATATTGTGTCCAATATTTCTCGAGTAGCTAACAACCGATCAATAGTTCCACCGCCATGGGATCGTTGAATCCATTTTCTTGCTAGGGGCTCATCCCATCGATAATTCACATTGTGTGTTGGTCTAAAAACTGGAAAATACTCATATATCCAAGCTTGACACAATTGAGGGGAAAAATGGTTAAATACATAAATTGAAGTTGGTATATACATATAAGAAGGAAAAAATGCAAGAAGTTCGTGGATATTCTTCCTCGAGTAGTGTCAAATAACCACTCATTTGTCTCACCCCACTTCCAGAGGTGAGTCTGAGCTATTTATACAAGAAAGCCAAAGCAGCCGCTCCCCACGCATACGTATGGACACGGTCTAAACGCTCTAAAAGTGCTAGGATCTTGGTATCAACTTGAGTTCCAATCTTATCTGTAAATAGTGTGCATCCCAACACAAACCATAGGTAGGCCCCAGCAGAACATTCCAATTTTTCCACATCATTTGAGGATGTGTCTCCTTCAAACCGAGACCGAAGTCATTCCAATTTCACACTACTGCCTCTAAGACCAGAAAGGGCCTTATTTGTATCTACTTCGGAAACTCCCAACAACCTATTGATCATTTTATGGCCACGTTCAGGTATGCTCCTATTTTGTGGTAATATGACTAAGTATCCACTGACAGGAAGTCCAGTGATACAACAAACATTATCCAACGTGATTGTCATCTCACCGAAGGGCATGTGAAATGTGTTGGTCCCTGTTTGCCAATGCTCTATGAATACACATATCAGATTCTTGTTGGGCATCTTATACGAAGTCCACCTCAAATTTGGAATGAAATTTCTATCAAGTATCCTCAAGAACTCCAGGTTGAGGTTGTCAAACATCCATGTCTCCATCTTTGTCGTGTGACACCACCACTTTAGGATCGGTCTATGCACCCCATGCCAGATCGCATAAGCAACGTGTGTTTTGAAGCTTGAAATCAACTGGGGGTCAATGGGCCCACCAGGACAAGGACCCGTTAGAAGCTCATCTTCATCCTCTTCATCCTCCTACGCCTCCTCTTGTGGCTCATCTTGTGCCTCCTCTTCTTCCTCAGCTTGTGTGGCATCCGGTGCTATATACTCTATCAATTGAAGACTAGAAGAAGAAGCAATCGGTTCCTCAGACGTGAAGGACTCCTCATTCCGACGTCTTCTATTAGAGGTAGTAGGTCTCGTCCTCCTCCTTTGATAAACAACATTCTCTCTTGCAATATTTATCAAAATTTTATCAGTGAAAAATATAATACACAAAAACATAAAGAATTGAGTATGGAAAGACCTGAGAAGGGGAAGGGAAAGGGTCTATTCGACCAATGCCGGTTGAACAGGCTGTGTTATTTTCGACTACAGTTCGAACACTTCAAGCCATGTTCGACTTCTGGACCAACATAATTCAATGTGTTTGACAATTGGTCGAACATTTCATTTCATGTTCGACTACCAGTCGAACAAAATAGAAACTGTTCGACTCACGGTCAAACATAACATAGTCTGCTCGACTATAAGTTGAACACATTGCATAACAGTTGATCAACCAGGGTCGAACCGACTGTGTCCAGAAAACAAAAACTACCCATCGCGATTTCATTTTATCTTTGAAATTCTACCACAATTACACATATTTTCACTTACAACAAATCCTAAACATGATTCCTAAACAATTTTCTTCTATTTCAAACAACAAAGACACAAATTTAACTAAATAAATTCAAAAGCATTGTAAAGAAAATTGCAAACTTACTTGAAACTTGCTCTTCTTTGTAAGGATCCATTGTAGGCAATTGGGACCGAAATCGAACTAACACAAACTTGTTTGATCTTAGGTCGAACAATTTCTTCAATCAAATTTGAATTTGAGAGGGTAGGGTTCTTCCTTCTTCCTTGCAATTTGGTGGGTTAGGGTTTTGTTTGGGGTGAATGATTTTTGGGGTGTTTTGGATAAGTTGGGGTGTGGTTAGTATATGTGCATATTTTAGGTGTTATTTTCAATTTTTAAAAAGTCAAGGATATTATTGTAATGTGATGGGGTGTGTTTAGAATATTTTGAATGAATTAGATTTATTGTGGGTGTGTTTAGAAATTGGGGTGTGTTTGGAAGGTCATAGGGTGTGTATAGTCGGATCCTATTTTTATAAAGTGATGTGGTGTATTTAGAAGATTTTAAGTAAGATTGATTTAATTATGGGTGCAGCTATCTGCACCCCAAAACTTACTAAACACATCATATTTCTATACAAATGAAAAATATAAAAACACTAGAAAAGAGGTGTGTTTAATAAATTTTGGGATGCGGATACCTGCACCCTTTTAATTATTGGTGTGTTTAAAAATTGAATTTTGTTTGGAAGATAGTTTGGTGTGTATAGAAAACGTTTCTAAGTTCAACAAAAACGCATTCCTTTGATAGGAAAAAAAAGAAGACTACGAATCTGCAATTCACAGTCCAACCCCTTTCACGCAGTCCACCTTAAGTTCAATTTACACGATCACATTCTGGGTTTTGACGGATTGGGATTTGCGAGCAAGTTTGTATCGACAACTCGCAATAGGCAATTCATACTTGCACCAATTTTCATCTAGTTAATAGGATTTAGTGAACTGTAGCAAGCAGAGTTTGTGAAGAAGATTCTGAAAAAGCTCGAGTTTTTGAATTTGGGTTTCTGAAAACACATCCTCATCTGTTATCATCTAGCCGATGGATGAAACTTTACTGTACCCACCCATCGAGCCCTCTATTTTTGACCTCATCGTCGTTGGCACCGGCCTGCCGGAGTCCATCATTGCCTCCGCCGCCTCCGCCGCCGGAAAAACCGTCCTTCACCTTGATCCCAATCCATTCTATGGTTCCCACTCCTCCTCCTTCCCCCTCAGCGACTTTATATCCTTTCTCCAATCTCAATCCGAATCTCATTCTCAACCACCGCTTCAAACCTCCGATGACTATACTTCTGTCCCTCTCGTAACTCGACCCATGTACTCCGCACTCGAAATCAACTCATACTCCTCTGAACCACTTGACAATTCCAGAAAATTTAACCTTGATTTGGTGAGTCCTCGCGTGTTCCTCTGTGCCGATTCAATGATCAATTTGATCCTCAAAACGGGAATCAATCAGTACATGGAGTTCAAAAATGTGGATGCCAACTTCGTTAGCGACGCCGAGGGTAAATTGAAGAATGTGCCTGACTCCCGGAGTGCTATTTTCAAGAATCGCAACTTGTCCTTGACTGAGAAGAATCAGTTAATGAAATTCTTCAAGCTCGTGCAGGGGCATTTGGGGAATGACAGTGAGGAGGATAGGATTTCTGATCAGGATTTGGAGAGTCCATTTGTGGAGTTCTTGACCAAAATGGGTTTGTCGCAGAAACTTAAATCGTACTGATCGGTTCTTTACTTATTTTCACGTTTTCTCTTTCAGTGGCAGTTCTTACTTGTTATTCTCTTGTTTGGTTGCTGAAGTTTCCTAGTCTGGATTGCTGCTTCTTTTAAATTATATGCTTGTTTTCTTTTTAAATTTTTTTATGTGCTTTGTGTATTTCTTTCTGGCTGCCTTGACAATCTTATCTCTAATGTAGTATCGCTTGCCTTCTAGATTTACTCTGCTTCAGATACTTTGGTGGCATTGCCCCTAGATTCAATGTCTTGAGTTTGCTTGTAATTTGATAGTCATCTAGTATGTTATATATCTTATTGGACAGATTGTAATGTTTAGGAGTATGTTTAGTATATGTTACTTAACTTATTTGTGCGTAAATTCTGCTAAGCAGACTGTGATCTACATTATATCATGAATAACTTTTGCTTGGGGTTAATTATTTAGGGTTCGAAACATTTTGTTATTACTTTCAACAATTCAAAACAAGAATAAACTTGGTGACTGCTTCTGTGAAAGTTTTTAGGATTTTAATTACTGTCATGTTTTCTTTTAAAAGTAGGGCCATCAAACAGATTGGATTGTTTACACTGTAATCTCTTGATCAGTATTAGTAAAAATTATTGTGACGATTAGTTTTTTTTTTTTTCTTGACAAATTATTGAGTTGTTTAGTTATATGTTCAGATTCATGTTTGCATTTCTTAATAGTCGACAGTTTTCCTTGTTGGTTATTGGGTTGGTAATCTTTTCTGATTTGCCTAATTGATGTCCTCAATATCTCCAGGATTATTTTGTATACAATAGTGCTGGCAGGTTATGATCAGGAAAACTTGGAAGTGTGTAAAGATGTTATCAATACTAAAAGTGGGATAGATCGTCTGGCACTTTACCACTCATCCATTGGAAGGTTAGTTCTTGCATTCGCATTTTAAAGAGCTATAATATATAAGAACTATCGATGTTCCTATAAATCTAACGTGTGCATGTGATAAAACTAGCTGATTGGACGTTGATACTTCTGAATTTGGAGTTGTGTATTACACCTAAGACTACTGCTATATGGTTCCTAACTTGGGTTTTTTTCAAATCATATGTATAAGTTGAGTATATTTCCTTTTAATGGAACACTTATATTTTTGTTGCGCTCGATATATAGTTAGTTTGCCCTGCTCTATCTGGTTCTATGTTTGTTTGATGTAGCTATTTACTGCAGAGATAAAAATTATCAAGGGACTTCCTCTAGGAGGTCCGTTGATAAGCACATCTTGGTTCAATTGTAAAGTTGGAGGATTAGGTGTCAGCTATTTGGTAGTTTCATAACCTTTGCTTAAATTCTGGAGATTTACATGGAGGATAGTGCCTTTTTTTGTAAGGCTGACGACTTATATCTGGAGTTATTGATAAACTTTTAAAGCCATGACTTGATTAATGGTGCCAAATTTAACCCTTAACACTCAAGCAGACTCCATTCTCTTAATTTAAAAAAGAAAAAGAATAAAGGCTTGTGAAATATACATATTATTCAAATAATGGCTAATTATATTATGGTTCAAAGAGATAGTTAGTTGTGTGTATACATATTGAACTCGGAAGTTGGTGAGCTGAAACTTGCATAATGTGATTTCTGGAAACAAAACATCTACGAGTAATTACTGCTTGATGTAATAGTGATATTCAAACTAGGTCTGAGATCTTAATCTTTTGGGTTCGAATGATTTTGTATATTTGTTAAAAAGGTTCTTATAGACTTTGGCGTCCTTTCTAAGTCCATCAAAATCTTTAGGTAGATTTTGCCATTTTGGGTGAATACAATGTATCTGAAGAATATGAGTGCACATGACTTGGACTTTGACTTAAAGCTTCCATTTTCAGTTATTTTATGTATGTAAAGGTGCATATACAAGTTGAGTTGGAGTGTGAAAAAGAATCATTGGTTAACGGTGGAATCCAATTTATTGTGATTTTACTTCTGTGGATCTATTTCTCATGGGTAACGCTTCCAGAACTTTATCCATACGATTGTAGAGAAAATGGGATCTATAGTTTCAGAGATACTAGGCAAACATTCCATATTAGATAGTACTGACTAAGGATGTAAATGGTCTTTTCATTTTTCATGAGGCAAAACTTCAAAACTACAGAATTAAGTTTTTGCCTCTTGTGGAAATTGTAATTACCTTTTCTTGACCATATTAGTTGTGAAGCATTTTTTGTGCAAGCTGTCAAACATTGTTAGGAAGATTGAACATCTGTCAATTAGTTGTTTGAACCGGTCAGTATTATACTTACATATAAGATGGACCGGACGTTTATATTTGCGACCTCCTATTTGTGTAACCGTGTACACTGGTCATTTTTCACACACACACACACACACATATTTGTGGTGGGATGGGGGAGGGGGGGTGTTGGTGCTAAATAGGAAATGCCATGGATCGAAGATAGTACTAAGCATGCTCGGAAAGTTTTGTACTGGCATTTTCTTCACTATCAATCTCGTTCTCATTAACATATAAGAACTATCTGACTAGTTTTAAAAACTGAAGCTAATTGATATGTGTAGCCACTCTATAAACTTACTTATAAAGTGTGCTGAGATGTGTTTTAACAATTGGAACTAACTAAATATCAGGTACTTTTTAAAGCGAAATGAAAGAATTTAAACTATCATATGCTGAAGGAATCAAAGATAAGGGCCTTAACTAGACATTTTTTCTTCAAACTTCTTAGGTTTCCTAATGCAAATGGCGCCATAATATACCCCATTTACGGTCAAGGGGAACTTCCTCAAGCTTTTTGTCGACGTGCTGCTGTTAAGGGGTGCATTTATGTAAGTATTTAGATTATTGGATGATTATGGACATTGATACATGTTTAAACTTTGCATTCCTTAGCCCTTGCTGTTAAGATACTTACTATGTTACTCTTTCTCTCTCTCTCTCCCCCCCCCCCCCCCCCTTCCTTCATTTGGTTATCTTTTGTGCACTATCCATTGATTAATACAACATTGGATCTTGGAAACTACTTTTGTCTGCTCATGTCATGGTTTAGAAAATAAAATTGTATCAATCAATGGCTAATGTGCAAAAATGCCACAAAGAATGACTTGAAATTAAGCTGTTTTTGTGACATTTCGGTGTATCCATTTTGTTTGCAAAGGCTGCTAAAATGATATTAAGGAAAATCGGCAGTTCCAGGAAAAACTTGCCCTTTAGAAAATTTGATTGAGGTGGCTGGATGAGTGACACCACTCCTTTCCAAGTAATTGAAAGGGTTGTTTAATTTTTAATGATTCCGTTTGACCTGAGGACTCAGGCCTTATCACCTAAAATTGTATAAAAACACTTGTATACAATTGTTCTTTCTTTCTTTTCCTAAATCCAAACAGTTCTTAATCTTGGGAAACAAAGTTTTTCCTCGTTTTTTATTTCCAAAGTCCTAATTCTTTTGATTATTCTGATTGATGTGGATTTTTTTTTTTTTATCACCTAAAATTGTATAAAAACACTTGTATACAATTGTTCTTTCTTTCTTTTCCTAAATCCAAACAGTTCTTAATCTTGGGAAACAAAGTTTTTCCTCGTTTTTTATTTCCAAAGTCCTAATTCTTTTGATTATTCTGATTGATGTGGATTTTTTTTTTTTTTGGCATTCATGGGCAATGTATTTTTTTCTGTTCAGTCTGCCATTATGATATAATAGTCAATGATTGATGTTTGACATTTTATTTATTTTTGTTCTCTTTAGATTCTCCCTAATATTCTGCTCCATCGTTTGATTTATTACACAGGTGTTGCGAATGCCTGTAATAGCTGTGCTCATGGAAAAGGTATGAGTGAGATTCATATGTTGTCTTCTATAAGCGAGTTTTGGCTGTGAGGACTCTGTGGAAGCAGCCATCACATGAGTGTTTGATCAATTTACTTATGGCATGTCATCATCAGTTTTATAATTGTCGACACATGGACCATTTCCCTCTATCTTATGTTATGATGACATTAATATAACTTCTCTTATTCTTATCTGCAATTTTCACAGGCTGGTGGTAACTATAAGGGTCTCAAGTTAGTTTCTGGTCAGGAGTTATTAAGCCCTCAGCTCATTCTTGCTCCCTCTTTCACGATTCCATCAACTTTGCCTCCTGCTGTACAGGTGGCAAGTTCTCATGATGTCAGCCTCTCAGACACCAAGGAGAAGGTTGCTCGGGGAATATGCATTGCCAAGAAGTCCATGAATTCGGAAGTTGCTAATTGCCTGGTGTTCTTCCCTCCACGATGTGAGCATATCAAATGTAACTATGCCGACAATTGTCAAAAATAGTCTTTTATTTGCTAGTTGTTCTTTCTGTGCAGCTCTGTACCCAGAACAGACAACGTCTGTCCGTGTCCTCCAGCTGAGTGGCAATGTGGCTGTTTGCCCCTCTGAGATGTAAGTTTCATGTTATACCCTGCCATCTTGTATCTTTAGAAGAATATAACTTTACATTTAATAATCATCATCACCTAAGGTTGTTTTGACTGCTGAGAGTTACTTTGTCGTACTTAATAATGCAAACATCCCTTTGTGGTAATATTTTGGGATAATTTTTTCTATGGTTGCATTTACGAGATCAAATGAATATGTGACAGTAGCATCTGACATGTTACATTATCCACTTTATTTCAGGTTTGTGACTTACCTGTCAGCAGTTTGTGATAACGCTGTAGAAGGAAAAAAATTACTTCATGCAGCCATAAATGCTCTGTTCTCTACGCCTGTAACTGGAGAGACTGACAATGGGATAGATGATTTACATGAGCATACAGAAGAAAAACCCTGTTTGCTTTGGAGTACCTTGTATATTCAAGAGCTGACTACGGTTTGCCTCTTGTTCTTCATAATCTCTCCTGCAGTTTAATTCATTGACTTGAGTTTCTGCATGCATCTACTCATCTATGATACAGTTTTCAAGTTTTCCATGCAGCACTTTCAAACTTACAAGCAGAACATGGTTTGACTTAAGTATTTGGCATATAAACACTTACCTATTCAATGACCATGTAGGCGTGCCATGTAATGCATTCGCTGGGAAGTCACCTTTGTTTTAGGCTGTTATTTTTGTTGCAATCAATATATAGGACATGCCATGTAGTGCATCAGATGGAAGTACAACTTTCTATTTGGCTTTCCTTAACATTTTCATTTTGGAGTACAACAAAAGCAGTTCTTGATCTATTTATCTTCACATGAACCTGGGCATTAGACAAATTTGATGCCTGATCTGATTCGAAGACTTTCTCCCAACAATAGAATGTTATGCCATAACTTTTTTTTTTTATATAATCGACCACATATATCCTTTTTTATGTGAAGCTCTTCTGTTAGCAGATTTCTTACCTTTATCCTTGTGAGCAATAGTGATTTACCTTTCTAGGGAGTGCCACCAGAACTGTTGTAAGTTGTCCTCTGTCACTCCAATAGGTTTACTCCGATAAACTTGCAATTTTAAGCGATGATAGAACTTTCGTGAAAGTTTGAATACATGCAGACTTTCTGTCTTTTTAAGATGAAAGAAATGAGCAACCTATGTAGTATGTGTGGTCGTGGTCATTTTTAGCTAAAATACGTGGTATCGATAAAAAGTAATGTCAAGTAAAAAAATAATGATAATTTCAAACCACTTCCCTTTGTGTCTGTAATTAATAATATTATATCTGTTTCTTATTACAAAAAATATGAGGCACATCCAGAAAATTTTCATGACTATTGTTTGGAAAAGAACCTCTTCCATGAAGTGAAACAATTACAAAGTAGTGTTTGTGAGTGTTTGTTTCATTATTCGCAGTTTCATCGTGCTTTTGACTCCATCAGCTTCACACCAATGCCAGATGAGCACCTGCACTATAACGATCTCCTAGATGCAACACAAAGGGTAACTATGGCTGCCTAATTTAGTAATTCATGTCATGCTACATCTCACTGTACCCAAGATTGAATAGTAAACATAGGTTTTGTTGGCCTTACATTTCTCTCTGTTATGCGCTCGTTATTCATTGACTAGCCAATGGCCTATGGCTGTTTCATTTGCAGCTATTTCAAGAAATATACCCAAATGAAGAATTTTTCGCAACAAATCCAGATGATGGTGGTTCTGAGCTAGATCCATAGAGAAATATTCCTTCCACTGCTCGATAACTTTCAATACAGTCCTCACTTGGAGCCCTGGATCATACACAACTTGCTAGTGAAGAATGCTCTTACACACTTTACATTTGGGCTCGAGGTAAGTTACTGTGCCTGTTCTAACTAAACTACTCTCACCCTCGGCACCATAATCTTGTGAAGGAGATTAGTTCGGTGGTTGGGCTGCTTCATTCGAAGAGGTATCATAATTTAGATATGCAGTGTTGGATCACTAGTCCTTGGAGAATCTGTATTTATATATAATGGTGATGATGTGCAGTCAATGTTGATGTTTAGACAAGCAACGAGGAGATTTTGGTTGTATTTTATGACCATGTTTTTGCCAGTAAAGTTGTGTAAGGAAAACATAGATAAGAAATAGATTCATGTGACATTGCAGTTGACTATCCTTGGAAGATAGATTTAAACATGGACCCACATTTTCCTAAATGAGCTAAAAAGCAATGGGTAATCATCATCTACTTTCAAAGTTATGTTGATTCAGGTTGATATATTGTCAGGCTTTAGTTTGATTTGATGTGATAAATTTGAGCTTCATTATGGGATGAATGTCCAAAACTACCACAATTCCTATAACTTGTATCTAAAATACCACTCAATATAACAAAATACCCAAAACTATCATTCAATATAACAAAATATCCAAAACTACCATTAAACAATGATTGTCCTATGTTGAGTTTTACTAAGTTCCAAAAAATCATAATTTTTCCTTTTTTTGTCATTTTAAAATATTCACTCCATTTATTTAATTAGATCCGGGTAAACATAAACTGATCAATATCAGACCCAACATACTTTCGTATTTAAATTTATATTCTGTTTAATACATACCTTTGCCTTTGTCTTTGATCTTCCCGATTCCGGTTGGTTTTTACGGATCAGCAATCCAATCACACGCCCGCAATCCATGGTTCCACTTCGTCTTCACAACAAGAACCTAGATCACCATCCTTACTCCCACCCACCTGGTAGAGTTTTCAAGGAGAACATAGGGAGACGTACTGTAGGTATTAATTCATAGTTAACTTATAAACTTTCGAATAGCATGAAGTAAACAAAAACCTCTTTTTTATTGAAGAAATAACTACAACTTATATTACAATACTATTTATTTGCCAGTGGAGGAGAATACTTATTTTAGCCGATCATGGCATAAACATTTGGGGAAACACCCATAAACTAGAACACTTAAGACTCTTTAGAGAGAGAAGTACTCAGGAAATATTAATGATTTCTGATGCCATTCTCTTATGACTGAAGCTCTCCTATTATAGACATTTTTCAAGGATTTTAATTTCGGATTCCATCTTTAATTATGCTTCCTGTCATCTTCACCTGCCCTACTGCTAACTTCCGTCCATCATTGCTTAGTGGGATGTGGCTTGTCCACTATCTGTTGTCGGGTGGTTGGCTTGTCCACTTTCTGCATTATTTTGGTTGTGGCCCATTCTTTTTTGGTGGTAGGACCACCCTCTTCATCTTATCTTCGCACATGGTAGGGACCTCATATGAGAATTAAATTCCACTGGTGTAATGCCTTGTAGGGTCTTCCACGAGGATTAAAATCCTCCATGAGATTAAATTCCTACACGGGGATTTAATCCTTACATGGAGATTTTATCCCTTACATGGAGATTTATCCCTAAAACAAGAATTAATCCCATACACGGTGATTTAATTCGGGATTTATCCTTACACGGGGATTTATCCTATACACGAGAATGTATTCCTATCTTTACACGAGAATTAATCCCACTCTAAACGAAGATTAAATCCTACATGAGAACTTAATCATACGCGAGAATTATTATCGAGTCTAATTAGACTCACTTTTTTTTACATTTTTGGATTTTCTATACAAGTGAAGAACCTTGTAGATGTCTTTCACATGAGCACTGTTGCCCATCGGAAATCATTAATGTCTGTATAGACAACTAATTAATCTTTATCCTGTGGTATTGCGAGTTTCGGCAGACTGCTACAAATCTGTTTTAGCTCGCGAACCCTTTGGGAATATCTATCTTCCCATTTCTATTTCGTCTTTTCATCCTTTTATAATAGAGGATGAAAATCCTTTCTATATTTTGCTAGGTCTTTAATAAAACTACCCGCAAAATTAACAACACCCAAGAAGCTTTGGAGATGCTTCTTATCATTCAAAACATCAGGAAAATTACATTTTTTTTCCATAATATGTTTCTGAAGTTCCTTACCTGTTTAGTCAATAATAACAACGAGAAACTCGATTCTATTGACTGTGATATTACCTTCTTTTCAGATAGCACTAATCCTTCTTTATGACATGCTTCAGAAAATATTTCAAGATGCTTAATATGCTCTTTCATAATTTTTGATGCAATTAATATGTCGTCTATATAGACAAACATAAACTCGAAATAATCTTTAAACAGATTATCCATTTTTTATTGATATATCTGGGGTGCATTTGCAAGTCTCATTGGAAGTATACTCCAGATATACTGACCTTGTGGAGTAGAAAAAACTGTATACTTTCTTGACTCCTTTCCATTTTAATCTTGTAGAAACCAGATTTACAATCGAATTTAGAAAACACTCTTGACCCTTTAATGTAGTCAATTAAATGTTCCCTACTTGGGATGTAATAACCATCAAAATCAAGTATCTTATTAATACCTTCATAATTAATTACTAACCTTGTTTTATCTCTTTTTATTTCACCGTGGTTTCTTACCAGAAAACATGGGCTACTGTAAGAGGAGACTCCAACTTCAATCAATTTAAGATCGATATGCTCTTTGATAATTTTTTACATATCTTTCTTATCTGTCATGTTCATCTGGATTGGCTTGTATCGAACCAACTCGTATCAGAATTGTTCCTTTACTTTCAAAGTTGCTTCAATCTTGTTCCTATTCCACGAAGCCAGAGGATCCTCATTGAAGTTTCTCTAGATTATTCTCTTGATATTTTCAAGGGAAAGTAATTTGTCCTCGTCAATGTCCTCAACAGGTGTGCTCTCTTTATATTCATTCTTCTGAAGTTGGATATCTTCTTCGGATGCTCTTTCGAATCCCTGTTGCCTGAAAGATAAAAGAGCTTTACCAAATTTCCTTTTATCCTGCATTTTAGGATGTGTTAATTTGACATCATCACCATGTTTGCTACGAAAATTAATGGGCATTATTCTATTGAATACCCTTTCTCTTCACAAAACCTGTGTCAAACTACCATAGTTAGTAGTAAAGGTTAACAGGTTCTTGTGATTATCTTGCTCATATTTTGCAAAGGTTTGAATAAAACTATTAGCCAACAAAATATCAGCACCTGTATCGTGAATATAGATTGGTGGCATTTTTACCTTGTACCAAGGTGTACCAAATGTTCCTCCTATCATGATCCTTGTTTCACGAATACCCTTATTGAGTATTAAGATTTTCTGAGAAAAATCTCTTCCTGCAATAATAGGTAATGTTTCCACAATTTCATTGGGGAAAACTCGTGGTTTTGCTGTGGAAATACCTGAACTTGAATCAATATAAGCAACAAAGTATTCTATCTTATATTGTTCATACATCATCCCGACGGATATATATATATGAAAAATGGGCTCGTCATTCCATCCTTATGAGGTGTTCATCGAGACTGAATTCCATACATCTTTCTTTTCGTCCCCAAGGTTTGTGTTTCTCAAGGAAACTTAGACCCAAAGTCACAGTACCTTTGGTTCTACCTGCATTATCAGTGACAGATACTTCATAGCCCGCTATTTTTAGTATGCCTTCGTATCTTCCAATCGCTGGTTACTGTAAATGATATATTTCATCACAAGGAAAAAAGTTATGTTTTTTCGATATATCAAACACAACACAAATTTCTTTCCAACCCTCAGGGCAATGCATTTTTACATTATTGACCCTAATTTATTGTGGGTTAAAATCCTCTAATGGTTCTTTTCCTTTTAGGCTTAGTATCCTATTTTCGGAAAATGACATTCTATTACTGACTTCAGATTCAAATCTCAATGACCTATTAAGAACAAGATGATCTTTAATCAATATGTTAACACCACCTATCATAGGAATTTGGATTGGGTTTGGTGTCATTCCTTTGGCGAATTTCTTGAAAATTCTAGGAATCTCGATATACTCTTTCCTAAGAAACAAATCAGAATGATGTGTATTGGAAAGTGCGTTTGCAATTCTATATGTAATAGAATATGATCTGTTACCCTCTTTCATTAGATTTGTTATTTTAAAATCTTGATGAAGGGTTAAGACTCGACTAAAATCTTGATCAGCTAGGTTGTATGCAATCCTAGGATGAATGTCAAACATAAGTTTGTCTGCATACAAATTACCTACCATTGTACCAAGACAACCATCTCTGAGGTTATTGATTCTTCTATCCATTACTGATAGATGAAGTGTGGTGTCCCGTTCTCTTTTTAGTTGGAAATAGGTCGTCACCCTTTACTTACTTAGGAACTAAAGAAATTATAATTACTTTCTAATATACAGCGGAAGACTTAAAAGTGAAGACACGAGAGTTATATTATTTTTTTATTTAAAAGCATAACATATATACATATATATATCCAAATCTAGTTCGTGTCTCACCCACAATTCTAGGTAAAATATTCAAACCAAAAGCCTATCTGAAATTGCCCAACAAAACATATGTATATGACATGATACAAGTCTAGGCCCATAGTTTATCATACTATACATATATAAACAACATATTATTCTCAAAAGGAAACATTATTATGTACGATAACTTTAGAGGGACAGTGAGAAGTCACCCCAACTTGCTACACGTTCACATCATCATCTGTCGAGCTTGAAAAATATAAAAAGTAACATCATGAGACACCTCCGGAGAGGGATCCCAGTGGGATAACCTTACTGTCTAATACATTGAAGCAATTAAATTATTAAGCAAGTACTACATGTCCTTTGGGTACGCTCGCCTTGGACCATAATCATAAAGGAATGTGGGAATCGCTCGCCCACTAAACCTTGCTTTCATAGAGGAATGTGGGAGTCGCTCGCCCACTAAACCTCGCGTTCATAGACCAGACACTTTCGCCCTTATGGTCGTCGCCTAGTATGGAAGTAACATACTAGTTATAGCTACGGGCTTCAGCCGTAGATTTTCATACATAACTTATCAATTCAACTAGCAACACATAGTAGAGAGTAGAAGTTACCCACTTGTACGCTGATCGTGCGAGGATCACTTCTGGATTCACCGATCGTCTCAACTGCGCTCAACACATTTAACTGTTTAGTCTATTATGTCATATAACATTCATTACATGCTTGATACTTATATTAAATTCTAAACATGATCATTTCATACACAAATCATTTAAGTGAGATTTAGAATATAGAATACATCATCATACTTGTCACTTAATTGTTAAGCGTTTAAACTAGCAATTTTAGACCTAAAATGACATATAAAGATGTAATAATTTTAATAATTCATACATAATTCCTAAAATCACAAAATTATTCATATAATCACATATTAGTATCAATTATCATATTCTAAAAATTCACAATTTTTCACAGTGTATAAAAATAAATAAAAATAGAATCCTAAACAAGATTTTCACTGGAATTTCAACTCAAAATCAGTCTATATTGTAAAATTCACCACACCTTATAGGATTGATGAAAACCTTTCATCTTTTTACAGAATTTAGACAACATGTTGAAGTATAACATATAAAAATATCAACTGAAAATAAGCTTTACATATTTAGTTATGAATTTTCTAAATTAGCAGAAAACAGTGCATAGTGTATGCTGAAAACAGGTTATGTTGTAAAATTCGGCATAAATCATACAAGACTCAAAAAAATGCATACTAAATTTCTACACGTACCTAAGAACTGGTTCTAAAACATAGTAAAAAATCATACATAAAATCGAAGGATACAGTTTCAGAAAATTGTTTGATTCTGACCAAAAAACGGGGAAAAAACTGTCTCAGAACAGCTTGTCTTTGAAAAATCTTAGAAAATCGGGTTTAACTCCGAGTCTTCTGAAATTTTACACACATATTCTACACTTCACAAACTAGATGGTGGTAAAAGGGTTTAGCCTAACTCGATTTCTACAACACACAGAAAATTATCGAACAGCAGGAAAAAACACACACATGTACAGCAACAGTAAAACACAGTAATAGCAGCAGCAAAATACGTAGCAGCAGCATACTTACGTATAGCAGCAGAGTAACGAAGCAACAGGGAGAGGGAGAGAGAGATAGAGAAAGAAACCATGAAGGAGAGAAACGAGAGAGAGAAAGCAGGAGAGAGGAGAAGCTGTGCGTGTATATGTTGCTGTAGGATTTTCTTTCTTTTATAATCTTCCCCCCCCTCCCCTTTTCACACACAAACCAATTTAATATGCTTGGTATCATGCAAAAAGAAAGCAGAAGCAGGTGGTGGCGAGAAATGGAAATGAATTGGCATGTCATGCTTTTCCTTTCTTAATTAATTAATTGTTATATCTAACTATTAATTACTAGTTAACTAATTAATTATACATATGTACATATACATATATTTATATATGTAAATATATATATATACTTTAATTAATTAATTAGGATATTATAATTTTACTTGTGTGATGAGAAGATATTTTGATACACAATGAATTAGGAATGCATATAAATATATGTGTTTGTGATCACAAGAGATTCTAAAATTAATACTACATGCATAATTCATTTTACTAAATAATATTCATCATAAAAAAAATACAATTTCCATTTCATGCATGTATGTTCAAAATTACATACTATGTCTTAAGATTTTATTTTAAAAGATATATATTGATACACATTATGATGTATGCATGTGTGTTCAAGTGAAATGATTTATCACATAAAATCACATAAATAGATCATTATTAAATTACATTAAATAAAGCATTAACAAGCACACACGAGTAATTTAAATGTCTTAACCTAATATAATCTTAATTCATTTAAACTTATCTATTATCTTATTAAATGTCTTAATCTTACTTTCATCCATGTTTGTTGAGTGAGTTGAGATCAAACTCGGTTTCCTCCATGAGCAATCCTGCAAAACCCTTAAAATCTCGAAAGAAATATATATATATATATATGTCATAAAATCTTTAAAATCATCAAGCATAACATAATTCGTAAATCATAATTTTAAGTAATATAAGAGCTCACACTTAAATCATTTATAATTGAACGCTAAAAGAAATTTTATAAAATATGAAATTCCGGTTTTCTTGAAAACGGGGTGTTACAACTCCCCCCACCTTTTTTAAAATTTCGTCCCGAAATTTGGTTTAACTATGGAAACAGGTTAGGGTACTTAATCTGAATCTCTTCTTTAGATCATTTTTGACAATCTCTTACATGCATAATGTCATAACTAAAAGCCTTTTCATGATACGTATCATACTTCATCGAGTATCTTTAAAACATATCTTAAAATACTTACCCGGCGACGATTCAAACGGTAGTTGGCTGTTGACTTTCCCTCACTTATCATACTTAGTTCATACTCCTAATCATACACATGACTTTATAGTTGAAAACACACTTATGCTAAAACATTTGTCCTAGAGTCCGAGGTAAAAATCTTTAAGCCCCCGTTTTCAAGAAAACCGGCATTTCATATTTTATAAAATATGAAATGCCGGTTTTCTTGAAAACGGGGTGTTACATGATGTTTAGAATCAATACCTTCTTTGAAGGTAGCTTTGATTACTACTTCAATGGTTCCTATATGGATCTATTTCATAGTCACTTATGAAATGCCGGTTTTCTTGAAAACGGGGTGTTACATGAAGTTTAGAATCAATACCTTCTTTGAAGGTAGCTTTGATTATTACTTCAATGGTTCCTATATGGATCCATTTCATAGTCACTGCTACTTCTTCCCTGATTCGGCTCAGTTCCTCAAGAATTTCTTCATTTGGAATAACCTGCATATCAATTCTATTATCGGTTAATTCCATCGAAATTGAAAACTCACCTGAGTTCACCCGATAGATGATATTGTGCTTGCGTTGTTTTAGTCCGATTTGATTAAGGATCTTACTAACACCTCCAATTCTGAAACTGTCGTATGAGCTTAGAGTTGAATTCTACCTCATGATTCTTTCCATTGTTTTGTTTGAGATGGTCATCTGTGAAAAGAATCCTGATAGACTCTCCGATGTTTTGAGTCTATCTTCCATCTCTAGGCTATTTGTCTGATTCTGTTGATGATCCATAAGATTCATCTGAATCAGTCTCAAATTCTTCTTTATAGATGCTTTAATCTGAAGAGATGTCCTCGAACTGGTAAACTGGTACCAAATCGCCATAGAAAACCGCATCAAGAATTTCTGCCGTCAACTTGAATTGGCAAATTTCATTATGCTTTTGTGGGCAGTTTGGCGAAATATATCCTTTCGCACCGCATGTCCAACAATTGCAGTCTTTGAAACTTTCATTTGTAGGAGTATGAGCTCGTTTGAAAGTTCTCATTGTTGGTGTTCTTCCTGTTGACTTCCCTGTGGATCTAGATCCTTGTGAAGAAAACCTGGAAGGATCGGAGTTCTGACCAGACTTGTAGGTTCTGGCCTTTGATTTGGACTACCATGATCTTCCTTGATTGGAAGACCTTCTTTGTGATCCATCGGACTTGACATAAGATACACTTCTGAAGTGTTTCTTTCTCTTCCCATGTCTTACCTGTTTTGATTCTCCAATTACCGATGGAAAATCGTTGCAATCACAATAAAGATGAGTTCTTTTGATTTGTCCTCTGAGTTTTTTCTTGTTCTTTTGAATGGTCGCTTGTTGACACCATTCTCGCAGGCTGTCTTCTAGGAAAGACATCCTTCTTGCTATTGTGTCTACCTGTCCCAGTGGTAACTTGTAGGACTGGATCAACATTTCTCGCCATGGGCTACGGATCTTTGCAAAGAAATCTCTGTTGCCACATTTAGCGGGACCCCCGTTTGGAAGTAATATTTGTACATATACTTTTTAACTCGAGAACATATAGGGCTTGTGTATATTCTCAAGTTTTCTCCTTCTTTCTTTGGTCAAAATATCCATCTCCAATGATGTAAACCTTAAGCATTCTTCCGACTTTTTCGATGATAGCGTATAAACTATCTCCGAAAAAGGTTTCTTCTTTAACTTGGGTAGATGTTGATTCCCAAGCCATCTTTGCTGAACCTTCAAGACTACTTTCGATTAGTTTGATAAAGTTTTCTTTTTCTATGTTCAATGTTGTTGAGGCCACTTTTAACGAGGTCATCCATTCATCGATTAATTTTTTCATGTTTCGAAAATAAATGATATCTGTTGTGAGAACCAACCCATATGGGTGTGTTGGCTCCAACATTGTTTTTGCCCATGGACTGTTAGGAGGTGCTTTGTTCCTTCTGAGTTGTCCTCTAGTTCCAAGTCTCCAGATTTCCGGGACTACCTAGGGTTCTACTTCTGCCCTTGATCTTTTAGGGGCTGGTGTGTTTGAACTCGTACTTCCTTTCGGATTAGGAACTTGAGAGTTCATCTTGATATTAACGAAATCTACTATTCCAAGATTGAAAAGTAATTCGGTTAACTCAGAGATATCAACTCGTGATGCCTCCATGTCAGACTTTTCTAATGATTTCACACATTAGTTCATCATGACTCTTTGACTCCGGGATTCCTATAGCCTTTTCTTTGGGAATAAATGGTCTATCCATTAGTTCATTCATGGATCTATTGGTTCCCTTTGGTAACTTCATTTTCAGATCTATAATTTTTTTTTTCAAATCTGAAACTTCTCGTTGGATCTCGGATAGAGATTTGATCATCATCTTCGTCTGACCTCCATAGAATTGGATGGTCTTCTGGATCTCTCTAAGATCTTGTGAGATCTTAAAACTATCAGGAACAATTTTGTTCCAATCCTTGTTGAACATCATTGGATTGATGTTTCTGAAACTTGTATTATTTCGAAAAATATTTCGGATACATATTTTCTTGATTTTCTCCCCCGTTAGGCATAAAATCAATATTGTAAATATAAATCGTAAATTATTTTTTCAATAAACCTAGACTCTGATACCATTTTGAGGTCCGAATCTAATTAACATTTGGATTAGATTTAATTGATTAATTTTGGAAAAATATGAATTTTATTTATCAAATAAGACAAGGAAGTAGTTATTATCCAATGATTACACATGTGTGTTCTAAGGGTTATTTTGGTCATTTTATCAAAAAAGTTGTATTTTTGGACATTTCTTTATATTTGATGGTATTTTTGATCCAAGTTATAAGTTTTATGGTATTCATTATGTTCAACTAGATTAACCATTCAAGCTAAATGGATTGCTATATATATATATATATATTAGGTTTGTTGGACTTGAGCTCAGATTTTTACTTGAATAGCTTGATCTCAACTCATTTAATTTTGAGACAAGTTCGCCTTTTCGAATCAATCTTCCAATCAACTTAATTACACAACTATATTCAAAGTGGCTCCACTGTTAAAAATTACACATGAAATAGGCTTGTTTGGTTTGAGGGATGGGTTTATTAAGATTGTTAAGTATGATGGGTTTTTACTGTTCATCAAAAAGTAATTTTAGTGTTTGGTTTAAAGGTTTGTATTAGGTTTGAGATAAATTGTAGGTTTGGTTTAAATGATTAGGGATTTGTCAAAGTGAGTTTAATTTATAAACTTTTGTTTGGTTTATTGATTAAAGATGATAAAAAGTGAATTGACTATTGTACCCTTCATGCAATAAAATTGTCACGCCCCATTTTCACAGTTAAAATATATCAGAGTTTCCTTTTGGGCGTGAAGAAAGAAAGGGAAAAAGACGTGCATGATATAAAATAGAAATCTTTGGAAAATATTAACATACGATTTTTACATGTACAAATCCTCGGCGTTTAGCCGAATTAAAACATTTAAACATAATAGTGGAAAAACATCAGGATTCATAACATAAAAAAGAACAGTTTAATTTTACAAACGATCGACATAGTTTTAAAAGACAAAACCAAAAAAAGGATACAACTGATAAGGCACCCCTCTCTCTACGCATCATGATTCTCTTCATCTCTTGTAGTGTGAGTACAGATAGGGGTGAGTGTGTTGAATACACTCGTGGGGAATAACCATTTGTTAACAGTTATAAAGTAGTTACACAAATGAAACATATATACATTCGGTAAAAAGACACGGTACAATAAAATACATAACACATACTGTTGGAACCAACGGATCGCCGGCCCTATGCTATCGGAATCGGGTTCCAAAGATAAATCGCAGCGGAAAGAAATCATACCCTTGTAGACCTCTTGATCTTCTGATGTATTCCTTTGAGCCCTTCTCGAACGTTGCGTGGCCAACGATCCTTCGAGAAAAATCAGTTCCGCTCTCTCTCACTTATCACGTGTTTTCTGTGATCTGTGTTCTGTGTTATGAGAGGCGCTGATGAAAAGAGCTATATATAGGCTACACCAGGGACCTAGAGGAGGAATTGGGTTGGGCCTCCTGATGGGCTTTAGTATCCTGTGTTCGGCCCGAACACATAACTGAAGCCCATCAATAATAATTCAGTCCACTAGAGAATTATTATTGAACTACCATCCCAATCCCATATTTAATATGGGCTCCTTCTTATTATGTGTACATTTATTTCCCCGTGTTCAAGATATCGAATGTCCGTAAATTAAATAAGTTACTGACAACTTAAATAATTTACATCTAATTCCAAGAGTAGTACCACTCATCCTTATTATCATGTCGGATTAAATCCACCTGCAGGGTTTACATGATAATCCTTATGAGCTCCTCAAGGGGACATTATCATCCTAAATAATTAGGACACGGATTCCTTCTATAATCAACAGAACACCATATAAACAATGCTATCTCCCAACTCACCGAGTTTATTGATTTATGAATAAATCTCACCCATTGGCAAATTAAAGAAATAAACACTGAGCATACGTGCCCGTTATTATATAGGGATTAAGAAGATGTACATCCATAATAACAGAGGTCTTGTTCTATTATATAGTCAGTATAAAACGAACAACCTCAAATGGTCCTACTCAATACACACAAAGTGTACTAGTGTAGTTTTATAGTCAAGACAGACTAATACCAAACTACACTACAACCATTCCGATGATTTGTCCAAATCCATCTTGGTTGTGAGCTACTATTTATAATTTATAAGAAACTGATAACATGATCTTCTGTGTGGCACCACACACCAAGTTATCTATAATATAAATTAATTGGACATTGCATAAACATATATAACAAATATAAAATGCAAACATATGACCAATGTGATTCTCATTCCATAAACGATGTTCATACAAAAACTAGGCTTATAGTATACATCCTAACACATACTTCCGTAGGGGTATTTATTACGGACCATCAGTCCCTCCGTAGGGGTATTTATTACAGACCACCAATCTCTCCGTAGGGGTATTTATTACGGACCACCAGTCCTTCCGTAGGGGTATTTATTACGGACTACCTGTAGCGCCCCGGATCAAAATGAGCATAATTTATTAATTAAATATTTTAATGTACGACTTAATAATTACGTGCGTATATTTTGACTGTCTAATTAATTACGTGCGTTTCAGATACGTGTCTGGTGTGCGTTTCGGACCAATATTTTTATTGGACATGGTATATAGAATATTTCTATACCATTAGATGCATCTTGGAAAGATGAGAAGATAGAAATGAATTAGGGTTCGATCGGAGTTACGTAGCTCAAGTAGTGGAGAAAACAGTAAAAACGAGGAATATGCCGTACACGAGACGCATACGAGGGATAGCATACGAGATATTTATGGTGAATAGTAAGTCTTTTGGAGGAGTATATATAGGTTGATTTTAAGTCGATAAGTCACACGAGCTCATAATCGAACGACACGTAAGTTTTCTCTCCCTCTTCTCTTTCTTTTTCCGGCGGCGGCGGCCGCCGCAGCTGGTGGCCGGAAAAGTCAATTTTCTCGGAATCGAATGGTTTTCACATAGGTTGTAGCTCTCATCGAGGTGAATCTTGTGACGGTCTTGTTTCTCTATTTCGACTGTCAGATCACCGGCAAATCGCCGGTCAACCGCCCCAAAAACCTAGTTTGAGTCCATCACCTTTTCTCTCTCCTCATTTCTTGCTTTCTCTCTCTCGTCTTCCTTTCCGGAGTGGTAGATAACCATCCCGGAGTGTGTGACCTTTGGTTGGAGGTGGTGGAGCCGCCGGATGGTGTGGCCGGAGTTGTGTGTGTTTGTGTGTGTGTGGTTTTGGGGTGGAAAAGCTTGGTTTGGTGTGTGTGTTGTATGTGTTGATCTTGTTGGGTTGTGTGTTGTGTGTTGCCGATGATGGGAGGTCGCCGGCCATGGTGGTAGAAGTCCCGTCGTCGGCCGGAGCTAGAAAGCTTGGGAAGGAGATGGCGACGCTGCTGTGTAGGCTGGTCCGCGCAGGACCGTACGCGAGGGCACGACCGTGCGCGGGGTGTGAGCGACCGTGCGTGGCCACTAGAGGATAGCGCATGGTCAAGTGCTGTGGGGCACGGTCATGTGCAATTTTGCACGACCGTTTGAGAAAGTGATGCGAGGGTGTGCCGCCGGGTGCGTCGTGTGTGCACCAGCGAGCATTTTTGCGGGTAGTTTCAAGTCGTTTGTTTCTGTTCTTGTGTCGGGAGTCGGGGATCTCGGTCGAGTCAACTCTTTTACCCTTGTCTCCTCAATCCCAAACTTTAGATCTTTTGATCCGCCGCATCGTTAACGATCGTTTTTCCACCGGCAATGTTTATAGCTTTAATTATACATTTTTAAAGATCTAAGAAACGATGTAACGTATGTAGGCTATCATTTGGATTGAACTTTGAGGCACGAGGTTTGAGACACAACGAGGTGGGGTTAACTTCTAAACTCAACATGTTTATTGTTTTCCATAATTGATATCTGAACTGTTGAGCTCTACGTGTTGTGAATACATGCTGTGATTATTATGTACATGCATACTTTATGATTACTATTTCATGCAAAGTTTATGATACGATGAACGAGAACGGATGTCCTAAGTCATGTTAGAGATGGACTGGTGGCCCATAAAAAGCACCATACGTCATGATAGGGATGGACTGGTGGCCCGTAAAAAGTACCATACGTTATGAATACAACGAGTATAGTTGAGTGCTCTTAGAGCCGTGTGTTCTGCATTGTGTGCTATGCATTTTATATGTTGTGACTACTTGTTGAATTGTTATATCTGTTTAATGTGTGATCAGCTTAACAATATTAAAACTTGGAAAGTATCCCCACGAGTGTATTCAACGCACTCACCCCTATTCTGTACTCACCCTACAGGAGATGAAGAGATTCATGATGCGTAGAGAGAGGGGTGCCCTATCAGCTGTGTCCATGATTCCGGTTTTGTCTTTAAACCTATGTTGATTCATTTATAAAACGATGTTCCACATTTTGTAAAATGTTAACTCTATTTCTCATCTTTGTAAAAGATCCTGATGTTTTTCCGCTGCGTAATGTTTTAAACTCCATTTTATCAATTGTATCCGATGTTCTAAGTGTACCTTCTCTTATCCTCTCATTTTTCTTTCTATTTTATATCATGTACGTCTCCTTCCCATTTCTCTCTTCACGCCCAAAAATGAAAAACTCTGATATTTTTAAGTGAAAGATTTCGGGGCGTGACACTACCAGTGCCTCCGTAGGGGTGTCTTTATGGACCACCAAATCCATCACAATATAATAACATGCACATAGCATTCACGACACATAAGGTTCAACAATTCACATGCAAACAATATTCACGGCACATAAGGTTCAACAATTCACATGCACACAACATTCACGACACATAAGGTTCAACAATTCATATATCAAACTGTTATACATGCATTTATTAATGGAAACATAAGGGTTAGAGTTTAGAAGTTACCCCCACCTTGTTCGGTGGTTACCACGTGAGTTGTCGAGTAACAAGTATTAAGTATCAAGACGTATGATCCAACTGATAACCTACACAAGTAACGATGTTTCTTAGATCCTTACTAGATTAAATACGTATAACTAAAGATATAGACTTTTTTGGAGAAGAAACGAGCTGTAAAAATGAGACGGAATGGAAGATCTAAAGATCGAGGATGAAGAAATGAGTGTGGGAGGTAAATCCAATAATTTGATGAGGAAGAGGGAAAGATTAGGATTGCAACAGAAAAAGAATGAGCTTAATCGGAGTTGAAACGAGCACAAATGGAGCATTTTAAGATTGATGAGTGTTTTGGTAATTTTGGTAAAATGGTGAGGAAGAGGGAAAGATTATGGTTGCAACGAAAAAAGAATGAGCTTAATCGGAGTTGAAACGAGCTCAAACAGAGCGTTTTAAGATATATGAGCGTTTTCGTAATTTTGGTAAAAAGGTTGATTTTGACCAGGACCCCCGACTCCTGGTCGACGACATCTCGTCGCCGAGGACTCGACGATAACATATGACGGAAAAAACGCAACTCATCGCAAATACGGCATCGCGCCCGCATCCGTCTCCTGGAGTCGCGCGCGCGCTTCCCATCTCCTGGCGACCGCGCTCGCCCGTGCACGTCGGGCACGACCGTATGCCATTGTCCAGTAGCCCAGCCCGACGCCTCCCGGTGTCACGCGCCCAGCGCCCTCCCGGCGTGCGCCCAGTACCTGGCGTCTCCCGGCGCCGTGTGCCCAGCACGCCCAACACTCGGCACCCAGACCACCCCCTCAACAGTTTTCTCCTCCCCCAAACTCCAGCCATGACCGAGATCTCCCATCACCAGCAACACCACCTGACACGACGACGTAACGAGGTGCCACCCCAACACTCAACTCCGGTCGGCGACCTCCCATCGCCAGCAACCAACAACCCAAAAACACACACACTATCACAGAAAAACACACACATTAGCCTACACACACACACAACCACTTTCCACCACCACTTCCAGCCCCGGCGCCGCCGCCCACGGCGGTGCCACCACCCCCAACTGATAGCCCATCATCCCGGGAAGGTCAGCCACCACTCCGGTGAAAGAGGAGAAAGAGAGAGAGAGAACCGAGGAGAGAGAAAGGGTGGAAAAACAAGGGTTAGAGTTTTCCGGCGACGTTATTACCATTTTTAGGTAAGTAGACATCGGAATAGAAATCTGAGACCTGTTATAGACTCGTCTCGATGAGACCTATGTTTTGTGCGAAAATTGGCTGAAATCGAGAAAAATGATTTTCCGGCACCGGCGACGGCATCTGGAGACCAAAAAACAGAGGAGAGAGAGAAGAGGGATGAGGGAGAGACTTACGATTTTTGCCTTATTCGGAAAATGGTGATTTTTCGGCTCGAAAACACTCATATATATAGACTTTCGAAAATCACTATTCATCTTAAAAATCTTGAGTTACTATTCACTGTAAAAATCTTGGGTTACTATTCACCAAAAATATCTTTCGTTTTTCCGAATCTTCGTATTTTGGCCTTTTCTTCGCCATTTGAGCTACGAGTCTCCGATTGACCTCTAATTCATTTCTATTTTCTCGTTTTTCCATTACGCATCTTATGGTAAAATTATAATCTATGTTTCTCGACTAAATTATACTTCCATCTAAAACATGCATTTATCACTTATCTGAAACGCATGTAATTAAATTAAACAGTCAAGGATTAACGCACATAATAAAATAAATCGATTAAGATTTAATTATTTAATTAATCAATTATGCTTTGTTTTTGTCCTGGGCGTTACAAAAATTAATATTAATATTAATAAAAGAAATTAATTGTAATAAAATTAATATTATAAAAGAATTTGATATAAAATTAAAGTGTAGAATAAAATCAAAATTGGATCAATATTAATAACATAATTTAAAAAAAAATCCTAAAGTTGTCATTCGAAGCTAAAGAAGATCAACCCAACCTACATCCATGTGAACTCATCTCTTTTTCTTTCCAAAAACTTTTTTTTTAAATTGGGTATTTATAAAAATGATGGTCTAGGATGAAATTTTCTGCAAAAAGTTGATAAGAAGTGTCGTCCATTGAAATTTCAGTGCTTGAAAAATCAATCCCTTTGGTACCTTGTTCAGAAAGGCCAAGTATTAGCAGCAGGGTAAAGTTTCTTGATGCGATGAAGGAGGCGCGCGTAGTTGAAGCTCAAGGTGCTGGTGGTGAAGGCAGAGATGAGGTTTTTGTGATTTTGGCAAGAGTGCTGCGATGCATATATATAATGGCATCATAAAAATTATGGACATTTGTGGGGGTATTATAGGAATTTCAGATGAATAGTTGAGGTCATTGTAGGAAGACTTGGATATGTTACTGTTGGCTCAAGTCTTGGGTTTATTAACCCACCATATTTGGTGGGTTTATAAACCAATCAATAAACCCACATGAACCAACAAAAAAATTCAAACCAATCTAATCCGGGCCTCAAACCCAGGAAGCAAACATGAGTTTAGGTTGGTTAAAAACTCTAAACCCACCTAAACCCATGAACCAAACATGCCCGGTTGTGTATAGATGGAGGAATTTGAAATATAAGATTTAAAATGAATGAATTTCAAATTTAATCAACTTAGAGTGGATTCAAAATCAATCTGTATTGTTAAAAGAAATTAGTTCAATATGAAAGTGATGTATTTTAAATATCTATCAATCTAAATACCATCAATGGATTTGCCACTATGAACATAACTATCAATGTATTAATTTGATTTAATTTTGTTTTAAATCATATATTTAGATTTATGATATTTCTAATTTAATTTACACCCGAATAGATCCATGCTAGATCCCCAATAGAAGAAAGAAAGAGGAGAAGATGGTTGTTCATTTTTTAGGCTTAAGTGATCAAATGAGAACACAAAATAGCATTTCCTACTATTTTTGACCATGCTAAAGAGAAGCACTTGCTTGGTTCTTATTGGCTGGACATGTGTAGGTGTTAAATGGAGAGCATGCCACGTTTTTGGCCTTAGGAGAGGTTTAGTGTTAGATGAAAGATCATAATAATCAAGTGCAACACATTAAAATTGCTTTTGGTGCACCCTAGTTAACTAACCAATCAAATTGCACTATTTTTCTTACTTTAGAATTATCAATAAATGCAATGAAATTCATAAATTAGAAGTGCAAACATGCTCATCTAGGAATGTCGTTTTAGAGATATTATACATTTAGCATATTTATAACCGTTTTTAGCACATCCATCTTATCTTCCCAAGCCAAACCTTTCCACTATAAAAGAAGCACTAAACAGAATATATTAGGTTATGGAGTTGAAATGTCATAATAATTTCATGCATAGATAAAGTAATCATGACTAATTAGATCATCAAAGAGATATATATTTGAGAATTCAGCGCATTTCATAATAAGATGCTTAGAAATATAGCTTAAATGCTCATGAATGCATTTCAATGTAAGATGCAAGTGATTAGAGAATTTGGCGTTACAAAATTAGTATTACATGTTACAAATAGTGTTTAATGTCAAAATTCAACAGTTTAGATATTTTAAAGATTTCAAACAAATTTATTAGTTTATATTGTTTAAATTTGAAATTAGTTGTAACATAAATAATTATTTGATATACATATTACTCAATTAATTATTGAATAATTAATTTATTTGAAAAACAAACCATTATGATCTATATATGTATGCGAAAAAATAGTTCAAAAAGACAAGAAATTTTAATTGATAGCCCATCTAGAGGTGTTCATCCGGTTTGAAAAACTAAACCGAATCAGAGTCAACGGTTTAGAAAATCGTACCCCAAACCGTGGTTCGATGGTTCAGTTTCGGTTTGGGTATATTTCAAATCGTAAACCAGCGGTTCGAACCAATGGTTAAAACTCCGATTTATCTTTTTTTTTTAAATTTATATTTTATATAAATAATATTATGTATTTATGTTATTTTACTTTTTAATTTTAAGTTGTATTGATTATTACTATTAATTTGTATTATAAGTTGTAATTTTTTTATATTTATGGTTTGTAGTTGGTTGTATTTAAATTTTAATATCCAATTTTTGAAATTGTAACTTATAAGTTATAATGTAGTATTATTGTAACCTGTAAATGTAAGTTCTATTTTTTAATTTATATCAAATTATTTACTCAAAAAATATTGTTATTTTGTAATATATGAATAATTGTAATATTTATATGCAAATTTAATTTTTAAAAAAATTTAAAATATTATAAAAAAATTAAAAAATTTAAAAAAATAAAAAGAAAAACAAACCGTCCAAACTGGCGGTTTACAAACCGAAATCGAAATCGAAATCCCCACCACGGTTTGATTCCGGTTTGGCCCTCCACGATTTTCCGAACAAACGGTTTTGAACCGGCGGTTTGAACCATTTGAGCACCTCTAAGCCCATCAATTTATATACTTTATTTAATTATATGCATATCAATTAATATTTCTTGCCATCTATATCGTTGAAAAGTTTGGTCAGCAAAGTTAGATTATTATATACCATATTTATTCATTACACAAAATTAATATTTTTAAAAAATTAAAATAAATTCAATTAATATTATAAAAAACAAAATAAATTATTTGATGAAATTTCCATTATTATGAAGTGAAAATGGGCGGGAAATTTTTTGGCATTTCTATTTTCACAAAAACTTCTGTGCACCAGTTGCATAGCAAACTTTTATGTTATAAATGTAGTACCTTTATGTACAAATATCCTTACCTTTTAAAATGAACATGCATAAAGGTATTACATTTATAACATAAAAGTACTACATTTATAACATAAAAGTATGGATTGCACGAATTCACTTATGTGCAACTGGTGCACAGAAGTGTTACTCTTCTATTTTTAGGGGTAATTGTTATTTCATATTTATATATATATATTTGGAGAAAATGGTGGTATAATATATATTACATCCAATCAAATATATAAGGTATGTTATTTACTATCACATTACATTTCACACTTTCTAAAAAAGTAATGGATGGTGATGTTTTTCAAATTTTCGAGAGATGAGGATTTACATTTACAACTTGTGAATTGTGTAGAGCCCCGTACCAAAAACGAAGCATAAGTGAATAATTAAATATTAAATCCTTAATTAATTTATTACGTGCGTTTACCTTGACTGTTTAATTTAATTATATGTGTTTCAGATACGTGTTTAATGCCTGTTTTAGATGGAAATATTTTCTAGTCGTGGAACATAGATTATTATTATACCATTAGAAGCGTAATGGAAAAACGAGAAGATAGAAATGAACTAGAGGTCAATCGGAGACCCGTAGCTCAAACGGCGATGAAAAGTGCAAAACACGAAGATTCGAAAAAACCGAAAGATATTTACGGTGAATAGTAATGAAGATTTTTACATGAATAGTGACTAAGATTTTTCAACTGTGAACAGTAAATTTTGGATTTTTATGTGAATAGTGTCTTCCGGGAAATCTATAAATAGAGGCGTTTTCGATTCAAAAATCACCATTTTTTCGAACGAGCCAAAACCGACGAAAACTCATAAGTCTCTCTCTCCTCTCTCCTCTCTCTTTATTCTGTTTCTAGCCTCCGGTGCGCTGCCGTCGGCGCCGCCACTGCATTGCTGCCGGTGGCTGGAAAATTTCAAAGTTATCGGTTTCGGCCGATTTTCGCACAGAACGTAGGTCTCGTCGAGACAAGACTAGGATAGGTCTCGAAATTTAATTTCGATATCTCATTCGCTGAAAAACGATGAAAAACCGCCTCAAGACCCTAAGCCCTAGTTTGTCACCTTTTCTCTCTCCTCTGATTTCTCTCTCTCTCTCTCGCTGGAGCCGACGCCGGAGCACTACCTGGGGGTGCATGGGGTGCTGCCGGAGGGGCGGTACTGCCACCCACGATGATGCCGGGGCTGAATAGTGAGCGGGGGTGTGTGTGTGTATGTGTTGTGTAGTGTGTGTGCGTGTGTGTTCGCTGTTGAGGGCGGCGCTGGCAACGTCGCCGTGAGCTACTGTAGGCCGGTGCTGGTGATGTGCCGGCGAGGCCTGGGTGGTGGTGGCCGCCGGCCAAGGGCTGTGAAGGGTGTGTGTTTTATATGTATGAGTGTGTGTGTGTGTTGGGGTTTGGGTGAGGGTTTTGCTGGAAAGGTACTGTTCACGGCTGGAGGGTAGCTGGAGACGATGACAGCAGGCGGCAGCTGGAAGCTGCTGGTGTGCGCTGGGTGCGCCACCCACCGAGGGACGCCGAGGCTATCGAGAAACCGATCCCGCTGCCAAGGACACCTGCCGAGTCCACCGAGAAGCGTCGAGTGCTAGTGCGCGCAGCTGTCGAGAAACCGAGGCCACTGTCAAGGACACCTACCGAGCTACCGAGAAACGTGCACGACACCGGGTGCGCTGGGTCTGATTGTTGATATGTATATGATTCTGTCGTCTCCTACTTCATTCTTCTGATAACTGTCTCCTACCTCCTTCTTCTGTTTATGAAACTGTCTCTTGCTCTTTTCTATTTTATATCATGTACGTCTCTTCCCCCTTCTTTCTTCACACCCGTAAGGAAAACTCTAATAATTTTTAAAGTAAGAAAACAGGGCGTGACAGATGGTATCAGAGCAATGTTCTACCGTTTTCGAACTTGCTCAAATTTGTTTTATAAAAAGAAAACGAGAAAAATGTGTTTTTAAAACGTAAAAATGTTTTTGAAAAGAAATAAATAGGCATCTGTAGCGCCCCGGATCAAAACAAGCATAATTTATTAATTAAATATTTTAATGTACGATTTAATAATTACGTGTGTATATTTTGGCTGTCTAAAATAATTATGTGCGTTTCAGATACATGTTTAACGCGTGACTTAGACGGATAATTTTCATGGACATGGTATATAGAATATTTTCATACCATAAGATGCGCTTTGAAAAGACGAGAAAATAGAAATGAACTAGAGGTCAATCGGAGACCCGTAGCTCGAATGACGACGAAAAGGGCAAAATCGGAAGTTTCGGAAGATATTTATGGTGATTGGAAATGAAGATATTTACGTGAATAGTAACATCGGAAAAGTCAACCGATGAATAGTAACGGAGATATTTTTGATGAATAGTAACTTTCGGAATTCTATAAATAGGGGCTCCTCCGATTCATTTTTCACCGTTTTTCCGAACGAGCCGAAAGCGACGAAAACCCGTAAGTCTCTCTCTCCTCTCTCTTTCTTTTCGATATTCTGTCTCTGGCGGGTCACCGCCGGAGCCGGCACTGGTGCGGCGGTGCCGCCGCCGGCCGGTCGTCGGAAATTTCAACATTGTCGGAATCGGACGATTTTCGCACACGACGTTCGTCTCGACCAGACGAATCTAGGATAGGTCTCGGATTTCAAATCCGATTTCTCGGATGCCGGAAAACGGCGAAAAACAGCCTTGAAACCCTAACCCTAACCCTTGAACCACCCTTTCTCTCTCTACTGTTTTTCTCTCTCCACCGCACCGGAGAAGCTGTCGGAGGACGCCGGAGGTAAGGGGCCGATGCTGGAGGGCCGGCGCCGCCGTGGGTGGTGGCGCCGGAGATGGACAGTAGCTACATATATATGTATGCATGCATGTGTGTGTAAGTGACGGGGTGGTGGTGTGTGTTGCTTGTGCTTGCTGTTGAGGATGGAGCCGGGTGGCGCCACCGTGTGTGATCGGTGGGCCGGCGACGGGAGGTCACCGGCGAGGCTTTGGTGGTGGTGGCCGGCGGCAGGTGGCCGCCGGCCAGGTCAGTTTGTAAGCGTGGGTGTGTGTATGTATGTTTGTACGCGTGTGTGTATGGGAGCTCCTGTGTGTGTGGTGCACGACGGCTGGTGGTGGCCGGCGACTGGGGGTCGCCAGCGGCAGGTGGCCGCCGGCCGGAACTGGAAATCAGTGTGTGTGTGTGTTTATGCGTATGAGTGTATGTGTTGAGCGTGGGTGAGTTTGGTTGTTGCTAGGGTGTTGGGTTGGCCGGGAAAGGTTGCCGACGACGGGGAGTCGCCGGCGGAGGGGCTGGAAGTGGTCGAGTCGCCGGCCGGAGCTTTTGGATAGGTGTTGGTTTTCCGGAAAAATTGAGCCTCGAAGAATTTTGCGGCGTAATTTCCAGGCACTATTCATGCCGGAATCCGTCGATGGATGGCCGGAGGTGGTAGCCGGCGATGTGAGGTATCCGGCGAGGTAGGTGGTGGTGGCTGGAGGCGGCGCCGCCGCGCCGGGCGACGCCGGGAAGTGGCCTGCTCGAGCAGACCACCGTCGGGAAAACTGGGAAGGTCCTGGCTGAGAAAACTCAACCAGGTGTGCGCCGGGTGCGGCAGTTGCCGAGAAAACTCGGCAGCCGTCGGGTGTCGGGAAGCCGCGCGCACAGTGCGCGCCCATGCGCGCCCGTCGGGTACCGACGTGCACCTGACGCCGTGTTTTCGATCTTAACCTCATTTTCTTTCCGTCGTTCATCTGTATCGAGTCGTCGATGACGAGACGTCGTTGACCAAGGGTTGTGGGCCCGGTCAAAGTCAACCCTTTGACCAAAATTACCATTTTACCCCTAAACTTAAAATGCTCCGTTTGAGCTCGTTTGAACTCCGATTGAGCTCATTCTTTTTCCGTTGTGACCCAAATTTCATTCTCTATCATCTCAGCCATATGGATTGGATATCCACTCTCGTTTCTTCATCTCTGATCTTTAGATCGTTCGATCCGTCGCGTATTTAACTACCGTTTTTCGATGGAACCTTTCACAGCTTTATTTATAATTTATTAAGGATCTAAGGAACGTCATAACTTGTGTAGGCTACTTGTTGAGTTGAACCTTGTGATATCGGATCCTTTGGTACTCGCTTGTGAAATCTGATCCGTCGGTACTCGTTGATCATGTGGTAACCACCGAATGAGGTGGGGGTACATTCTAAACCTTAAGCTTTAAGTTTCTGTTAATAAATGCATGAATGATGATAAACGAACACGTGGTATGTGAACCCGTACTTAATGAAATGAACATCAATTGTGATGCTACGTGAATCTATGTGTTTATGGTTTTCCTTATTTGATGTATGATCTCTACGTGCTGTGTTTATATACCATGTTTATCTTACGATGGTGTGATAAAGTTGGCCAGAGTGTCCAGTGGGCTGCGTGTCCTTGGGCTGCAGGTCCAGTAGTGAGTCGACAGAGTGTCCAGTGGGCTACGTGTCCTTGGGCTGCGTGTCTAGTAGTGAGTTGACAGAGTGTCCAGTGGGCTATGTGTCCTTGGGCTGCGGGTCCAGTAGTGAGTCGACAGAGTGTGTAGTGGGCTGTGTGTCCTTGGGCTGCGGGTCCAGTAGTGAGTCGACAGAGTGTCCAGTGGGTTGTGTGTCCTTGGGCTGTGGGTCCAGTAGTGAGTCGACAGAGTGTCCAGTGGGCTGCGTGTCCTTGGACTGTGTGTCTAGTAGTGAATTGACAGAGTGTCCAGTGGGCTGTGTGTCCTTGGGCTGCGGGTCCAGTAGTGAGTCGGTGGAGTGTCCTTTGGGCTTAGTGTCCATTGGGCTGCGAGTACTTTGTGAGTCATGGGTTGTATGTCCACTACCGAACCGAATTATGTGTTGCGTATATTAGGTGACGTGTTTAATTGCTAAGCTATTGTATATGTTTAATAATTTAAAACTTGGAAAATATCCCCACGAGTGTATTCAATGCACTCACCCCTATTCTGTACTCACACTACAGGAGAAAAAGAGAATCTTGACGCGTAGAGAGAGGGGTGCCCTATCAGCTGTGTCATTTATCCGGTTTTGACTTTTAAACCTATGTTGATTCATTTGTAAAACGATGTTCCACGTTTTTTGTAAATGTGAACTGTATTTCTAATCTTTGTAAAAGATCCTGATGTTTTTCCGCTGCATAAGGTTTCAAAACTCTTTTTTATCGGTTGTATCCGATGTTCCAAGCGTTCTGCTTCTTGTCCTCTCCTTTTTCTTTCTATTTTATATCATGCTCGTCTTCTTCCCCTTTCTCTCTTCACGTCCAAAAATGAAAAACTCTGATATTTTAACGAAAGATTTCGGGGCGTGACAACGTCATCCTCTCTCTATAGGTGTCTCTCCCTGATCATAAGACTTGCGAAAATGAGTGCTTACCTATTATGTGATAGCTGGATAATATCATATAGACCGTTAAGGTTTAAAAAGAGATGTTACGGATATAGAATTATGATAAAAAAAACTCGTGTAATTTATACTTGACAGATGAATAGGATTTATGTTACCGCTAGGGGGCGGGTATCGGTTATAGAGACGCGTGAGGAGGATTCCGATGCTGTTTTTTTTAGAGTAGAGTGATGGGTGATATATCGGTAGGTGAGCATGTCGCCAGACTTCTACACTGCTGGAGGGAGATAGGGGGTACTGGAGGTAGGATCAGTGGCGTCCAAGCGTGTCTGCATATGATCCATACTTTACCACGCGAGTGGAAGATTAGGGCCCGTTTAGTCTATTGGGATAAGTTAGTATTCTCATCATTAGATCACGTACCCATCGCTGACTTCAGAAACGTGGTGAGGTAGAAGCTAGAGCTATGGGGCCGACATGGCCTTCTGACTGCTCCTGAGCTGGGACCCTACGATCCGTCTAGCAGTAGTTCTGAGCCGGAGGATGACGATCCCGAGGAGGATCCTGAGGAGGATGACTCGGAGATAGGCGACCCTAGGGATAGGGCACTAGGACTACTGGGGCCTCCGCTGCCTCCCGCTGCAGTCGTGTAGACGTCACTAGAGAACTTTTATGATATGTATATATTATGCCACAAACGATAAAACATTCTATATGTATATGGTAGCTTATATTTCATAGATAATATATATAATCCTTTTGTTAGGATGTAAGGACTATCCCTATATTGCTTCTATGTATACTATGCACGTATAATTCCTTTTCCATCCTATGGAATATACGTTTATATCTCTTCACGTGTACCGCGTTTATTTCTTTACCTATAGTATTATTGTGGAATCTCAACGACTTATATATATATATGTATCATAACAGAATCATGTCAAGGGGAAGACCACGAAGAGAACAACCACAACCGGTTAATCAGCCGGAGCGAGAGGAGAATGCAAATGTGGGAGACCTACTTACGGTGCTAAGAGGGTTAGCACAACACTTTGAAGTAACTCGAGCTACCCCACAGCCAGCAAGATACCACCCTAACCTTATATACGAACAGTTTTGGTGATTTAACCCACCGATGTTTGATGGGAAGGGGGAACCAGCAGACACGGAAGAGTGGCTAAGGTCACTCGACCGATTATTTGGGCACTTAATGTGTTCCAAAGAACAAAAGGTCAGCTGTGCGATCTTCCAGCTTACAGACGAGGCGAGTCACTGGTGGGAGTCGTATGATAGAACTCTACTGCCTGCTCAAAGAGAGGGAATGATGTGGGAAGAGTTCAAGGAAGTGGTTTCTCATCACTTCATTCCCCAATCTTACCGGGATAAGAAGGAAACAGAATTTCTACATCTCCGTCAGGAAAGCTCGACGGTGGAGAATACGAGCAACAGTTCAATCATCTAAGCCGGTACTTCACACACTTAGTAGATACCGACATCAAGAAGGCCCGACGATTTGAAAAGGACCTTCGTCCAGAGATTAGCTCAATTTTGGCTGGGCAGGGGACGATGACATACTCAAGTGTTATCGAGAGAGCTTAGGAGATCGCCTCTCGTTTAAGTTTGGATGTTATACCTCCCAAGAAAGCTGTTTCGACTCCTGTAAAAAGGAAGTGGACTGACCTGAGCAAGGGTTTTGCCCAGAACAAGTTTTCAAGGGCAACCAACGTTCCACTCATTCCTACTCCCAGACCGGGGAACCCATGTGCTAGATGCGGAAAAGTACATTCGGGACCGTGTCAACATGGAACACGGAACTGCTACACATGTGGAGCACCAGGGCATATAGCAGCAAACTGTTGGAAGACGAGGAATGTAGCAGCCCGGACCAAAAAAACGAAGCATAATTTATTAATTAAATATTTAAACACATGACATAATAATTATGTGCGTATAGTTTGACTGTTTAATCTAATTACGTGCGTTTCAGATATGTGTTTAAAACGTGATTTAGATGGATAATTTTCCTAGACAGGGAACATAGAATATTTTTATACCATTAGATGCGTAATGGAAAAACGAGAAGATAGAAATGAACTAGGGGTCCATCGAAGACCATAGCTCAAACGGAGATGAAAAGGGCAAAACACAAAGTTTCAGAAAACCGAAAGATATTTCAGTGAATAGTAACGAAGATTTTTACGTGAATAGTGATGAAGATTTTCACCCGTGAACAGTAACTTGAGATTTTTTTGGTGAATAGTGATTTTCGGAAATTCTGTAAATAGGGGCATTTTTTATTCGAAAATCACCATTTTTCCGAACGAGCCGAAAGCAACGAAAACTTGTAAGTCTCTCTCTCTTTCCAATTTTCTGCCTCCGGCGCGCTGTCGTGCCGTCGGTGGCCGGAAAATTTCAAAGTTGTCGGTTTCGACCGATTTTCGCAGATAATGTAGGTCTCGACGAGATGAATTTAGGATAGGTCTCAGATTTCAATTCTGATTTCTCTTTCGCCGGAAAACAACAAAAAACCTTCTCCAAACCCTAAACCCTAGCTTTTGTCAACCTTTCTCTCTCCTCTGATTTCTTTCTCTCTCACTCTCTCTCGCCGGAGCAGACGCCGGAAGACCATCTAGAGGTGTGAGGGAGCTGCTGGAGGACCGACGCCGACGTGGGTGGCGGCGCCAGGGCTGTTATCGGTGTGTGTATATATAACATGTGTGTGTGTGTAAAACGTGTGTTGTGTATGTGTGTTGCTGTTGGGGGCGGCATTGGTGGCACCGCCGTGAGCTGCTGATGGCCGACGCTGGTGATGTGCCGACAAGGTTAGGGTGGTGGTGGCCGGCGGCAGGTGGCCGCCGGCCAAAGCTGTATGTGTGTGTTCTTATGCGTGTGTGTGTAATATATGCGTGTGTATATATATGCTGTGTGTGTGTTGGGATGACTTGGGATGGTCGCCGGCGACAGGAGGTCACCGACCGAGGGTCAGGAAAGGTCGCCGGCGACTGGAAGTCGCCGGCCGGAGCTGGGCAATGAGGGAGAGAAGAGTAGGAAGCATGAGGATGAAGGGTGTTTTCCGGCACTATTCACGGCCGAAAATTGGCAAGGGGTGGCCGGAGGTGGTAGTCGGCGGTGCAGGGTTACTGACGGACAAGGTGGCGGCGGCGTTAGGCGGTGCCGCCGCAGCGGGTGGCGCTGGGAAATGCAGCAGGCGAGCAGGGCCGACGTCGGGTGGTCTGGGCACGCTGGTCGCCGAGATGCCGAGAAAACTCGGTAGCTGTCGAGATATGCTGCCGAGCTGCAGCTGTCGAGATACGCTGTCGAGCTGCCGAGAAAACCCGGCAGCTGCCGAGACACACTGCCAAGCTGCTGAGACGTGCTGCCGAACTCGGCAGCTGCCGAGACATGTTGCCGAGGCCTGCCGAGCTACTGAGAAATCCACCCGACACCGGGAGCGCGCACGTGTGCGCGCCCCATCGGGTGACGGGTGCACGTATAACGCTGTGTTTTCGATTCGAGTTCCGTTTTTTCCATCGTACGTCATCATCGAGTCATCATCGATGAGATATCGTTGACCGGGGGTCATTGGCCCGGTCAAAGTCAACTCTTTGACCAAAATTACCAAAATACCCTTAAACTTATAATGCTTCGTTCGAGCTCATTTCAATTCCGATTGAGCTCATTCTTTTTTCGTCGTGACCTAAATTTCATTCTCTATCAACTCAGCCTTTTAGACTAAACATCCACTCTCGTTTCTTCAACTCCAATCTTTAGATCTCTCGATCTGTTGCGTCTTTAACGATCATTTTTCATCCGGAATCATTTATAGCTTTAATTATAATTATTAAGGATCTAAGAAATACTGTAATTGTGTAGGCTACTCATTGGATTGAGCATTGAGATATTTGACCTTTGGTACTTGCTACTCACGCGGAAACCACCGAACAAGGTGGGGGTAATTTATATCTCTTTATCTGTTTACAGTTTTCCCTATTATGAGACATGAATGAGGAATACTAAATGCTATGTTTATATGCTATGATTATGTGTTCATTATATACTTTGAAAGGACTTCGGTTCACATTGCATGTTCGAAGGGTCTTATGGACCGTAAAAAAACTGTCTCCTACCTCTTCTACCACCTGAAAGGTCTGACGGTCCTATAAATGCGCTAGCGATATTGAGACCGTTCTAGGGGATAAGACGGGAAATTCCTGCACCCCATGGATGGGTTACGAGATACGTGTCTTGCATTTTATATGCTGTGACAACGTGACTGAATGTTACATTTCCTGTATTTTATATCTGTTAACTGTTATAAGAGACGGATTTCATCCCCACTAGTGTATTCCACGCACTCACCCCCTATTCTGTAATTCACATTACAGGAGATGATGAGCATGATGAACCCTAGTTAGAGAGAGACGGTGTTATATCTGGACCTGTATATTTAAGACAATGTCTCACAAATATTTTCAAACAATGTTTTAATTATTTCACGTTTTGTAATATTTCTGTATATGTTTTGGATGTGAGATCCTGATGATATTATCCGCTGCGGATGTTGAGATTATCGATTGAAACCGATTGTTGATATGTGAATGCTTCACATCGTCCCTTATCTCTTTCTTCTGTCGTCTCCTATCTACTTCTTCTGTTTATGAAAAATGTCTCTTACCATTTCTTTCTTCACACCCAAAGGAAAAATCTGATATTTTTATGTAAGAAAATGGGGCGTGACAAGGATCACACTAGCTACAACCCCAAACTCAAGGCCGGTGGCAGACAGAGCAAGAGCTTTCGCTCTATCCACCCAGAAGCTGCTAAGGGAGCAGAAACGATGACAGGTATGTTATCAGTGAGTGATATACCTGCTCTCATCCTTTTTGATACTGGAGCGACACACTCCTTTATATCTGTCAACTTCTGTAACTTGCTGAAGCATGAAGACGGTAGGATAGTCGCTCAAACCCTAGAGGTTAGTTTTTCTTCAGGGAAGACGGTAAGGACAAAACACTTGTACCGTCACTTAAAGATCACTTTTGAAGATAAGATTCTTCTAGCTGATCTTCACACTTTGGAGATGAAGGATTTTGACATAATCCTGGGAATGGACTGGCTAGAGTCCAATCACGTGGTAATCAAGTGTCGTGCGAGAGCAATCATCTTTCAAGCACCTGAAGAACCGGAGTGCACCTTTCATAGGACACGAGTTAAAGTTGACTCAAGGATTATCTCGGTCATGAAGGCAACCCAGATGCTTAGCAAAAGAAATTGTGAAGCTTGGTTGGTCAACATGATGAAACCCGAGCAAGGATCGACTTCTATCGAGAAGGTACCGGTGATAAAGAAATACATGGATGTATTTCCAAAGGATTTACCTGGTCTTCTACCGGATCGATAGGTGACCTTCAAGATTGATCTCATCCCAGGATCAGCACCGGTGTCAAAAGCTCCTTATCGGATGGCACCGAAGCAATTACAAGAACTGAAGGTCCAATTACAAGAACTGTTGGACAAAGGTTTCACCAGACCAACTGTGTCTCCTTGGGGAGCTCCGATGCTCTTTGTGAAGAAGAAGGATGGAAGCTTTCGGATGTGTGTTGATTTTCGAGAGCTGAACAAGCGGACCCTAGAGAACAAGTATCCACTGCCTCGAATTGAAGATCTTTTTGATCAATTAAGAGGTGCCAGTGTATTCTCGAAGATTGACTTAAGGTCTGGATATCACCAGATGAAAGTTAAAGTTACGGATTCATCTAAGACAGCATTCAGGATGAGATATGGCCACTACGAGTTTGTAGTAATGCCATTTGGACTGAGTAATGCTCCAATTGTCTTTATGGACTTGATGAATCGCGTCCTGCATCCATATCTCGATCTTTTCGTTATCATGCGATAGAACGCACCACGAATAGCATCTCAAGGATGTGTTGGAAATTTTCTGCGAAAGGAGTTACGCATGTAGCTAATTCCTCCTATCGGATACGACAACTTTTCCCCCATCTCTTCAACTCTCTCTTCTTTGTCTTTGTCGAAAACGTACTTATTTTCATTGATTGAGGAATACAACTCTCCAGCGCCAACTACTCCTCACTCTACTTCGCAAGTAAAATGGTGAAAACAAGAAGTATATAGGATGATAATGCAACAATCAGCACTATGAGTTAAAGAATGAGAAGAATGAGAAACAGAAGTGTGATCCGGTTAGGAAGGTTTGAGAAAGAATTGGAGAAGCTCAGGACTGACAAAAGTTCTGAACATTGAGCTTAGCCAAATAATCGAGGCTTGCAAGTTCCTTGACGAGAAATGGAAAGAATGAAACAACACGGGAATAAGAGGATGCGATTCTGGCAAAGTAACCAACCTTATCGTTTCTAAGTACACGTTTAATTTCAAGGATGAAATTCTTTTAAGGGGTAAGGGATGTAGTGCCCCGGATAAAAAATGAAGCATAATTGAATAATTAAATATTAAACCCTTAATTAATTTATTACGTGCATTAACCTTGACTGTTTAATTTAATTACGTGTGTTTCAAATACGTGTTTAATGCCTGTTTTAGATGGAAATATTTTCTAGTCGTGGAACATAGATTATTATTATACCATTAGAAGCATAATGGAAAAACAAGAAGATAGAAACGAACTAGAGGTCAATTGAAGACCCGTACCTCAAACGGCTACAAAAAGGGCAAAACACGAAGATTAGAAAAAACCAAAAGATATTTACGGTGAATAGTAATAAAGATTTTTACATGAATAGTGACCTAAGATTTTTCAACCGTGAACAGTAATTTTGGATTTTTACGTGAATAGTGTTTTTCAGGAATTCTATAAATAGGGGCATTTTCGATTCAAAAATCACCGTTTTTCCGAACGATCCAAAACCGACAAAAACTCATAAGTCTCTCTCTCTATTCTGTTTCTGGCCTCCGGTGGCCAAAAAATTTCAAAGCTATCAGTTTTGGCTGATTTTCGCACAGAATGTAGGTCTCATCAAGACGAGTCTAGGATAGGTCTCGAATTTTAATTTTGATATCTTGTTCGCTGGAAAACGGCGAAAAACCACCTCCAAACCCTAAACCCTAGTTTGTTACCTTTTCTCTCTCCTCTGATTTCTCTATCTCTCTCCCTCTCTCTCGCCAGAGCTGACGTCGGAGCAGCACCTGGGGGTGCATGGGGAGCTGTCGGAGGGACGGCGCCGCCGTGGGTGGCAGCACCGGGGCTGAACAGTGAGCGGGGGTATGTGTGTGTGTACGTGTGTGTTCGCTGTTGAGGGCAGCGCTGGTAGCGCCGCCGTGAGCTACTGTAGGCCGGCATTGGTGATGCGCCTGCGAGGCCTGGGTAGTGGTGGCCGCCGGCCAAGAGCTATGAAGGGTGTGTGTTTTATATGCATGAGTGTGTGTGTGTGTGTGTTGGGGTTTGGGTGAGGGTTTTGCTGGAAAGGTACTGTTCACAGTTGGAGGGTGGCCGGAGACGGTGGCGGTCGGAGCTAGCGTCGCCAGCGGACCAGGTGAGGGTGGCGCTGGGCGGCGCCGCCGCAGCAGGCGGCAGTTGGAAGCTGCTGGTGCGCGCTGGGCGCACGAGGGGCACCGAGGCTACCGAGAAACCAAGCGTGCTGCCGAGGACACCTGCCGAGTCTGACGAGTCCGCCGAGAAGTGCTGGGTGCTAGCGCGCGCAACTGCTGAGAAACCGAGGATGCCTGCCGAGCTGCTAAGATACGTGCGCGATGCCGGGTGTGCTGGGCGCGTGAGCGCACGCCGGGAGACGGGTGCGCGCGCGACACCGTATTCGTGATACGAATCCCGTTTTTTCCATCGTACATTATCATTGAGTCGTCGCCGACGAGATGTCGTTGACCGGGGGTCGTGGGTCCTTGTCAAAGTCTACCCTTAGACCAAAATTACCAATATACCCCTAAACTTAAAATGCTCCGTTCAAGCTCGTTTCAACTCCGATTGAGCTTTTTTTTTTCATCGTGACCCAAATTTCATCCTCTTTCATCTCAGACTTATAAACTGAATACCCACTCTCATTTTTTCAACCTCAATCTTTAGATCTCCCGATCCATCACGTCTTTACCAATCGTACTTTCTCCGGAATCTTTTATATCAGTTGGATTGAGCTTTGAGATACTTGATCTTTGATTCTTGCTACTCACGCGGTAACCACTGAATAAGGTAGGGATAATTTCTAATCTTTATCTGTTTACAGTTTTCCTTATTTTGAAGCATGATTGAGAAATACTAAATGCAGTAATTATATGCTATGATTATTTGTTCATGATATACTGTGAAAGGACCTCGGTCCACATTGCATGTTCGAAGGGACTTATGGTTCGTAAAAAAACTGTCTCTTACCCCCTCTACTACCTTAAAGGTTTGGCGGTCTTATAAATGCGCTAGCGGTATTTAAGACCGTTTGGTAGGGTAAGTAGGGAAATTCCCGCACCTAAAGGATGAGTTACGAGATACGTGTCTTGCATTTTACGTGCTGTGACAATGTGACTGAATGTTACATTTCCAGTACTTTATATCTGTCGATTGTTATAAGATGCGGATTTTACCCCCACGAGTGTATTCCATGCACTCACCCCTTATTCTGTAATTCACGTTACAGGAGGTGACGAGCATGATGAACCTTAGAAAGAGAGGGGTGGTGCTCTATCCGGACTCGTGTATTTAAGTTTGTGGTCTCACAACAATTAAACAATGATTTTTATAATTCACATTTTGTAAAGTATAATCTCATTTATGTTTTGGATGATGGATCCTGATGGTGTTTTACCGCTGCGAATGTTATGTTAATCGGTTGAATCCGATTGTTGATATGTATATGATTCTGTCGTCTCCTACTTCATTCTTCTGATAACTGTCTCCTACCTCCTTCTTCTGTTTATGAAAATGTCTCTTACTTTTTTCTATTTTATATCATGTACATCTCTTCCCCCTTCTTTCTTCACGCCCATAAGGAAAACTCTAATAATTTTTAAAGTAAAAAAATGGGGCGTGATAAGTTGTCAGTCAATATTAATGTGAATGTTCTACCTATATCCTTTCACAAACACTTATATACACATTATGCATGAATCTGTGATCTATGCACCAGTTCTGACCCGGCCCATCATGCTCTGATGCGCTCGCACGCGCTTTTAGGTCGCGGACAAAATCCACCCAAACATGCTCCCAGGTGCCTGACATTTATGTTATGTTTAAGCATACCTTTTAGTAGTGTTAGGCATACCATTTAGTTATGTTAGACATACCTTTTATGTTATGTTAACTATACTTTTTAGTTGTGTTAGACATACCTTTTAGTTATGTTAGTCATACCTTTAGTGTTATATTAAGTATACCTTTTAGTAGTTTTAGACATACCTTTTAGTTATGTTAGACTTACCTTTTGTAAGGCTAGCTGTACCATAGCATTTTTTTAAACTGACATATTAATACCTTTCATACATTTTTTAGTTATATTATGCATACCTTTAGTTATGTTAGTCATGCATTTTAATCATATTCGTTGTACTCTTATATATATTACATAAATGTATGTTTATGTTGATATAAATGTATAAATAATCTCATATAAATGTATAAGTAATATTATATAAATGTAAATATCTACAACTTGTGTCAACTTAGGGTTTATTGTGCCGAAATTGGGGTTTAGGGTTAAAGTATGAAATCTGGAAATAAGAGTATCACTTATATAACATAAAGGTATGACTAATATAATATAAAGGTATGCCTAACACAACATAAAGGTCAGGGCCAAAAAAAAAATGCGCGAAAAAAAAAGAAGAAAATGCACTGATCCGGGTTAGATTCAGCCCGACCCGACCCGAGTGCATGGATCTATGATCCATGTACTAATTGCACACCAGTCCAACTCATATCCTTTTCTTAAAGAAAGAAAAATATAAATAATAAAATAAAATAAATAATTTTTTTTATTGTCGTAATAAGTTCAATTTTAATTAAATTATTATTTTAATCAACTTTTGAGATATTTATCAAATTAATATAAGAGCAATTTCAATAGGTGTAGATTTGACCATTGGTCAATGTTTGACTTTCTTGTTGATTTCTTTCTATATCTTTTTCTCAATGAAAGAAAAATATAAATAATAAAATAAAATAAAATAAAATAAATAATGGATAAATTTCATAACAAAACCAAATTTATAGTTTGATTCCCAATTCTAAACCCAATTTTCAAAGTTTCTCAATAAATGACTCAATTTAATTTTTTTTCTCAATTTAAGACATGAAATTTAGATTGAGTTCTCAATTAAAGACAACATTCCATTTTCATTTTCTTTTTTCTTTTGAATTATAGTTATAAAATTATTTATTTCTTAATATGTATTTATATTTTAGATAAATTAAAACAAGTTAGTGCAATTTTGTAACGATCTTCATCCGCGACTTGTATCAATTTATATAATATATATATATATGTAATTAATTCAATTCATAAAATATAATTTATATTCAATTGATTAATATTAAAATTTGGTTTCTGTACTTTTATTTATAAAATTAAGAAAATAAAAAGAATATAAATTTTATGAATTGCATTAATTATAGGGTTAATTACATTAACAAAACACGAACCTATAGTCTAATTTCAATTGTAACATGAACTTTTGACTGTAATATCATACACTCAATTTAATACTTGTTTCAATTCAGAATATATTTAAACTTTTCGGGCTCTAATTGCTGACGTGTAGCCTGAAATTTATAAATTAATCCTTGTCATCGTCCACGTGGAATGAAAAGAAAAAAAAACAAAGAAAATCCAAAAAACAAATCAACACCCCATCCAAGTAAAGAAATTCTAAAAAAAAAATCCACAAATCAAATTCAATTCCCCCACTTCTCCTTCTCTGTTGTACCTTCTTCTTCCTTCATGGTTAAACTCAAATCCAAATCGAGTCTTCTCCTTCTCATGTGAAGAAAGATTCTTCGTTTCAGTTCAGATTTAAACCTCACTCCTTGAAATTATGCACATATAATCAATCTTCTCCACTATATATAACATTCATCACTTATAAGTACACGCCATCCGTATTAATCTGTTAATGGCAACAAGGTAGAACCATTAACCAATCATTTATCCATGACTCTTGTCAATCCTAAGCCTTCATGAGTTTGATACTTGTCGACTATTCCGGTGTAACCCAACCTTTTAGTAACGGAGTTCGCTGTCGTTAAGTTATAGAAGCAGAAAATTCCACAGAGCAGTTTTTAACCACAATTACGACTCACGATTTGAGTTGAAGATAGTCACCATTATCGGAAATTATGAAAGGCGGATTAGTTTTTTCGAAATAAAGTTGCTAGGCGTGCTAGCATGTTAAGTTAATGGTAGACAAAAATCTAATAAAATGAAAAATGGAGAAAGTAGCCCCACTACATATCAATTTTGATAAAACAATAATTTAGTGGAGAGAGTGTGTGCTCTGTGGTTGGAGTGAGAGGAGGAAACTATTGTTTTGTGTTCGTCGGAGAGGGGAAGACGGTAGGGGTGATGACTGGTTTTCATTTCTCTGCCTATTTTTTTCTCTTAATCATTTCTTTTCTGGATATTCTTTATTATTGATTTTTTTTTAATTCCACGTGGGTGATGACGGGATTAATTTATATATTTCGGGCTCCACGTCATCAATTGGAGCTCGAAGAGTTCAAGCATATCCTGAATTGAAAAAAGTGTCAAATTCAACATTTATGGTGTTACACTTAAAAGTTCATCTTGTAATTGAAATTACACTCTAAGTTCATGCTTTTTTATGTAATTAACCCTTAATTATATATATAAATTAATACAAGTCGGATGAAAATCGTATCAAAATTTCACTAACTTGTTGTAATTTATTTTAAATATAAATACATATTGAAAATATTAATAAATCTATGAATATAAATAAAAGAAAATGAAATTTTATCTTGAATTGAGAACTCAATCTAAATTTCAAACCTTAAATTGAGAAAAAAAAATTAAATATAGCCCCTTATTGAGAAACTTTAAAAATTGGGTTTAGAATTGAGAATTAAACTATAAATTAGACCTTGTTATGAAATTTATCCAAAAAATAATTATTGTAAAACGTTTAAGTTTGATTAAATTATTATTTTAATCAAGTTTGAGATATTACAAAATTAATATAGTTGCAATTACAATAGGTGTAGTTTTGATCATTGGTCAATATTTGACTTTCTTGCTGACTTCAGACAATTGGACACATCGCTGTAAAACATGGATATATATTTAAAAAACTTACCACATTTACAGTTGGTGTAAAATCAATATCTTTAATTTAATTGCAATTTAACTAAAACTTTTGATAATTCTAAAATTAACATGACCTGTATACAGATGTGTAATTTTGAACATTGACAATTTTGATCATCAACTAATGTTTGAATTTTTTTTTTATTGGCGTGTCTGGAAATTGTTGTTAAAATTTTCACCTTTACAATTTCCAAAAAAAGAATTATGCATTACTGAAACGACGAAATTCTCACCTTTACAATTTGCACACAAAAAAATTATGCATTAATGAAAATGGACATTACCGTCTAACGTAAAACAAATGAGAGAAAGAGTGAGAGACATTGAAGTGTGTATGAATTTGTTTTTTTTAATATCCATATTAACTTCTCGGGTAATCGGACACGTCAGTTGGAGGTGTTCAATCAGTTCGAACCATTGGTTCCGGTTTGAAAAACCTTGAAGGAGAAAATTGGAACGGAATCATGGGGATTCTGGTTTCTGATTCGGTTTGTAAACCACAGTTCCAGTTTAACCGCTGATTTGATGGTTTCATTTTTTTTTAATTTTTTTAAAATTAAATTTGCATTTAAATATTACTATTATTCATATATTACAAAATAACATTTTTGATTGAGTTAATAATTTGATATAAATTAAAAATCTTACATTTAGAAATTACAACAACACAACATTTACAACTTACAAGTTACAAATTAAAAAAAAAAAATTACAATTTAAGTACAATGAAATACAAACCATATACCTAAAAAAATTACAACGTATAATACAAATTAAAACAATCAATACAACTTAAAATGAAAGAGAAAAATAACATAAATACATAATATTATTTATATATATTATAAGATTAAAAAAATAGATAAATTGTCGGTTTGGAACCGCCGATTTTTCATTTGAAATTACCCCATACCAAACCGAACAGTGCAACCACTATTTACGATTTCGGGTTTGAACTGAAACCGAATCAATAATTTTCCAAATCGAAATAAGGTCAACGATTTTTTGAATCATTGATCCCTGTTCGGATTCAGTTTTTCGAACTGAATGAGCATATCTAACGCCAACAATGAAAAATTTAATGACTGATCGATATTGGTTAAAATCACAATTTTAGTAAATGTGGTCATTTTTATAACAATTGTAAACGTAGGTATTATTTTTAATATCCACAAGGAAAAAATTAAATAGTTATTAGGGATCGAAATTACACATATGTACATAAAGTCGTGTTACTTTTATAAATACTGTAAAATTTGATTAAAATGATAAGTTGATTTAATTCAATGATTTTTGCAACAATTAAAAAATTGAATGTTTAGATTGAAATTAGCATACGAACCTCAGTTTAATGAAGCAAATTCCTTAAGGCGACAATATATCACGTCCCAAAATCTTTTCATATTTTATCAGAGTTTCACATGGGCGTGAAGATAGAAATAGTAAGGGACACATACACAATAGAAAGAAATAAGTAAGAGATGACGGAAGAAAGAGGTAAGGGACGAAGTGAATCTTTCACTTAACAACAATCGGCCTCTGCCGCTAGTAATCAGTCCCACTACTGATAAAATACAACATACGCAGCGGAAAAATTTATCAGGATCTCACATCCATCCCTTACATCAAAATATTACAAAACGTGAGTTAAAATAAAACATTGTTTTAGAAATGTTTAAGAGACCTCGTCTCATTACAATAAAGCCAAAAATAGTACTTCCTCTCTCCACCTAGGGTTCCTCATGCTCATCATCGCCTGTAGTGTGAGTACAGAATAAGGGGGTGAGTGTGTGGAATACACTCGTGGGGATGAAATCCACCTCTTGTGACTCGACATATATAAAATACTAGTAAAATAATCTTATGTCACGTAGTCACAACACATAAAATGCATAGCAGATATTAGAAATGGCAAGGGACAAATAGGTGTGAGATTCCCCCGTCTTATCCTATAAAACGGTCTCATATACCGCTGGTGCACTTCAAGAGGACCACCAAACCTCAACAGAGTAGTAGAAGATAGCAAGGGACAAACAGTGTCACGCCCCAAAATCTTTTCATATTTTATTAGAGTTTCACATGGGCGTGAAGAGAGAAATAGCAAGGGACACACAACTCATACAAAAAGAAAAAGTAAGAGACAATAGAAGAAAGAGGTAAGGGACGAAGTGAATCTTTCACTTATCAACAATCGGCCTCTGCCGATAGTAATCGGTCTCACTACCGATAAAACACATCATACACAGCGGAATAAAATATTAGGATCTCACATCCTTACATGTATCAAAATATTTACAAAACCCGAATATCATAAATCATGGTTTGATAAAGTTTGTGTTACATCGTTCTAAACATGCAATTCCAAAGATAGCACCATCTCTCTCCAACTAGGGTTCGTCGATCTCATCATCTCCTGTAGTGTGAGTACAAATTAAGGAGTGAGTGCGTGGAATACACTCGTGGGGATAAAATCCACCTTTTGTGACTCATAACAGAAATAATTACTGAAGATAATCTACAGTCACGTTATCACAACACATAAAAGCAAAATAGATATTAGAAATGGCAAGGGACGAATAGGTACGAGATTCCCCCATCTTATCCTATATAACAGTCTCACTACCGTTGGTGCATTTCAAGAGACCAAACCTCAACAGAGTAGTAGAAAATAGCAAGAGACGAACAGAGTGGACCTTGGTCCTTTCACAGTTATTATGGCACAACAATTATAATCACAACACTTAGTATTCCTCAATTATGTATTTAATAGGGAAAACAATAAATAAATAAAGAGATAGAAATTACTCCCATCTTGTTCGGTGGTTACCACGTGAGCAGCAAGGTTCACAGATCTGTTAACTCAGAGCTCGAGTAACAAGTACCAAAAGTCAGATAACCCAATGCTCAATCCAATAAGTAGCCTACATAAGTTATGACATTTCTTAGATCCTTAATAATGTATAATTAAAGCTATAAACATTTCCGGAGAAGGTACGATTGTTAACTATGCGACAGATCGAGAGATCTAAAGATCGAGGTCAAAGAAATGAGAAAGACAGATCAGTCAAAGTGGCTGAGATGATAGGAAATGAAATTTGGGTCACGACGGAAAAAAATGAGCTCGAACGGAGTTAAAACGAGCTCGAACGGAGCATTTTAAGTTCAGGGGTATTTTGGTAATTTTAGTCAAAGGGTTGACTTTGACCGGGCCCACAACCCTCGGTCAACGACATCTCGTCGGCGACAACTCGATGTCGATGTATAGCTGAGAAAATGAGGTTCGGATTGAAAACACGGCATCGCGTGCGCGTCGGCACGTGCGGACCCGGTGCCGGGTGAAAAAACCCGACGGCCTGGTGCATTGTCTCGGCAGCTGCCGAGATTTCTCGGCAGCATCGGGTAACCTTCTCGGCAGGATGGCGCACATTCTCGGCAGGCTGCCGAGTTTTCTCGGTAGCTCAGCATGCCCTCCCGGCAGCTGCCGAGTTTTCTCGACAGCTTCATTCCCAGGTTCCCGGCGTCGGGCCTGCTCGACGCGCCACCTTCCCGACGCCACCCGGTGCGGTGGCGCCGCCCTCCACCGCCGCCACCTAGTTCGCCGGATACCTCACACCGTCGGCTACCACCTCCGACCATCCCTCGCCGGATTCCGGTGGTGAATAGTACCCGAATCCTCGCCGCAAAAACCTTCGATACTCTATTTTTCGAAACCCAACCTCAACTCCAAAACTCCGGCCAGCAACTTCCAGTCGCCGGCGACCACTCCCCGACCCCCGGCCGACGACCCCCTGTCGTCGGCAACCCTTTTCGGCCAACCCAACATGCATACACAACATATATATATACTCCCACACTCACGCACACACTCATATACACACACACTGACCCCCTGCCGCCGGCGACCACCACCACTCGCCTAACCCTGGCCGGCGACCCCAGTCGCCGGCCACCACCAGCCGCCGTGTACATACACACACAGGAGCATACACACACATACACATGGTGAAACACACACACATACACATGGTGAAACACACACACACACACCATTGGGTTCACCTGGCCGACGACTTCCAGTCGCCGGCCACCCACCAAAGACTACCGCCGGTGCATCACCAGCGCCGGCCAACCTTTCCCGCACGGCGGTGTTGGAATCGATGGATCGCCGGCTCTATGCTATCAGAATCGGGATCCATAAAAGTACGCAGCGGAAAGAGAAATCATACCCTCGTAGACCTCTTTGATCTTCTGATGTATTCCTCTGAGCCCTTCTCGAACGTTGCGTGGTCAACGATCCTTCGAGAAAAATCAGTTCTGCTCTCTCTCACTTATCACGTGTTTTCTGTGATCTGTGTTCTGTGTTCTTAGAGACGCTAATGAAAAGAGCTATATATAGGCTACACCAGGGACCTAGAGGAGGAATTGGGTTGGGCCTCCTGATGGGCTTTAGTATCCTGTGTTCGGCCCGAACACATAACTTAAGCCCATCAATAATAATTCAGTCCACTAGAGAATTATTATTGAACTACCGTCCCAATCCCATATTTAATATGGGCTCCTTCTTATTATGTGTACATTTATTTCCCTGTGTTTAAGATATCGAATGTCCGTAAATTAAATAAGTTACTGACAACTTAATTAATTTACATCTAATTCCAAGAGTAGTACCACTCATCCTTATTATCATGTCGGATTAAGTCCACCTGCAGGGTTTACATGATAATCCTTATGAGCTCCTCAATGGGACATTATCATCCTAAATAATTAGGACACGGATTTCTTCTATAATCAACAGAACACCATATAAACAATGCTATCTCCCAACTCACCGAGTTTATTGATTTATGAATAAATCTCACCCATTGGCAAATTAAAGAAATAAACACTGAGCATACGTGCCCGTTATTATATAGGGATTAAGAGATGTACATCCATAATAACAGAGGTCTTGTTCTATTATATAGTCAGTATAAAACGAATAACCTCAAATGGTCCTGCTCAATACACACAAAGTGTACTAGTGTAGTTTTATAGTCAAGACAGACTAATACCAAACTATACTACAACCATTCCGATGATTTGTCCAAATCCATCTTGGTTGTGAGCTACTATTTATAATTTATAAGAAACTGATAACATGATCTTCTGTGTGGCACCACACACCAAGTTATCTATAATATAAATTAATTGGACATTGCATAAACATATATAACAAATATAAAATGCAAACATATGACCAATGTGATTCTCATTCCATAAACGATGTTCATACAAAAAAAGCTAGGCTTATAGTATACATCCTAACAGGCGGCGCCACCCAGCGCCACCCACAACAGCATGCAAACTCACACACACACTAACACACCTACATACACATACACATGCACGTATACATACATATGGCCACTGTCCGTCTCCGGCGCCGCCACCCACGACGGCGCCGGTCCTCCAGCGTCGTACCCTTACCTCCAGCGGCCTCCGGCAGCAGCTCCAGCACGGTGGAGAGAGAAAGAACAGAAGAGAGAGAAAGGTTGGTGCAAGGGTTAGGGTTAGGGTTTCAAGGTTGTTTTTCACCATTTTCCGGCGAACGATAAGTCGGATTTGAAATCCAAGACCTGTTCTACACTCGTCTCGTCAAAACCTACGTTGTGTGTAAAAATCGGCCGAAACCGACAATTTTGAAATTTTTCGGCGAACTCCGGTGGCGGCACTACCGCGTCAGTGGTGGTACGCCGGAGGCCGAAAAAGAAATGAGAGAGAGAAAATGAACTGAAGGAGCCTCTATTTATAGATTTCGAAAGTTACTATTCACCAGTAAATATCTCGTTTACTATTCACCATAAATATCTTCTGATATTTCTGAAACCTCGTGTTTTGTTCTTTTCATCATCGTTTGAGCTACAGATCTCCGATTGATCTCTAGTTCGTTTCTATCTTCTCGTTTTTCCAAAATGCATCTAGTGACATAAAAATATCCTATGTTCCACGTCTAGGTAAACTATCCATCCATCTCATACATGCATTAAACTCTTATCTGAAATGCACGTATTTAAACAGTTAAAACATACACACATATATATTAAATCCTGAGTTTAAATATTTAATTAATAAATTATGTTTCGTTTTGGTCCGGGGTGCTACAAACAGAGTGGACCTCGGTCGTTTGACAATTATATTATGGCACAACAAATATAATCACAACACTTAGTATTCCTCAATCATGCATTTAATAGGAAAAATAATAGACATATAAAGAGATAGATATTACCCCCACCTTGTTCGGTGGTTACCACATGAGTCGTTAGTTTCAGACGTCTGATAACACAAGCTCAATACAACAGTAACTCAAGCTCAATCCAATATATATCCTACACAAGTTACGGTGTTCTTAGATCCTTATTAATTATAATTAAAGCGATAAACGTTTCTTCCGGAAGAAAGACGATTGTTAAATACGCGATGAGTCGAGAGCTCTAAAGATTGGAAAAAGATCGAGCTCGTTCGGAGTTGATACGTGTTTTAATGAAGTATATAACGTTTGAGGGTATATTGGTAAAATGATCGAAGGGTGAACTTTAACCGGGCCCATGATCCTCGGTTAACGACATATCGTCGACTAAGTCTCGATGATAAACGTGCAAAAGAAGGGAATGAATCTTGGTTCGCAAACACGGCGTTACCCGACACGAGCCCAGCACCCGGTGCCCGCTCCCAGTGTGCCCAACTAGTGCACGATCGTGCCCCCTAGCGCACGACCGTGCGCCAGCTTCCAGCAACTCCTGCCTGGTCGTGAACGATCGTGTCCCATTGCGCACGACCGTGCACCGACCTCCAGTGATTTATGCCGGCTGGTGCACGACCGTGCATTCCGGTACGACCACGCGCCAGCGCACCTAGCAGCTTTCCCGGCTGCCTTGTTATTGCCCAGCGCCTCTCCATCCCGGTCCTCCGGCTACTTCGTTCCAACTTACTATATCTCCGGTATGAAACCAACTCTCCCCCAACCCCAAAACTCACACACACACATGTATATATATAAACACACACATCTTCAAAACACTTGGCCGGTGACCGAAGGTCGCCGGAAACCCATTGTCACAACCCACCGGTACATCACTAGCGCCGGTCATCTCTTTTCTCATGGCAGCACAACCTATGCCGCCCCCAATAGAGATCACACACGCACACACACAAACGTACACACATATAAGCATAACCCTTCCCAATCCGATATAGCTCCGACGCCACTACTCACGGTGGCGCCGGTCATCCAACAACTCACCCTCACCTCTGGGAGAACCTCCAGCAACATCTTTGGTATGAAGGATGAAGGGAAAAAGAGAAAACTGAAGAGAGAGAAAAGTTGGCTAGGGTTAGGGTTTAGGGTTTTGAGATGGTTTTTCGCCATTTTTAGGCGAACGATAAATCGAAATTGAAATCCAACACTTGTTAGTGCCTAAGAATCTGTTGATTCCAATAGGTAAACTTGTTAGGAAGAGGTTTGTAAAGTTGAGGCTTGTAAAACGAACTGACTTAACGAAGTTCCTCCTCTGAGAAGGAGTAGAATGGACGTAGAAGGGTTACACCACCTTCGAACTACTATAAGTCATAAGTATTTTACTGTTTTTATCTACCTGCTGCATTGCATTGATATATCTTGCTGCATACATCATCAACATTCTGTAAAAGACTTCTGTTAAAAGCATTCTTTATAAAAGAAAACTATTTTTCAAAGGAAACTTTATTTTATGTTTATTCCGCTGCATACTGTGATCACCGAGTAAGAAACCTGAATCAGCTCACTACCAGGTTTCTGATCTAGTCAGGTTACTGCTTTTCTATAGAATCAAGAATCTGTTTCACTAAAAATTATAAAAACGCAAAATCGATAGAGGTTCATTCACCCCCCTGTGAACCTCTGACCACTTGGGACCAATAAGTGGTATCAGAGCGAGTTGGGTTAAAAGCTAACTTGTCCAGTAACCTACCCAGATCTACCCATTTCTGTTGAATAAACCGTTTTTCTTTTACGAGACCAAAACTCATCCTTTTAGCATAAGCATGGATTTTTCACATCACAAGCTACTTATGTTTTCCATAGATGAGTAGGATGACTGGAGGATACACATGGAAGCACATCTCTTAGTCATGCATGATGAGATGTGGTACGTTATAACCGAAGGACCTCCAATGATCTACAAAGCAAGTAACACAACTTCACGAGCAAAGACGAGCTGAAGAAGCTGTAGCGACAGTAAGTGGAGAAGTCAAAGATGCAGCAATCATTGATAATGAAGCCGAAGTGCCTTCAGGATTCGGCCCACAGGAAGCTGCACTAAGATTTAGAAGAGCTCCTCCACCGCAGGAGTACATTGTCAAGGAGAGATACGAGTACACTCTTGAAGAAAGGAAAAGAGCCAACCTTAACAATGTGGCCAAGAATGTCCTATTTCTTACACTGGATAAAGGCACATTCAGCAAAGTTAAAAGCTGCAAGACTGCTAAAGAAATATGGGAAAAACTAGGGTTAATCTGTGAAGACAATGAGCTAGCCAGAGATAATAGGGTTTCAAAAGCCACCCAACTGTATGAGCAGTTCACAATGAGAGCTGGAAAAACCTTAGAAGAGCTTGATCAAAGATTGACAGTCATCATCAGCGAGCTTGAAACTCTTGGAAAGTTCTACACTTAAAAAGAGAAGAATAGTAAGGTGCTAAAAGTCTTACCCTTAGAATGGCACAGTAAGGACATTGCAATGAGAGTCTCACTAGATCTTGGTGCAATAAGTACCTTTGATCTTTTCACTGACCTCAAAGCATTTTAGTTTGATATTGAACGAAGGAGAAATGAGGCTGAAGGATCAAAATCCAAGATTGCAGCACTTACTGCAAAAACACAGGATACTGCTACTGCAAGCAGCAGTAAGCTGAAGAGCAAGCAGAAAGAAGCGCTTGTTGAGGATGATGAGGAAGAAATGACACTATTGCTGAAGAAGTTCAAGAGGTTCCTGAAGACCAACCACAAAGGGAATGACTTTAGGAAGAAGCCTCAGACATCAGATAGAAGTCCCCAGGTAAGACCATAACAGCAAGCAAACACAGGTTCCTCTGACTTGTGTTATAATTGCAGGAAACCTGGATACTTCGCCAGAAACTACCCCTACCCTCAAGTACAGAAGTATACTGAGGAAGAAAGGGTGTAGAGAAGAGAAAGAAGAAGGGATGACAAGCAAAAGCTCAGGGCTCTTCTAAGTGAAACTGAAGCTCAAAAGGCAGCAAACAGCTCCAAGGAAGAAGCCAAGGATAATTGCTCATCCGAGAGCGATTCTGACAGCTCTACCTTCGATGAGGAAACCTTGATATGCCTTATAGTGAAGATAATGAAGATAATGAGATAACATCTCAATCCCTTAATGTTTCTAGTTCTGAGAAGCTGAACATGATCCAATCGTTTAGACAGATCATGAGTGACTTTGAGCAGATTAAATCAGCTCATGAAGAACTAAAGGAGGAAAATCTTCAGCTCAAGAGTGAGCAAACTGTACTGAAGGAACATGTTACTGACCTGGAGTACTACAGTACAGAATGCAACAATCTCAGAGCTGAAGTCTCCAAGTTCAAGCTGCTAGTCACTAAGCTAGAAGCTGAGAAAGCTGGATTGCAAAACACAATTGATGTATATAGCAAGTCAACTAGGAAGGCACAAAAGTGTATCTTGGAGACCCAGAATGCTCATGTAGGAAGCGGGCTAGGATACTGTGCCAGTTCCTCTCAGAAAGCAGCAAGTACATCCAAGGTGGGAAAGTTTGTTCAAGCCAGAGTATCCTATGCTTAGGAACTTCTTCCAATTAATAGAAGTTTGAACAAAACTAGTACCCTGGACAAGGGAAAGAAGCCATGCTACAGGAAGAGAACAATAAGACTGCTAAGAAACTCAGAAATCAGCATAATCAGTATGCTGCAAGTAGGAGAAGAAAGCAGCAAGCTTCTAGGAGACAACAAAACTTCTACCCCTGTTATACCAAAGCACAGTACACATTCTCGAAAGAAAACAAGTTCTAGAAAGGTATAAATGAGTATCTTCCTTTAACAGGAAGCATAAAACCTGGAAAGCTCCAGTACACACCTCATAGACAGTATCCTGCCAATGATACTAATAGGAAGAGATCCAACCAATTACTATCAAGCAGGTGTGGATCCCAAAGAAGACTAACCCCTAGGACCCGTACTTGTATGGGTACCTAAATCTACCTGATTTACTTGCAGGAACAGTTGCTAGGAAACATCAGTGATGTATGGTATATTGACAGTGGCTGCTCCAGACATATATCTGGCAACAAAGCTGGACTAAGAGACTTCCAACCATGCAAAGGACCCAAGATTCTCTTCGGAGATGACTCCAAATGAAGTACCAAGGGAACATAAAGCTTAGTTAGAGGCAATGCAAGTATCAGTGATGTTTCATATGTCAAAGGGCTAAAGTATAACCTCCTGAGTATCAGTCAATTTTGTGACAAAGGATGTTCAGTGGAGTTCAACCTCAACAGGTGTCTAATTAGAGACAACAAAACAAATGAGGTTAAGCTTACTGGTACCAGGAGAGATAACATCTACCTTGCTGATTGGAGTTCAACAGTGCAACCAACATGCTTCATTGCGAAGAAAACTCCTGAGCTGAGTTGGCTATGGTATAAATGAATGAGCCATCTGAACTTCAAAACAATCAACAAGCTGGCAAAGAAGAACTTAGTGAGAGGTCTACCTGATATTGCTTACAAAAAGGAGAATGTTTGTGGAGCCTGTCAGAAAGGTAAACAAGTAAGAAGCTTATTCAAGGACAAAGTACATAGGTCATCTCACAGGATTCTGGACCTTCTACATATGGATCTTTTTGGACCAGTAGAACCTGTTAGTATAAGTGGGAAAAAGTATTCCCTGGTGATTGTTGATGATTACTCTAGATTTACTTGGACCATCTTTCTGGCCAAGAAATCAGAAACTCATAACAGGTTAGCAGAATTCATGAAGAGAGTGCAGAATGAGAAGAGCTTAAGCATTGTGAAGATAAGATCTGACAGAGGAACAAAATTCACAAATAGGTTTATTGAAAAGTATTATTCAGAGAATGGGATCATTCATGAGTATTCTGCAGCTAGGACTCCTCAGCAGAATGGAGTAGCAGAAAGAAGAAATAGGACTCTGAAGGAAGCTGCAAGGACTATGATTGCTGATGCTGGAATACCTAAGAGATTTTGGGCTGAAGCAACCAGCACAACATGCTACACTCAGGACAGATTATTGATCAACAAGGACCATGACAAGACTCCCTATGAGGTATGGTGTGGTACAATACCTAATATTTCATACTTATATATTTTTGAATGCCGATGTTACATTTTGAATAATGGAAAGGAGCACCTGAAGACCTTTGATGAAAAGTCAAATGAAGGAGTATTTCTAGGATACTCCTCAGTAAGTAAGGCCTTCAGGATCTTCAACAAGAGAAGATTGATTGTTGAAGAATCAATACATGTGGTGTTTGATGAACCATATTGTGATATTGCTAAGCTGGACAAATTAAAAGAGGATGTATCAAAGTTAAAGATCAAGGATCAAACAGTAAGATACATTGATGGAGTTCTAGTACCTACTGAAGTGGTTACTGCAGAACGTTCACAGGTTACTGTACCCAGGAATGCAGTGACATAGGATGCTGAACAGCAAGCAGATAGGATTCTACAGACCAACAGTAACCGTGGTCAGGATACTACAGATCAACAGGTTACTATCCAACAACTTGCTCACTCTTTTGAGCCTGATAGGACATGACTCAAAAATCACCCAAGAGAACTTGTGATTGGAGATATCAATGAAGGTGTCAGAACAAGAAGATCAAGACCTCAAGAATCACTGTTCACATGTTTCATATAACAAGTTGAACCCAAGAGTGTGGAAGAAGCTCTTGGAGACAGTAACTGGATTCAAGCCATGTAGGAAGAGCTTAATGGATTTGAAAGAAACCATGTATGGAGATTGGTTCCAAGGCCTGATCATCAAGAATTTATTGGAACAAAGTGGGTGTTCAAGAACAAGCTAGATGAATCTGGTATTGTGGTCAGAAACAAGGCAAGACCAGTAGCAAAAGGATACTACCAGGAAGAGGGCATAGATTTTGATGACTTTTGCTCCAGTTACTAGGCTTGAGGCTATAAGGATATTTCTGGCCTATGTTGCTCACAATGACTTCAAAGTTTATCAGATGGATGTGAAGAGTATATTTCTGAATGGATTACTTTCTAAGGAAGTACATGTGGAACAACCACCAGGTTTTGAGGAACAGACAGAAGACAAGATATTCAGATTAGAGAAAGCTTTATATGGATTAAAGTAAGCTCCTAGAGCTTGGTATGATACTCTGTCATTATATATCTTGGAGAATGGATTTCAGAAAGGGACAGTGGACAAGACTCTCTTTAGAATACAAGATGGTGACAACATACTGCTTGTTCAGATCTATGTGGATGATATCATATTTGGATCCACAAATAAGAATTTGTGTGAAAAGTTCTCAACCCTCATGCAAAGTAAGTTTGAGATGAGCATGATGGGAGAACTAAGCTTCTTTCTTGGCTTGCAAGTAAAACAGTTGGATAATGGAATATTCATCAATCAATCCAAATACATAAGAGAACTGATCAAGAAGTTTGGAATGGAAAGTGGATCATCAGTAAGCATACTAATGGCCACATCTATCAGCTTGGATAAGGATGAAGATGGAAAAAATGTAGATATAACTAAGTACAGAAGGCGTATGGATCCCTATTGTATCTCACAGCAAACAGACCAGATATAGTATTTGCAGTTGGAGTATGTACAAGATTTCAGATAGCACTAAAAGAGTCACATCTTGCAGCAGTGAAAAAGATTATCAAGTACCTAAAGGGAACTCAAGATGTTGGACTATGGTATCCAAAAGAAGGAGGATTCAACCTCAAAGGATACTCAGACTCTGATTTTGTAGGCTGCAAGATTGACAGGAAGAGTACATTAGTACTTGTCAGTTTCTAAGACATAGACTTGTTTCTTAGTTTTGCAGAAAACAGACATCTATTGCAACATCAACTGCTGAAACTGAATATGTAGCTGTAGGAAGCTATTGTGCTCAAATTTTGTGGATACAACAACAATTGAAGGATTATAGGATAACAGAGAAAGAGACTCTCATCCTGTGTGACAACACAAGTGTAATTATTATAACACACAATCATGTCTTCCACTCAAGGACAAAGCATACTGATGTTAGATACCATTTCATCAGAGATCATGTGGAAAAGAAGGACATTGTGCTTGAGAAAGTGCATACTGACATGCAGCTTGCTGACATATTCACAAAACCCTTGTGTGAATCAAGATTTTCAATATTGAGAAATGAGCTTGGGATCATCAAGCTCTGATGACTAAGGGTATATAAGTTCCTTAAGTAAGGGGGAACTTATTTAGTTTTCTGATTCTTTCAGCATTATATTTTGTTAAAGGCTAAGTATACTGGACAAAGAACAACATTTATTGATATCAACATTCATTTCCTGCAATCTCGTACCAGGAACAGTAACCATGCCAATAATTAAGTACGACACTTTGACGACCGCATTAAATGCCAAAATCATCTTTTTAGATGAGAGAGAAAAAAACGTGGTTCTTATTCTAACACGATATTTGTGCATTTATGGATATGCCCCTCCACTATCTCATCTTAACCGTCAAATTCAAAGTGACTCTTAACCATGTAATCAAAATCGCTGATTTATTTGAATCCTAGATTCATATATAAACCACCAAGTTCTTCGTCTTTCTCTTTACGCTTTCACTATTTTCTCACTCATATTTTCTAACTCTCTACAAACAAGTTTCTCTTTACTTTCACAAGCTTTACAGATCCGATATGGCAGTAGCAAGGGAGACCAAGGTTGTCAAGGGAAAGATGGTGGATGAATCAGTGATGCTAGGGCCTGATTCCCTATTTGATGACCTGGACCTCATCAAACAGGTATGAGAGAAGGTGAACCCGAGCCAACTTGCTAGGCTCTTCACCAGCAATTCTAGGTTCTCTAAAGTTTTTGTGGAAAGGTTCAATGCCTTTGCCACATTATCTGATGATGAAGAGTTTATTCTCTTCAAGAAGGATGAAGATGATGAAGACTGGCACTTGCTGACAGTCACGGACATTGCGAAGACCTTTGGTATCTCAGACAAGGGGATAAAGTACTCTGACCTACTTACATATGGATCAGAATACTTGAAGGAGAGCTAGAACCAGTTCAAGCTGGCTTCTGTGGTGGAAGAGAACGCCACTGGTAACTTTGCGAAGAAGTTGTTAAAGCCAGAGTATAAGTTTCTCCACAACATCCTCGTCTACACCATTGAGGGAATATGTGGAAGCTATGATAAATGCACCAATCTCAGGATGAGGATGATGACTATCATCATACAAGAAGATGAAGTCAACTGGCCTCAATTCCTCTTCAAGAGGATTTGGGATGAGGCCACCAAACCCACGGCCATGAGTGGGTTTGGAATCGTCCTCACAAACATCCTCCAAAGGATGTTTACACACCTGGAGAAACCAGTGCCTCTCAACCCTAACTGGTTTCTGGGTGCCAAGAAAGGTTTTACCAAGGGTAAGAAGGAAGAGAAGAAAGCCCCCTTGAAGAAGAAGACAGGGGCAAAGAAGGTTGCTGCCCCAGCCCCCAAGAAGAAGACACAGGCAAAGAAGCTCCCTGTGAAAGAATCTGCACCCACCCTCAGGTTGCACGATTCTGACTTAAAAGAAGAGGTTGTTATCTCTTCTGAATCTTTGACCACTTCAAGAAACTCGGTTGTGCCATAGTTGTTTGCACTTTCCACCAGAGCGGCAATAGTTCCTGAGTTGCCCCTTGTTGTTGTTGAGAAGGCTTTAGAGCCCTTGGAGCAGACAGCGAGACAGGTTGCTGCTCCAAGCCCTCTAGTTCCTGAGGAGGATCCTCTAGTTCCCGAGGAGGATCCTGATGTTGTCCAAGGCAAACAGGTTGCTGCTCCAGTAATCCAGGGTCCTGACGAATCTATAGATGAGGTTACTGAAGAGGTTGGTGAAGAGATTCCTGCACCAAAAAAGAGGAGGAGACTGGTCAAGAAAGCTGACAGTTCCTACAAGAGGAGATGGTTGGGCAAGAATGAGGAGTTAAAGGAGATTGACACCCTTACCAGGTTAGGGATCTCCATTGACTTAATTAGTGCCGAGGATGCCGAGAAGACAGTAAGAAAATCAGCAAAATCCATCTACAGGAGGTTTGTGATCGCCTATGAAACCTGGAGATCCAAAAGGTTGGGCGCAGCAAGAGAGTTGGTGACATGGGAGGACTGGTTCGAAGTTGAAGAGATTATCCTCTCTTGGATAGACAACTTTGTGGATGAAGATGCTATGTTTCCCCATGGGCTCCTACTTTTCCTTGTCGAAGATTATATTAATCTTCATGCTGATGCTATGATTTTTCTTATTCAAGAAAGGCAGGAGACACTGAGTGCCTTTTAGGAGACCAAGGCTGAAGAGATGGTGATACAGGGTGAGCAGTCGATGAAGTATGAGAAAGATATCACATTGATGAACCCCACTGCCAAGACTGTTGGGACCCCTTCTAAGCTGGAGTTAGCTGAAGCTCAATTAGCTACCTCTACACTAAAGGAAGCTAATCATAGGATGTTGCAGCAAGAGATTGAGGCAAGCAGAACACAATCCAATCAACCCCCAAGAGTGCTACAGCCAGGGGAAGAAAGCTCAAAAGCTGCGGAGACTCACGATTCTCTAACTTACTTAGGTATCGCAGCTCTTTCCCCTATCATTCATCTCGATACGATGGATTCTAATGTACAACTACTTGACTACTTTGCTTTCTCTACTTTTAATGATAAATCTGTTGAGAGGGAACCAACACCTATCATCCATGATATTTGCCAATCGATCGAAATGGAGTATGCCGATAAAATAGCCCCAGAGGAAGTTGCAGAGGCGAGACTCCCTGTACTGGCCGAAGTAATAGTACAATATGCTGAGCAAGAAGCAGAACAGGTTTTTGTTGCTGTAAAAGAAGTGGAAACAACATCCCCTGATGAGCTGGCCTTGGAATTAATCAACATGGCACTTGACAGAACCGATCTTAACATCCTTACCCATCAAGTTCTGAAAGTGGCCACCAACAGGATCATTGGAGTGAATCCTGATAATGATGCAACTGAGGGGGATGTTGCTGAGATTCCAATTGTTGAAGCAACTACCGATGATGTACATAATTCTGAAGTCAGTCGGGTTGCTGATGAGGTAATTGAGGAGGTTGCTGAGGTGACTGAAGCTACGCCTATTCAAGGAGTTGAAGTTACTGAGGAAGCAACAATTGAATAGGTTGATGTGATACCCAATAAAGTAATTGATGTGTCTGAACAGGTTACTGAGGGTAGTCAGGTTTTTATAGATATAGCTGAGAAAGATGCTGAGCCAGAGCAAGTTGTTGAGACAGCTTCTCCAATGAAGACCTCGGGCATGGATACTATTGAGACAGCTCCGATGGAGGACATAGAAGAGAATGCTGACAAGGATGATGTGTCTGCTAAAGGGAAATAACTTGTTGTTGCTGCTCCCGCACCAGACGATGGTAATGATTCATCAAGTGATAGTGATGATGAACCAGACTCCCCTCCACTCAAAGTACCTGGAAAGATCAAGCTGATAATGGAGGAGATGATGAGATATGATACTGCAATGGAAGTAAGGATAAAACAACAAGCTGAAGAAGAGGCTAAAGAAAGAGAGAGAGTCAGGCCCTAATCTTATATACTCAACAGGAATCAAGACCAGCGACTGGGGTTGAAACTCCTTCTGACTCCCATGAAATCTCTCTTCACAACATAATGGATGTTGTTCAAGGGCTCATGAGGACTATTGAAGAGCATGAGATGAACATGGCCACCAGCATCCAGAGCAATGATAAGAAACATTCATCTTCAATGCAAGAACCGAGGAAGAAGTTGTTTGAACTCCCTGCCAAGATACAACAGAAGTTGAATGATGAATTCAATACCCAATACAAATCTAGAGCAAGATTTGAGTGTGATCAGAAGAAAACCGTGGAAGATTTATAAAACACTCAGGCTGCTTAAAGCTTGGCCATAGGTAATATGCAAGAAAACATCTCCTCCCAAGGCAGTGATGTAAGGAGTATTAAGGATAGGATCCTAAATCTTGAGATGCTTGTGGAAGAGATGAGGGCGATTCTGATCAAAGTCTATCCTGCTGAAGCTGTTGAGATTACCAACCGATGAGCTAGAACTGATGATGCCAAAAAGGGGGAAGATAGTAAGAAGAAGCAAAAGCAGGTAGATGAACCCGATGCTGCCATGGTTGAGACCACAACTAGGGAGATTGATGAAGAAGAAGAAGTTGATAAGGCACCTTTGACCAGACTCAAACGTAAAAGATCAGACCTGGATATGGTCAAAGTGAAGAGCCAAAAAAAAGAAAGAAGGGTGATGATGGAGAAGGTGGAGCAGGTACTAGGGTTGTTAGATCCCAGACAGCAAGTAGTACTGCGACACAGCAAAACGATCAGGTTGTTACTGCCCCTACAAAGCAAAGATCTAGTAGGCAATAACCTGATAGAGGAAGAGGTCGATAGCAAGCTGATCCTAATGCCAAACCATATATGGCTGATGTTGTTGACCAAGTAGGAAGCTGAGTGAAGAAAGATGGAGGTAGCTGAAAGCTGCTGATTAAGAAAGAAGAAAGAAGAAAAAAGAATGGCTTTCAAGGTTAGGAGTGGTTGAAACTAGAATTTCTCTATCTGATAAGAAACACTCCTACCCAGATCAAGAAGCTCCAGATTTTGTTGGAGATGATGCTCCTACTGAAGTTTCTGTTCTTCTTGATCAAAGACCTAAGAATATAATTTTTTACTGGAATCTGGCCATCTTTGAAAAAGTCCAACTGCCCAGAGATAGGAATCCGACATTCGAAGAGATCACTCTTTACAAAAGGTCAGAATACCTAAGGTACTCCAGAGAACTCTGCAAACTTAACTATTTCAAAAAAAATTCATCTTGTGAGAAAGCCTTGAAGAAATATCAGGAGTTAGCAAGAGAGGGAATGTTAAATTGGCAGCTGACGCTGATTGAAAGAGTTAAGAAAGGGGAGCAGGTTCTTTACTGCCAGACTATTGGCTGAGATGGATACAAGTTCATGAGATAGCTAAGCACCTGGAGAAGTCATATCAGGATTCTATCTCAAACTGGTGGAAGGGAACCAAATATAAAATAGCCACCAAACAGCATCAGCAAGGAAGCTCAGGGCATGATCTAGTCAAGAAAAAACTGTTTGGAGACCAGTAAGCTGATGGAGAGTAGCTTACTGTCTTTATCAGAAACCTTGCTAAGTAAGCTCTCTTTGCAAAGAATTTTTGTATTCTTTAATTCTTCATTTTATGAAGTTGTAAGTTGTTTATTCATGTGATGTAAAACTTACATTGTACTATACTTGTACATCTTACATGTATAAAAGTACATATGTTCCTTCTGCTTATCTTTTTATTTTATGGGTTTTGTCATTATCAAAAAAGGGAAAATTGTTGGGATATTTTCATTTAGGTTTTGATGAGATAATGTAATATTAGATGACTCTTTAGAGTACCATTTTTCCACGTTTTATAAGTGAATTTCTAGATGATAAGTTTATCTTTCTTTGTCTTGAGTTGTAATGTTGTAAACATCAGAAAGATAGAGAAAATTGATGTAGCAGGATTCTGGAGATGAAGATTTCTTGAAGACTGATTTTTAGTGAGGAAAGTCAGTAAGCTGAAGATAGAACCAGGATTAGGAAGCTAAGTCAGTAAGCAGATAGAACAGATAGCAGTATGGAAGACTGGAAGCTGACTGCAAGATTCTAGAATAGAAAGTTGTTCAGGATCAAGAAGCTATCACAGGTCAGGAAGCTGACTGCAGGTTTCGAGAATAGGAAGCTATTCTGAAACAGGAAGCTAACGCAAAGCAGAAAGCTGACACAAAACAGTAAGTAGCAACTACAAACTAAGCAGAAAGCTGTAAGTTTTCTAACTAATTCTTTTCAGTATGAGTAATATTTTGCATGTTGTACGAGGATTGGTTCCTGTCAAGCATCCGTTAGATAGAAGTCTGTGCCAAGCCAATGAGGTGTTGCCACCTGAACCCATGGCTCTACAACAAGTACTGTAGCCGAGGAGTGGCACCATTAATGTGAATCAGACAAGGACGAGCACTTGTACCCAATTTTTCCAGGTGCATTAATTGCAAAGATTTGGAGACCAAATTTGAATTGCTACAAGGATAGTAACCTTGAAGATATAAATAGAAGAATGGAGTGACCTTGAAGATTACTGAACGACTGATTATTGCAAGCACTTTCTAATCTCTTCATTCTCAAGCTATTTTCTCAAGCCTTCCAAGTTCAGTCACTCAACCTTCTGAAACAGTCATTCAAGTTCTCAAGCTTTCAAGTTCAAGACTGTCTTCATTGCTGCACCAGTTGAAGAAACCATATACTTTTAACCTATTTGTTATGTGCTAGGTTGTTTTATCATTTTGGTGTCCTTAGTTGACAGGATTAGATCCTTGCTAAGTGTTAGTCTTATGTAGGCTTATAACTTTGTGTGAGTTTTTGTACCCCGTATGGGATAGTGTCTGAGAATCTGTTGATTCCAATAGGTAAACTTGTTAGGAAGAGGTTTGTAAAGCTGAGGCTTGTAAAACGAATTGACTTAATGAAGTTCCTCCTCTGAGAAGAAGTAGAGTGGACGTAGAAGGGTTACACCACCTTCGAACCACTATAAGCCATAAGTGTTTTACTGTTTTTATCTACCTGCTGCATTGCATTGATATATCTTGCTGCATACATCATCAGCATTTTGTAAAAGACTTATGTTAAAAGCATTCTTTAGAAAAGAAAACTGTTTTTCAAAGGAAACTTTATCTTAAGTTTATTCCGCTGCATACTGTGATCACCGAGTAAGAAACCTGAATCAGCTCACTGCTAGGTTTCTGATTGAGTCAGGTAACTGCTTCTCTATAGAATCAGGAACCTATTTCACTAAAAGTTTTAAATATGCAAAATAGATAGAGGTTCATTCACCCCCCTCTGAACCTCTGACCACTTGGGACCAACAATATATGTGTGTGTGTGTTATATGTACATTTTGGCTTTCCAAACATAAAAGAGAGTATTATAACATATAGCTAGACAGCTAGTTAGCTTCCAATATATATATATATATGTATATTTTGGCTTTTCAAACATAAAAAAAAGAGTATTATAACATATAGCTAGACAACTAGTTAGCTTCCAATATATATATATATATATTACATATGTACATTTTGTCTTTTCAAACATAAAAAAGAGAGTATTATAACATATAGCTAGACAGCTAGTTAGCTTCCAGTTAGTTTGTTGTTAAGAAGATTAGTTAATGTTAGTTAAGAATCTATTAAAGTTAGTTACATATCTTCTACCATCTTCCAACTCTTTTACATATATATTGGATGTAACTTGTAAATCATTCATTAATTAAATACACAATTTATACTTTCTTTTCTCATCTTCTTACTCTTTTCTCTTCTTTAACAATGCACTCTCCATTATTTAACAATAACCCACCATAACCCATAGGGTGGAGTGGGTCATAATTGTGGTGGGCTGTTAAATTCCAAACCCAATGCAATCCACTAGTGGGCCACGAGTTCGGTGGGCCAAACCACCAATATTTTATTTTTTATTTTTTTATGTTTGAAAAGACAAAATGTACATATGTAACATATATATATATTACAATCAAATTTAGAAAACACTCTTGATCCTTTAATGTAGTCAATTAAATGTTCCCTATTTGGGATGTAATAACCATCAAAATCAAGTATTTTATTTATACCTTGATAGTTAATTACTAACCTCGTTTTACCTCTTTATATTTCACCGTGGTTTCTTACCAGAAAACCTGGGCTACTGTAAGAGGAGACTCCATCTTCAATCAATTTAAGATCGATATGCTCTTTGATAATTTTTTGCATATCTTTCTTATTTGTTATGTTCATGTGGATTGGCTTTTATCGAACCAACTCATATCGGAATTGTTCATTTACTTTCAGAGTTGCTTCAATCTTGTTCCTATTCTACCAAGCCAGAGGATCCTCATTGAAGTTTTTCTGGATTAGTCTTTTGACATTTTCAAGGGAAAGTATACATTCCTCATCAATGTTCTCAACAGGTATGCTCTCTTTAAGTGCATTCTTTAGAAGTTTGATATCTTTTTCGGATGCCTTTTCAAAACCCTATTGCCTGAAAGATAAAAGAGCTCTACCAAATTTTCTTTTATCCTGCATTTTAGGATGTGTTAATTTAGCATCACCGCGTTTGTTACGAAAGGTAATGGGCATTATTCTATTGAATACTCTTTCTCATCGCAAAACCTGTATCAAACTATCACAGTTAATAGTAAAGGTTAACAGGTTCTTGTGATTATCTTGCTCATATTTTGCAAAAGTTTGGATAAAATTATTACCCAACAAAATATCAGCACCTATATCGTGAATATAGATCGGTGGCATTTTTAACTTGTACCAAGGTTTATCAAAAGTGCCTCCTATCATGATCCTTATCTCACTGATACCCTTATTGAGTATTAAGATTTTCTGAGAAAAATCCCTTCCTGCAATAATAGGTAATGTCCACAGCTTCACTGGGGAAAACTCCTTATTTTGCCGTGCAAATACCTGAACCTAAATCAGTATAAGCGACAAAATATTCTGTCTTATATTATTCATACATCATCCCAACGGAAAATAGGCTCATCATTCCACCCTTATGAGATGTCCATCGAGATTGAATTCCATACATCTTCCTTTTCATCCCCAAGGTTTGTGTTCCTCGAGAAAACTTAGACCTAAAGTCATAGTAGCTTTAGTTCTACCTGTATTACCAATGACAAATACTTCATAGCCCACTATTTCTAGCATGCCTTCGTATCTTCCAATCGCTGGTTGCTGTAAATGATATATTTCATCACAAAGAAAAAGGTTAAGTTTTTCCGATATATCAAAAACAACACAGATTTCTTTCCAACCCTCAGGACAATGCATTTTTACATTACTGACCCTAATTTGTTGTGGGTGGAAATCCTCTAGTGGTTCTTTTCCTTTTAGGCTTAGTATCCTATCTTTGAAAAAGGACATTCTGGTACTGACTTCAGATTCTAATCTCATTGATCTATTAAGAACGATATGATCTTTAATCAGTATGTTAACACCACCTATCCTAGGGATTTGGATTGGGTCTGGTGTCATTACTTTGGCGAATTCCTTGAAAATTTTAGAAATCTCAATATACTCTTTCCTAAGATACAAATCAGAAAGATGTGTATTAGAAAGTGCATATGCAATTCTATATATAATATAATATGGTTTGTTACCCTCTTTCATTAGATTTGTTCTTTTAAAATCTTGATGAAGGGTTAAGACTCGACTAAAATCTTGGTCAGCTAGGTTGTATGCAATCCTAGGATGAATGTCAAACATAAATTTGTCAGTATACAAATTACCTACCATTGTACCAAGACAATCATCTCTAAGGTTATTGATTCTTCAATCCATTACTGATAGATGAAGTTCAGAATCAATATCTTCCTTGAAGGTAGCTTTGATTACTACTTCAATGGTTCCCATATGGATCCATTTCATAGTCACTGCTACTTCTTTCTTGATTCAGCTCAAGAATCTTTTCATTTGGAATAAGTTGCATATCATTTCTATTATTAGTTAATTCCATTGGAATCAAAAACTCACCTGAGTTCACCCGATAGATGATATGGTGCTTGTATTGTCTTAGTTGGATTTGGTGAAGGATCCGACTAACACCTCCAATTCTGAAACTGTCATAGGGGCTCAGAGTTGAGTCTTACCTCATGATTCTTTTCATCATTTTGTTTGAGATAGTCATTTATGAAAAGAATCCTAATAGACTTTCCGAAGTTCGGAGTCTATCTTCCGTCTGGAGGCTATTCATCTGATTCTGTTGATGATCCATAAGATTCATCTGAATCAGTCTCGAATTCTTCTTTGTAGATGTTTTCATCTGAAGAGATGTCCTCGAATTGGTAAACTGGTACCAAATCGCCATAGAAAACCGTATCAAGGATGTCTGCAGTTGGCTTGAATTGGTGAATTTCACTTTACTTTTGTGGGCAGTTTGGCGAAATATGTCCTTTCACGCCGCATGTCCATCAATTACAGTCTTTGAAACTTTCATTTGTACGAGTATGAGCTCGTTTGAAAGTTCTCCTTGTTGGTGTTCTTCCTGTTGACTTCCCTGTGGATCTAAATCCTTTTGAAGAAAACTTGGAAGGACTGGATTTCTGACCAGACTTGTAGGTTCTGGCCTTGGATTTGGACCACCATGATCTTCCTCGATTGGAAGGCCTTCTCTGTGATCCTTCGGATTTGGCATAAGATACACTTCTGAAGTGTTTCTTTCTCTTTCCATACCTCACCTATTTTGATTCTCCAATTACTGATGGAAAATCGTTGCTCTCACAACAAGGAGGATTTTTTTTAATTTATCCTCTAAGTTTTTTCTTATTCTTTTGAATAGTTGCTTGTTGACACCATTCTCGCTGGCTATCTTTTAGAAAAGACATCCATCTTGCGATTGTATCGACCTATCCCGATGGTAACTAGTAGGACTGGATCAACATTTCTCGCCATGGGCAACAGATCTTTGCAATGAACATTTCTGTTGCCACATTTAGCGGGACCTTCATTTGGAAGTAATATTTGCGGAACTAATAAATGTATTCATCGGTCGTATATATACTTTTTAACTCGAGAACATACAGGGTTTGTGTATATTCTCGACTTTTCTCCTTTTTTCTTTGGTCAAAGTATCCATCTCCGATGAAGTAGACCTTAAGCATTCTTCTGACTTTTTCGATGATAGCGTATAGACTATCTCCAGAAAAGGCTTCTTCTTTAACTTGGGTAGATGTTGATTTCCAAGCTATCTTCGCTGAACCTTCCAAACTACTTTTGATTAATCTGATAAAGTTTTCTTTTTCTATGTCTAGCGTTGTTGAGGCCACTTTTAACGAGGCCATCCATTCATCGATTAATTTTTCCATGTTTCAAAAATCGATGATATCGATTATGAGAACCAACCCATATGGGTGTGTTGGTTCCAACATCGTCTTTGCCCACAAATTGTTAAGAGGTGTTTTGTTCCTCCCGAATGGTCTTTTGATCCCCACCAAATATCCTGGTCAATTTTGGATTCGACTTCTACCCTTGATCTCTCAGGGGCTGGTGTATTTGAACTCATACTTCCTTCTGGATTAGGAACTTGAGAGTTCATCTTGATATTCACTGTCACGCTCCGTTTTCTTTCATAAAAATATTGGAGTTTTCCTTTGGGCGTGAAGAAGAAAAAGAAAGAGACATTTTACATAAACAGAAGAATGAGGTAGGAGACGACATAAGAATGAGGTAGGAGACGATGTGAATCATTCACATATCAATAATCAGTTTCAACTGATAATTACAACATTCGCAGTGGAAATATATCATCAGGATCCAACATCCGAAACATATACAAAATTATTTGTTACAAAATGTGAATTAATTAAAGCATTGTTTGGAAATGTTGTGAGACATCATCTTAAATACACAAGTCCAGATATAGCACCACCTCTCTCCCTCTAAGGTTCATCATGCTCGTCATCTCCTGTAACGTGAATTACAGAATAGGGGGTGAGTGCGTGGAGTATACTCGTGGGAGTAAAATCCACATCTTATACAGTTAACAAATATATAATATCGGAAATGTAACATTCAGTTACGTTGTCACAACACATAAAATGCAAGACACGTATCTCGTAACTCATCCATGAGGTGTGGGAATTTCCCGTCTTATCCCCTAAAATGGTCTCAATACCACTAGCGCATTTACAGGACCGCCAGACCTTTCAGGTGGTAGAAGAGATAAGAGACAATTTTTTTACGGTCCATAAGACCCTCTGAACATGCAATGTGAACCGAAGTCCTTTCACAGTATATCATGAACACATAATCATAGCATACAACCACAACATTTAGTATTCCTCAATCATGCTTCAAAATAAGGAAAACTCTGACAGAACGAGAGTTAGCAACCTTCCCAGTTGCGGCAGCACTGCCCCCTCCTGGTCCACCGACGATCTCATTCCAACCTCCACCATCTCTAGCCACCCCCACCGGACTCCGGTATGAAAAGCAACCCTTCCCCAACCCCAACACACACACGCACATGCATATATAAACACACCCTTGTTCACAACTTGGCCGGCGACTACCTACTGCCGACCACCACCACCCAAACCTCGTCGGCACATCACCAGGATCGGCCCACAGTTCCCCCACGGCGGCGCCACCTGCGCCACCCTCAACGGCATGCATATAAAAACACACACACTAAACATACACACATATAGCTCATTCTGCTCCGGCGCCGCCACCCACGACGGCACCGGCCCTCCAGCAACTCACCCATACCACCAGGCGTCGGCTCCGGCGAGAGAGAGGAAGAGAGAGAGAGAAAGGGTGACAAGAATTAGGGTTTAGGGTTTAGGGTTTGAATGTGATTTTTTACCATTTTTCGGCGAACGAGAAATTGGAATTGAAATCCGAGACCTATCCTAGACTCGTCTCGTTGAGACCTACGTTGTGTGTGAAAAAGAGAGAGACTTACAAATTTTCATCGAGTTCGGCTCGTTCGGAAAAACGGTAATTTTTGAATCGAAAATGCCCCTATTTATAGAATTCCCGGGAAACACTATTCATCTAAAAAATCTAAAATTACTGTTCATGGGTGAAAAAGTCTTCGTCACTATTCACCATAAAAATCTTCGTTACTATTCACTGTAAATATCTTTTGATTTTTTTTTCCGAAACTTCGTGTTTTGCCCTTTTCGTCGTCGTTTGAGCTACAGGTCTTCGATTGACTCCTAGTTCATTTATATCTTCTCGTTTTTCCATTACTCATCTAATGGTATAAAAATATTCTATGTTCCATGTCTAGGCAAATTATCCATCTAAATCATGCATTAAACACGTATCTGAAACGCACGTAATTAAATTAAATAGTCAAAATATACGCACATAATTATTAAATCATGGGTTTAAATATTTAATTAATCAATTATGCTTCGTTTTTGGTCCGGGGTGCTACATTAACTAGATCTACTATCCTAAGATTGGAGAGTGATTCGGTTAACTCTGAGATATCAATTCATGATGCCTCCATGTCAAATTTTTTTCATGATTTCACACATTAGTTCATCATGACTCTTTGACTTCGGGATTTCTATAACCTTTTCTTTAGGAATAAATGGTTTATCTCTGAACGCATCTTTGAAATGTTCATTCATGGATCAGTTGGATCCCTTTGATAACTTTAATTTTAAATCTATGATTTCTTTTTTTAGATCTAAAACTTCTCGTTGGATCTCGAATAGAGATTTCATCATCATCTTCGTCTGACCTCCATAGAACTGGATGGTCTTCTGGATATCTATAAGATCTTGTGAGATCTTAGAACTATTAGGAACAATTTTGTTGCAATCTTTGTTGAACATCATCAGATTGATATTGTAACACCCTATATCCCTCTGACGTATATTTAACAATAAAATATTCATCTTGTAGATAAACCATACTGACGTTTCATTTATCCATATAAGTATAAATATATTATTTAAAGACTGATATCATATAAGATTAAAACACACAACTAATATCTCAACATAAGTCATATTAAATATAAATTATGATACATGTGTTCCAAAATGCAAAATGAGGAGGAGGAGAAGGTTGCACAAGGCATCAGTCGGCCGATCTGGTATAGCGTGGCGTCTATATATACAAACCACCTCAAAAGAGCTATTGAACCTAAAACAATGTATATATGCGATTTTTATGAGTCACAACTCAGTGAATATAAACCGTTAATTTAATTAAACAATAAGCCAATAACAATCATTAACATTGATCATAAACATAATCAAACATATGCAAATGCCACTATGTCCGGTTTATTATTATGTGAACTGCTCAAGCTTGGATCTGTCCCGGGATTTCCAATATGCCATTGTGTATATAGACCCGTAGGTCTCCAATATGAATTTGACCCGAAGGTCTCCACTGTGCATACAGATCCATAGCAAGACAGTCACAGGCCTTTTAGTTTCGTGCAATTGTAATGCAACACAACAATCATCTGAACATATGATCATGTATACATAACCAATATATCATTTGATCCAATGACAATTTCATACAATACACATTTCTTATTTAACACATATAACAAACGTTGCATATAAATCACATCACATTGCATATAAATCACATATATGGTTTATACTCACCTGACTATAATAAATAATCCGTTTGTCGCTCTGGTTCCTCTTCCCGTTCTATAGCCCGTGCTCCTATATGATTCAATGCAATTTAGCCTAATTGTCCCCTTAAGATATATTTCTATTATGCAATAAAATGCAATGCATATATACTTTATTAGTCATGTTCAGTATTTTCCCTATAACTTGAGCTATAAAATTCCGAGTCGAGCAAGGTAAAATTCTGTAGGAACTTAACATATAGCTCTACAACTTTCATGTTTAGCATTTTTCAAAATTCAGTCTCCAACCTGCTTAAATTAAGCCACAATCACATCATACATATATAATACTAAATTCTAGCAACCTTTATTCTTTTGACATTATCTCACTCAATAATTAACCGAGACATCTACGGTCTTCTTCTGCGTTTAGCTAAAAGATAGGGCTATAAGTTTCATATTTTAAGTTTTTCCTAATTCGGCCTATAAAGCTACCAAAACATCCGATGAATTATGAGAACTATATATATATATATAATTCACTAATTTCTTTGTACCTTTATGGGATAATCTTTGAAAATTCACTCCAATTAAATCGAAGAGCATGTCACCACGAGCTCCCTCTCAAAATCTGAAGAAAAACGGTGAAGAAACGAACCCAAAATTCGCAAACCCTTCTCTCATTTTTTCTTTCATTTCTTCTCTTTTCCTCTGTTCTTTTTTTTCTCTCTGTTTCCTTTTCCTTTCGCTGCGCTGCTTTTTCTTTCTACCTTTTTATTTATTTATTTACTTACCCACCGCCTCATTTAGGCTTCTCCTTAAATCTTTATCAATTTAATATTATTATCATTCTGCCGACTTAATTGCAGGACATTTGCTAACATACTATATATATATATATTATATTAGTTAAATTTTATATTTCTTTTATTCTTTCTATATTTCTAATTGATTTCTACTATTTATTTTCAAACCAAGTATTATTCTAAATTCTTTACGAATGCCAATATGATATGTTTTTAATGCATCATGAAATAAATACATGAAATATATGCCAAATTACGTGTAGGTTTTGGTCGAGGATGTTACAGATATTCCTAAAACTTGTATTATCTCGAAAAATATTCCAGATACATATTTTCTTGATTTTCTTCTCCGTTGGGAATAAAATCAATATTGTAAATATAAATCATAAATTATTTCTTCAATAAACCTAGGCTCTGATACCATTTTTGAGTGATTTATCTGGAATTTCTTGGAAAAATATAGGTTTTAGAAACATCATTAAAAAGCATATGTGAGTCTTCAAGGATATTTTAGACCTTTTGGTAGTTTGGCCATAGAGCCATACGGTACTATGGTTGGGAAAATTTGGTCAATAGCTATTTGCACAATATTTTTTGTTGAAAGGGCTACTAGAACTAATTCCCCAAAAATTTATGAAACAAGAAACATGCATTTTTATTATTACTAGCAGTACACCCGTGCAATGCATGAGATTAAATATAAGAATTATCTATTTTATTATCATTATATTTTTATTATTTTAATTTATATATAGAGTCAATAGTTCAATTCAAGTTACGAAAAACCAAATAAAATAAATGGATTATTAAACTAAAGTACTTGATCGGTTGCATAATACGATAAATTGAGTGTAATGTTCAAATTGTCATTTACAAATTTTGAAATATTTCTTTATAAACTACATTTGTCGCTCTATTGCTTTGTCCACCCTTTTTATCACATATCAAATTTTGAGTCTCCTACGGTTGGTGACTCTGAAGATTGCGACATACAACTTTCCAGGACTAAACATAACTATAATCAGATTTCCTAATCTGGTTTCCACTATTATGTCTAGTTCTCCCATTAATTGATCAAAGTCATCCACAACTAACGTTGCCACTTTCGAAACGGTAGATAGATTGTAATTCCTTGAGTCCCTTACCCTTTTTCCGATAAGTTTTAATTTGAAATCTTGACTTTTTTATTCAAGCAAGTTCTCTCTGACCATTCCGAATGATTTGACCAATACGTTGTTCTCATCTAACATTGATTTCAATTCAGCCACAATTTTTTCATAGAAATCGTTAGTCTCTCCATTTTTTGAAAAAAAAATTATAATTTATTAATTTTAAATTAAAATATAATAGACTTAATATGAAATAGTTATCAAAATAAATTCTTATTAAAAATAATTTTAGAGTAATAACTACGTATCGAACAGTTTTTATTCTATTTTGAATCTCATTTTTGGTGTCATGTATGTATAGTTGTGCAAACTTAGGAGAAGATCCCTCATTTGGAAGCAAACTTCAGATCAAATGGTAGTTTTGTCCATTAAAAGTAAAAACTGTTGGCGAATTGTCTGTATTCATACTTTTTTCAATCTTTCCTTCCATAGATATGAAACAAAACATGTTGTTATATGATCGAATATTATCCAAGAAGTGTTTTGAGTTGTCGTTATCTTCAAACACTAATCAATGTAAATACTACAGTGGTGTATTCATTAATTTTGTATAATATTGAACTTTCAACTTCATTTTTAATTTAAATTTATTTTGATTAGTAATAAACGTAATATATAACCAATAGAATTTCGAGCATTTAGGAATACTAATATTATAAGTTAATTTTTTAGGTGATTATACTAATGTGAGGATTGATTCAACATTTATTAAATCAAAAATTTATTGCGGATTATTAAATCAACAATTTTTTTGGGGATTAATACTATTTTTATTTTATTACTTTTTTAGGTTACTCAAAAGGGTTGAAAGTAAACATATAGAATATAAAATTTTTATATTTCTGAGAATTTGTCATGGATTAATTAAACCTTCATTTAATCGATGAATTTTATTGAGGTTTAATACTATTTTTTTCCTTTTTGTAGGATAATGGAGATAATTCAATGTCTAGTTTTTTATTAAGGTTAATACTGTTTTCTATTTCTTGTGGGATGATGGAGAGAATTCAATGTGTAGCTTTCTTTTAAGCTTTATAAACTTCAAGATGAAGATCAATGAGTGAAATACTATTTTCTATTTCTTGTGGGATGATTGAGAGAATTCAATGTGTAGTTTTCTTTTAATGTTTATAGATTTCAAGATCAAGATCAACTATTGAAATTAAAAAAAAAATTAATCACTAAACAAGCATTAGTAACTATAAAGATTAATATTTTTTGTTTTTATTATTGAAGTATTTTTCTCTTTAAATTTTTCCTATTCAATTATTTAATAATAAGCAGTTATGTTATCATCAATTTCCCGTCAAAAGTTAACGAAAGTTGCTTTTAAACAATTACTTTGAATAATAATACATGATATTATAGTTTATTGATTTTTCTTTTAGATTTGATATTAATCCCAAAAAATTCTAATGTTATCATCAATATTTGATAAACCAACAAATTTGGAATTTTTAATATCACAAAAACTCATGTGAGACGGTCTCACGGATAGTTTCCGTGAGACGGAGCCCCATCACCTCAAATAACATGTTAATTGTTGGTTTGGGTGGTGGATAATTGGGTTGTGGGTTGATCCGTCTCACGCAAAGCATTAAAATTTTGTGAGACGGTCTCACAAGAGACTTACTCTTTTAATATTCCGAATAACATTTTCATAACACCATTATTTGAATAACGATGTCATATATAATGTATATATATGAATAAAATTGATGACGATGGAATATTTAATGTTTAATTATATGTGAATATTTAATTAGGTTATTTCAGACCCGTTTGAGCAGAAGAATACTGATAATGACGATGGAATAGCGGAGTTTGGTTTTTGCTAGATTATTTAATTACATTATATGTCACGCCCAGTTTTCTTTCTTAAAAATTATCAGAGTTTTCATTGTGGGCATCAAGAAAGAAGGGGAAAGAGACGAGCAAGATATAAAATAGAAGGAGGTAAGAGACGAACATAAGAAGAATGAGGTAAGAGACGATTATATAGACAGAAGAAGGGGGTAGGAGGCATATATCAGAAGAATGAGGTAGGAGACGAACATAATCATTATATATAAACCATCGGACACAACCGATCCCTATCGTAAATGAATTTATACTTATAAAATGTGAATTATAAAAATCATTGTTTAATTGTTGTGAAACAACAGACTTAAATACACATGTCCGGATAGAGCACCACCCTTCTCTCTCTAAGGTTCATCATGCTCATCTTCTTCTGTAACGTGAATTATAGAATAGGGGGTGAGTGTGTGGAATACACTCGTGGGGATAAATCTGCATCTTATAACATTTGATAGATAATAGAACAGAAATACATAACATTCAGCATTTAGACACAACACGTATAATGCATAGCACATATTTCGTAACCCAAACTCAGGTGTGGGTATTTCCCAACTTACCCCTACAAATCTCAGGTGCGGGTATTTCCCGACCCTACAAAACGGTCAACAACCGCTGGTGCATTTATAAGACCACCAAACCTTCCAGGTAGTAGAGGGGGTAAGAGACAAATGTTTTACTCGGACCATAAGTCCAACAGAGAATAAATGTGGACCTCTGTCCTTTCACAGTATAAATATGACATATAATCATAACATATAATCACAACATTTAGAATTCCACAAATCATGCATCAATAGGGAAAACTGTAAACACATAAAGATTTAGAAATTACCCCCACCTTGTTCGGTGGTTACCACGTGAGTAGCAAGTATCAAATATCGAGTATCTCAAAGCTAAATCCAACAGGTAGCCTACATAAGTTACAGTGTTTCTTAGATCCTTCATATGTATAATAAGTCCTACAGAGAATGAATGTGGACCTCTGTCCTTTCACAATATAAATATGACATATAATCATAGCATATAATCACAACATTTAGAATTCCACAAATCATGCATCAATAGGGAAAACTGTAAACACATAAAGATTTAGAAATTACCCCCACCTTGTTCGGTGGTTACTGTAGCACTCCGGACCAAAATGAAACATAATTTATTAATTAAATATTTAAACTCAGGATTTAATATATATGTGCGTATGTTTTAACTGTTTAAATACGTGCGTTTCAGATAAGTGTTTAATGCTTGTATGAGATGGATAGTTTACCTAGACGTGGAACATAGGATATTTTTATATCACTAGATGCGTTTTCAAAAAATGAAAAGATAGAAACGAGCTAGAGGTCAATCGGAGACCCGTAGCTCGAACGGCGATGAAAAGAACAAAGTACGAGGTTTCAGAAATATCAGAGGATATTTACAGTGAATAGTAACCGAGATATTTACCGGTGAATAGTAACTTTCGAAATCTATAAATAGAGGCTCATTTCAGTTCATTTTCACCCCTTTCTTCAAATGAGCCAAAAAGCGACGTTTACACGTAAGTCTCTCTTTTCTCTCTCTTTCTTTTTCGGTCTACGGCGCCGCCGCCGGTGCGGTGGTGCCGCTAGCGGAGTTCGTCGGAAAATTTCAAAGTTATCGGTTTTGGCCGATTTTCACACACAATGTAGATTTTGACGAGTTGAGTCTAGAACCGGTCTCGGATTTCCATTTCGACTTATCGTTCGCCGGAAAATGGCGAAAAACCTTTGCAAAACCCTAAACCCTAACCCTAGCCAACCTTTCTCTCTCCTCGGTTTTCTCTCTTTTCCTTCGTTCTTTTAACCGGAGGTGTTGTCGGAGGTTCTCATGGAGGCGAGAGTGAGTTGTTGGGGGGACGACGCCACCATGTGTAGTGGTGTCGGAGTTGCAACGGGTTGGTTATGTTTATATGCATGCGTGTGTGTGTGTTTGTGTGTGATCTCTGTTGGGGGCGGCACAGGTGGTGTCGTCATGAGGAAAGTGATAACCGACGTTGGTGATACGCCGACGAGTTGAGACGATGGGTTTCCGGCGACCTTCGATCGCCGGCCTAGGGTTTTTGTGATTATAAGTGTTTGTATATATATATATGTTTGTGTGTGTGAGAGATGAGTTTGGAGAAGAATGGGTTGGTATCGGAGAGATAGTAGTTGGGAACGAGAAGTTTGGAACGAAGTGGCCGGAAACGCCGGGTGGAAACAAGGCTGCTAGGAGAGGCTGCTAGCGCGCGGTCGTGCCGTGGGGCACGGTTGTGCCCCAGCTGGTAGAAGTTGCTGGAGGCTGGTGCACGGTCGTGCTTGGGGAGCACGGTCGTGCGCGGCCAGGCAGAGGTTGCTGGAAGCTGGCGCACGATCGTGCGCTAGGGGGCACGGTCGTGTGCTGCATGGGCGCACCGGGTGCGAGACGCGTGTCGGGTAACGCCCTGTTTCCAATCCTTTCCCATTCCTTTTCCTTTGTATCCTTTATCATCGAGTCTTAGCCAACGGGAAGTTATCGACCGAGGGTCGAGGGCCCAGTTGAAGTCAACCCTTGATACCAATATACTCTCCAACTTATATACGTTGTTGAGTTCGCATCAACACCGAACGGCTCGTGTCTTATCCAATCTTTAGATCCTTCGACTCGTCGCATATACATTTATCGCTTTAATTATAATTAATAAGGATCTAAGGGGCACCGTAACATGTATAGGCTATATTTTGGATTGAGCTTGAGATACTCGTTGGATTGAGCTTGAGTACTTGTTGGATTGCATTTGAGTTATCAAATGTTTGATTCGAGCGACTCACGCGGGTAACCACCGAACGAGGTGGGGGTAATTTCTATTTTTTTATCTGTTTATTGTTTTCCTTATTAAATACATGACTGAGGAATACTAAGTGTTGTGTTTATAATTGCTGTGCTATACCACTGTGAAAGGACCGAGGTCCGCTCTATTCATCCCCTGCTATTTTCTACTACTCTGTTGAGGTTTGGTGGTCCTCTTGAAATGCACCAACGGTAGTAAGATCGTTTATAGGGTAAGACGGAGGAATTCCGCACCTATTCGTCTCTTGTCATTTCTAATATCTGCTTTGCTTTTATGTGCTGTGATGACATGACTTAAGGATTTTACTAGTGTATTTATTTTTGTTGAGTCACTAGAGGCGGGTTTTATCCCCACGAGTGTATTCCACGCACTCACCCCTTAATCTGTACTCACACTACAGGCGATGATGAGTATGAGGAACCCTAGGAGGAGAGAGAAAGTACTGTATCTGGTTTTGTTGTAATGAGACGAGGTCTCTTAAACATTTTCAAACTATGTTTTGGTTAAGCTTATGTTTTGTAATATTTTGATACATGTAAGGATGCGAGATCCTGAAGAGTTTCCGCTGCATTTGATGTATTATATATATATCGGTAGTGAGACCGATTACTAACGGCAGAGGCCGTATGTTTAAAAGTGAGAGATTCACTTCGTCTCTTACCTCTTTCTTCTATTATCCCTTACTCATTCTTTCTGTCGTATAAGTGTCCCTTGGTTTTTCCATCTTCACACCCAATGGTAAAACTCTGATAAAATACGAAAAGATTTTGGGGCGTGACAAATGGTATCAGAGCAGTTCTAACGTTGAGAACTTGCTCGAGTTGGTTTTAAAAAAAAGGAAAATGTGATTTTAAAGATGTGATCTTAATGATCTTAAGACGTAATATGGTTTTTGAAAAGAGATAGATAAGTACTGTCCTCTCTCCTTAGGTGACCCTCCCTGATATAAGTGTTGCGGAATATGTAGGTTTATCTGTTAAGTGTTATCTCGTCTTAAATCGTTGGGTTTAGGAGGGAGCGTTGCAAGTATGGATATATGATGTTAGGAACTCACGTAAATTAACTTGGCAGATGAGTAGGATACTCAGGACGGGTAGAGGGGGAGAGAGAGCCCCTATTTTCGAGACTCAAGAGCAGCATCTTCGACGTCAATTCTATGAGAGTAGGGTGACAGACAATAGATCGGTAGGGGAGCATGTAGCTAGACTCCTCCACTGCTGGAGAGAGATTGGGGGTATAGGGAGCAGAATTAGCGGAGCGCAGGCTTGTCTGCACATGATCTACACTCTACCATAGGATTGGTTGGTGAGAGCTCGATTAGTTTATAGAGACGAGCTAGTGTTCTCATCCGTGAATTTAGTGCCTATCGCCAATTTCGGCAACGTAGCACGGAAGATGCTAGATCTCTGGGGTCTACATGGTCTTCCGATTGCTCTGAAACCATCACCCTATGATCCTCCCAGTAGTAGCTCAGAGTCAGAGGGGGATCCAGAGGAGGATCCGGAGGAAGATCCGGAGGAGGATCCCGAGGAGGATATAGAGATTGATGATCCTCAGGAGGGACAGGGATCTCCACCGCCTCCCGTTGATGTAGATTAGACGATTCAAAGAGACTTGGTTATATGTATATATTTTATGCTATATGTAATACGTTATTCTATATGTATAAGTATGGGGTAGTTTTTACATCGTAGATAGTGTACATACATCTTTTGTTATGATGTAGTACTATCCTCCTTATGATCTTATGTATATATGTACATATATCTTTTACTCATTCTATGAAGTTAGTGTTTATACCTTATCACGAGTAAAGTGTTATCTTCTATATCTATAACGTTATTAATAATCCCAACGTCTTATACGTATATACATATCGTAATAGAATTATGTCGAGAGACAGACCTCGAAAGGAGCGACAATAATCGGTCGACCAACCGGAACGCGAGGAGAATACCAACGTAGGAGATTTGGTTACTGTGCTACGAGGGTTAGCACAACATTTCGATGTTAACCAAGCTACCCCATCGCCAGCTAGAACCGACCCGAACGTTATTTTCGAACAGTTCCGGCGGTTCAATCCACCGACATTTGGAGGAAAGGGAGAACCGACTGAAGTGGAAGAGTGGCTAAGGTCACTTGACCGACTGTTTGAGCACCTAACGTGCTCAATAGAACAGATGGTTAGCTGTGCCATCTTCCAGCTTACGGATGAAGCGAGTCACTGGTGGGACTCGTACAAGCGGACCCTATTGCCCGCTCAGAGGGAGGCAATGACTTGGGAGGATTTCAAAGAAGTGGTGTCTAGCCACTTCATTCCTCAGACTTACCAGGACCAGAAGGAGATAGAGTTCCTTCACCTCAAACAGGGGAGTTCCTCTGTTGGGGATTACGAGCGGTGGTTCAATCATTTGAGCCGGTACGCCCCACATCTGGTGGACACGGATCTTAAAAAGGCCCGAAGGTTTGAGAGAGGCCTTCGCCCCGAGATCAGCATGATCTTAGCTGGGTAGGAAACAACGACGTATGCAAGGGTCGTTGGAAGAGCCCAGGAGATCATCTCCCGAATGGGTTTGGATGTTGTACTGCTTAAGAGAGTCTTCCCTGCACTTGTCAAGAGGAAGTGGACTGGCCCGAGCCAGAACTTTGTCTCGAATAAGTTTCCGAGGGCAAGCAACGTCCCACTTCTTCCTGTTTCCCGACCTGGGAATCCGTGCCCTAGATGTAGAAAGGTGCACACGGGACCGTGTTAGCAAGAGACACGGAGTTGTTTTAACTGCAGAGCACCGGGGCACATAGCGGCAAATTGCTGGAAGGCAAGGAACACACCGGCTATAGGGCCGAATACGAGGCTGGTGGCAAGTAGAGCGAGGGCTTTCGCTCTTACTCATCCGGAAGCTGCTGAGGGAGTAGAGACGATGGCAGGTATGTTATCAGTATCTGATATACCTGTTTTCATCTTATTTGATACTGGAGCGACGCACTCCTTCATATCTGTCAACTTCTGTAAACTGCTGAAGCATGTTGACGGTAGGATAGTCACTCGAACACTAGAAGTTAGCATCCCCTAGGGAAAGACGGTAAGGACAAAACACTTTTACCATCATCTTAAGATTTCCTTCGAGGATAAGATCCTTCTAGCGGATCTCCACGCTTTGGAGATGAAGGACTTCGATATAATCCTGGGAATAGACTGGCTAGAGTCCAATTACGTGGTAATTAAGTGTCGTGAGAGGGAGATAGTCTTCCAAACACCGGGAGAGCCGGAGTTTTTTTTCCACGGGACTTGAGTTAAAGTCGACTCAGAGATTGTCTCGGCCATGAAAGTGACCCAGATGCTTAGCAAAGGAGATTGCGAAGCTTGGCTGGTCAATATGGTGAACTCCGAGAAGGAATCGATTTCTATCAAGAAGGTACCGGTGATAAAGGAATTCACGGATGTATTTCCAGAGGAGTTACCTAGTCCTCCATCGGATCGATAAGTGACCTTCGAGATAGATCTTATCCCGGGATCAGTACCGGTGTCTAAAGCTCCTTACCGGATGGTACCGAAAGAGTTGCAGGAACTACTGGACAAGGGTTTCATCAGACCGAGTGTGTCACCCTGGGGAGCACCCGTGTTGTTCGTAAAGAAGAAGGACGATAACTTTCGGATGTGTATTGATTACCAAGAGCTGAACAAGAGAACGATAAAGAACAAGTATCCACTACCTCGGATCGAAGATCTTTTTGATCAATTAAGAGGTGTCAGTGTGTTCTCAAAGATTGACTTGAGATCTGGATATCACCAGATGAAAGTCAAAGATGCTGATATATCCAAGACAACATTCAGAACGAGGTATGGCCACTACGAGTTTGTAGTAATGCCATTTGGAGTAAGTAATGCTCCGGCTGTTTTCATGGATTTGATGAATCGCATTTTCCATCCTTATCTGAATCTCTTTGTCATAGTGTTCATAGATGATATTCTCATCTACTCGTGCGACAGAGCGCACCATGAACAACATCTCAGAATCGCACTGGAAGTACTAAGGAAGGAGAAGCTCTATGCCAAATTCAAGAAGTGCGAGTTCTGGATGGACAAAGTGGGTTTTCTAGGCCACATCGTTTCTGCACAAGGGATCAAAGTAGATCCTGAAAAGGTGGCAGCTGTCAGCAAGTGGGAAACTCCAACGAATGTGAAGGAAGTTCGGAGTTTCGTCGGCCTGGCTGGATACTACCGAAGATTCATAGAAGGATTTTCGAAGATTGCCACTCCAATGACTCGACTAACAAGAAAGGATGTGAAGTTCCAATAGAGTGAGCAATGCGAGTGTAGTTTTCAGGAACTGAAGAGAAGACTGACAGAAGCACCAGTCTTAACAGTTCCAGATGTGTCTAAAGACTTCGTGGTCTACAGTGACGCATCCAAGCAAGGATTAGGATGTGTTCTGATACAGGAAGGAAAGGTAGTGGCGTATGCATCACGCTAGCTGAAGATCCACGAACAAAACTATCCGACTCGCGATCTGGAGTTAGCAGCGATAGTACCGCCCTTAAGATCTGGAGGCATTACCTTTACGGCATGAAGTGTGAAATCTATACCGATCACAAAAGCCTGAAGTACTTCTTTGAGCAGAAAGAGCTCAATATGAGGCAAAAAAGATGGTTAGAGTTGGTAAAAGATTACGATATTACAATTCACTACCACCCTGGAAAAGCGAATGTGGTAGCTGACGCCCTTAGCAGAAAGGGAAAGGGAGTGGTGATGTCAATGATCACCAATCAGCACCATTTGATCGAGGAAATGTCAAAGCTAAATCTGGAGATAGTCTCGTCTTCGATTAGCATTGAATCCAGGATGGTGGCGTTATTCGTAAAACCCACCCTACGTGACCGAATTGTGGAAGCTCAGAAGGAGGATAACTTTCTAATGAAAATGAAAGCCCTTATAGATAGTGGAAGAGCCTAAGGATTCACTTTGGCTACCGATGGAGCTCTGAGTTTCAGAGGAAGAGTGTGCGTGCCTAAGAATGAAGAATTAAGAGAGGAAATTCTCAAAGAGGCGCATTGCACACCAATGAATGCACACCCTGGAGGTATAAAGATGTACCGAGACCTAAGGGTGAACTTTTGGTGGAGAAATATGAAAAGAAGTATAGGGCTGTTCGTCAAGAGATGTCTCATCTGCCAACAAGTAAAAGCAGAGCATCAACGACCGGCTGGGATGCTAACACCTCTAGAGATACCGAAGTGGAAGTGGGAACATATAACCATGGATTTTGTGGTTGGGTTGCCGACAACCAGACGAGAAAACCACGTCGTATGGGTAATCGTTGATAGATTAACGAAGTCTACCCATTTCTTACCAATTAAGATGACGTTCGGACTGGACAAGTTGGTACGAATATATCTTGAAGAGATAGTCCGACTGCATGGTGTACCAGTTTTTATCGTATCCGATAAAGATCCACGGTTCACTTCCAGGTTCTGGTAGAGTTTGCAAAAGGAGTTGGGAACCAAGTTGTCATTCAGCACAGCCTTCCACCCACAGACTGACGGATAATCGAAAAGGACCATACAGATTTTGGAGGACATGTTGCTGGCTTGTGTTCTAGATTTTCCCGGAAGCTGGCAAGATCATCTGTACTTAGTAGAATTTACCTACAACAACAGCTACCAATCGACTATTGGTATGGCGCCTTACGAAGCTCTCTATGGAAGACAGTGTTGATCACCTATATGCTGGGATGAAGTGGGCGAAAAGAAAATTTTGGGACCCGAATTAGTGGAGCAAACGGTCGAAGTAATAAAGAAGATTTGGGACAGAATACAAGTAGCCCAAGATCGACAGAAATCATATGCGGACAAGAGACGGAGGGAACTGGAATTTGAAGTAGGAGATAAGGTTTTCCTCAAGGTATCTCCTACTAAAGGGGTTCATCGATTTGGGAAAAGAGGAAAGCTGAAACCTAGATACATCGGACCATTCGAAATTCTAGATCATGTTGGAGAGGTCGCGTACCATCTAGCTTACCTCCGAACTTCACAGGAGTGCACAATGTATTCCACGTTTCTATGCTATGGAAGTACATATTCGATCCACAACATGTAATCGAACAAGAAGGCATAGAACTGGAAAAGGATTTGACGTATGAAGAAATCCCGATAGCCATATTGGATAGAAAACAATAACAACTAAGAAATCGGGATATGGCTATAGTAAAGATCCAGTGGAGCCGATATGGGAAGGAAGAAGCAACCTGAGAATTGGAGGACGAAATCATGAGGAAGTACCCCGACATACCTTTCATAGGTGCCCGTTTATCTTCCTTCTTATAGTATGCGTTTAATTTCGAGGGTGAAATTCTTTTAAGAGGTAAGGGATGTAGCACCCCGGACCAAAATGAAACATAATTTATTAATTAAATATTTAAACTCAGGATTTAATACATATGTGCATATGTTTTAACTGTTTAAATACGTGCGTTTCAAATAAGTATTTAATGCTTGTATGAGATGGATAGTTTACCTAGACGTGGAACATAGAATATTTTTATATCACTAGATGCACTTTCGAAAAATGAAAAGATAGAAATGAGCTAGAGGTCAATCGGAGACCCGTAGCTCGAACGGTGATGAAAAGAACAAAACACGAGGTTTCGGAAATATCAGAGGATATTTACGATGAATAGTAAATGAGATATTTACCGGTGAATAGTAACTTTCGAAATCTATAAATAGAGGCTCCTTTCAGTTCATTTTCACCCCTTTCTTCGAACGAGCCAAAAAGCGACGTTTACACGTAAGTCTCTCTTTTCTCTCTCTTTCTTTTTCGGTCTACGGCGTGCCACCAGTGGCGCCGCTGCTGGAGCCACCGCTGGCACGGTGGTGCCGCCACCAAAGTTCACCGGAAAATTTCAAAGTTGTCAGTTTCGGCCGATTTTTGCACAACGTAGATTTTGACGAGTCGAGTCTAGAACCGGTCTCGGATTTCCATTCCGACTAATCGTTCATCGGAAAATGGCAAAAATGTCACGCCCCGGTTTCTTCCATACATGTATATCAGAGTTTTAATTAAAAACAGAGGCGCGCAAAAGAATAAGGAGATAAGGGACGATCAGAAGAAGAAGATAGAAGACATCAGAATTTCTCTCATAACATATCGGACACCGCCGACTTCATATCAAACGAACATCGGACCCAGCCGATTCTCAAAACATCAACACAGCGGATAAACATCAACAGGATCCATCGTCATCAGAGATTACAAAATTATATATACATGTCAAAAGATATAAATCATTGTATCTTGAAACTTCTTAAAATACATTTTATGAGAATCCCTAAAAGTGGCACCATCTCTCTCTCTACTACTCTACTGTTCGTCATCTCCTGTAGTGTGAGTACAGATTAAGGGGTCAGTGCATGGAATACACTGGTGGAGATAAACTCTGCATCTTATGACATTCGACAAAGATATACATATATAGTAATTCGAAAGTTCACAACAAGGAGGCACATTGTCACAGCACATAAAAATTCACAGCAGACATTAGAAATGGTAAGGGACGAATAGGTGCGGGTGTTTCCCGTCTTATCCTATAGAAACGGTCTCATTACCGTTGGTGCATTTCTAGGACCACCAAACCTTCAAGAGTAGAAGAATAGGGGTAGGGGACGAATGCATGATCAGAGGTGGACCGCAGCCCATGCACAATATAAATATAACACAGCACTTATAGTACACAACATTTAGCATTTCTCAAACGAACATCAAAATAGGGAAAACAGTAAAGAGATTAAGAATTAGAAAATACCCCCACCTCAATAAGAGGTTATCACGTGATCTGATAAGATTAAGAGTTCAAGCCTAATGCGTACGATCCAACAGATAGCCTACAAAAGTACCATGATAATTTAGATCCTCATAATATAAAAGACGGATATAACTAAAGAAAAGAACAATCAAGAAGACGGGACGGGTAAGGAAGACTCGAAGATTAAGGATATCGAGAAGAGTGTGAAAGGTAAACTTGGTAAAAATACTGACTCGACCGAGACCCCCGACTCCCGACAAAAGGATGGAAACAAACGACTCAAAATGACCCGCGAAAACACCCGCCGGTGCGCCCACGATGCACCCGGTAAACCCGGTAAAACTCCACACACATCTCCCTCTCGCACGGTCGTGCAAAACTGCCCATGACCGTACCCCACAACGCTCGACCGTGCGCCACCTTCCAGTGGCCGCGCACGATCACTCACTCCTAGCGCACGGTCCTGCGTGCAGCAGCGCCACCTTCACCATCTTCTTCCTCTAGCTTTGGGCCGGCGACTTCGTCGCAGGCAACACCTCTACCACCATAACCGGCAACCTCCCACAACACACAACACAACAACCCAAGCAAGAACAACACACACACCAAACCCAAGCTTCTCCACCCCAAAACCACACAAACCCAACTCCGGCCACACCGCCCCTCCGGTGGCTCCACCACCTCCAACCCATAACCAAACACCCCAAAATGGTTATCTACCACCCCGGCAAGGAAGACGAGAGAGAGAAAACAAGAAACGAGGAGAGAGAAAAGGTGATGAACTCAAATAAGGTTTTTCCGGCGGTTGACCGGTGATTTGCCGGCGATCCAACCGTCGGAATGGAGAAATAAGACCGTCACTAGACACGTCTCGACGAGAGCTACGACCTATGCGAAAACCGTTCAATTCTGAGACAGTTGACTTTTCCGGCTACCGGTGGCGGCGGCGGCGGCCGCCGGAAAAAAAAAGAGAAGTAGGAGAGAAACTTACGTGCTTTTCGATTATGAGCTCGTATGACTTATCGACTTAAAAACGTCCTATATATACTTCTCCAAGAAAGACTACTATTCACCATAAATATCTCGTATTCTACCCTTCACATACGTCTCGTATACGTCGTATTCTTCGTCCCACTATTTTCTTCACTACTCGAGCTACGAAACTCCGATCGACCTTTAGTTCGTTTCTATTTTCTCGTTTTTCTGTTACACATCTCATAATACAAAAAAAATCTTCTAGGTTCCATGTCTAAAAATCACGTCCTTCTAAACTGGCGTCAAACACATATCTGTAACGCACATAAATGAATTTTAAAAACCCAAAATTAACACATATAGAATTATTTCAATTACGAGTTTACTTATTTAATTATCCAATTATGCTTCGTTTTGTCCTGGGCGCTACATCCCTTACTCCTTAAAAAAAATTTCGTCCTCGAAATTAGATGCGTACCTAAGAAAGGCAAATCAGGATATTTCGTTCGAATATGATCTTCTAGTTCCCACGTGGCTTCTTCCTTCCCATGTCGACTCCACTGAACCTTAACTATGGACACCTCTCGATTCCTTTGTTGACGCTTTTTCCTATCTAGAATGGCTATAGGAAATTCTTCGTAAGTCAAATCTTTCTCCCATTCTATGTCATCTTGTTCGATAATGTGACTTGGGTCGAAAATGTACTTCCTTAGCATAGATACATGGAAGACATTGTGTACTCCGATGAGGTCTGGCGGTAAAGCTAGACGATATGCGACCTCTCCCACTCGTTCCAAAATCTCAAAGGGTCCTATGTATCTCGGTTTCAGTTTTCCTTTCTGTCTGAATCGACGAACTCCTTTAGTGGGTGATACCCTGAGAAAAACTTTGTCTCCCACCTCGAATTTCAACTCCCGTCGTCTCTTATCTGAATACACTTTTTGTCGATCTTGTGCTATCTTTATTCTTTCCCGAATTTTCTTTATGACCTCGACTGTCTGTTCCACCAATTCGGTTCCCAACACCTTCTTTTCACCTACTTCGTCCCAACAAATAGGAAAGCGACATTTCCTTCCATAAAGAGCTTCATATGACGCCATCCCAATTGTGGATTGATAACTGTTGTTGTAAGCGAATTCTACTAGGCACAAGTGCTCCTCCCAAGTCCCTTGAAGATCCAGAACACAAGCTCTTAACATATCTTCCAGAATCTGTATTGTTCTTTCTGACTGTCCGTCTGTTTGAGGATGAAAAGCTGTACTGAAAGCTAACCTGGTTCCCAACTCCTTTTGTAAACTCTGCCAAAACCTGGATGTAAATCGAGGATCTCTATCTGACACTATAGATACCGGTACACCATGCAATCGGATAATCTCTTCAAGATAAATCCGAGCCAACTTATCTAATCCGAAAGTCATCTTAATCGGTAGAAAGTGTGTAGACTTTGTTAATCTATCCACAATGACCCATACTGCATGGTTCCCTCGCTTGGTTCTTGGCAGACCAACTACAAAATCCATAGCTATATGCTCCCACTTCCATTCCGGGATTTCCAACGGAGTTAGCAATCCAGCTGGACATTGATATTCAGCTTTTACTTGTTGACATACCAAAAATTTCTTTACGAACAGTCCGATGCTTCTTTTCATATTCTCCCACCAAAAGTTTTCCCTTAAATCTCGATACATTTTCGTACCTCCAGGATGTGCTGACAAAGGTGTGCAATGAGCTTCTTCAAGGATTTCTTCTATCAATTTCTCATCCTTGGGCACACATATTCTCCACCTAAAGACAAGAGCTTCATCCGTTGCAAAGGAGAAGCCCTCTGTTTTTCCACTGTTCATGCGAGCTTTCATCTTTGTTAAGAAATCATCCTTCTGTTGAGCTTCAAGAATTCGTTCACGAAGTATGGGTTTCACAGTCAAAGCTGCCATCAAGGCTTCGATGTTGTTCGGAGATGAGATTATTTCCAAATTCAGCTTTGACATTTCTTCGACCAGTTGATGTTGGTGGGTGATCATAGACGTCATAATCCCTTTTCCTTTCCTGCTAAGTGCATCGGCCACCACATTCGCTTTACCAGGGTGATAATGGATTGTAATGTCATAATCCTTCACCAACTCTAACCACCTTCTCTGTCTCATGTTCAGCTCCTTCTGCTCGAAGAAATACTTCAGGCTCTTATGATCAGTGTATATCTCGCACTTCACGCCATACAGATAATGTCTCCAAATTTTAAGAGCGTGTACAACCACAGCCAACTCCAGATCGTGTATCGGATAGTTTTGTTCATGAGCTTTCAATTGTCGGGATGCATAAGCTATCACCTTTCCTTGCTACATCAGAACGCACCCCAAACCTTGTTTAGACGCATCACTATAGATCACGAATTCCTTTGTTACGTCCGGAATTGTCAAGATTGGTGTTTCTGTCAGTTTCTTCTTTAGCTCTTGGAAACTATGCTCGCATTGTTCAGTCCATTGGAATTTTACATCCTTCCGCATCAAACGAGTCATCGGAGCAGCAATCTTCGAAAATCCATTTATGAACCTTCGATAGTACCCCGCCATACCAATAAAACTTCATACTTCCTTGACATTGGTTGGAGTTTCCCATTTGCAGACGGCTGCAACTTTATCGGGGTCTACCTCGATCCCTTATAATGAGACAATATGTCCAAGAAAACCTATCTTATCCATCCAAAACTCGCATTTCTTGAATTTTGCAAAGAGCTTTTCTCTCCGTAGAACTTCCAGCGCAATCCTAAGATGTTGCTCATGTTGCGTCTTATCACATGAATAGATGAGAATATCGTCGATAAACACGATAATGAATTGATCGAGGTATGCATGGAAAACACGATTCATCAGGTCTATGAAGACAGCTGGTGCATTGCTAAGTCCAAATGGCATTACTACGAACTCGTAGTGGCCATATCTGGTTCTGAATGTTGTCTTAGACATATTGGCATCTTTAACTTTCACTTGATGATATCCGGACCTTAAGTCGATCTTCGAGACTCCTCTTAACTGATCGAAAAGATCATCGATTCGAGGTAGTGGATATTTGTTCTTGATCGTTCTCTTGTTCAGCTCCCTATAATCAATGCACATCCGGAAGCTTCCGTCTTTCTTCTTCACAAATAGTACCGGTGCTCCCCAAGGAGACACGCTTGGTCTAATAAAACCCTTGTCCAGAAGTTCTTGTAGTTGCACCTTCAATTCTTGTAATTCTTTCGGTGCCATTCTGTAAGGAGCTTTCGATACTGGTGCTGATCCTGGTACAAGATCAATCCCAAAGGTCACCTGACGATCTGGTGGAGGACCAGGTAAATCTTCGGGAAATGCATCTATAAATACTCTTACCACCGGTACATCCTCAATGGAACTCATCTCTTGTTCCAGACTCACCATACTGACCAACCAAGCTTCGCAATTTCTTTTGCTAAGCATTTGGGTTGCCTTCATCACCGATATAATTCTCGTATCCACTTTAACTCGTGTCCCATAAAAAGTGAACTCGGGTTCTCCTAGTGTTTGAAAAATTATCTCTCTTGTACGGCACTTGATCACTGCGTGATTCGACTCAAGCCAATCCATTCCGAGGATAATATCGAAATCCTTCATCTCCAATACGTGAAGATCAGCCAGAAGGATCCTATTCTCAAAAGCGATACGTAGGTGACGATACAGATTTTTTGTCTTTACCATCTTTCCCGACAGAATACTAACCTCTAGGGTTTTAGCATCTACCCTACTATCCTCAGACTTCAACAGCTTACAGAAATTGACATAGATAAACGAGTGGGTTGCTCCCGTATCAAATAAAATGAGAGCAGGTATACCGCATACTGTTAACATACCTGTCATTGTCTCCGACCCCTCCGCAGCCTCCGGACGAGTAAGAGCAAAAGCCCGAGCTCTGCCGGCTACCGGCCTCGAACTTGTGGTTGCAGTCGCTGAGCCCTTCAGCTTCCTACAATTCGACGCGATATGCCCCGGCTCTCCACATGAGTAGCAGCTCCGTGTTTCCGGTTGACATGGCCCCATGTGTACTCTTCGGCATTTGGGACACGGATTCCCAGGTCGAGGAGTGGGGAGAAGTGAAGCGTTATTCTCTCGCGGAAACTTACTTTAGGTAACACCTTGACTCGGCCCTGTCCACTTTCTTTTTATTAGCGTCGGATTAAACTTCTTAGGAGGCACCACATCCAATCGCAGTCAGGAGGCAATTTCTTGAGCTCTCTCAATTGCATTAGCATACGTCATAACTCCCTATCCAGCCAAAATCGATCTAATCTCCGAGCGTAGACCCTTTTCGAATCTCCGGGCCTTTTTGGCATCAGTGTCGACCAGGTGAGTGGCATATCTGCTCAAATGATTAAATTTCCGTTCATATTCCCCGACCGTCATGGTTCCTTGACGTAGATGTAAAAATTCTGTCTCCTTTCTATCTCGGTAGGACTGCGGTATAAAATGATGAGTAACTACTTCTTTAAAGTCCTTCCACGTCATCTCTTCCCTCTGCTGCGGCAACATCGTCCTTTCATAGGAATCCCACCAATGGCTTGCCTCCTCCGTGAGCTGAAAAATCGCACATGAAATCTTTTGTTCCTTAGTACATGCCAAATGCCCAAACAGTCGATCTAGCGATCTCAACCACTCCTCTGCCTCTGAGGGTTCACCTTTTCCACTGTACGTCGGTGGATTAAAATGCCGAAATTGTTCGTATATTAGATTCGGATCAGGCCTAGCTCGCGTAATCTCAAAGTGTTGTGCTAATCCTCTTAGCACCGACACTAGATCTCCCATGCTTGGATCTGCTTCCCGTTCTGGTTGATTAGCCATAGGTGTTTGTTCTCTCCGGGGTCGTCCTCTAGACATAGCTCTGTTCGTTCAAGTTTCAAAATAAATATATAATAAGTAAAGAAAAATAAATACGGCAAGCGTGAAGAGATACGAACACAGATTCCATAATATAGGAAAGAGATACTCGTGCTTTGAATATACATATAAACAAAATATGGGTAGCCTTTACCCCACACCAAAAAGGGTTATATACACTTAATAGTTTAACAGCTACCGTATACGTATATCAAAGTTTCATCATTCCTGGTTTATGTACACAAAATAACAATCATCTTCCTATCATCTATGCCACAGCAGCTGGAGGTGATGGAGGTCCCTGCAGGCCCGGTACCACATCCCTTGGGTCATCTGCATCCGGATTGTCCTCTTCAGGATCCTCTTCTGGTTCCTCCTCCTCAGGATCCTCTTTAGGTTCCTCCTCCAAGTCATCTTCCTCATCCTTCGAGCTGTCACTAGAAGGGTCATAAGGTCCAGGCTCGGGAGTAGTCGGATAGCTATGACGGCCCCACAATTCTAACATATTCATCCCCACTCTTCCGAAATCTACAACCGATGTGTTATCCACAGCTGAATACACCACCTCATCTCGGAAAATGAGATGCGCCCTAGCCTTCCATGCATCCGGTAAGATGTGAATCATCTGTGTGCAAGCCTGCATATTAGGAATACTACCCCCTGTATCCCCTGTCTCTCTCCAACAATGAAACAATCTAGATATATGCTCACCAACAGATACGTTCCCCGACACTCGGCTTTCAAAGAAATGTCATCTTAATCATACCTCACGCGTCTCTACCGGCGGAACACGCATTCTAGCGGTACGTCTAAATCTAGCCATCTGTCAAGTATAAGTTACATGAGTTGCTTTGTTTCATATGAAACCTTATCCATATCATCCGTTCGTACCCTAACGATATATATCAGGTAAGCAAGATGTCATGTAAGCAAGATAACACGTATCAAACACACATTCTTTATACCAAGTTATATAACTTAAGGAGAGACACGCCTAGAGAGAGAGTGGTGCTTATACTTTTCTTTAGAAAAGATTTTTAAACATTTTCAATACGTTTTATCTCGTTTTCTCTTTATCAAACTAAACCAAGCAAAGTCCTGCAAAGGGTAGAACATTTGCTCTGATACCATATTGTCATGCCCCGGTTTCTTCCATACATGTATATCAGAGTTTTAATTAAAAACAGAGGTGCGCAAAAGAAGAAAGAGATAAGGGACGATCAGAAAAAGAAGATAGAAGACATCAGAATTTCTCTCATAACATATCGGACACCGCCGACTTCATATCAAACGAACATCGGACCCAGCCAATTCTCAAAACATCAACACAGCGGATAAACATCAACAGGATCCATCGTCATCAGAGATTACAGAAATTATATATACATGTCAAAAGATATAAATCATTGTATCTTGAAACTTCTTAAAATACATTTTATGAGAATCCCTAAAAGTGGCACCATCTCTCTCTCTACTGCTCTACTGTTCGTCATCTCCTGTAGTGTGAGTACAGATTAAGGGGTCAGTGCATGGAATACACTGGTGGAGATAAACTCTGCATCTTATGACATTCGACAAAGATAAACATATATAGTAATTCGAAAGTTCACAACAAGAAGGCACATTGTCACAGCACATAAAAATTCACAGCAGGCATTAGAAATGGTAAGGGACGAATAGGTGCGGGTGTTTCCCGTCTTATCCTATAGAAACGGTCTCATTACCGTTGGTGCATTTCTAGGACCACCAAACCTTCAAGAGTAGAAGAATAGGGGTAGGGGACGAATGCATGATCAGAGGTGGACCGCAGCCCATGCACAATATAAATATGACACATCACTTATAGTACACAGCATTTAGCATTTCTCAAACGAACATCAAAATAGGGAAAACAGTAAACAGATTAAGAATTAGAAAATACCCCCACCTCAATAAGAGGTTATCACGTGATCTGACAAGATTAAAAGTTCAAGCCTAATGCGTACGATCCAACAGATAGCCTACAAAAGTACCGTGATAACTTAGATCCTCATAATATAAAAGACGGATATAACTAAAGAAAAGAACAATCAAGAAGATGGGACGGGTAAGGAAGACTCGAAGATTAAGGATATCAAGAAAAGTGTGAAAGGTAAACTTGGTAAAAATGGTTGACTCGACCGAGATCCCCGACTCCCGACATAAGGATGGAAACAAACAACTCAAAATGACCCGCGAAAACACCCGCCGGTGCGCCCATGATGCACCCGGCAAACCCGGTAAAACCCTACACACATCTCCCTCTCGCACGGTCGTGCAAAACTGCCCACGACCGTGCCCCACAACACTCGATCGTGCGCCACCTTCCAGTGGCCGCGCACGGTCACTCACTCCTGGTGCATGGTCGTGCCCCATAGCACGGTCGTGCCCCAGCGCACGGTCCTGCGTGCAGCAGTGCCACCTTCACCATCTTCTTCCTCTAGCTTTGGGTCGGCGACTTCGTCGCTGGCAACACCTCTACCACCATAACCGGCAACCTCCCACAACACACAACACAACAACCCAAGCAAGAACAACACACACACCAAACCCAAGCTTCTCAACCCCAAAACCACACAAACCCAACTCCGGCCACACCGCCCCTCCAGTGGCTCCACCACCTCCAACCCATGACCAAACACCCCGGAATGGTTATCTACCACCTCGGTAAGGAAGACGAGAGAGAGAAAACAAGAAACGAGGAGAAAGAAAAGGTGATGAACTCAAATAAGGTTTTTTCGGCGGTTGACCGGCGATTTGCCGGCGATTCGACCGTCGGAACGGAGAAATAAGACCGTCACTAGACTCATCTCGATGAGAGCTACGACCTATGCGAAAACCGTTCAATTCTGAGACAGTTGACTTTTCCAGCCACCGGTAGCGGCGGCGGCGGCCGCCGGAAAAAGAAAGAGAGAGAAACTTACGTGTTTTTCGATTATGAGCTCGTATGACTTATCGACTTAAAAACATCCTATATATACTTCTCCAAGAAAGACTACTAGTCACCATAAATATCTCGTATTCTACCCTTCATATATGTCTCGTATACGTCGTATTCTTCGTCCCACTGTTTTCTTCACTACTCGAGCTACGAAACTCCGATCGACCTCTAGTTCGTTTCTATTTTCTCATTTTTCCGTTACGCATCTCATAATACAAAAAGAAAGGGTTTTTGTGATTATGAGTGTTTGTATATATATATATATGTTTGCGTGTGTGTGAGATGGGTTTAGAGAAGAATGGGTTGGTATCGGAGAGATAATAGTTGAGAACGAGAAGTTTGGAATGAAGTTGCCGGAAACGTCGGGTGGAAACGAGGCTGTCGGGGGAGGCTGCTGGCGTGCGGTCGTGCCGTGGGGCACGATCGTGCCCCAGCTGGCAGAAGTTGCTGGAGGCTGGTGCACGGTCGTGCTTGGGAAGCACGGTCGTGCGCGGCCAAGCAGAGGTTGATGGAAGCTGGCACACGGTCGTGCGCCAGGGGGCACGGTCGTGCGCTGCATGGGCGCGCTGGGTGCGAGACGCGTGTCGGGTGATGCCGTGTTTCCAATCCTTTCCCATTCCTTTTCCTTTGTATCCTTTATCATCGAGTCTTAGCCAACAGGAAGTTGTCGACCGAGGATCGAGGGCCCGGTTGAAGTCAACCCTTGATATCAATATACTCTCCAACTTATATATGTTGTTGAGCTCGTATCAACACCGAACGAGCTCGTGTCTTATCCAATCTTTAGATCCTTCGACTCGTCGTCTATACGTTTATCGTTTTAATTATAATTAATAAGGATCTAAGGGGCACCGTAACATGTGTAGGCTATATTTTGGATTGAGCTTGAGATACTCATTGGATTGAGCTTGAGTACTTGTTGGATTGCATTTGAGTTATCAGACGTTTGATTCGAGCGACTCACGCGGGTAACCACCGAACGAGGTGGGGGTAATTTCTATTTTTTTATCTGTTTACTGTTTTCCTTATTAAATATATGACTGAGGAATACTAAGTGTTGTGTTTATAATTGCTGTGCTATACCACTGTGAAAGGAACGAGGTCCGCTCTGTTCGTCCCCTGCTATTTTCTACTACTATGTTGAGGTTTGGTGGTTTTCTTGAAATGCACCAACGGTAGTGAGATCGTTTATAGGGTAAGACGGAGAAATTCCGCACCTATTCGTCCCTTGCCATTTCTAATATCTGTTTTGCTTTTATGTGTTGTGATGACGTGACTTAAGGATTTTACTAGTGTATTTATTTCTGTTGAGTCACAAGAGGCGGGTTTTATCCCCACGAGTGTATTCCACGCACTCACCCTTAATCTATACTCACACTACAGGCGATGATGAGCATGAAGAACCCTAGGAGGAGAGAGGAAGTACTGTATCTGGTTTTGTTGTAATGAGACGAGGTCTCTTAAACATTTTCAAACTATGTTTTGGTTAAGCTTATGTTTTGTAATATTTTAATACATGTAAGGATGTGAGATCCTGATGAGTTTTCGCTGCATTTGATGTATTATATATATATCGGTAGTGAGACCGATTGCTAATGACAGAGGTCGTATGTTTAAAAGTGAGAGATTCACTTCGTCCCTTACCTCTTTCTTCTGTTGTCCCTTACTCATTCTTTCTGTCGTATAAGTGTCCCTTGCTTTTTTCATCTTCACGCCCAATGGTAAAACTCTGATAAAATACGAAAATATTTTGGGGCGTGACAGTTACCACGTGAGAAGCGAGTATCAAATATCGAGTATCTCAAAGCTCAATCCAATAGGTAGCCTACATAAGTTACAGTGTTTCTTAGATCCTTAATATATATAATTAAAGCTATAAAAGATTTTGGAGAAGATACGATCGATAAAGATGAGACGGATCGGAATATTTAAAGATTGAGGTTGAAGAAACGAGAGTGGATGTTCAGTTTAATAGGCTGGGATGAAAGAGGGTAAGATTTGGGTCGCAACAGAAAAAGAACGAGCTCAATCGAAGTTGAAACGAGCTCAAACAGAGTGTTTTAAGATGAAGGGGTATTTTGGTAATTTTGGTAAAAGGTCAGGAAGAGGGAACGATTAGGGTTGCGACGGTAAAAGAATGAGCTTAATCGGAGTTGAAACGAGCTCAAACGGAGTGTTTTAAGATTGAGGGGCGTTTTGGTAATTTTGATCAAAGGGTTGACTTTGACCGGGACCCCCGACTCCCGGTCGACGATATCTTGTCGCCGACGACTCAACAATAACGTACAATGGAAAAAAAATGGGATTTGTATCGCAAACACGGTGTCGCGCATGTACCCGTCCACGGCGTTGCAGGCGCACACTTCCCGTCTCCCGGCGCCGTATGCCCAGACCAGCCCCTCAACCGTTTTCTCCCTCCCAAATTCCGGCCATGGCCGGCGACCTCCCGTCGCCGGTGACACCACCTAACACGGCGGCGCAACGAACAACCCAAAAACACACACACTATCACGTAAAAACACACACACCAGCCTACACACACACAACCACTTTCCACCACCACTTCCGGCCCCGGCGCCGCCGCCCACGGCGGCACCACCACCCCCAACTGATAGCCCGACATTTCGGAAAGGTCAGCCACCACTCCGGCGAAGGAGGAGAGAGAGAGAGAGAGAACCGAGGAGAGAGAAAGGGTAGAAAAACAAGGGTTAGGATTTTCCGACGACGTTTTTGTTGTTTTCCGACGAACGAGACATCGGAATTGAAATCTGAAACCTATCCTAAACTCATCTCGATGAGACCTACGTTCTGTGCAAAAATCAACCGAAACTGATAAAGTTGAATTTTTCCAGCCACCGACGGCGGCGCCGGTGGTCAGAAAACAGTAAAGAGAGAGAGAGGAGGGAGGAAAGAGAGACTTACGTGTTTTCGTCGATTTTGCCTCGTTCGGAAAAATGGTGATTTTTGAATCGAAAACGCCCCTATATATAGATTTTCGAAAAACACTATTCATCCAAAAAATCTTAGGCTACTATTCACCAAAAATATCTCAGATTACTATTCATCGAAATATCTTTCGTTTTTTCGAATCTTCGAATTTCACCCTTTTTGTCGTCATTTGAGCTACGGGTCTCCGATTGACCTCTAATTCATTTCTATCTTCTCGTTTTTCCATTACGCATCTAATGGTAAAATAATAATCTATGTTCCGCGACTAGAAAATATTTCCATCTAAAACATGCATTAAACACATATTTGAAACGCAAGTAATTAAATTAAACAGTCAAAATTAACGCACATAATAATTCAATTAAGGGTTTAATATTTAATTAATCAATTATATTTCATTTTTGGTCCGAGGAGCTACATTATATAATGTATATACATGAATAACTTAAATTTCTAAATGATAAATAAAAATAAATATGTGAAACCTAATTGTGATAGCATTACAATTTCCATTATTCTGATAGCATTACAATTTCCATTACAATTTCCATAAATAACCATTGCATAAAATAACCATCCTTATGCATATATAATGTTAACATTGTCAGTGTCAATGGAATTTATAATATTTAATTATTCAACAAATTAAACATTGTAACTCATTATAGATATATACATGATTATAAAAAGAATTAAAATAAAAAAAATTCATAAAGAAGAAAGCTGTCATAAAGTGCGTAACAGAGAACACAGTAATTAATCTACTATTTATCGGTAAGATTGTAAATAATGAATCAGTTAAACAATATATATATATAATCTAATATTTATTAGTAAGATTTGAAATAATTTTAGGTGTATCAGATTAAACAATATATATCATAAAATAAGTGTGTAAACAATATATATCATAAATAAGTGTGTAAAATAGATCATAGTAATTAATCTGATATTTGATATTTATCAGTAAAATTTAAAATCATTTTATGCAGATCAGTTTAACAATATATATATATATATATATATCATAAATAAGTGCATAAAATAGATCACAATAATTATAAAACTAAACTAAATCATATGAAATTACAAAATTTTAAAAATGAAATAACAGTATAACAATGTATACTTAGTTTTAAAATTGATCACCCTACAAAATTGAAGAGTTAAGATTTAAGGCTCCCTGTTTTCCAATGCTATATTTGGAAAATTTGTATTTATGCAATCCTCCCACAAAGTAACGGTGAGTTGTAGCTTCCCAACATATAAATAATGATTATTAAAAAAACAAGTAATATAATATAATTACATTTAATAAAATTATTTATATATATAGATACATATAAATAAAAGAAACTTACTGTAGATCCTCAATTATAATTTCCATCAATCTCTTGCCACTTTCCCTAACATATAAATAATGATTATTAAAAAAATAATTAATATAATATAATTACATTTAATAAAATTATTTATATATATAGATACATATAAATAAAACAAACTTACTGTAGATCCTCATTTATAATTTTCATCAATCTCTTGCCACTTTCAGTCTTTCTCGGTGGATCAAATGCAACAATTCTTCCCACTACGTCTCTGCATTAATGTTGTTAAAAAAATAATTAAATAATAATCTTTAACAATAATAAATTTAAAAAACAAACTAATTTTATAAAAAATAATGTAATTCTTACCAAATAGAATAGTTTGATCACTGGCGTTCATAGTAATAATCTTGTCAAATGGTTTAAAAATGTACAGATTATTAGAAAAATTATCATCTTAATATCCTCAAGATACGTTTTTCCATAAAATTCGAATTTTAACTTTGATTCAGATTTCTCAGGGCAGAGTCGTACTTTAAAATAATAAAGTTAAAAAGTACGTATAATTTTCCTTGTACAACCTTGTTACGAATCTTTTTCAAGCTGAGGGTTTCTAGCAACTCCATGGATTGTATCACTCTAAAATTAATGTGAAAAAAATGAAATTAGAGATTACATTCAAATATGATATACATAAAAAATTATATTATTTTAAATAAATAACCATTTTGTCTCTGAAAACACAATCAAAACTGTATAGCTATGTTCGACTTCCGAATGTAGGAACATCATAAGCTCTAACACATCGCACATGAAGGCTCCAGAGTCTTTTAGTAGTATCAATAAATCCAATCATATTTCAAACTGGAGCCATTAGGATAGACTTCTGAATGTAGGAACATCATAATCTCTAACACATCGCACACGAAGGCTCTAGAGTTTTTTAGTAGTATCAATAAATCCAATCATATTCCAAATTGGAGTCATTAGGATATTTTATGAAGATCTGCTCAATCAGATGAAGAACTGAGAAGCAAATGAAGAACCTAGATAATAAAAAAGAATTTATTTTCAAGTAACTACATTAGATTGAATCTATATGAGAGAATATATAAGTGAAATATAATAATTTCAGTCATTGTTGTATATATGGCAATACATCTATACGAGAGAATATATAAGTGAAATATGATATTTTGTATCTCTTTACGAAAATTAAATTATTTAATATATTAGGATGTTTTCAAATTTAAACCTTTAGTAGGATTTAAAATATATTATGTAAAATTTGTTATATTTTTATTTATGTTAACACATAAATAACATATATGTTACATAAATATTTTTAAAAATCTGTTTATATAGTAAAATATATCAAACTTAGTATCAACAAATTTTTTTTTGGCATAAATAAAAATAATATTTTTTTAACATATTACTTTTTTCCTAAATATCTAAAAAGCTCTATGTCTAGATATATTTTAAAAGTACGTATATCTATTAAGATATATTGTCAATTTTTTATTGAATACTTTGATAATTAATTTAAATCTTAAATTATATTCTATAATTAATGGTATTCTATTCGCACTTATAATAAATATATATTTAATTTTACTTTATTGTATAAAGACGGAAGACCGTTGAACTTTATATTTATATTATTTTATAAGTAATTTGCTTTCTAAATATAGGTTCCACAACAAGGCGGCCAAATGGAAAATCATCCATAAATACATCTTCAATTTCAAATGTTCCTTTACCAATTGACATTGATAATGAAGATGAAACTACAAATATTCATCAGAATGGTATAATTTTATTACAAATTGGTAATTATTATATTATTTAGTGTTCATTTTTTATTACATATTTATGTTTATAATTTTATATTTCAAATTTTTTTTTCAAAGAATACTTGGATCTCGATGACCCCACGTACTGATGTCAACATTGTAATGCAATCTTTTGGTACGAAGAACGATTAGATGCAAGAAGAAAATTGTTGGGAGATTTCAATGTAGATTTTGATGAGACAATGTAACTTTGGATAGAAAGTTGGAGTACCCATCCTCCACATTTTATAAGTGGGACATAGACCTATAAGCATATCATTATGAATATAATAGTAAGTTTTTAGAAAGATAAAGAAAAATGTTTGGAACAGAACTTCAAGGAACACTTCGTGTCCAAAGAAGAATCAAGCAATCAGAAGATCAGGAAGTTACATTGAAGACTGAACAATTGTCTGACAAAGGAAGCTAGTCGAGTCAGGAAGCTGACAATCAGATGTCAAGACAAGAAAGCTACTCTGGAACAGAAAGTTGTTTCACATCAGAAAGTTGGCATCTAAGATATACAAGCACTGAAGGACAAAGCAACAAGTTGACAACTCCCGCTCAGCTCATTTATCACTATACGAGGAATATACATTGAATGTTGTACGAGGAAGGTTGCTGACAAAGATCCATTTGCCTAAAGTAAAGTGCCAGACCAATAAGAAGATGCCACCTGGATGTGAGAGAAGAACTGCAACCAAGGAGTGGCATCATTAATGCAAATCAAACTAGGACAAGACTTCTCCTCTCAGTTGTTCAGTCGCATTAATTGTAAAGATTTGGAAGATCAAATTTGAAATCGAACAAGGACAATGCCTTTCTTCAACAGGCATTTTCCAAAGATCTATAAATAGAAGGATGGAGTGACTATGAAGACTACTGAAGCTTTGAAACATACATTGCAAAAGCTCTCAAGTCCTTTATATTCAAACTCTTACTAAGCTCAGTCACTCAACCTTTGAAGAAGCAGTCAATCTACCAAGCATTCAAGCTATCAAGTTCAAGACTGACTTCATCACCACAGTTGAAGAAACTTTTATCTTTTAACCATTTGTGTTGTGTGCGCTAGGTTGTTTTAGGTGTACTTAGTTGAGAGGATTGTATCCTTGCTAAGTGTGTAGTCTAGAAGTAGGCTACTTGCCCTTTGTGGGATTGTACCCTTTGTGGGTTGTGGCCTTCGACTAGAATCTGGGATTCTAGTAGGCGTAGCTTGTTAGGAAGAAGTTTGTAAAACGAGGCTTATAATTCGAATTGACCAAACAAAGTTTCTCCTTGTGAAGAAGTAGAGTGGACGTAGAAGGCTTACACCACCTTCAAACCACTATAAACCCTTATGTGTTTATTGTTTTGATATATCTGCTATATTGCATTCTATCTATATTTATCTTGCTGAGCATTTCATAAGCATCCTGCATAAAGTGTTTTGAAAAGAGCATACTTGCAAAGAAAACTGTTTTTCCAAAAGAAACTTTATCGTTGTTTATTCTGCTGCATACTGAAAAAGCTGGATCAGAAACTTGAATCAGCATTCTATCAAGTTTCTGATCAAGTCAGGTTGTTATTTCTTTTAAGAATCAGGAACCTGTATCTCTGATAGATTTTAAAGATCAAAAAATTGGTAGAGGTTTATTCACCCTCTCTGAACCTCTGACCACTTGTGTAACACCCTGTTTTCAAGAAAACCTGAATTATATATTTTATAAAATTTCTTTTAGTGTTCAATTATGAATGATTTAGGTGTGAGATCTTATATTACTTAAATTTATAATTTATGATTTACGAATTACGTTGTGCTTGATGATTTTAAAGATTTTATGATCGATATTTTCTTTCGAGGTTTTAAGGGTTTTTGCAGGATTGCTCACGGAGGAAACCGAGCTTGATCTCCTCTCACTCGACAAACATGGATGAAAGTAAAAAGATAAGATAATAAATAAGTTTAAATGAGGAAAAATGATATTAGGTTTAGATGCTAGACATACTCGTTGTGTTATGAATGTTCTTGTTTAATGAATTTTTACGCATGATTTTTATATGCGATTTTATGTGATAAAATATTTTGCTTAAACATGCATTCCTAATTTGTTGTGTATCAAAATATCTTCTCACCACATAAGTAAAATTATAACACCCTAATTAATTAGCTAAGGTGTAATGTTATATATATATGTTGCTAATTAATTAACTATGTATAAGAATTAATTAATTAATCCTAAGAATTAATTAATTAAGATTATATGTTGCTAATTAATTAATTAAGCTAAGAATTAATTAAATAAGTGATAATCTTACTTAAGCTAAAAAGTAATTAATTAAGTCTAAGTAATCGATTAATTAAATTTTAATGTTTTAATTTTGGTTGCTCAAGTAATATTGCATAAGTAATTGATAATTGTCACGCCCCGTTTTCTTTCATAGAAATATCAGAGTTTTACTTGTGGGCGTGAAGAAAGAAGAGGAAGAGACGTGCATGAAATAAAATAGAAACCTTTGGAAAAAGATAACATACGATTTTATATATACAAATCCTCGGCGTCTAGCCGAAATAAAACATTTAAAACATAGTAGCGGAACATCATCAAGATCCATAAAGAAAAGGAGAAGAGTTTAACTTTTACAAACGTGAATTTTTAAAACAACGTTTCATCGTTAAGCTTTGAAAAAAAATCAAAAGGAGAAGACTTGATATGGCACCATCCTCTCTACGCACCTTGACTCTCGTAATTTCCTGTAGTGTGAGTACAGATGGGGGGTGAGTGCGTTGAATACACTCGTGGAGATACTTTCTTTGTTCAAACAATTAATATGTTGTTACACAAATCAATCGTATATATATATATATGTTCGATAAATAAACACATCACATATAAGACACAACATGTAATCGTTTCCTTAACGGACAACCCAACCCATTTCCAGCCCATTCCCAGCTAGCGGTGTATTTACGGACCACCCTGCCCAACTCTATCACACTATCGTAAAATAAACACAATATTCATAGCATATAATCACCCCATATAAGATTCAACAGTGTTCATACATCAAATAAGGAAAACAATAAACAGATAAAGTTTAGAAGTTACCCCCACCTTGTTCGGTGGTTACCACGTGAGTAGCAGGTACCAAAACTCACGTATGTCAATGCTCAACTCAACAAGTAGCCTACACAATTATGGTATTTCTTAGATCCTTAAAAATATATAATTAAAGCTATAAAAGTTCCCAATGAAAATACGATCATTAAATACGCGATGGATCGAGAGATCTAAAGATTGGAGTTGAAGAAACGAGGATCAATCCATATGGCTGAGATGATAGATAATGAAATTTAGGTCACAACAGAAAAAGAATGAGCTCAATCGGAGTTAAAACGAGCTCAAACGGAGCATTTTAAGTTCAGGGGTATTTTGGTAATTTTGGTTAAAGGGTTGACTTTGACCGGGCCCACGACCCTCGGTCAACGACATCTCGTCAGTGATGACTCGATGTCGACGTACGGTGGAAAAAACAGGGATCGGATTGAAAACACGGCGTCGCATGCGACGGGGCACGCTCAGACCCGGTGCCAGGTTAGAAAACCCGGCAGCTTGGCAACGTCCTCGGCACGCTGCCGAGTTTCTCGGCAGCATGGGTCACTCGTCTTGGCAGCTACCGAGTTTTCTCGGCAGTGTGGGCGCGGTCTCGGCGGCTGGTCGAGTTTTCTTGGCAGCGTGGGCGCGGGTCTCGGCAGTGGGTAGCATCGTTCGACAAGCTGTTGAGTTTTCTTGGCAGCGATACTTGGTGCTCGGCAGGCTACCGAGTTTTCTCAGCAACATCGTGCCCAGGCACTCGGCGTCGGGCCTGCTCGACGCGCCACCTTCCCGGTGCCACCAGCCGCGGCGGCGCCGCCCTGTGTTGCCGCCACCATGTCCGTCGGAAAGCTTGCACCGCCAGCTACCACCTCCGGCCATCCCTCACCGGATTCTGACGGTGAATAGTACCTAAAAATACGCCGTAAAATCCTTCGATACTCATGTATCCAAAACCAAACCCCACCCCACAAACTCTAGCCGGTGACTTCCAGTCGCCGGCGACCACTCCTAAACCCCCGGCCGGCGACCTCCCATTGTCGGCAACCATTCCCGGCCATCCCAAACCCCAGCAACAACCATATACACCCATGCTCATACACACACACACGCATAAACACGCTCACACACATACTGACTTGGCCGGCGGCCACCTACCGCCGGTGACCACCACCACGACCTCGCTGGCGTATCATCAGCACCGGCCATCCCATTTCCACACGACGGCACCGCCCCCAACACGCAACATACACACACTAAACACACACACTCAAACCCCATGCAAACCCTGACCCTTCCAGCCCGTTTCCAGCTCCGGCCTGCGACTTCCAGTCGCCGACCACCACCTCCAACCCATCACACACACCCCTAGCCGATGTCCAACAACTTTTCCGGCGAGAGGAGAGAGAAAAGGGAGCTGACGGGGAGAGAGAAGAGGAAGGGAGGAGAGAGAAAGATTTGGCCGAATCTTTGACCGGTGATTGCCGGAGGAGGAGAGATCCGTTCAGAAATCCGAGCCTGGATTCGTGACGGGCTCGATGAGAGCTTCAACTTAGAGTTTGAGTTTACCCAAAACGGAGAAGAATCGAGGTGGAGAGGAAGAGAGAGAAAAAGGGTTCGGATGAGGTTTTTCGTCGTTTTCCGATGAACAAGAAATCGGAATTGAATTTCGAGATCTATCCTAGATTCGTCTCGTCAAGATGAATATCATGTGCGAAAATCAGCCGAAACCGACAATCTTGGAATTTTCCGGCCACCGGCGACGGCGCCGCTACCGCGTCGGTGGTGGCACACCAGAAACAGAAAATCGGAAAGAGAGAGAGACTTACGAGTTTTCGTCGCTTTTGGCTCGTTCGGAAAAATGGTGATTTTCGAATCGAAACCACCCCTATTTATAGAAATCCCAAAAATCACTATTCATCCAAAATATCCAATCACTATTCATCGGTTGAAAAGTCTCCATTACTATTCACCGGAAAAATCTTTGGTTTACTATTCACCGAAAATATCTTCCGATTTCGCGAAACTTCGGGTTTTGCCCTTTTCGTCATCGTTTGAGCTACGGGTCTTCGATTGACCCCTAGTTCGTTTTTATCTTCTGATTTTTCCATTACGCTTCTAATGGTATAAAAATATTCTATATACCATGTCCAAGAAAATTATCCATCTAAATCGTGCATTAAACACGTATCTAAAACACACGTAATAAATTAAATAGTCAAAATATACGAACATAATTATTAAGTCGTGTGTTTAAATATTTAATTAATAAATTATGCTTATTTTTTGTCCAGGGCGCTATAACAATGGCATAAGTAATAAATCAAGTTGCAAGCTATGCGTGTCCCTCACCTAAATTACATTCTCTCTCTACACAAAAAGTGGACAACTCACTGTGATGACTCCCTATCTAAATTGCAAGCTGGAAAGTAAATAAAAGAAAAGAAAAGAAAGGGCGTACACACACACAGCTTCTTTCTCTCCAATTTTTCTCTCTCGATTCTCTATTTCCATCGATCTCTTTCTCTAGCTCTACTACTGTCTATTGCTACGTTGCTGCCCTGCTGCCCCGCATACATAAGTATGCTGCTGTTGTGTATTTTTTTTAGCTGTTGTTCCACATATTTCTCTATTGTTCGAGAATTTTTGTAGACTTGTAAAAGTTGAATTAGGCTAAACCCTTTGACCACAGTCTATTATATGAAGTGTAGAATATGCATGTTAAATTTCAGAAGATTTGGAATTAAACCCGATTTTCTATGATTTTTCTAAGATAAGCTGTTCAGAGACAGTTTTTGCCCCATTTTTTGGTCTGAATCGGATAATTTTCTTGAACTGTATTCTTCGAGTTTATGTATTATATTTTACTATGTTTAAGAACTAGTTCTTAGGTACATGCAGAAATTTTGTATGATTTATGCCGAATATTTGAGTCTTGTACGATTTATGCCGAGTTTTACAAGTAACCCTGTTTTCAGCCTATGTTATGCACTGATTTTATCCAACTTGTAAAATATATAACTAATTATATAAACCTTATTTCTACTTGAAATTTTTATATGTTATACTTCAACATGTTGTCCAAATTCTGTAAAAAGATGAAAGGTTTTCATCAATCCTATAAGGTATGGTGAATTTTTCAATAAAGGCTGTTTTTCTGCTGAAATTGAAGTGAAAACCTAGTTAAATGTGTGATTTTTAATTCTTTGTACAAGAAGTTAAAGTTTTTGAATTTTCAGTATGTTATACTAAAAAAATATATGTGCTTATATGAATAACGTTGTGATTTTAGGAATTACATATGAATTATTAAAATTATTACATCTTTATATGTCATTTTAGGTCTAAAATTGCTAGTTAATTTAAATGCTTAACAATTAAGTTATAAGTATAATGATGTTTTCTATATTCTAAATCTCACTTAAATGATTTGTGTATGATATGATCATGTTTAGAATTTAATATAAGGATCAAGCATGTATTGAATGTTATATGACATAATAGACTAAACAATTAAATGTGTCGAGCGCAGTTTGAGACAGTCGGTGAATCCAGAAGCAATCCTCGCACAATCAACGTACATGTGGGTAACTTCTACTCTACTATATGATGATAATTGAATTGATAAGTTATGTATGAAAATCTATGGTTGAAGCCCGTAGCTATAACCAGTATGTAACTTTCATACTGGGCGACAACCATAAGGGCGAGAGTGTCTGGTCTATGAAAGCAAGGTTTAGTGGGCGAGCGACTCCCACATTCTTTTATGTTATAGTATGGTCTAGGATGAGCGTACCCGAAGGACATGTAGTACTTGCTTAATAGTTTAATTGCTTCAATATATTAGAGAGTAAATTTATCCCACTATGATCCCTCTCCTAAGATGTCTCATGATGCTACTTTTTATATTTTCAGGCTCGGCAAACGATGATGTGGACGTGTAGCAGGCTAGGCTGACTTCTCACTGTCCCTTTAAAGTTGTTATACTAGAATAAGGTTCCTTTTCAGAACGATATCTTGATATATGTATAGTATGTTAAACAATGGGCCTAGACTTATATCCTGTCATAAATATATGTATGTTTTGTTGTGTTAATTCATATAGGTTTTTGGTTCAAACATTTTACCTAGAAATGTGGATAAAGCACGACTAGACTTGGTATATAGTTTGATATATATGTATATATGTTATATTTTTAATAATTATATATATAGCTCACGTATCTTCATTTTAAGTCTTCCGCTGTTTATGGAAAAGTAATTACAATTTCTTTAGTTCCTAAATAAGTAAAAGGTGACGACCTATTTCCAATTAAAAAGGGAATGGGGCGTTACAACTTGGGACCATCAAGTGGTATCAAAGCGAGTTGGGTTAAACACCAACTTGACTGGTAACCTACCCAGATCCACTCATTTCTGCATTGGAAAAGCCTTATTTATTTTGTTAGACCAAAACTCATCTTTTAGCATAAAGCATGGATATGACACATCATAAGCTTCCTATGTTTTCAATAGATGAGTTTGATGACTAGAGGATACGAATGCAAGCTCACCTTTCAGCCATGCATGATGAAATGTGGTTTATTATAACCGAAAGACCACCAGTGATTTACAAAGTAAATCCTGCTTATGTGGAACAGATTCGAGAACACAGACGTGCTGAAACAGCAGCTGCTGCAGCTGCAGCTATTATCGATGATGATGCTGAGGCACCACCAGGTATCGGCCAATAGGAAGCTGCCCCAAAACCTAGAAGAGGACCACCACCACAGGAGTACATCATCAAGAAAAGATATGAGTACACTCTTGAAGAAAGGAAAAGGGCCAACCTCGACAATGTGGCCAAGAACGTCCTATTTCTAACACTGGACAAAGGGACGTTCAGCAAAGTCAAAGGATGCTCAACAACCAAAGAGATATGGGTGATGCTAGGTATGATATATGAAGGCAACGAGCTTGCCAGAGATAATAGGATCTCCAAAGCCATCCAACTGTTTGAGCAATTTAATATGAAGTCTGGAGAAACTATTGAAGAGCTCGATCAAAGATTCACAGCCATTGTGAGTGAGCTAGAATCTTTGGGAAAAATCTACACCCAGAAAGAGAAAAACATGAAGATGCTACAGCCCTACCCTACGAGTGGCATAGCAAAGAAACCGCGATGAGAGTGTCACTAAATCTCAACATGATGAGTACCTTCGATCTCTTCTCCGACCTAAAATCCTTCGAATATGACATTAAACGGAGGAGAAAGGAGATGGAAAGGACGAATGCCAAAATAGCAGTACTGATTGCAAGAAACCAGGTTGCTGCTAGCACGAGTAGCAGCAGGCTGAAGAGCAAGGAAGAGAAAGTGCTTACTGAGGATGCAGAAGAGGAAATGACACTCTTACTGAAGAAGTTCTGAAAATTTATAAAAAGCAATCACAAAGGAAACAACTTCAAAAGAAAGCCACAATCATCAGAAAAAAGTCCACAGGTCAAACCCCATCAGCAACCTAACATAGGAACCACCGATCTATGTTACAATTGCAGAAGAGCTGGTCACTTCATCAGAAACTGTCCATATCCTCAAGTACAAAAGTATACGGAAGAAGAGAGGAAGCAGAAAGGCGATAGGAGGAGAGATGAAAAGCAAAAGCTTAGGGTGCTTATCACTGAGCATGAAGCACTTAAGGCAAGCACCTCCAACGCCATAGACAAGGATGATCTCTCATCAGAAAGCATCTACAGCTCCTCATTTGATGAAGAAGCACTGTCATGCCTAATGGCCAAGAACTGCGAGAAAAACGATGAAAACGAGTTAACCTCACAATCTCTCAACACTTCAAGTTCTGAAAAACTTAACATGATCCAGTCTTTTAGACAGAACATAAGTGACTTTGAGCAGATAAACTCAGCTCATGAAGGACTTAAAGAGGAAAACTGTCAGCTCAAAAGTGAGCAAATTGTACTGAAGGAACAGGTCACTAACCTGAAGTACTTCAGCACTGAATGCGACAATCTCAGAGCTGAGCTCTCTAAGTTTAAATTGGTGGTCACTAAGCTAGAAAATGAGAAAGCTGAATTACAAAACACAATTGATGTGTATAGCAAATCAGCAAGAAAAGCACAAGAATGTATCCAAAGGACTCAAAATGCCAATAATGGAAATGGTCTAGGATACTATGTCAGTACTTGTCAGAATGAAACCAGCTCATCCAATGCTGGAAAGTTTGTTCAAGCTCGAGTTCTTTTTGCTCAAGAGCTTACTCAAATGAATGAAAGCTTGAACAAAACAAGTACTCTAGATAAGGGAAAACCCCTTCTGCAGGAAGAAGACAGTATGCCTGCAAGGAATCTCAGAAAACAGCATAATCAATATACTGTCAGTAAGAGAAGAAAACAGCAGTTTTCTAAGTTAGATCAAGAGCTTCACTCCATAAGAACCAAGGCATTCGTGTCTAAGTTCCAATAGGTCTATTCACAAGAAAGATATAAAGGAATACCTTTCACAAACAGAAAGCACAAGACCTGGAAACCCTAAGCTCATAAACAGTATCTTGCCCAGAACACTTACAGAATGAGAACCGCCATAGCCTCTGTAAATTAATTACCATAAGGCAAGTGTGGGTTCCAAAAGGTACTAATCCCCCAGGACCCGTACTTGTATGGGTACCTAAATCTATCTGATCTACTTGCAGGTACAGTTGCCAGGAAGCAGCAGTGATGTATGGTACATTGATTGTGGCTGCTTCAGACATATGGCTGGCAACAAAGCTGGATTGAGAGACTTCCAACCATGTAAAGGCCCTCAAGTTGTGTTTAGCGACAACTCCAAAGGAAATACTAAGAGCACAGGAAGCTTGATCAAAGGCAATGCAAGTATCAGCGACGTTTTATATGTCAAAGGACTAAAATATGACCTCCTGAGTATCAGTCAATTCTGTGACAATGGATATTCAGTAGAGTTCAACCTCAACAAATGTCTGATCAAAGACAGCAAGACAAACGAGGTTAAGCTTACTGGAACCAAGAGAGGCAACATCTACCTTGCTGATTGGAACTCAACAATACAACCAACCTACTTCATAGCAAAGAGCACTCCAGAGCTAAGCTGGTTATGGCATAAAAGGATGAGTGGCCTAGCCTAAACTTCAAAACAATCAACAAGCTAGCAAGAAAGAATCTAGTGAGAGGGCTACCTGATGTTGCTTACAAGAAAGAAAGTGTTTGTGGACCTATCAGAAAGTAAAGCAACACTACAAGAAAAAAGGGCTACGACAAGTGTTTTTAACCCTTGTCGTAGCCATATTCAAACACTTGTCGTAGCTGGTGTTGTCGTAGACTCTGAAAAAATCCGCTCATAGACAACGGTTTTTAACCGTTGTCGTAGACTCTACGACAACGGTTAAAAACCGTTGTCGTAGCCATATAAAAACCGTTGTCGTAGATCGTAGTGTTGAAAAAAATCATTGTCGTAGCCATATAATAACCGTTGTCGTAGATCGTAATATCTTAAAAACGGTTGTCATTGTGTCTATGACAACGGTTTTTAACTGGTGTCGTAGCCATATTAATAAATAAAACAATATTTTGCCACATAAGCTTGCCACATCATCACACACGTCATACCACATCATCACACACATCATGCTAGGGATGACATGTCATCGTAAGAATGACATCATCACTGAAATCATCATAATCAATATTATGCGTTGTGTGAGATTCGAACCCGGGTGGCCCGGTGGTACTCTAACCACTAGACCATTGATGCCTCATGTGACAATGTCTTGCATATATTTCTTTTATAATATATTTTTGATATTTTTCAATTTTCTATTATTACATATTTTTTGTTAACTTTTATAAATTAAGTACCATTACTTATTAATATAAGTAATTGATTTCCAATTTTGATATATTAATATATATATATATAATTGAATGATTAATGACTATATTAATAATAATTAATATAATTTTCAAATTATATATATAATTAATATATTTTTCAAATTATATATATAATGAATATATTTATAAAATTAATATATATTTCAAATTATATGTATAATTAATATATTTATAACATTAGTGTATTTTTCTCATTAATATATTTATAAAATTAATAATCTATTGTACATATTTTCTAAAATTTCTTTATAATGAAATAAAATTTAATTCTTAAAATTAGTTTATTTCATCAATTTTATTCAACAATATATAGCATTTCTTCTTTCATTTAAAAAAAATTGTAATATTTGACTTTTTTTTTAAATATTAGTCTACGACAACGCTTCTACGAGGCTACGACAACATTAGAAAACAACTCATATGACATTGTCTTGCATATATTTCTTTTATAATATATTTTTGATATTTTTCAATTTTCTATTATTACATATTTTTTGTTAACTTTTATAAATTAAGTACCATTACTTATTAATATAAGTAATTGATTTCCAATTTTGATATATTAATATATATATAAATAATTCAATGATTAATGACTATATTAATAATAATTAATATAATTTTCAAATTATATATATAATGAATATATATATAAAATTAATATATTTTTCAAATTATATTTATAATTAATATATTTATAAAATTAATAATCTATTGTACATATTTTCTAAAGTTTCTTTATAATGAAATAAAATTTAATTCTCAAAGTTAGTTTATTTCATTAATTTAATTAATTCAACAATTAATATATGCATTTCATTGTTAACTTTTATAAAGTACCATTACTTATTATTATAAGTAATTGATTTCCAATTTTGATAGATTAATATATATATATATATAATTGGAAGATTAATTAATGACTAATATATTAATAATTAATATAATTTTCAAATTATATATATAATGATTATATTTATAAAATTAATATATTTTTCAAATTAATATATGTATATTAATAATGCATATATTTTTCAAATTATATATATATAATTAATATATTTATAAAATTAATATATTTTTCAAAATTATATTTACAATTAATAAATTTATATAATTAATGTATTTTTCAAATTAATATATTTATAAAATTAATAATCTGTTGTAAATATTTTCTAAATTTTATTTATAATGAAATAAAATTTAATTCTCAAAATTAGTTTATTTCATTAATTTAATTCAACAATATATAGTATTTCTTATATCATTTTGAAAAAAAAATTAAAAAAAAATTGTAATAGTTGACTTTTTTTTTTAAATATTAGTCTACGACAACACTTCTACGAGGCTACGACAACGTTAGAAAAGAACTTTTGCCTTTGCTTTTTTCATATTTCTAATATATTAGAAAGTCTTTTTATTATTCCTATTTTATTTATAATTAATTTTAAGTAATCCAGGTTTTATTTGTGTTAAGTAATCAACATTTTTTGTTTAATTTAAGCTTATAATTTGTGGTTTATAATTTGTTGTAAATATTTACAAAATTTTATTTATAATGAAATAAAATTTAATTGTCAAAATTAATTTATTTCATTCATTTAATTCAACAATATATATCATTTTTTATATCATTTAATTAAGAAAAAAATTAAAATAATTGTCTTTTTTTTTTAAATTTCAGTCTACGACAAGGGTTTTAAAATGGCTACGACAACGTTTTCTAACTCTTGTCTTAGGGGTCCTAGGACAACACGTCTACGACAACGGTAGGTTAATACCATTGTCTATGAGAGAAATTTTCGGGCTATGACAACGGTTTAAAAATGTCTACGACAACGATAGGCTAAAACCGTTGTCTATGAGAGAATTTTTGGGGTTACGACAACGGTTTTGACAACGGTTGCTAAAAAATCCTTGTTTATGAGAGAAGTTTTTGAGCTACGACAACGGTTTTATCTACGACAACAGAATTTTAGGCTACGACAAGGGTTTTTAGCAAAAACACATGTCGTAGGGGTGTTGTCTATGAGAGAATTTCTTGTAGTGCAAGTAAGAAGCTCATTCAAAGACAAAGTTCAAAGATCCTCAAATAGGATACTGGACCTTCTACACATGGATCTATTTGGACCAGTAGAGCCTATTAGTGTGAGTGGGAAGAAGTATTCCCTTGTAATAGTGGATGACTACTCAAGATTCACTTGGACCATCTTCCTTGCCAAGAAATCTGAAACCCAAGCCAGACTTCCAGAATTCATGAAAAGAGTGCAGAATGAGAAGGGCTTGAGTATTGTAAAGATAAGATCTGATAGAGGAACTGAGTTCACAAACAAGTTTATTGAGAAATATTGTTCAAAGAATGGGATCTGTCATGAATATTCTGCAGCAAGGACTCCACAATAGAATGGAGTTGCAAAAAGAAGAAACAGGACTCAGAAGGAAGCTGCAAGAACAATGATTGCTGATGTTAGAATACCTAAGAGATTTTGGGCAGAAGCAAACAACACAGCATGCTATACACAGAACAGATGTCTGATCAACAAAGACCATGACAAGACTCCCTACAAAGTATGGTATGGGAAAGCACCTAACATTTCATACTTTCACATCTTTGGATGTAGATGCTACATCCTGAACAACGGAAAAGAATATCTGAAGACCTTTGATGAGAAATCTGATGAAGGAGTATTTTTAGGATACTCATCAGTAAGCAATGCCTTCAGGATCTTCAACAAAAGAAGTTTGGTTATTGAAGAATCAGTTCATGTAGTGTTTGATGAACCACATTGTGATACTGTTGAGCTGGAAAAGCTAAGAGAAGATGTATCCAAGTTAAAGATCAAAGATCAAACAGTCAGATACATAGATGGAGTTTCAATACCTGCTGAAGATGTTACTGCAAGTAGCTCACAACTCACTGCACCAAGAAATGCAGTAACACAGATTAGTAAGCAGACAAACAGTAATCAAAGACAGGGTGATGATGAACGACAAACTGCTGTTCAGCAACCATCATTCACCTATGAGCCTGATAGAACATGGCTTAGTAATCATCCTAGAGAACTCGTGATTGGAGATATCAACGAAGGAGTTAGAACAAGAAGATCAAGACCTCAAGAGTCATTGTTTACATGCTTCATCTCGCAAGTTGAACCCAAAAATATTGGAGAAGCTCTTGAGGACAGTAACTGGATTCAAGCTATGCAAGAGGAACTGAATGGATTTGTGAGGAACCAAGTATGGAAGTTGGTTCCAAGACCTGATCATCAAGAAGTTATTGGAACAAAGTGGGTATACAAGAACAAGATAGATGAATCAGGAACTGTGGTCAGAAACAAGGTAAGATTGGTAGCAAAAGGATACTGCCAGCAAGAGGGAATAGATTTTGATGAGACCTTTGTTCTTGTTGCAAGACTTGAAGCTATTAGGATATTTCTGGCCTGCACTGCTCACAATGACTTCAAATTATACCAAATGGATGTGAAGAGTGTATTTCTGAATGGACTCCGAACAGAGGAAGTCTATGTAGAACAGCCACCAGGTTTTGAAGAGCAAGCTAAAGATAAAGTCTACAGACTAAAGAAAGTCTTGTATGGATTAAAGCAAGCTCCCAGAGCTTGGTATGATACATTGTCCCTATACCTCCTTGAGAATGGATTTCAGAAAGGGACAGTAGATAAGACTCTCTTCAAAATACTGGATGGTGACAGCATACTGCTCGTTCAGATCTATATTGATGACATTATTTTTGGATCAACAAACAAAGATCTCTATGCTTAAGTTCTCTTCACTCATGAAAAACAAGTTTGAAATGAGTATGATGGGAGAACTCAGTTTCTTACTTGGTCTACAAGTGAAACAATTTCAACATGGAACTTTCATCAATCAAGCCAAGTACACCAAGGAGTTGATCAAGAAGTTTGGTATGAAAAATGGATCCTCAATAAGTATACCCATGGCCACATCTATCAGTATGGATAAAGATGAAGATGGAAAGGATGTGGAGGTTACCAAATACAGAAGACTTATTAGATCCTTGCTATACCTAACAGCGAGCAGACCTGACATAGTTTTTACAGTTGGAGTTTGTGCAAGATTTCAGACAGCCCCAAAAGAGTCACATCTTGTTGCAGTAAAAAGGATTATTAAATATCTAAAAGGCACTCAAGATGTTGGACTATGGTATCCGAAAGAATGAGGATTCAACCTAAAGGGCTATTCAAACTCTGATTTCGCAGGCTGTAAAATAGACAGAAAGAGTACAAGTGGAACCTCTCAGTTGCTCGGACAGAGACTTATCTCTTAGTTCTGCAGAAAGTAAACATCTATTGCAACATCAACAGTTGAAGCTGAGTATGTAGCTGCAGGAAGTTGTTGTGCACAGATCTTATGAATACAGCAACAACTGAAGGACTATGGTATAATAGAGAAGGAAACTCCCATCCTCTGTAACAACACCATTGCAATTGCCATCACTCACAATCTTGTTTTCCACTCAAGAACAAAGCACATTGATGTGCGACATCACTTCATCAGAGATCATGTGGAAAAGAAGGACATCTTACTGAAGAAAGTGCATACTGACTTATAACTAGCTGATATTTTCATAAAATGTGAATCAAGATTTTCTATGCTGAGAACAGAGTTTGGTATCATCAAGCTCCAATGAGTAAGGAAATACAAGGTTCCTAAGTAAGGGGGAACCCTCTGACGGTTCTATACTTACTCAGTATCCCAGACATTAAAATTTCCAAGATGCTGAAATAGGATACTGATCCTCATATAAACAGGATCCTCGAACAGTATTCAGTTTCATTCTCTATCAAGGATGGCAGGTTACTAAATCAAGTCACTGAAAGAGGTTTGCTGAAGAAAGCATTTATTGATCAGCATTTATACATCTTACAACCTCGTATCGCCAACAGTAATCTTAAACAATGATTAAGGAAGACAGTTTGGCGACTGCATTAAATGCAAAAATTCCCTTTTCAGAGGAAAAGGAGAAAGGCGCGATTCCAATTCTATCACAATCTCAGACATTTTACAGATTTGCTCTTCTATAATTCAAATCTCAATCGTTGATAAGAACCGTCCTTTAAAATTCTCAATCTTAACCGTTGAACGATTTTGAATCAAGAGACGTATCAAAACCGTCAAAACCCTTGAATCACTCCACATTTACATCATTCTATCACTCTATTCCTCAAACATTCTCTCTACAAACCAAATCTCTCACCCTCTTTCTCAAAAACTTTTTCTGAAACATCAATGGCTCAATCCAGAGAAACCAAGGTTATCGAAGGAAGACTTGTGAATCCTTTCACACTGCTTGGAGATGAATCTCCATATGTGGATAAAGAACTTCTAACCGAGGTATGGGATCATATCATCAAAAGTAATCTTGATGGGCTTTTTACTACAACCTACACAGGGTACTCTGCCCTATCTGTTGAAAAGTTCTACGCCTTTGCAACACGATCAGAGGATGAGAAGATTATCTCATTCAAAATGAATGAAATTGATGAGAAAGTTCACACACTGACTGCTGAAGACATTGCACACATCTTCAGAATATCCAACTCAGGCATGACACTTTCTGACCTAGCCTATTATGGGTCAGAATTTCTAGAAGAAAGTTGGAACCAGTTTAAACTGGATTCAGTGAAGGAGGTCTCTACTGTTAATTTTGGAAAGAAGAAGCTTAAGCCAGTGTATGAGCTTCTTCATGACTTACTTGTACACACACTGAAAGGAATGTGTGGAAGCTTTGACAAGTGCACAGCAATAAGATTCAGAATGATAATTGTTGTGGTTCGTGAAGCAGAAGTCAACTGGGTAGGGATAGTTTTTCAGTGAATTTAGGAAGAAGCTACCAAAACTTCATCAGGTAGAGGTTTTGGAATTGTCATCTCTTCAATCCTTTGCTACAAAAATATTCCTCTGGAGAAGAGTGTTGGGTATGCACCAAGATGGTTTCTTGGTGTGAAGAAAGTTGGGGCTAAGAAAGTTGTTGCCCCGCCTACAAAAAGGAAGCAGGAGGAGTTTGCTCCTTCAAAGAAGAAGAAAGGGAAGGAGGTTGCTTCAATTTCGAAGAAGAAGAAATCGGCACCAACTCTGAGACTGCAGGATTCTGATCCTGAGGAAGAAGTCCCCATCCCTGAGGAACTTGTGGTCATTATCCCTACTGACAACATTATCATTGAGGAGGCCACAGCCAGTGTTGAAGAACCTTTACTGATCCCGCAACCTGAGGATCCTGCCACTATGGATGTAAAACAGGATGTTGATTCATCACCTCAGGTCCCTGATGAGAGCAACGCTACAGAAATTACTGTTGCTCAGGAAGATCAGGTTACTGTCCCAACAGAGACTCAGCGCTCAAACTCCGATGACATAGAAGAAATCACTACAGCAGAGGCTCCTATAACAAGTTCGAAGATTGGTCAAAACCTCAGATGGCACGCTTGTTTCTCAACTCATGAGAAACATATTGAAAGAGCTTGACATTCTGAACAGAATGAAGGATCCCATTGAATCAATCAGTGCTGATAATGCACCAGAGATATTGGGCAAAACCCCGAATTCCATTTTTAAAAGAATTCTTCTTACATATAAACAGTGGAGGGAAAAGAGGCTACGCCCAACAAAGGAACTAGCTAAGTGGGAAGACTGGTTTGAAGTAGAAGATATCATCATGTCTTGGATAAGGAACTTTGTGGACCAGGAAGATGATCGTCTGGGACTCCTACCCTTCTTTAGGCTAGGATTCATGGTCAGACATGCTAATGATTTCATCGATCTTATTGAGGAGAGGCAGAATAAGTTACACACCTACCTATCAAATAAGCAGAAAGGAGTAAAAATGGTAAGGGAACAGTCAATGACAGCCGAGGCAGACAACACACTAATGAGCCTCAGCACCGAGACTGTTAGGATCTCATCTGAAGTCGAGCTGGCGAGAGCTTAGTGAGCTACCTGTTTTGAAGAAGAAGTTAACAGAAGGATACTGCAGTAAGAAATTGAAGCAAGCAGAGCTCAACAATTCCTACCCTTAAGAGAGCTGCAACACTAGGAATCCAACTCTAGAGTTGCTGAAGGAACTGAATCCCCAACCTACACATGTATCACAGATCTTTTCCTGATCACTAACCTTGATACTGTGGATCCAGATGAACAAATGTTGGATTACTCTGCAACCCCACCCATCAATGATGAATCTGTTGAGAGAGCGGCAACACCTATCATCCAAGCAGTCTGTCAAACTGTTGAGACTGAGTTTGCTGATGAAGAAGCACTGGAGGAAGCTGCAGAGGCCGGACTCCCTGTGTTGGCTGAAGTAACAGCACAAATAGCTGAAGAAAACCCTCAGGCTGATGTAGAAAGAAATAAAGTAGCTGAGGGGGAAACTGCTGGAAAAAATAATGGAAATGAGGGGAAAGTTGCTGGAGACAGAGCAACGAATGAAGTGCCAGTTGCTAAAGCATCCACTAACATTATACATAATTCTGAAGTCAGTCAGGCTGCTGATGACGCAACGGGAGAGGTTGCTGAGGTGACTACAACTGTACCCATTCAAGTAGATAAAGTCGCTGAGGAAACAACAGTTAGAGAGGTGACACAGGAAATTATCGTTTCCCATAAAGAAATCATTACTACTGAACAGGTTGCTGAGAAAAGTCAGGCCCACATCAATGAGCAGGTTGCTGATCCCGAGGTCACTGTTGAGACAGTATCTCAATCACAAACTCTTGGCACGGATACTGTTGAGACAGCCTCTGCTGAAGATATACAAAGGACAGCTGTGAAGGATGCTAAGTTATCTTCGAAAGGCAAGGAACCTGCTACAACCTCTGATCCACCGCCAAGAAATAACGGTAATGGTTCATCCAGTTCTAGTGATGATGAATCCGACTCTCCTCCACTTAAGAAACCTGGAAAGATTCCACTTACTCAAGAGGAGAGGATGAGATATCTTACTGCCAAACATACAGAGATAATGCAGCAAGATGATGAAGAGGCCAGCAGACGTGAGAATTAGGCACTGGTCGTCTTTACTCCTCATGACCCTCGACCAGTGGTTGGAGTTGAGACTCATGCTGACACTCAAGAATTGACACTCAGAAATGTGATGGATGTTGTCAAGCAACTTACAAGAACTCTAGAGTGTCATAGATTGGACTTAGCTAATAAAATTCTCGAATGAGAAGCAGTTTGCTTCAATATTGGAAGACTTGAAGAAGACAATAGAAGAGCTCCCCGGCGCTATAAATGACAAATTGAACAACGAGTTAAACAATCAGATGAAATCTAAAGTTGTCTTTGAAGGAAGACAGAATACTGCTACTTCTGACCTGAAATAGAATATGAAAGAAGTAAAGGATACTCAAGATGCACATGGACTTGTCGTGGCTGATCTCAAGGAAAGTTCTTCCTCCCAAAGCAAGGACATCGCTGATCTCAAAGAAGGATACCAGACATTGGGAATGCTAATGGGAGAAATGAGATATATTCTGGGAAAGGTCTATCCTGCTGAGGCTGTCACCCAATAGGGCTTTGTTGTTGATGATGCCAAAAAGGGGGAAGAAAAGCGGCAAAGTCAGAGGAAGTAGAAAAAGAAACAGCTGGAGCCTGATTCTGAAATTGTTGATACAACAACAAGGGAGCTTGATGAAGAAGAGGGTGAGGATCAGGTAACATTGATTAGAAAAAGCAAACGAAAGAGATCTGACTCAGGAGCTGGTCAGGATGCTGATCTGAAAAAGAAAAGAAGAGATGATGATGAAGAAGGTGGTGCAGGTACTTGGGATGCTGGTTCTCACCCAGCAGGCACTACTGCAACAACACAGGTTGCTGCTACTAAAACAAGACAAAGTACTCAAAGGTAACAAACTGGAAGAGATGGAGGAAAACAGCTGGGAAAACAGCAACAGGTTGTTGTGCATAGAGCACCTACTGATCGAAGGGAATTGGAGTTTAACTGGATTTCAAGGCTAGGAGTTATTGGTAATGGAGTTTACAATACTAAGAAACACTCCTACCCAAATCAGGAAGCCCCCAATTTCTCTGGCGACAAAGTTCCAGCTGAGGTTTCTATTCTACTTGATCAGAAACTGGAGAAAGTAATTGACCCTACCTTCTGGAACATGGAAATCTTTGACAAGGTCGCTCTACCCTAGGATAGGAATCTGAAATTCGAGGACATTCGCAACTTCAAAAGATCAGCTTACATGAGATACTTCAAGGATCTATGTAAGGTTGGTTACTTCAAAAATTGTCTCACATGCGAAAAGGCACTAAAAGAGTATCAATATCTGGCAAGAGAAGGAAAGTTGCCTTGGCAAGACATGCTGATAAAAAGGGTCAAGGAAGGAAAACAACTTTTCTACTATGAAGACTTCTGGCTGAGATGGATTCAGATTCCTGAAATAGCCAAGCAGATGGAGAAGTCTTATCAGGATTTTATCTCAAACTGGTGGAGAGGGACGAAGTTTGAAGAAGCAGCAAAACAGAATCAGCGAAGAAGCTCAGAAAATTATCAAGTTCAAAAGAAGCTGTTTTGAGGGACAAGAAGTTGAAGAAAGCATGCTTACGAGTTCTATCAATTCATCTTTGTAATAATATTCCTTGTAAAAGAATTTCTATATTCTATACTTTGGATTTTGTTTACAGTAAGCTATCTCTTCACTTTGTAAAGAGGATATTTTGCATACTTGTACTTTTTACTCGTATAAGTAATCACCTGATCTTACTACTTAGTTCTCTTTTTCTTTATGGGTTTTGTCATCATCAAAAAGGGGGAAATTGTAGGGAGATTTCAATGTAGGTTTTGATGAGACAATATAACTTTGGATAGAAAGTTAGAGTACCCATTCTCCACATTTTATAAGTGGGACAGAGACCTATAAGCATATCTTTATGAATATAATAGTAGGTCTTTAGAAAGATAAAGAAAAATGTTTGGAACAGAACTTCAAGGAACACTTCGTGTCCAAAGAAGAATCAAGCAATTAGAAGATCAGGAAGTTACATTGAAGACTGAACAATTGTCTGACAAATGCAGCTAGTCGAGTCGGGAAGCTGACAATCAGATGTCAAAACAAGAAAGCTACTCTGGAACAGAAAGCTGTTTCACATCAGAAAGTTGGCATCTAAGATATACAAGCACTGAAGGATAAAGTAGCAAGCTGACAACTCCCGATCAGCTCATTTATCACTATACGAGGAATATACATTGAATGTTGTACAAGGAAGGTTGCTGACAAAGATCCGTTTGACTAAAGTAAAGTGTCAGACCAATAAGAAGATGCCACCTGGATGTGAGAGAAGAACTGCAACCAAGGAGTGGCGTCTTTAATGCAAATCAGACTAGGACAAGACTTCTCCTCTCAGTTGTTCAATCGCATTAATTGCAAAGATTTGGAAGATCAAATTTGAAATGGAACAAGGACAATGTCTTTCTTCAACGGGTATTTCCCAAAGATCTATAAATAGAAGGATGGAGTGACCATGAAGACTACTAAAGCTTTGAAACATACATTGCAAAATATCTCAAGTCCTTCATATTCAAACTCTTACTAAGCTCAGTCACTCAACCTTCGAAGAAGCAGTCAATCTACTAAGCATTCAAGCTATCAAGTTCAAGACTGACTTCATCACCACAGTTGAAGAAACTTTTATCTTTTAACTATTTGTGTTATGTGCGCTAGGTTGTTTTAGGTGTACTTAGTTGAGAGGATAGTATCCTTGCTAAGTGTGTAGTCTAGAAGTAGGTTACTTACCCTTTGTGAGATTGTACCCTTTGTGGGTTGTGGTCTTCGACTAGAATCTGGGATTCTAGTAGGCGTAGCTTGTTAGGAAGAAGTTTGTAAAGCGAGGCTTGTAATTTGAACTGACCTAACGAAGTTCCTCCTTGTGAAGGAGTAGAGTGGACGTAGAAGGCTTACACCACCTTTGAACCACTATAAACCCTTGTGTGTTTGTTGTTTTGATATATCTGCTATATTGCATTCTATCTATATTTATCTTGCTGATCATTTCATAAGCATCCTGCATAAAGTGTTTTTGATAAGAGCATACTTGCAAAGAAAACTATTTTTCCAAAAGAAACTCTATCGTTGTTTATTCCGCTGCATAATGAGAAAGCTGGGTCAGAAACCTGAATCAGCATTCTGTCAGGTTTCTGATCAAGTCAGGTGATTGTTTCTTTTATAAAACAGGAACCTATATCTCTGATAGATTTTAAAGATCGAAAAATCGATAGAGGTTCATTCACCCCCCCTCTAAACCTCTGACCACTTGGGACCATCAGAAATCCAATAATCTAAGATATTCAGGTTGTTGTGTGAATGGAAAGATTCAGCTTCCACTAATGAATACACCACTGCAATATTTACAGGGGTTAGTGTTTGAAGATAACAACAAGTCAAAGCACTTATTGGATAATATTCGATCGTATAACATGTCTGCTTCACATCTATGAGAAGAAAGATAGATAAAAGTATGAATATTGATAAACTACCATCTAAACGGAAGTTTGCTTTCAAATGAGGAATCGTCTCCTATGTTTGCACAACTATACATATAGACACCGAATACGAGGTTCAGAATAGAATAAAGGTTGTTCGATATGTAATTATTACTCTAAATCTATTTTTAATAAGAATTTATTATCATAATTATTTCTTATATATAGATTATATTTAAATTATAAAAATAATTATAATTGTTTTTTCAGAAATAATGAGGATGGTAACAATCTCCATGAAGAAATTGTGGTTGAATTGAAAACAATGTTGGATGAAAACAATGTATTGGTCAAATCATTCAGAATGGCTAGGGAGAAGTTGCAAGAATAAAAAAATCAAGATGTTAGATTAAAACTTATCAGAAGAATGGTGGAGGACCCAAGGAATTACAATCTACTTACTGTTTCTGAAATGGCAGCATTAGTTGCGGATGACTTTGATCAATCACTTGGAGAACGAGACATAATAGTGGAAACCAGATCAGGAAAACTCAAGCGTATAAATGAATTGCATGCATCATATCTAGGATTGCAGTATCCACTTTTATTCCCTTATGGAGAAGATAGATTCAAGAAAGATATTTCATTCTTGGATATGTGATGTAACAGCTCTAGAGATAGAAAAAATATAAGTTTGAGAGAGTATTTTGCCTTCAGATTGCACGAGAGGATAGGAGAGGTTTCTCTAATACTATACGAAAGAAGATTGACACAACAGTTTATGGTGGCACGTATACCATGATTGAGTCCTCAAGATTGTTGTACATACAAACTCATCTGAAACAACTGCAATGTGAGATGTACAGTGGCCTGACGGATGCACTTACTAGGGGTGAGATTGATGCTTCTATGATTGGCCTTAGAATTGTGTTACCACCAAGTTTCACTGGAGGAGCCCGTTTTATGATACAAAACTATCAGGATGCTATGGCTATTTGTAGATGGGCAAATTATCCGGATCTCTTCATAACATTCACCTGCAATCCGAAATGGCTTGAAATTGATCATTTTGTCAAAGAAAGAAATCTTAGACCAGACGATCATCCTGATATAATGGCGAGGGTCTTCAAAATGAAGTTGGACAATCTCATAAGAGACTTACGTCATAATAAAGTTTTCGGTAATGTTATTGCAGGTAAATTCTTTATTTATAATTAGTGTAGTGAATTATTATTAACAATTATTCTATGAAAGTAGTATATTACTTCACTTATAATATTATTTGTAACTCTCCTGCAATACAGTTACATATACAGTTGAGTTTCAGAAGAGAGGTCTACCTCATGTGCACATTCTTCTTCTTTTATACAAAGAGGACAAATTCCCTGCTGGCAATGACATAGACTAAATTATTTCAGCTGAGATTCCAAATGAGGAAATTGAACTGAAATATTATGCTGCAGTATGTGATTACATGATGCATGGTCCATGTGGTACCTTAAACAAGAATTCTCCTTGCATGGTGGATGATTTTTGTACAAAACACTTTCCAAAAGAATTTGTTTACATGATGGACGTTGATAATGAAGGATATCCAATATACAGACGTTGGGATTTGGGAAGAACAATTATGAAGAGTGGAGTTCCACTGGATAATAGATTTGTTGTTCCACATAATCGGTATCTTTTATTAAAATACAGCGCACATATGAATGTTGAGTGGTACAACCAATCTCGATCCATCAAATATATATTCAAATATATGAACAAAGGACACGATCGTGTCACGGCAACTTTCTACAAAACATCTCACGGCGATGATGTGGTCAGGAATGTCGACAAGATCCAATTGTACTACGATTGTAGGTACATCTCTCCATGTGAGGTAGCCTGGAGAACATTTGGGTATGAGATTCAATACAAAGATCCTCCTGTCGAGCGATTATCATTTCACCTTCCAAACTAGCAGCCTATGATTTTTGAAGACTCCGATTCATTACAGTCGGTGATTGATCGACCATTAGTTCACCAAAGTATGTTTTTGGGTTGGTTCAAGGTAAACAAGAAGTATCCACTCCTTGCAAAACCTCTTACCTATGTTGAATTTCCTTAGAAATTCATTTGGAAGGCTGATTCAAGAGAATGGGTTACAAGACAGAGAGGTTTCTCCTTAGCAAGAATGTACTATATACCTCCAGGATCAGGCGATTCTTTCTATGTTAGATGCTTGCTCAATGTGGTTCGTGGTTGTGAATGTTACGATGATATAAAAAGATCAACGGTGTACAGTATGATACGTATCGTGATGCTTGCTACGCCTTAGGATTGTTGGAGGATGATAAAGAGTACATTAATGGTATTGTTGAGGCAAGTTATTGGGGATCCGCCAATTCGCTACAAGGATTATTCGTAACCCTTCTTTCAAAAGATTGCTTGAGCAAGCCCGAGGATGTTTAGGAGAAATGTTGGACCTATTTGCCAAAAGACATCATATACGATAAAGAAATTTAATGAGAAATCAAGGTAATAAAAAATCTGAAAAAATATTAGTAATAACTATATTATTCAGTTATATATATAAATAGATTACTTATATCTCAAAAACCATATAATTATTTAATTTCATCCTATTTTTTTTGTTGTTTGTTTACATATTTGAATTTAGAGGAAACTGAGATAAATAATCTGACTTTATTGGAGATTGATAAATTGTTGCGAAATTAGGACAGGAGGTTAAATGATTTTGCATCAATGCCACAACCAGATCCTCAAGGATGCAGTAATTATCAAAATAAGTTAATTTTTGATGAATTACAATATGATAGAGTTGCACTTCTAGATGAACATGAAGAATTGGTTCGGAATCTTAATGTTGATCAGCTAAATGTATACACCACAATAATAAATGCGGTTGAGTGTGATCGAGGAGGGGTATTCTTCTTGTATGGTTATGGGGGAACTGGAAAAACCTACATTTGGAAGACACTGTCTGTAGCTCTCAGATCGAAAGGAGAAATTATTTTGAATGTTGCTTCAAGTGGTATTGTTTCGTTGCTCCTGCCCAGAGGAAGAACTGGACATTCTAGATTCAAAATCCAATAAATCTTCACGAGGACTCTATATGTAATATCAAGCAACGAAGTGATCTTGCCGAGTTGATGGTCAGATGCAAACTGATAATTTAGGATGAAGCACCGATGATGCATAAACATTGTTTTGAGACTCTGGATAGAACTCTTAGGGTTATAATGACACTTTCAAGATCTGATAGCTCAAATATTCCTTTCGGGTGTAAAACATTTGTTATGGGAGGAGATTTCAGACAGATTCTACTGGTTGTACTAAAAGGCAGTAGACAGGATATAATCAACGCAACAATAAATTCTTCTTATCTGTGGTCACAATGTAAGGTGTTGAGGCTAACAAAAAATATAAGACTATAGAATCTCGGTTCGGATGTAGAGTCGGATGAGTTGAGGAAGTTTTTAGAGTGGATAGCCAGCATCGGAGATGGAACAACCGGAGGTCTTAATGATGGTGTTGTTCATTGTAGCGCCCCAGATCAAAACGAGCATAATTTATTAATTAAATATTTTAACGTACGACTTGATAATTACGTGCGTATATTTTGACTGTCTAATTAATTATGTGCGTTTCAGATACGTGTTTAACGCATGATTTAGATGGATAATTTCAATGGACATGATGTATAGAATATATTTATACCATAAGATGCGTCTTGGAAAGACAAGAAAATAGAAACGAACTAGGGGTTAATCGGAGACCCGTAGCTCGAACGGTAACGGAAAGGGCAAAACCCAAAGTTTCGGAAAATCGAAAGATATTTACGGTGAATGGAAACGAAGATATTTATGTGAATAGTAATTTGGAAAAGTCAACTGATGAATAGTAACGGAGATATTTTGGATGAATAGTGATCCGGATATTTTCGGTGAATAGTAATTTCCGGATTTCTATAAATAGGGGTAGTTTCGATTCGAAAATCACCATTTCTTCGATCGAGCTGAACCCGACAAAAACACGTAAGTCCTTTCTCATCTTTTAATTTTCGTCTTTCTATTTCTGGCGCGCCGCCGCCGGCCGATCACCAGAAAATTTCAACGTTGTCAAAATCGGACGATTTTCACACACGACGTTCGTCTCGACGAGACGAATCTAGGATAGGTCTCGGAATTCAAATCTGATTTCTCGTTCGCCAGAAAACGGTGAAAAATAGCCTTGAAACCCTAAACCTAACCCTTGCACCACCCTTTCTCTCTCCTCTGTGTTTTCTCTCTCCACCGCACTGGAGCTGCTATTAGAGGCCGTCGGGGGTCGGGGCCCGTCACTGGAGTGCCGGCGCCGCCGTGGTTGGCGGCGCCGGAGATGGACAGTACATATATATGTGTATGCATGCATGTGTGTGTGATGTATGGTGTGTTGGTGTGTGTTGTGTGGCTCGCTGTGGGGGCGGCGCCGGGTGGCGATGCGGTGAGGGAAAGAACGGCCGGCGACAGGAGGTCGCCGGCGAGGTAGAGGAGTAGGCGGCCGGCGACTGGTGGCCGCCGGCCAAGCTTGGCAGTAGGTGGGTGTGTGTAAACACACCTTACGTTGTGTGTGTGTATGTGTGCTACTGTGTTCGTGTGTGTGTGTGCACGGTGGGGGTGGTTGCCGGCGACTGGAGGTCGCCGGCCAAGGCCTTAGTAGGCGGTGGTGATCGCCGGCGGCAGGTGGCCGCCGGCCAGAGGGAGAGATCAGTGTGTGTGTGTTTTCGTGTGTGTGTGTGAGAGAGCTCAAGCTTGTGTGTATAGGTTGTGTTGGAGGTTGGGCTTGGCCGGGAAAGGTTGCCGGCGACGGGGAGTCGCCGGCGGAGGGGCTGAGAGTGGTCGCCGGCGACTGGAGTCGCCGGCCGGAGCTTTTGGATAGGTGTTGGTTTTCCGGAAAAACTGAGCATCGAGGGATTTTGCGGCGTAATTTCCGGGCACTATTCATGCCAGAATCCGGTGATGGACGGCCGGAGGTGGTAGCCGGCGATGCGAGGTATCCGGCGAGGTGGGTGGTGGTGGCTGGAGACGGCACCACCGCGCCGGGCGGAGCCGGGAAAGTGACAGGCGAGCAGGGCCGACGTCGGGAAAATCTGGGCGCCCGCTGTTGAGAAAACTTGGCAGCTGCCGAGACGGGCCACCCGCTGCCGAGAAAACTCGGCAGCCGTCGAGTGTCGGGTAGCCGGCGCGCACCGTGCGCACCCGTCAGGTGCCGACGCGCACCCGACGCCGTATTTTCGATCCGAACCTCGTTTTCTTTCCGTCGTTCATCCATATCGAGGCGTCAATGATGAGACGTTGTTGATCGGGGTCCGTGGGCCCGGTCAAAGCCAACCCTTTGACCAAAATTACCATTTTACCCCTAAACTTAAAACGCTTCGTTTGAGCTCGTTTTAACTCCGATCGAGCTCATTCTTTTTGCGTTGCGATCCTTATTTCATTTCCTATCATCTCAGCCCTTTAGACTTGACTTTCAGCCTTGTTTCCTAAATCCCAATCTTTAGATCGCTCGATCCGTCGTGTATTTAACGACCGATTTCCAACGGAACCTTTTACAGCTTTAAATATAATTTATTAAGGATCTAAGGGATATCATAACTTATGTAGGCTACTTTTTGAGTTGAGTCTTGTGATATCGGATCCTTTGGTACTCGCTTGTGAAATCTGATCCGTCGGTACTCGTTGATCACGTGGTAACCACCGAATAAGGTGGGGGTACATTCTAATCTCTTATCTGTTTACTGCTTTTCCTATACATGCATGATTAAGGAATACTAAGTGTTGTGTTTATACTTGTTGTGCCATGATATAACTGTGGAAGGACAGAGGTCCTCCGATCATGCATTCTGTGCGTCCCCAGCTATTATTCTAATACTCTGTGGCGGTGTCGTGAGCCTCTTGAAATGCACAAGCGGTGAAATACCGATATAGGATAAGATGGGGGAATCCCGCACCTATTCTTCTTACTTACCATTTCTAATATCTGTTTTGCATTTATACGTGCCGTGACAATGTGACTGTAGGATAGCTTTTCGGTATTTAATTCTGATATGAGTTGTGCGAGGTGGATATTATCCCCACGAGTGTATTCCACGTACTCACCCCTTAATCTGTACTCACACTACAGGCGATGACGAGCGTGAGGAACCCTAGTTGGAGAGAGAGGAAGTGTTGATCCTGTTTTGTTGTAATGAGACGATGTCTCTTAAACATTTTCAAACTATGTTTTGGATAACTTATGTTTTGTAATATTCTTTTGAGGCATGTATGGATGAGAGATCCTGATGTATAATTCCGCTGCATATGTTGTAATATATCGGTAGTGAGGCCGATTGTTTTCGGTAGAGGCCGATTGTTGTGTATATTTTATCGGTAGTGAGACCGAACGTAATCGACAGAGGTCGGTTTTGATAAGTGAAAGATTCACTTCGTCCCTTACCCCTTTCTTCTAGCGTCCCTTGCTCCTTTCTTTCTGTCTTGATAAGCATCCCTTGCCTTTTTCTATCTTCACGCCCGAATAAAAACTCTGATAAAATGTGAAAAGATTTCGGGGCGTGACATTCATATTGAGATTCCAGATGATATTCTGCTAAAGAGTTCCAGAGATCATATCAGTACGATAGTTCAAAGTACTTACCCAGATTTCGGAAAGATTGTGGATGATACGTCTTATCTGTAGGGTCGGGCAATTCTAGCACCCACTCTTGATGTTGTGGACTCAATAAATGAATACATGACAGAAATGAACACTTAGTAGGGGAAGTTGTATTTGAGTTCAGATAGTCCTTCAAAGTCGGATATGGGAGTAGATCTATTGCAAGACATCCATACACCAGAATTTCTCAACACAATACGATGTTCAAGTGTTCCCAACCATCAGCTTAACATGAAGGTAGGAACCCCAGTTATGTTGTTGAGAAATATTGATCATTCACTCGGATTGTGTAATGGTACAAGGATGGCTATCACAAAACTTAGAGATCATGTCTTGCAGACAAAGATCATGTCCGGAAAAAATACAGGAAAAATAGTTTTAATACCAAGGATGACACTTACTCCTTCTGATTCGAGATTGCCATTCAAGTTTCAAATAAGACAGTTCCTAATCATCGTATCATATACAATGACCATTAACAAGAGTCAGGACAAGTCTCTAAATCATGTTGGTCTGTACCTTAAAAAACCGGTGTTCAGTCATGGATAGTTGTACGTCGCAATCTCCAGAGTCATTAACCGTAAAGGACTCAAGATTTTGATCTACGATAAAGAGAGTGGACAAAGCAATAAAGTGACAAATGTAGTTTATAAAGAAATATTTCAAAATTTCTAAACGACGATGTCAACATTACACTCAATTTATCATATTATGTACCCGATCAATTACATTGCTTTGATAATCCATTTATTTTGTTTTATTTTTCATAATTTGAATTGGACTACTGACTATAAATATAAATTAAAATAATATAAATATAATAATAATATTAAAATAGATTATTCTTATATTTAATCTCGTCCATCGCACGGGTGCACTGCTTGTTATTATTAAATAATACATTGAAACGTCTTGTAATTTACTCACGCGAGTGTATTCCAAGCACTCACCCTCGCGTGTATTCATGCTGCAGGAAATAATAAAAACAGGGAAGCGTAGAGAGAGCACTCACCCTCGCATGTATTCACGCTGTAGGAAATGATGAAAATAGGCACTACAAGAAATTCTCTCATAGACTACACCTCTAAGACAAGGATTTTTTAAAAAAACCCTTCTCGTAGTCTAAACTACTGTTGTCGTAGATGGAACCGTTGTCTTTGCCCGAAAAATTCTCTAATAAACAAGGGTTTGAACTTGCCGTTGTCGTAGACGTGTTGTCCTAGAACCGTAAGACAAGGGTTGTTTTCTAACGTTGTCGTAGCCTCGTAGAAGCGTTGTCGTAGACTAATTTAATTAATTTTAAAAAAAAGTCAAATATTACAAAAAAAATTTAAATGAAAAAAGAAATGTTATATATTGTTAAATTAAATTTTATTTCATTATACAGAAATTTTAGAAAATATGTACAACAGATTATAAACCAAAAATTATTTTGAAAATTAAACCAAAATGCTGATTAATTAATTAAGAAATAATGAAACACAAATAAAAGCTAGATTACTTAAAACTAATTATAAATAGAATAGAAATAAGAATGAATACAAATTAATTAGTATATATATATATAAAGTTTCTAATATTAATGTATATATATTTTCTAATATTAATGTATATATATACAAAACTTAAAATTTGACAAGGCCATATTATTATAAGATATTAATATAATATATGTTAATTACTTGATCTCTCTTAAAAAAGAATCCACAAACACTGTCCAATCTTACCCACGCCCAGCTTCCACCCACAACCGCCTCCTCCGACGCCGTTCCACCACCATCGTGTCTGAGTCTCAAATTCGGCACCGACATCTTCGACTCCCCCCAAGAGCTCCCCTCTCGTCATCTCTGCTATCGATTAATGGTACTTTATAAAAATTAACAAAAAAAATGTGATAATTTCAATTGTTTTTTAAATAAATTAAATTTGAAAAGTTTAATTATTTTATCTTAATGTCATTAATCTTCCAATTATATATATATATATATATATATATATATATATATATATATATTGTGGACCTTTTAAAATATATTAAAAATACAAATAATAAAAACTAACAAAAAATATGTGATAATATTAATTGTTTTTTAATTAAATTAAATTTGAAAAGTTTAATTATTTTATGATGTTATCTTATATTATCTTATGTTAATTAGTCATTAATCTTCCAATTATATATATATATATATATATTGTTAAACTTTTAAAATATATTAAAAATACAAATAATAAAATTAACAAAAAATATGTGATAATATTAATTGTTTTTTAATTAAATTAAATTTGAAAAGTTTAATTATTTTATGATATTATCTTATATTATCTTATGTTAATTATTCATTAATCTTCCAATTATATATATATATATATATATCTTATTATTTGCATTAATATTATCTTATATGAACAAACTCATAATCTTAAAAATAGTATTTTTATAAAATATATTAAAAATATGCACTAGTATATTTGTCTTAAAATAAAATTAGATTAAACATTACTAAACATATTAATTAGTCATTAATCTTTCAATTATATATATAACCTTTTAAAATATATTAAAAATACAAATAATAAAAATTCACAAAAAGTATGTGATAATAGAAAATTGAAAAATATCAAAAATTGAAATAAAAGAAATGCATGTAGAATATTACTACATAAAGCACTAGTGGTCTAGTGGTTGGAGTACCACCTCGTCACTTGGGTTCAAATCCCAAACAACGCACAATATTTGACATGATGATGTGTCAGCACTTTGATGACGTGGCATGATGACGTCAGCATTCAATTAATGTACTATGATGATGTGGCATGATGACGTCAGCACTTTGATGATGTGGCATAATGATTCTACAACGGGTAATAACCCTTGTAAAAAGGCGAGTTGTCTTCTTAGATAGAAAAGACAACGGACGGTTTAGAACCGTTGTCTTGTCTTCTTAGATAGAAAAGACAACGGTTTAGAACCGTTGTCTCCGTCGTTGTCGTATGGGTCTACGACAACGGTTAATAACCATGCTCTATGAGCAAGGGTTGTAAAAAGGTGAGTTGTCTTCTTAGATAGAAGTCGTTGTCGTATGTCTAAGACAACGGTTTAGAACCGTTGTCTCCGCCGTTGTCGTATGGGTCTACGACAACGGTTAATAACCGTGCTCTATGAGCAAGGGCTGTAAAAAGGCGAGTTGTCTTCTTAGATAGAAGCCGTTGTCGTATGGGTCTACGACAACGGTTAATAACCGTGCTCTATGAGCAAGGGCTGTAAAAAGGCGAGTTGTCTTCTTAGATAGAAGCCGTTGTCGTATGGGTCTACGACAACGGTTAATAACCGTGCTCTATGAGCAAGGGCTGTAAAAAGGTGAGTTGTCTTCTTAGATAGAAGTCGTTGTCGTATGGGTCTACGACAACGGTTAGATAGAAAAGACAACGGTTTAGAACCGTTGTCTCCGCTGTTGTCGTATGGGTCTATGACAACGGTTAATAATCGTGCTCTATGAGCAAGGGTTGTAAAAAGGCGAGTTGTCTTCTTAGATAGAAAAGACAACGGTTTAGAACCGTTGTCTCCGCCGTTGTCATATGGGTCTACGACAATGGTTAATAACCGTGCTCTATGAGCAAGGGTTGAAATATAGCTACGACAAGGGTTAATAACTCTTGTCTATGTGCATTTTTCTTGTAGTGAGGGAAGCGTAGAGAGTGGGATGTCGTATCTACAACAAGGGTTGAAATATAGCTACGACAAAGGTTAATAACCCTTGTCTATGTGCATTTTTCTTGTAGTGAGGGAAGCGTAGAGAGTGGGATGTCGTATCAAGAAGTGCCTTTTTTCTTTTCAAATCTTAGTTTTCTAAACAAAGTTGTTATCCATTTTGTAAAGTTAGATATCTTTTTCGTAAATGGATCCTGCACGAAATTTTCTGCCGCGTAGATTTCAATGTTTCTTCCGACTTTGTGCCAATGGTTTTGGTTATGTAAAATCACAAGTTCAAAATTCGCAAAGCTTCTGTTATGGATGATAATTAAAAACGCTCTTTATTGCCAGTTATCTCTCTCTCTCTCTTTATAAAATGTATGTTCTTTTCTCTTTCTCTGCACATCCGCTATGCAAACTCTGATAAATTTTAAGTTATGAAAATGGGACGTGACAGAAAGTTTTCTAAATTATTATTATTAAAACAAAGAAGCTTAAACCAAGTTTCCATTATTTAAATTTTTAAAATATTCTGAAATTAAAATGAATTTAGAGAATGACTGGATGTCTCAAAATATACATAAAATGTAGTTGTTTTTTCCTAGAAAAACCAAAACTTACATTACTTTGTCAAACTCTTTTGCTTTGAATTTTTATTTTAGGCTATAATGTTCAACTGCTAAGACAAAAATAATGCTACCCCATTTTTAACACAAAGACATACAGTAAGTTTTAAAATCAACAAAATTCACAAACACAAAATTAAAATCAATATCTATGTAGCAGATTCAAAGGAAACATGGTGTACTTATATGGAACTAAAATAATGACATAATAAAACATATGATTAAATAGTGTGCGCTTAAACTACACTCAAGAATAGTAACAGCAAAGTAATGAACAATATAAATAGCAATCAAAACTACATAAATAACAAAAAAAAAAAACACACCTAAAAACATGAAAAAGTTTTTGATACTCAAAATTTGAAAAAAAAAAAAAAAAATCTTACCCTCTCAAGAACATCTGATGCATGATGCCTTCAATATAATTTTAGTGTTCCAATTTATCAACTAATGCAAGATACATGCATTATTCAAATATAAACCATAATACATTGAAATTTGAAATAAAACAAAGTACCCCAAATCACATCAAATATCAATGGTCATAGACTCACCATGTCAGTTGATAATCCCACCCAATAATAATATCATCACCACCACTCAATTGAGACTGAGAGCCACACTATGTAAAACCACCGTCTCCACCGTTAGCCCGACCCATTATCTCTGGCTTCAACCCCAATTTCTCCTCCACCTAGTCCAGAATCGCAATTATACCCTTAAATTTAATTAAAAAAATAAAAATTAAATTAAATTCCAATTATACCCTTAAATTTAAAAAAAATTCAAAATCCTTCTCATCCCTCCTCCCCCGCCCGTCCTCCTCTCTTTTTTCTTTTCTTTCATTTTTCTATTTTTTTTAAGTTTTGAGAAATAACACCATAATATAATGAAAATCATTTCACGGTCAACTAAATATGTAAAAATCGTGCAAACATCATGTAAAAATCGCGTAAAAAAATGGATCAAATTTGAGACCCTATTCGACCCTGGTTGGTCGAACACATAGAGTTGTGTTCGATGCATGGTGGCCGAGCACACCTTTATGTGTTTGACCAACCAGGGTCGAACGGGACCTCAAAATTATTTTTTTCATTTTCTTCTTTCATTTTACTAATTCTATCACTTCACATGTCAACTAAATATGTAAAAATCGTGTGAAAATCATGTAGAAATTGTGTAAAAATAAATGAAAACAATGGATCAAATTTGAGGCCCCGTTCGATTCTAATTGGTTGAACACACAGAGATGCGTGTGTTCGGTCGTCTGACGTCGAACATGCTACAGTGTGTTCGATGCCTAACGGTCGAATACACCTCAGTGTGTTCGACCAACCAAGATCGAATGGAATCCTCAAAATTGATTCATTTTATTCATTTTTTATACAATTTCACACGATTATAAGATATTTTGTTAACTCGTAAAATGACTTTGCATCATACTCTTATGTTATTTCTAAAAAAATCAAGTTGAAAAGTTAGAGAAATGAAAGAAGAAGAAAATTAAAAAAGAAAGGGAGAAGCAGACAGGGAAAAGGAAAGATTTTTCATTTTTCATTTATTTTTTAATTCATAGGGTAAATCTGGAATTTAATTAAATTTTCATTTTTTTTAATTCAAATATTAAAAAGATGGGGAGTGTTTAGAAATTCATGGAGCGTGGATAGTCCCACTCGGAGAAAAATTTAAAGAGAAAGTTTACCTACTTTGACATGTTTGTCACATGAAAATGAAATAAAACTTAATTTTGGGGACTCACCCAATTGTTTTGTTACTTGATTTTGGGAAGTTACTTAATTTGACAACACTGACTTGAAGCACTAAACACGGCTCCACACTCAACTTCTCTTTGCTCTTCACATGAATGGCAAAACGAGTAGAAAGCACTATCATTGCCACATGGCTTCACCATCATGAAACGCATAAATGTAATTATGGTTCAAATTTTAAATTACAGGTTCATATTCAATAATATTATCGATATATATTTGAATCAAGGACTAAAATATCGGTATCGACGGATATATCGGTACCTTGATTTTACGGATACATCGACGAATATATCGATATCGGTGGATATATCGGTTTTTTACGCAAAAAAATTTAAAAATTTGTAAAATGAATTGAAAAAATATCTAGTACTTTATATAATATTATAAGTAACATTAATACATATATTGAATTTAAATTTCCAATAAAAAGATATGTTTTCAACAAATATAGAGATACACTAATATTATATACATCATAATCCTTTTATTAAATTTCAAAAAAAATTAACTAAACTTAATTAAATTATGAGAGAAATCTAAATGCTAGAGTACTAATTTATTTCAAACAATTTAACTAAATTTATATAAAGTAATTGTTTGCTCCACTCATAGAAAAAAATATAGATATATAAAAAGAGAAAGATAAATAACTCAATTTTAATAAATATCCTTCAAATACACCATAAAATGATTCATAATAAAAAATAAAAAAAATTCAATTAAACTAAATTCATAATGAAAAGGGAAAAAAAATCAGCAATCATTTTAGGAAATTAGGAAGGAAATGAAGGGGGAAAAAACACACACACAAATACACTACACAATACAGGAAGAAAAAAAGGGGAAAAAAAAAAAAAAGAAAAAAAACATGGCAGCAATATAGCAGAAGAAAAAAAGGAAAAAAAAAAAAAGAAAAAGGCAAAAACATGGCAGCAATACAGCAGAAGAAAAAAAGGAAAAAAAAAGAAAAAGGAAAAAACATGGCAGCGCGTGCAGACCACATGCACCGACATTATCGCGATATATCGCGATATTTTGACGGATATCGATATATTGCCGAAATTTCGGCGATAAATAGCGAAAAATTGCGACATTTTGAACGAAATATTTTGTACCCCGTATCTTATTTCGGTTCCTTCATTTTCGCGATATTTCACCGAAATATCGCGATATTTTGGTCCATGATTTGAATTTATGTTACCCTTTTGAATTATTCATATATGAAATAAATTTATTATTGAATAAAATGAGTGTTAATATGTGATTGGTTAATAGTGATTTTTTCTCAATTATAACTTATAATATTACTGTATGGTTTTATTTTTTCCCTCTAGAAAAATAGAATTGATGATAGAGGAGATATTAATAAATGGAATGTGACCCACTCAAATCCTAGTACTAACAACAATGATCAATCTTATCCCATGGAAGCTTGATTTATAAGGATCTGGAAGAATATTACAAGCTGATAGAACATTACTTATAGTATCACCTAACTTAATAACTTAGAATATTTTTTGAAATTTAGGATGATCACATGCATAAAAGAGTACGTTTTTGTGAGATCATTTCTAGAATTTAATTATGTAAGATAAGTAAATCTAAAAACAAAAAAAAAAAATAGAGATTGATTCGTGAAAATGAGTTTAAGGTGTCTACTATTAGTCATATAATTATAACCACAAGCCAATTTCATGAGTTTTTATGTATGCATATGAGTTCTTATGAATGTATAAAGATTGAAACTTATAATAAAAGATCATCTAAATTGACAAATTGTCCACCACTTCATTTTTGTGGGACAGATTTCACCACGCAACTGCTGCAAGAGTCAACAATCATTCCTCTCTCACAATTTCATCAGTCTTTCACTCATTCTTTTTAATGTTAGTATTACTGTTAATGATAATGATAATGTCATTCTATATACATAAAGGCACATTATTAATATTATACTATAACATATCTAAGATAAGTGATGGGATATAAAGAATAAATGTATAAGAAAATTTCTGCTTAAAAAACTTGATGTTCAATTTCAAGGTTCCTAGCAAAAGCGTTCCATGGCAAAACAATAGTACTATAAACTGAATGCACAAGGATGCACCAAGTCTTACAATCTAATATTAACACGTGAATGAACAAAGCAGTTGATGAATCCAAAACAAGTATCCTCCATTCTTCCTCACCAATCATCTCCCTCAGAATTCAAATCATCTTCAAAGAGTTGATTTCCATTGTCTGACCAGTCATCCAGCTCTAACGTCTCGTTCTTGTGCTCGTATGATACTTGAATTCCACTTTCCAGCTCTTCAGATTGGCCTCCAGAAGTTTTACTCTCACCCTCTGATTCCTCATCAGATGTTTTTCTTGTTTCATCCTCATCAGATGATTTGCTTGTCTCTTCATCCTCTGACATCTCATCATCCGGATAATCATTCCGGGGATTGTCCTCCGCTGAGATTTCAGGATGCATGTAATTATTTATTTCTTGATTTGTATGAGAGAGAGAGAGAGAGCACCGTTGGAATCATCACTTTCACATTCTGAATCATCTGGGCCATCATAGAAAACATCAGCAATGTCATCTACTTGAACTCTGATCCAGTAGCATGTTGTCTTAAATTAAATAAAGTCAAATCTGTAGTAGTGATACCACAATGAAGAAGGCAATTAGACACAAGAATGCTTACGAAGGAAATAGACCGGTTGAATCAGCCTCCATCTCTCCAACATCCTCCTTAATGGCATAGAAATCATATACATAACCATCTGAAGATGCTGCATAACAATCAGAATATTAACAACCAAAACCTCATAACAGAAGAACAACAAAAAAGACATCAGATGTTCCAGCCATATTCAGCTGCAAAACGAATAACTATGAAAGAGAGGATGCTAGATGAAGAAGAGCTCCATGACAGCAGGGTGAGATATGTATTGCTTGTAATTTTTAGGGTTAAAAACATTTTCCCATCCGAAGTATACATGATTTTATACTTTTTTGTATAGATTTTAAAATGTTGCATTTTGCCGTATAAACTTCAAATTTTATGTATTTTACAGTATTTGTCAAAATTCTAGTCGTTGATTTAGGACACATGTATGACTATGATTTATTTAATACCGTAAAATGTATTAAATTTAAACTTCATATGGCAAAGTGCAACATTTCAAAGTTTATACTAGAAAGTGTAAAATCATGTAAAGTTCGGATGGGAAACTACTTTTAACCCTAATTTTTATTAGGGTATTTTTTTCCAAAATAAACCCCCACCCCCCCCCACCCCCCACAACACACCAAAACACCCACCCTAGGAGGGAAAAAAGAAAAGCTCCATGGAACAGAACCATCAATGTACAAGCACCTAGTACATTGGAAAAAAGGAAGATGATTGAGCCAGACCTTGTTTTTGGGACATAACATTCTGAATATCAGATTCAATTTCCTCAGCAGCAGTTGGCAAAACTTCTCTCAAGAGAGGCAAATATTCAGCCATCATCCTGATATCATCCAACTCTGTATCCCTGATCGAAGATTAAGGTTTATTAAAATACGTATCATGGCTTAAGTAATGATGCAAAACCATGACTTGTGAAAGAGTACTACTTCTCATTTTGCACCTCATCCACGTGCTCCTCAACATCAACCCTAACAACATCAAAGAATCTCCACATATCATTTATGGCTTCATACTCTGAAGCATCTTTCTTCCCCTTCCTGCTTTTCCATATTTGCACAAAACGAGCATGTCTTGATAGAACCTTAAAGAATGAAAACCATTGATAAATATTAAAAAAAACATTATGTAACCCCTCCATAATGAGTGATAAGAGACTATCCATTCAGAAGAAAAATGGAAGCAAAACATCACAACCAGACGGAAAGTAAAGAACTTTATTGCAAGTAGAATGGAAGTAAAACACACAAATAAAAATTACACCCTGCAGCCAGCATCACACACACAAATTCTTAAGTGGACCAAAATGCAAAAATGGCCTCCATGTTTACAAATTTATAGCAAAAGGCTGAGAGTTAGACCATCAGCATCATAAATGAATTCCATATACGCACATTCACAGAGTTCAGAGACTTTTCACTCGTTTAATTATAAGTACTGGGGCGCATAACTAATAAAAGAATAGCAGTAACTAAACACCAACACTACAAATCTAAACTGTACTGTACCTCCTGCCTCTGTTTAGCCTTGACCAACTGATCATGTTTCTGCAGACATTAAAATTTGGACTGAAGGTTAGTAACTCTTTAACTTACCCACACATAAATATGGAATAGCAAGTTTTCACTTTAAGCAGCCATAAACATATTCAAAAGAGTAAAGTTTTATTGACATCGCAAAAGTACAACGGCATATTCAAGCAGCTCATCATGGGGAAACAGTAATTGCAAGATCAGAGATAGACTCTGGCACCACTAAAAGCAGGCAGTAGGTACACAAGGGAAGAAGCTTGTGAGTACATGGAAGGCGAGAGACAGGTGAGGGAGAAGTGAGAACTTACATTAACAGTCTTCAAACTTTGCCTTCTTTCTTCATTATTCTCGGATTGCAACTCACCAGATGAATTAGGCTGTTCAAACATAATTAATTTATTGAACCATTAATAGGTACACAAGTCAAGAAAGATTATTCTATAATTATGCAACTGTAAGATCACTAGATAGAACGAATGGATTGCGAAAAGGGAAACAACAACCCATGCGATTAGAAACACTAGTTTCTATCACCATGTACTCATAACAAACAGATTAACTGACCATAAAGGATCTGAGCACTTCAAATGTCTCCTTAGAGCTAGTAACTGTCTCCACATGTCGCACCAGGATCTTATTTATGTTCAATTCCTCCACTATAACATGTCAAACAGAGGTACCATTAGCAATCCTATAAAATGTTAGGTTAAATTATACATAGCTAGGTTGAATTATACATAGCAGTCTAATATTTATAGAAGAATCGACATGACAACCTAGAATCAGGTTTATAGATGTGTAACTTAACCACTGAATCCAACTGAACAAACTATTAACTATGTAAGAATGAAAGACCTTGAAAGGTTTAAAAAGCATGGAAACTTTATAGGCTTGTTTCACATTTAGTTGGGAGTTCATTTTTGAAAACAAAAATTCAAAACAATATGAAGAAAACTTTGGTGGCATTAAGAAGTAAAGTTAATAAGATGAGTACTAATGTCCACCATGTCTGTTACTGCCATCATTTCTGAGAGATTAAACCAACTTCTCCGTGTCATTCCTATTTTATCAAATGATCTTAGAACACCAATCTAACATAATGAATTTGGAGGATCAAACTATGTGGGGCCCAAGTATTTTCAGAAATTTAAATGTCAAAAGAAACTAAAAAATTGTTGTAATAGCAAATCGCTTCAATTCTTTGATATAAAAAAATTTACAAACAAGCTAATGGAGACAACAACATCATAGAGACTTTTCCATCTTTTGGACGTAGGTACCCTACCATAAAAAATATCTCATCCACTTCTTTAGTCTTGTCAACCAGTATTAAGGTTGGGCTATGCTTAGGCTATCCAACAGAGAAGAGACTGATTATCCTTCTCCAGGTAACTACTGACCACCAATATACTAGATTCAATTTAGAGTTTTTCACATATACAGGGAGGGGAATCAAGCTGCTGGTGCACTATCGAAGATGAAGGCGGACCTCCAGTGGTGGGATGCACCTCTGAAGGAGATTAGTTATCTTATGTTTCTTGATTTTTCTGGTCATGAATATTATAGATTTCATTAGTTTGGTCGTTTTGGCATGGAACTCTTTTTCCTTAATATGGATTTTACCTAATGGATTTTCCTATATTAAGGTTTTAATGAGGCCTGCATTTGGAGTTTGTCGACCTGTGAATCTCTTGTGTATGTGTCGATGTCCTTTTATTTTTCTTTTATTTTAAATACCACCAACTAACTTTGAAATAGCCCTAAATTCTTCCATTCCATACTTAAAAATGTTATAGATTAACAGTTGATCATTGGCAATGAGAAAGATTACACATGAAGAGCTCACAATTCTCTTTAGTGCACAACTAACAAATATCCAATCTGTAGAACTTGATAAACATGTAAGAGTCAAGTTAAAGAAAGACTAATTCAAGAAAGCACCACGAATTTTTACCAAAAAATCAAAAAACAAGAGAAGCCAAATATGGCAGAAAAAGAAAATGCTCGTCAAAAAACCCGAAATCCAACATACCCCTACTTGAAGAAGCATCAGATATCGCCAGCTTTCCAAACTCGAGCAACGGTCGCTTTAATGGCCTCTCATGGATTACCAGCCCTGATCAAAAGAAATGAGAAGAAAATATACGCCCAAAATCCGAAAACAAGGTTGTAAACTACAAGAAACACTTACAAAAAGCATCGAGGGCAGACTGATTAATTTTTCGCTTAACCCTAATGACAACCGGTTTGTCGGCGTCGGCCGGAGTTGTGGAACTTTCCGCCATTATCGGCGAATTCAATCGAAGGTTTAGGGTTTCCTTGAGTTCAATCTGCAAGAAATTGCAAGCAGCGGGAGAATTATACGGAAATTTTGAAATTTTATTAAATCTCTCAATCAAGTGATAATATGAATGTGCTCAGCTTCCAATACAGCAACAAATCACCCGAATTTTCACTAAAAGGAACATATCTTAGTCATCTAATTTTGGAAATCATACTTAAAAGTCTCTTGTGCATCTGCCTTAAGAATTTCGTAATTTAAGGACTTCAAAGATTACAATACGACGAACATGTGATGCCATAGAATGATGACAGGGCATTCATAGATACTAACTAGGGCAAAGCAGAATCAATCCAATCTCCAATTTTAACTATCAAAGAAGAAAATTGCAGCACCTAATGATAATTCAACATAATTCCAATAACAACAAAATAAAACCCAATTAAATTCCATATATATTCATCAAACATACAAAGTAGTAAAAAAGGAGAGAAACAGACTGCATTATACCTCCTTATCATCAGTGATTTTCAGAACCACCTTGCCATCACAATGCCTGTATTTCATCACATAACGAGTCTGTGATTACCCAATTTAGTGTTGCCAATCAGACGCTATAATTTGAATTTATCACCTCAACATTTAAGAGAGAAATATACTCCATATAAGAATCAATTTGAAACAACCAAAACAACTAATTAACTACAGAGAACTAAAAGCATGAAAACCATAAGTGTTAAAAGGTATTTTCAAACAAGAACAGAGACTGATCCATCAATTTAGGGCTTAATATGCAGAAAAAATTGGGGAACTCAGGAAAGCACAAAGCAAAAGAGTTCAACATACCTCAGAAATGATCTAACAAGCCCTAATTCTCGCAGTCCTATTGGCCACAACAACTTAACGAAATTCTCCAAAAATTCATCAACAGAATCGCCATTGCCACTGCGCAAGCAAGCAAAGACGGAGCAAAGACGCAAGCAAGCAACTGAGGCCGTACGACGCTCTTTGCCACCGCTCGAGCAAGCAAAGACAATTTGCGATCCTTCGACGGGTGAATAATACGGGTGACGACGGCAAAGAGGATGTCGGCAAGGTAGAAGCCGGTGACGAGATGGAGATGAGGAAGTTGATGTTATGAACCAAATATAGAAATAAGGAGATTTAGACAGGGAGTATGCAAGAAAATGGGAAAACAGAGAGAAGAAGAGAGGGTTTATGCAGAGAGAAATATTTCATTCATTCATCCATAAAAATCAATTACATCACTCCATCCAACACTGAATACAACGTCTCTGCTCCTGTCACGCAAATATTCTTCTGAATCCTAACAAACTACTGACAACACACAAGATGATGACACGTATACTACTTGATTGATCTCCCTCCTCAGCTATTAAAGTCGCACTTTCATCTTCTTGCGTTTTTTAATTTGGTCTTCAATCATAACATTGCTTCCCTCTTTTTCAGTTGAGACTTGCCCCCAAGTCTCCAAGTAAGGATATTTCTTAGTGATCATTTTCCAGTCTTCCCAGGTAGCCTCTGCAACAGGTAGGTGAGCCCATTGAATCAAAAGTTGAGGCACAGCTACGTTGTTTCTCTTGATAGCTCTTCTTCCCAAAATAGCCACAGGTTGCAAAATTAACCTATTCTCATCATCCATGGGTGGCAAGGTTGCTGATACAGAATCAACTGGTCCCCTATGCTTCTTAAGCTGTGAGACATGAAACACTGGATGTATTTTACTCCCCTCTGGCAATGCTAAGCGATATGCTACAGCCCCCACCTTCTCTATTACTTCAAAGGGTCCAGCAAATTTAGGACTTAGCTTCCAATGATCACCTTTATACAATGACTTCTGTTTGTAGAGCTTGAGCTTCAAATACACCCATTCTCCCACTTGAAAAACTCTCTCACTTCTGTTTTGGTTAGCAAATTGACTCATCCTATTCTGAGCCTCATTTAGATTCCACTTAAGTTGGTTAATGACTCCCTGTCTCTCCTCCATTAATTGTTCAACACCTTGCACTGATATGGACATATAGGGACCTATGCTCATGTGAGAAGGTGCTAGCCCATATAAAGCTTCGTATGGTGACATTTTAATAGATGAATGATAAGTAGTGTTATACCACCACTCAGCCATAGCAATCCATTTAGCCCACTTATTAGGATTCTGACCACACATGCATCTTAAGTATCCCTCCAAGCTTTGATTGACCCTCTCGGATTGTCCGTCCGTCTGCGGATGGTAAGCTGTACTCAACTTCAACTGAACTCCCAACACCTTAAACAGCTCACTCCAAAATCTGCTAGTAAATATTTTGTCCCTATCAGATACAATAGATTCAGGAAGGCCATGCAATTTGTAAATATTGTCCAAGAACACCTCTGCTAACTGTGAAGCTGTGAAAGGATGGGTTAGTGGAATAAAATGGGCATACTTACTCAATCTATCCACAATTACCCAGATTGAGTCCTTGCCATGAGATTTAGGTAACTTTTCAATGAAATCCATGGTAATGTGCTGCCATATATGATTTGGTATCGGTAAGGGTTGGATTAAACCCGGGACCCTACAATGCTCATGTTTATTCAACTGACATACTCTACATTGGTTAACAATCTCTTTAACCAACTCTTTAAGCCCAGGCCACATAAATATGCTTGCAATCCTCTGATACGTACTAGAGATACCCGAGTGACCCCCAAGTGAACTGGAATGCATATTTTCAACAATTTGCTTTCTTAACTCAGTGGTGGAGCCAACATAGATCCTTCCTTTATACTTCAACACCTCTCCATGGAATTTCAATAAGGACATGTTATAAGGACTGAAAGCCAATAGTGTTTTGTACTCTTGAGCTAACTCATCATCCTCATAGCTACTCTGCAACTCCTTTTTCCATTGTGGCTGCAATACAGTAATAGCATAACAATTTTCTTCCTCCAAGCCCCTTCGTGATAATGCATCAGCCACTAAATTTTCTGGACCTCTCTTGTATTCAATCTTGTAGTCAAATCCCAATAATTTTGTGAGGTATTTTTGTTGGAGAGGGGTTGAGATTTTTTGCTCCAATAAAAACCTCAAGCTTTGTTGATCAGTTCTAATGATAAATTGGTCATGCATGAGATAAGATCTCCATTTATCCACAGCAAGCAAAATAGCTAACAGTTCCTTCTCATAAACTGAAAGCCCTAAGCTTTTTGGTCCCAAAGCCTTACTAATATAAGCTAATGGATGGTGATCCTGCATTAAAACTGCCCCGATTCCACTATAACAAGCATCTGTCTCCAGAATAAAAGTCTTGTTATAATCTGGCAATTGTAGCACTGGACAAGTACTCATGGCTTTCTTTAGAGCTTCAAAAGCCTTGGTAGCATCTTCACACCACTTGAAATGATTCCTTTTTGTGAGGTTGGTGAGAGGTTTTGCAATGATCCCGTAACCCCTCACAAACTTCCTGTAGTATCCAGTGAGTCCAAGGAATCCTCTCAAGGCTTTCACATTTTTTGGAGTAGGCCAAGTTAGCATACACTCCACCTTCCTAGGATCAGCCTCTACCCCTACAGCACTGATAATGTGACCTAAGTATTCTACTTTGTCTTGACCAAAAACACACTTTGACTCCTTAGCATACAAAGAGTGTTCCATCAGTAGCTCAATCACCATTTGTAAGTGTTCCTTGTGAGTCTCCAAATCTGGGCTATAGATGAGTATATCATCGAAAAATACAAGTACAAACTTCCTCAAATAACTTCTGAAAACATCATTCATTAAAGCTTGGAATGTAGCTGGAGCGTTAGTTAACCCAAATGGCATAACTTTAAATTCATAAAGTCCCGAGTCTGTGCAGAAGGCTGTTTTTTCAATATCTCTAGCCCTTACTCTAATTTGATGATAACCAGATCTAAGATCCACCTTTGAGAATATAGTTGCTCCCCTCAATTCATCTAACAGCTCATCAATTAAAGGGATAGGATAGTTGTCCTTAATTGTCAAAGCATTCAACTTCCTGTAATCAATACACAATCTCCAACTCCCATCCTTCTTTTTGACTAATAGAACCGGTGACGAATAGGGACTGTGACTAGGTTGAATTAATCCAGCCTCTAACATTTCACTCACCATCCTTTCAATCTCTCTCTTTTGAAGGTAAGGATACCTGTATGGGTGTTGTTTAATTGGTTCAGTATTTGGCTTCAAAGTAATTTTGTGGTCATGTTTCCTTATGGGAGGTAGTGTGGTAGGCTCTTCAAAGATTTGCTTATATTTGGATAGAAGAGGGTTGAGTTCAGGGTGGTTCACTGCCTTTTCAACATGATTTTCTGAGGAGATTAAGAATAAGCATCCAGTCACCACTTGGCTGCCCTTCTTAAGCATTTTTTTCAAATTTTTCCCAGTCATGAGTCTTACACTCACCTCAGATTGAACCCCTTGTAATATCACTTTGTGGCCATTATATTCAAACATAACCCTCTGATTTTCAAAATCGAAGGTCATTAATCCCAACTTCTTCATTAAATCCACTCCAAGTACCATATCATATCCTCCCAACTTGAGTATCCTTACATTTGCAGAAAAATGTTGCCCTCCCATTTCCCAGGTGAAATTTGAGCATTTACTGTTGCATTCTACCCTTCTCCCATCAGCTATCACAATAGAGAGGGGATTGGTACATTCTACCAAGCAATTCAAGTCTTTGGCAGTAGATGGGTCTAAGAAGCTGTGAGTACTCCCGGAATCAATCAGAATCTTAATAGTGTTGTGTTTCACTCTTCCTATTACCTTAATAGTTTCAGGAGCATGACAACCATCCAAAGCATGAACCGAGATATGTAAATCCTCCCCCACATCATCTATCTCATTGACCAATTCCATAGGTTCATCTTCAGACACTATCATAAAGAGTTTCTTACATTTATGCCCAAACACATAAGGTTCATCACAATTAAAGCATAAACCTCTTTTTCGTCTATTTTCCATCTCTTCATTGGAAAGCTTTCTCATGGGTAAGGTCTTTTCGGATTGGGAAGTTGTACTCTTGCCGTTATCCACAGTACCCGGCTTACCCATCTTATTATATATAGGTGGTTTGCCAATATATTTACTCTTGTTCACTGCCTCCAAGAGGGCCTCTTGTTTCCTAGCTGTTTGAATGGCTTGTTCCACAGTTGCAGGGTTCATCAACTCCACCATGTACCCTATTTCATTCTTAAGACCACTCACAAAGCTTTTGATAAAGTAATCCTCATCCAAATACCTGTTTCTATGCAGCATCAGTGATCTTAGCTCCTCAAATTTCCCAATATAGGTATCAATCTTCCCATCTTGTTTTAACTTATTGAATTCACCCACAACACTTTCACTAGAGGCAGAGGTAAACCTATTAGTGATCATTTCAATGAATCTAGGCCAGCCCATCAACTCTCGCCCCTCAATATTATCCATAAACCAATTTTCAGCCACACCCTCCAAATGCAAACCCGCCAGAACAACCTTCTCGAAATCAGACATGGGGTGAATCATAAAGTATCTAGTGCATTTTCTAATCCACCCGCGAGGGTTATCACCTTCAAAACGAGGAAAATCCACCTTAACTCCCTTCAAATTTTCATTAACTCTTGGATTGGTGGGGTGATTCATCAATCCCGAATCAACCACATTTCTAGTTGTATTATTTGCAATTGGTGAACTAGTGGAACCTTGAACAATTGGTTTCTTACATCTATCTGTGTTTGCTTTAAACATCTGCACCATCATGTCTTCCAAGCGTTTGAGTTGGAGCGCCATGTCATCCTGACCTTTCTGTAATCGTGTCTGACCATCTTTGATGTTTTGTAGCTCCAAATTTACATTAAGCAAATCTGATTCCAACGATTCGATTCGTCTCGTCTGTGTTGCTTTCTGGGCCATTGTAGATTAGCGGAAGCAAGCTGGCTCTGAGGCCAAATTGTTATGAACCAAATATAGAAATAAGGAGATTTAGATAGGGAGTATGCAAGAAAATGGGAAAACAGAGAGAAGAAAAGAGGGTTTATGCAGAGAGAGAAATATTTCATTCATTCATCCATAAAAATCAATTACATCACTCCATCCAACACTGAATACAACGTCTCTGCTCCTGTCACGCAAATATTCTTTTGAATCCTAACAAACTACTAACAACACACAAGATGATGACACGTATACTACTTGATTGATCTCCCTCCTCAGCTATTAAAGTCGCACTTTCATCTTCTTGCGTTTTTTAATTTGGTCTTCAATCATAACAGTTGATGGCGGCGGTTGGGAGAAACTTGGGAGAAAAAACTAAGTTCAAATGTTTTGAAAAGAAGAGCTCGCGCAATCGGCGGATCGATTCAATTGAGGAAAAGTGCTTAATGAATATTAATATTAATGTTTGGAAAAGAATGATGTACAACCCACTTCTATTATTAAGTGTGAGGTCTAGTGTTGGATCCACTCCTCTATATGATTGTGTTTTTGTATATTTTTTTAATTAATCTCTTTTTTTTTTATAAAATAATTGTTTAAAATAATTTATGTTTTTAGTATTAATTTTAAAACCAAACTCATTTTATCTTTATTTATATTTTATAAAATAATTCATAATTTATGAATTATGTTTTAAAATAATTTATAATTTTTGTATTATTATATAATAAATTTTTTGTATTGACCAATTAATATATGTATTTTTTTTATTTTGAAATATATTTTATGGTTCAATTAGTTAATTTAAGTTTTTTTTCTTATTATTATGTTTTTTTTTTGGAAATTAAACAATTTTTAAATTCTAAATTTTTACAACAGTGCAAGACATGTTTTTGTATATTATTTTAATTAATATCTACGCCTAAGTATTCAATAAATGTAACTCAAATTCATTCAAAAAAGAAATATTTCATAAACTCAACTCAAATGACTTCAATATATATGTAATCAAAATTATAAATGACTCAAGAATGTAATACAAATCAAATGTCGATGAAGAAAAGAAATTTATTATATAAATCTGATAACTTCAAGTATATATAATACATAAAGAAATATTTCATAAAATCAACTCAAATGACTTAATCAAAATTATAAATGACTCAAGAATATAATACCAATAAATGTTCAAAAAGGAAATATTTCATAAACTCAACTCAAATGACTAATATATGTAATCAAAATTATAAATGACTCAAAAATGTAATACAAACCAAATATCGATAAAGAAAAGAAACTTATTATATAAATCTGATAACTTCAAGAATAAATAAGAGACCCCACCCAAAAATACCATATATCCTTTATTATGGGACAAAAATACCATCAAATAAAGGAAAGTGACAAAAATACCATCATATATAAGAAATGAACAAAAATACCACTAATTTTGGTCCGAGTTAAAAAAGTCCAATTAATGTTGAATTTTAGTTAAATTGAGGGAAACATTAAAGGGCCCCAACCACCCCCATCCACTCATTATCCCTTAGTAAATGTGGTAAAAAAGGGGCATTTCTACCCTCTTTCTTCCTGAAGTTAAAAAAAAAATTACTGCAAGAAAACTACTCCCATTCACTGCGAAAAACATCAAGCCAAATCTCTGGAAAATCCCCGTTTAATTGAGAAGATGTCAATCCCCAGTGGACAGGTTACTGATTTCTCACTCTTGGATTTATTTTGAAATCGAAAGCATGGAGGTTAAACGTGGATTTGAAATGGGGAATTAGGTTGTAATTTTGTTGAAATTAGGGATTTGTGTTGAATATTTGTTGAATTAGGGATTTGTGTTTGAATATTTGTTTGAATATTTGTTGAATTAGGTTAAACGGGGATTCGAAATTGAGAATTATGCAGTTGTTTTGTTCTGCAAAATGGGGAATAAACGAGGATTTAGTTAAATTGCATGGCATAGGGTACTGTAATAGTTAAATTGATTTAGTTAATATGATGGTTTGAAAATGTTTAGTACTGTAATATTTTATTATTTAAATTGTAGTGGAAAAAAGTAATTTGCCTCTTTTTAATATTTCTGGAGTAGTTAATTAACAATTTTATTTAGCAATTTTATATATCTTCATTTATCTCTGCATGTTTACTTATTAATATTTTGATTTATTTATCTTAATCAAATTAGAAAAATGACGGAAATATTTATTTATTTCTAATTAATTTTTTATTTAGCAATTTTATGTATCTTCATTTATCTATGCGTGTTTACTTATTAATATTTTGATTTATTTATCTTAATCAAATTAGAAAAATGATGGAAATATTTATTTATTTCTAATTAGTTACATTTATATCAAATTTATTTATTACGGGAAGAAAGAACTGACATCTTCATTTTTATTTATCTTTATTCATTTATTTATGGAAAAATAACTGAGAAATTTTTTCTTTTTGTTACAGTATTGAAAAGATGACTTTTGCAGTAATAGTATGGTACGGAGGCTACTGGGAAGGTTTAGAATACAGTGGTGGTTTTCAAGAGGTAATAGAAATTCCTATAATGACATATTATGATTTATTGTACGCAATTCATGGACTTGTGTGTGCCGATATGAACTGTTGGAGATATGTGATCCACTCATTAATAGAGGATAAGGGAAGACTGCAGAGGAAAAAAATAAAAAATAGGTCGGATTTGGATAGAATATTGGCAATGATTAACGAGGTCTCTGTTGTATTTGTGCCCCTTAAAAGACTTGATCTTGGCCCTCCCCAGAATTTCTTGTCACCGATATTTGAAAATTCTAGAATTGGAGGTGGATCATCTTATCCCGGACCTCCCGAATCCCAAACTACGCCTGAGCAGGTAAACACTTACTGTGGGACGTCTTCAAGTAGGGGTTGGGAGCCTTGGCCCTCACAGACGGGACGTGTTAATTTTGGGGAATTCAAGAAACTCAACTTGAATTTAGGTGCACCAGAATTCGGACAAAACGAGGGCCATTATTAAGGTTCCGACGATATTGACGTGGAACACGAACTACCTCCGGAACAAGAAAGGCCTGCGGAAGAAGAAGATGCACATGATCGAATTGGTAACACTTAAAAATCAATATTTCATATATATAAGGGTTATGATAATTTTTTGACTAGTTTGTTTTTTTTTTTTTTTATGCAGATGATGAAAATGATGAAGATGTAGTGGATGAAGAAGTAGAAGAAGTTGACGAAACGAGAACAAGAATATTTGTAGAAGATTTTGAAATCAAAACCGATGATGAGGATCCCCTGGATGAAGAGCAATGCGAAGAGCATGCCCAATTTGTGAATTACATATTGGGCCAAGAATGGTTTATCCCCGAGATTCCAAAATTGCAACAATCGTCATTACTACAACCTGAATCTAGCCAGATAACTTTTACAGCTCTTGAAAAAGGCGCAACCTTTTCGAGTAAGGTTGAATTGAAGAATGCAGTTGGTCTCTATCATTTGGAGAATCAACTTGACTACCGTGTCGATCATTCGGACAAGCACCGTTGGTGTTTGAAGTGCAGACACTCAGAGTGTACTTTCAATCTGACTACTAGCGAAAAACATGGGATATGGAAGATTTCGAGAAGTGTTCTGCATCATAGTTGTGCTGATCTTTTAAACAGTCTTGTACCACGTCGTTTGCCGTCTGCATTGATCGGGGAGTACTACGCTGATCAACTACGAAAGGAGAACTCAAATCTCTCGCCCAAGGACATAATCCAAGACATGAACCAACGTCACGGTTTGAGTCTCAATTACAAGATTGTTTTGAGGGCAAAACGACATGCAATGAAGCTTGCATATGGAGATACGAAACAATCATTTTGCATGCTTCCCGTTTACTTGCAGGTGTTGAAAGACATAAATCCGGGATCAGTTACTGAACTGGAGACCCATCCGAATGGAAAATTCAAACACGTGTTTATTACCTTGGGTGCCTCCATCAACGGATTTCGCAGATATTCTAGGCCTGTAATTGTCATCGATGGTTGTCATTTGAAAGGTCAGTACAAAGGAATTGCGTTTGTGGCCGTGACTAAAGATGGAAACAATCAGATTTTTCCGCTCGCGGTTGGCATAGGCAATGTGGAGAATGATGAATCATGGACATGGCTTTTGAAACAAGTTCGTAAAGCTTTCGGTTGCCCTGACGGACTGCTTATCATCTCCGATCAGCACGCTAGCATAAGTAACAGCATCTCAAATGTGTATCCAGATGTAGCTCATGGTTTGTGTTGTTTTCATCGTCAACAAAATTTGGCCAAGCATGGATCACATTTGGTGGCAATTTTCCAGAAAGCAGCATATTGTTACGATTATGCTGAATTCCAGAGGTTTGTTTTTCCGAAAAACATTAGATCATGGACTTGTTTCAAACAAAGGGTCGCTAAATTATTTGTTTTAATATCGTATGTACCACAAAAGTCTCATTGCAACCAAGAGCCAGGGTGCACTCGACACCTTGGAAAAAGCCATTCTGTGTCGGTGGTCACGCATCCATTGTCCCGTCCGAAGATTTAGCTTTATGACCTCAAATGCAGCAGAAGTGTGGAATGCACGTCTACGCTGGGCGAGAAAGCTTCCAGTATGCTCGTTTCTTAAGTGTGTTAGAAGAATCACAGAAAAATGGTTTTATGAGAGAAGTTCCGCAGTTGAAGAGAGAAATATCGTACTGACGAAGTTAGCCCATGATCGTGTCTTGGAAGAAGTAAAGCGTGGTCGGGTGATGCTTGTCGATAAGCTTGGTGGACACAAATACAAGGTTACAGATCGAACGAAGATTTTTCTCGTTGAACTAGAAAAATGGGAGTGCTCGTGTTTTGTGTTCCAGATGGACCTGCTACCATGCTCGCATGCGTGCGCGGCAATAAGGTGTGTGTAACCCTATAAACGAACTATTATACATACAACTACATGGGTTTAGGGTATGTTTGGCAAATAATAACTTCATTTACATGGACTTCTCACACAGTTTTGCTGGAGAATCGTTAAGTGCTTATGCAGCCCCCTATTATACAACGATGTGGTTACGAGGGATGTGGGCTGGAGAGGTCATCCCTATACCCGACCCTCAAAATTGGGTGGTGTCTGATGTCGTTCGTAAACAACTATGTCGTCCTCCTGACAAGCCAAAACAAGCAGGCCGCCCTAAGGGAAAAAGGATTCCTTCAAAAGGTGAGGTGTCTGGCAGGTCATGAGCTGTTCGTGGTAGCAGTAAAAACATGGCAAATGATGAAAACGTAAATACCAGGAAGAAGAAGAAATATTCCATGTGTGGATCGGAGCTCCATAACAAAAGAAGGTGCCCTTTAAATTTGGGCACAACACTTGTAGACGAAGAATAAACTGAAATATTTTGTCTATCCAAACTTGTTACTGCATGAAAATGAGATGTTGGAATATATTATATGTGGAATACAGAGTTTGTGATCTTCATTATAAATGTATGATACCTATATGTTACAAATATTCTAAACAATTATTTAAATAAGCATTCGTTGTATTCATGCACTAAACATTTGTTCAACTAAACGATTTAACAATTATTTAATAAGCAATTTAACAATTATTTAATAAGCAACTAAACATTTATTTAAAAAGCAATTTTGTTTAACATTTGTTCAACTAAACAATTTCGTTGAGCATTTGTTAAACAATTTCTACAATTTCGTTTAAACTAATTTTAGTTTAACAAATTTTCGGTTAAACAATTTCGTTTAACATTTGTTAAACTAAAAAAATTCGTTTAAACTAATTTTAGTTTAACAAATTCTCGTTTAAACAATTTCGTTTAACATTTGTTAAACTAAAAATTGTTTAATAAGGCATTTGTTAAACGAAAGTTTAATAATTCGTTTAACAATGCTAATGTAATAAATTTTAAATATTCGTTTAACAATGCTTATTTAATAATTCGTTTAACAATGCAATTTAATAATTCGTGAAACAATGCTTATTAAATGAAAATTTAATAATTCCATTTTATTCATGCACTTAGTGATGCCCAAACGGTTCGGAAAACCGGAATTGGGCCGGTTCGAACCGGAGGTCAACGGTTCGGGGAACTGTTGACCCGATTTCGAGTCCAAACTGGAATCGGGAACTGCCGAGAACCGGTTCGGTTTTGGTTCTCAATTTGACAAACCGGCAAACCAGCGGTTTAACTGGCGGTTTAACCGGTGGTTCCAACCACCGGTTTTTGTATTTTTTTTTGTATAAAATTGGGTCAGTACCGTGGTACTGGATATGGGTACTGCGGTACTGAGATTTTTTTTTGTATAAAATTGGGTCAGTACCGTGGTACTGGATATGGGTACCGCGGTACTGAGACGCAAAATTCAGTGCTTTGGTTCTCTGCATCTCAGTACCGTGGTATCCATATCCAGTACCGCGGTACTGACCCAATTTTCTTCAGTTTTCTTCGAACCGCCGGTTCGAACCGGCCGAACCGTCCAGTTCCGATTAAACCGACAGTTTGGAACCTAAACCGGAATCGCTGATCACACGATTCGATTTCGGTTCCACCAATCCGGAACCGCCGAACCGTTTGGGCATCCCTACATGCACTTATTAAATTTTCATTTAACAAATGCACTTATTCAATTTTGAAGAAAATCTTCGTATAAACTATAATACCTATACAACTAATATAAGTATAATTCAAAATTATTAAATTAATTATTATTAATAAAAATATTTAAAATCATAAATCCTTAAAAGAATTTTTTTTTAAAACAAATTGAAAAAAAATCTTCATATAAACGATAATAAGTATACAACTAATATTAGTATAATTCAAAATTATTAAATGAATTATAATAAAAAAAATTAAAATCATAAATCCTTAAAAAAATATTTAAATTTTGGCCATTCAGAAAACAAATTGAAGAAAATCTTCATATAAACTATAATAACTATACAACTAATATAAGTATAGTTCAAAATTATTAAATTAATTATTATTAATAAAAACATTTAAAATCATAAATCCTTAAAAAAAATTCAAATTTTGGTCATTCAGAAAACAAATTTCAGAAAATCTTCATATAAACTATAATAAGTATACAACTAATATAAGTATAATTCAAAATTGTTAAATTAATTATTATTAATAAAAACATTTAAAATCATAAATCCTTAAACAAAAAAATTAAATTTTCCAGATACATAAAAATGGGTAAAAGTATTTTTACATGCGAGGACTTGCATGGCCCCACCCAATTGTTGACTTCAACATAAAATAGTGGCATTTTTGTCTCATTTCTTATTTAAGGTGGTATTTTTATCTCTTCCCTTTATTTAATGGTATTTTTGTCCAATAATAAAGAGGTGATGGTATTTTCATCCATTTCCTCAATAAATAATACATAAAGAAATATTTCATAAACTCAATTCAAATGACTTAATCAAAATTATAAATGACTAAAGAATATAATACAAACCAAATGTTGATAAACAAAAGAAACTAATTATATCAAAAATTATAAATGACTCAAGAATATAATACAAACCAAATGTCGATAAACAAACAAAAGAAATTAATTATATCAAAAATTATAAATGACTCAAGAATATAATACAAACCAAATGTCGATAAACAAAAGAAACTAATTATATCAATTTGATAACTTCAAAAATCTAATATAAATCATTTAAGAAACTAATTATATCAGTCTGATAACTTAACTCAAATGACTTAGAAAGACAAAGCTCAATCAATATAATGTATGTTTATAAATATTTCATAAACTCAATTCAAATCACTTGAATATTCCGCAGTTGATTTATGACAATTAAAAAATAAATTGAGCTTAACTATTCTATAAACTCAACTCAAATAACTCCAATATATCTGAATAGACTAATTATATCAATATGATAATTTAATTCAATTCAACTCAGATATATCTTCGATAAACTAAATAAACTAATTATATCAATATAATGATTTAATACAACTCAACTCAGATAATTCCTATATTTTATGTCTTGAATCTGCAATATATCTCTAGATAAACTGAATAAACTAATTATATTAATTATATCAATATGATGCTTTAATACAACTCAACTCAGATAATTCTTATATATCTTCGATAAACTGAATAGACTATTTGTATCAATTTGATGACATAAGTAGTTTCCACAATTACGCTTCAAAAAAAAATCAATGTGATCGAGATCACATTACATTAGATTAAAAATAAATTCTTTATTTTTAAAATAAATTCATTATTTTTAAAATAAATTCTTTTTGTATTATCCTTAAAAATGATAAATTACGAAATTGTCCTTAATTCTTAATAGAATTACCATTTTGTCTGACTGACTTCTGTTATTATATATATATATAGATATAGATTAAAAATAGTAAATAAACTTTGATTACATCCAAATTTGTAAAAAATACTCCCTCCGTCCCAGGATAATTTGCACACTTTCCTTTTTGGGTGTCCCGAGATAATTTGCACACCCCCGAAAAGGAAAGTAATTTTTACCAAATTATCCCTATAACTTAACATATTTACCTAATTACCATTGACTTAATAATTAATCCTAACTCTAATCCTAATCACCTAACCTGCTAAACTGACCAGCCCATTTTAACCCATTTAATCTACTAACTCAAAATACCCCACCCAACCCAAAATACCCTGGCTAGCCCATTTTTATCACTCAAACCCTAACCTATGTTTTCTAAAACACTCTCATCTCTTCATTCTCTTAGTCTCTCTTCTTCATCTCTTTCTTCGTCCCTGTTCGTTCTCATCTCTTCTTTATCCCTATTCTTCATCTCTGTTCTCTCCAGCCCCTCTCTCAGCCCTCTTGTTCATCCTTGTTCTTCATTCTTCTCCAGCCCATTTTACACTTTCGTTATCTCTCGTCTCTTCATTCTCTCCATCAATGTTCATGGAAGATTTGAATGATTTTTTTAAGGTTTCCCCTGAAACCGAAGAAATAGGTTACGATTCGAATGATTCTTTTATTGTTGAGACTCAGTCGCCGGAGATAAGAGTAGATTCGATCGATGATGGACTATACGTCGGAGATGGGGCCATCGGTTGCAGATCTAAGATTGAGCCTTCTGCTCCAGGTGGAGAGATCCAACACAGTCCCTATTTACGAGCATAGATCCTTCGGTTCCTCTCGATTTGGATTCCACTAGTTAAAAAGGTTCATGTATTCTATTCCCTTCCTTTTTGTGTTTATTTTGATGGTTGGTGCTCCTATGTGGGCTTATTAACTATTGATTTACTGGTTGATGCCCCTGTGTGGGCTTATTAACTGTTGAGTTGTTGGTTGATTCCCCTATGTGGGATTTTGCATTTCGATTGCTCATGTGTTTATTATCTGTTGATTGTTGGTTGATTCCCCTTTGTGGGATTTTGCGTTTTAGTTGCTGCTTGGGATAATCTGCACACTTTCTAGAAATGTTTGTTTTCTGGTTTTCTTGATGTTTGATGTTACTGTTCCTAGGGTTTTTTTTTGGTTGGTGATTAAACTCCTGTGTGAGTTTAAAATGATCTAATTGTGACTTGTCTAAACTGTTTGAGCCGGTAGCTTGAAGTAGCAACCCAATTTTGCTACTTCAATGTTGTCCTGAGACATAGTGATCAGCCCAGTGATGAAATTGATCTGAGTGCCAAGTTTTGTTAACAACAAATTGTTAATGAAACTTGTACTAATATAAAACCAGAAATACACAATTGTTCAATGTTTATGGCCTAAGCAAAACACATCTACATGATGTTTATGCCATAAACAAGGGATGATGTACAAAAAGCATTCCCATAGTACCCTAATTATAACCTAAGACAACCATTATTTCTGTAATCTCATAGCTTACATTTGCCTGTTGTAATGCTACAAGGTGTTCTATTGCTTGTCTTACAACTCCTCTTCAACTTCTAGAGTGATTAGGAGTATGCCCTCTCTTGTAAGGTGATCTTTTCCCAAATGGGGCAGCTTGTAGTTGTTGTGTCCAAGTTATTTCATAATTTCTGTAAGGTATGCTTGCAAGCTCAGAAACACACTATTAATCTTGCTTGGTTCCAACTGCGCATATGTCGTTGTAACATTCGCGACCAAATCCTCCACATTATAGGAGGCAGTTTCAATTTGAAGAGATTGAATAGCCCTGAAAAAACCCAAGTCCAGAATGTTTGTATCCGGAGAATTAGGCGGTTGAAACATTAATTCAATGTTAAAGCCATTAACAGTAGCAGTCTCTCTGAAATCTGAGTCTATGTCACTGATGTGTGGTCTTGTATTGTCTTGTTGTATTATTATGTGTCTGTTGCCTGTTTCTGGCCATTTTTGCCGTATTACTGGTATGATCTAAAAAAAACAGCATGGAATGACCATAATCCATTTTTCAAATAGGGCAGATTTTAAAAATGGAAAAAAAAGAAACACCAACCTACAATGTCACCATTGCAGCCCTTATAGTGAGATAGGAGGCATTTAGGTGACTTGTGAGTTGGTATTGGCTAAATGATGAATTTATTCTGATAGCAAAAAAAAATTAAGAAAATAAGTGCATAAATAGGGTAAACCTGATGTAATATGCAGTCCTTTATGACCTCTTTGTTGATCGTGTCAATTGGTTTAGTAATCAAAGTCCCTCTGACCCAATTAACGTCGTTACAAAGGGCTGGTTCTTATTTTGTAAATGGAAAAATACCGATATTTTCATTGAACAATAGAGCTCCCTCTGCAAAATATTGAGGTCGAGCAACGACACACATGAACATAACTTATATTATGAACCGTTTGCTCTTACAAGACCTATATACATCATCATCTTCTTCTAACCTGTACGCCCTCTCCATAGCCCATTGCATATAAAACCACTTTTCGTCTATGTGAACAACATTATGCATAGTTTGATACCTGATTTTTTTGGCTGATTTGTCAAACTGTAAATGGCTCAGACTGAATTTTAACCTTTGCACCATGTTTGCATCAGTTAAAGTTGGTTTGACAACATTTGTGTGGGGTTTTATCATCCCAAATTTTACCCACCTCCCAACTGAACTTTTGCTGGTATTCAACTCCTTTGCTAACCTTCTTATGCTGCCCCATCGACAAAATGGTATTGCTTTAAATGTTGATTAATCTAAAGGCACTGGACCAGGTCTGATTGTTCTTGTTTGCTGTAAAAAAAGCCACTGGTAACCCCTGCCCAATATGTTTTTTTTGCAGTTGCCCAAATATAATGGATCATTCGGTGACTAACTCCAAATGATGTAGTCGTCGATCGGATCTTGGCATGGTGGACTACCCCGTCCGTGCTGTTGGCTAACAAATACTGCATGATCCGGTTACGGTCTAATGGAGATAAATTTGGTTCCCTCCTAGTGTTTGTCATATTTATAATTTTTGCTTGTTGGTTGTTGAACAATAAATGTAGGTATAAATGCTAATTGATCAACATTTATAGAAGGGTGTAGGTTTGAATTTTGATGTTTTAGGAGAGAGATTTGAATTAATTTAGTGTTTTTAAAAAATTTCAGCTATGTAAACCTGAATGTTATGCTAATGAAAAATGGAGGGAATTTTCCCAATTTGATTGAATTTGGTTGAGTATTGCATTCCCATAATGTTTGCTGGAATGTTTGCAGATTTGTGCAAATTTTCGATTTTGTTGCAGCAAATTTACTGTACAACAGAAATCTCTTGTTTTTCTTTTTTTTAATTAAAAACGCAGGATTTTTAATATCCTAATCAGAACTTAATTATTCTTAATTTTTGTTGACTTTTCAACTCAAAAAGCAAAAAACAACATTTTCTTATTCCACGTGCTGGGATGGGTGTGTAAATTATCCCGGGACGGAGGGAATACTTATGTTTGTAGTATTAACCACTTAGGTTAAAAATGTGTTGGTCCCAAGTAGCACAAAGGTTCAGGGAGTGAATGAACCTCAATCGATTTTTCAAACTTTTCAAACTTACTGTACTGTAACCTATAACAGCTTACATTGCAGAATGCAGTACAACTTACTAAGCTAGAATGCAACACAACTTACCGTATCCAAAGTTCTTTTACACAGTGGAAGTAAAACTTTGATAGAATTTATTTTGTAAACCTTTTTACAAATATGAGTTTTAGCAAAGCTTTAAATGTAGTATGATCAGATATATGAATTGTAGCGTCCAGGATAAAAACGAAGCATAATTGGTTAATTAAATAATTAAACCCTTAATTGAATTATTTTATTATGTGCATTAACCCTTGACTGTTTAATTTAATTATAGGTGTTTCAGATAATTGATAAATGCACGTTTTAGATGGAAGTATAATTTAGTCATGGAACATAGATTATAATTTTACCATAAGATGCGTAATGGAAAAATGAGAAGATAGAAATGAATTAGAGGTCAATCGGAGACTCATAGCTCAAATGACGACAAAAAGGACGAAATACGAAGATTCGGAAAAACGAAAGATATTTTTGATGAATAGTAACCCAAGATTTTTTGGATGAATAGTGATTTTCGGAAGTCTATATAGAGGGGTGTTTTTTAGCCGAAAAATCACCATTTTTCTGAACGAGGCTAAATCGACGAAAACACGTAAGTCTTTCTCTTATCCCTCTTCTATTTTCTGACTTTCGGTGCGCCGCCGCCGGTGCCAGAAAATCAATCTTTTCGGTTTCGGCCGATTTTCGTACAGAACGTAGGTCTCGTCGAGATGAGTCTAGAATAGGTCTCGGATTTCAATTCCGATGTCTCATTTGCTGGAAAACGGCAAAACATTGTCGGAAAACACTTTTTCTCTCTCTTCCTCTTCACCTCGTTTCATCTCCATTTTGGGTAAAATCCTACCCTAAGTTGAAGCTCTCGTCGAGCCCGTCATGAATCCGGGCTCAGATTTCCGATCGGACTTCTCCTCATCTGGCAATCGCCGGTCAAAGATCCAGCCAAAATCTTTCTCTCTCCTCCCTCCCTCTTCTCTCTCTCCATCTGTCCTCTCTCTTCCCCCTCACCGAAAACTGAAGCATGGGGAGGTGGCTAGGTGTGTGTGTGATGGGTTGGTGGTGGTTGCCGGCGACGGGAGGTCGCCGACCGGAGCTGGAAGTGGGCTGGAAAGGTGGTGGTTTGCATGGTGTTTGTGTGTGTGTATAGTGTGCGTGTGTATATAGTGTGATGTGCGTGTGTGGGTGTGGTTGGGGGCTAGTTCGAGTGGTGTTGGTGGTCGTTGGCCAGAGGTCCTGGAGGTGTCGCCGGTGACTGGAAGTCACCGGCCGGAGCTAGGAAGAGAGGGTGGATGTGTTTGCATGTGGGGTGTATGTGTGTTTGTTGCTGTTTTTGGGGGGGTTACTGTTCATGCCGAGGGTGGGGTGGCCGGAGCTAGGTCGCCGGCAGACCAGGTGGGGGCGGCGTCGGACGACGCCGCCGCAGCAGATGGCGGCTGGAAGCTGCTGGGCGCCACACCGGGAGGCGTTGGGCGCGCATGCCCCCACTTGGTAGCGCGCATGTCGGGTAGCGCGCGCGCTGGGCTCACGATAGGAGCTGGTGCGTGCATTTCCGCTGAGAAGCGTGGGCCAAGGCTGCCAAGAAATGCAGGGCATCGGGTGCGCTGGCGCGCACGATGCCGGGTGACGGGCAGCGCACGCGCGCGACGCCGTCTGACAGGTGCGCGCGCGACGCCATGTTTACTATACGAAACACGTCTTTTTCATCGTACATTATCATCGAGTCGTCAACGATGAGATGTCGTCGACCGGGAGTCGGTGGTCTTGGTCAAAGTCAACCCTTTGACCAAAATTACCAAAATACCCCTCATCTTAAAACGCTTCGTTTGAGCTCGTTTCAACTCCGATTGAGCTCATTCTTTTTCCATTGCGACCCAAATCTTACCCTCTTTCATATTAGCCTATTGGACTGAACTTTCACCCTCATTTCTTCAACCTCAATCTTTAGATCTTTCATTCCGTTTCGACTTTATCGATCGTATCTTCTCCGATATCGTTTATACGTTTATTTATACACATTAAAGATCTAAGAAATATTGTAACTTGTGTAGGCTATCAGTTGAATCGTGCTTTATGAAACTTGAAACTTGTTACTCGACTTACGTGGTAACTACCGAACAAGATGGGGGTAATTTCTAAATCTTTATATGTTTATAGTTTTCCCTATTTATGACGCATGATTGGTGACATACTAAATGCTATGATTATATGCTATGATTTATGTGTCATATTTATACTGTGAAAGGACAGGGGTGCACATTCATTTTCTGTAGGACTTATGGTCCGAGAAAAACATCTGTCTCTTACCCCATCTACTACCTGGAAGTTTTGGTGGTCCTGTAAATGCACCAACGGTATAGGAGACCATTTTGTAGGGTCGGGAAATACCAGTACCTGAGATTTGTAGGGGTAAGTCGGATATTACCCACACCTGAGATGTAGGGGTAAGTTGGGAAATACCCGCACTTGAGTTTGGGTTACGATATACATGCTATGCATTTTACGTGTTGTGTCTAAATGCTAAATGTTACGTATTTCTATTCTATTATCTGACAAATGCTATAAGATGCGGAGTTTATCCCCACGAGTGTATTCCACGCACTCATCCCTATTCTGTAATTCACGTTACAGGAGATGACGAGCATGTTGAACCTTAGAGAGGGAGTGATGGTGCTCTATCTGGACTTTCTATCTATAAGTCTTTTATCACACAACAATTAAACATTTTTTTTATAACTCACGTTTTGTAAGTATAACCTTGTATTTACTTTGGATGATGGATCCTGTAAGATTACTTCCGCTGCTTATATTTTGAAATCGGTTGTATCTGAAGGCTTACATGTAATATTTCTGATCGTTTCTTACCTCATTCTTCTTATGATCGTCTCTTACCTCCTTCTACTTTATATCATGCACGTCTTTTCCCCCTTCTTTCTTCACGCCCAAAAAGAAAACTCTGATAATTTTTAAGGACGAAAAAATGGGATGTGACATGAATGCAACAAGATATACCAACAAAAATGCTAAAACAGAAAGCTAAACACGCAAAGACTTGTGTTGGTTCGAAGGTGGTGCTTCGAAGCAGCCTTGAGAAATCTTGAGCTCGAATGTTTCTAAGGCTTAACTGTTTCTTTTAGAGGTTGGATGACTAAATGTATAAGAACTTGAACTTCTTGAAATGATACTTGCTTGCTTGAGAATTTCAAAGATTGCTTCAGTCAAGTGTGTAGATGTGTGTTCTTCAGTCAATTCTTCCTCTATTTATATGAGTAGAGAATATGTCCATTAAAGAGAGACATATCTCTTTGAATTTGAATCATTCCTTCTCGCATTAAATGTGTCTGAAGGCTTGCATTAACTCTTTCTTGTCTTGTACTCCAAGATATTAAATATAGTTGTATTAGGTTGCAGACTTGTTGTAGTCCGTCAGGCAACGTGTTAACTGGTTACTGGTTCTCAATACTGTTTTCTTCAGTTTGTCTCTACTGGCTAGCTGAGACTTGATTGATCCTCGGACTTCAGTTGATCTTCCTCGTACTGCATTGATGTGTATGATTCGTCAATTCATTTTTATTGTCTTTTTAACTTAGAATGCAGTGCTTCATTTCTGCAACTTTGACTCGGTGCAGTAATGCAGCTTTCTATTACTTTGTTGTATTCGTTCTGCTTACAGTAACTTGATTATATTATTGAATTCATCTGCGCCCTTCTTTGTTGCTTGCAATATCTTCTTCTTACATTCAACTACTGAATTGTGAAATCCTATATTCTTCAACTTATCTTCTTGACTCATAACTAATCTAAGTTTCACTTAAACTGTAGCGCCCCAGATCAAAACGAGCATAATTGATTAATTACATATTTATCGTATGACTTAATAAGTATGTACGTTTACTTTGACTGTTTAGTTTCAGATACGTGTTTAATGCACGCTTTCAGATGGATAATTTTATTGGACATGGTATATAGAATATTTCTATACCAATAGAGGCATCTTGAAAAGACGAGAAGATAGAAACAAACCAGAAGTCAATCGGAGTTACATAGCTCAAGTAGTGAAGGAAACAGTGAAAACGAAGAATACGACGTACACGAGACGCATACGAGGGATAGCATACGAGATATTTATGGTGAATAGTAAGTCTTTTGGAGGAGTATATATAGGTTGATTTTAAGTCGATAAGTCACACGAGTTCATAATCGAACGACACGTAAGTTTTCTCTCCCTCTTCTCTTTCTTTTTCCGACGGCCGCCACCGCCGCCGGTGGCCGGAAAAGTCAACTTTCTCGGAATCAAACAGTTTTCGCATAGATTGTAGCTCTCGTCGAGGTGAGTCTAGTGACGGTCTTGTTTTTCCATTCCGACGGTTAGATCGCCGGCAAATTGCCGGTCAACCGCCCCAAAAACCTAGTTTGGAGTCCATCACCTTTTCTCTCTCCTCGTTTCTTGTTTTCTCTCTCTCGTCTTCCTTTCTGGAGTGGTAGATAACCATCCCGGAGTGTGTGACCTTTGGTTAGAGGTGGTGGAGCCACCGGATGGTGTGGCCGGAGTTGTGTGTTGTGTGTGTTGATCTTGTTGAGTTGTGTGTTTGTGTGTTGTTGGGTGTTGCCGACGACGGGAGGTCGCCGGCCATGGTGGTAGAAGGGTTGCCGGTGACTTCCGTCGCCGGCCGAAGCTAAAGAGCTTGGAAAGGAGATGGCGGCGCTGCTATGTAGGCTGGTCCGCGCAGGACTATGCGTGAGGGCACAACCGTGCGCGGGATGTGAGCGACCGTGCGCGGCCACTGGAGGGTGGCGCATGGTCGAGCGTTGGAGGGCACGGTCGTGCATGGATTGCACGACCGTGCAAGAGGGTTGTGCAAGGGTGTGCTGCCGGGTGCGTCGTGTGTGCACCGGCGAGCGTTTTCACGGGTAGTTTCGAGTCGTTTGTTTCTATCATTTTGTCGGAAGTTGGGGATCTCGGTCGAGTCAACTCTTTTACCAAGTTTACCTTTCATGCTCTTCTCGATATCCTTAATCTTCGAGTCTTGTTTATCCATCCCGTCTTCTCGATCGATCGTTTCTTTACTTATATCCATCTTTTAATCTTTTGAGGATCTAAGATATCACGGTATTTTTGTAGGCTATCTGTTGGATCATACACTTTAGGCTTGACACTTATAACTTGTCAGATCACGTGATAACCTCTTATCGAGGTGGGGGTAACTTCTAAACTCAACATGTTTATTGTTTTCCATAATTGATATCCGAACTGTTGAGCTCTACGTACTGTGAATACATGTTGTGATTATTATGTATATGCATACTTTATGATTACTGTTTCATGCAAAGTTTATGATACGAGGAACGAGAACGGATGTCATAAGTCATGATAGGGATGGACTGATGGCCCGTAAATAGCACCATTCGTCATATTAGGGATGGACTGGTGGCCCGTAAAAAGCACCATATGTTAAGAATGCAAAGAGTATAGTTGAGTGCTCTTAGAGCTGTGTGTTCTGCATTGTGTGCTATGCATTTTATATGTTGTGACTACTTGCTGTTTTCTTATATCTGTTTAATGTGTGATCGGCTTAACAATATTAAAGTTTGGAAAGTATTCCCACGAGTGTATTCAACGCACTCACCCCTATTCTGTACTCACATTACAGGAGAAGAAGAGAACCTTGACGTGTAGAGAGAGGGGTGCCCTATCAGCTGTGTCGATGATTCCGGTTTTGTCTTTAAACCTATGTTGATTCGTTTGTAAAATGATGTTCTATGTTTTGTAAAATGTTAACTGTATTTCTCATCTTTGTAAAAGATCCTGATGTTTTTTCGCTGCGTAAGGTTTCAAACTTCCTTTTATCGGTTGAAACCGATGTTTTAAGAGTATCTTTTCTTATCCCCTCCTTTTTCTTTCTATTTTATATCATGCTCGTCTTCTTCTCCTTTCTCTCTTCACGCCCAAAATGAAAACTCTGATATTTTTAAGTGAAAGGTTCTGGGGTGTGACATAAACATTATGAAAAATGGGGTACTCTACTTTCCTATTACAATGTTGTTTTGTCTCATCAAAATCTAAACAATAAATTCCTAACAAAATGTCTTAGTAACTAATCACTAAGTTAAAAGAAAAAAATAGAAGCAAAGAATTAAGGGTCTATTTTGATAGGTGGATTTAAGGATATATTTGAAATCCATAATTGTAAATTCATTGATGGTGTTTGAATACATATAAATCTATTTTGGACTAATTTTTGAGTAATATGTATGGAATTTGAATCCACTCAAACTTAATGGATTTGAAATCCATTCATTTCAGATCCTATAATTCACATCCACCCATCCAAATGGATACTAAAAGTTTTTTCACTTTCAGTCATCCATAGTCACAATCATAAATAATCAGTTAGGATAAACTTAGTAGGTTAAATCTTTGCTACATTTGATGAAATTACATCATGTATAAATATATCATTGATTTACATACATATACATATATACATACATACATTGACAAGATCCATACATGGGCCAAAGGGAACACTGGACCACTTGAGATTTTAAAAAAATTAAGGGTAATATAGGCATTTTCATAAAAATTATGTATATTAATTAGTTTTAATTTTATATTATCAAATTCTCTTTAAATATACTTTTATTTTAGTTATTTGATTATCAATTATTATATTTTATTCATTATTTTGGCTTAATGAAGTATGCAATGATTGAAAAATATGCAATGATTGAAAAATGTTATTTAATTCTTTATTATATAATGATCAAACTATTATTAGGTGAATTTTTAGATTTGAGTTGTAGTAATTGATAATTTAAACGTTGATTTATAGTTTGCATAATATTAATTTGATGTTAAATTTTGGGCCTGTCAATATATACATATGTGAAATTCGTAACGCTTTACCTAATATTCATCGGGAATAGCATCTTAAAAAACACTTTTAAGTAATAAAAAGTTTGTTATAGTAAAAGTGTATGTTAGACCAATTATTAAAAGAAAATGTCATTATCCCTTTAATAAATAAACGTTAAGTTCAAGTCAATTTCTTTCTCTTTATGAATTGTATGATGGAATATTGACCCATTTTTTAATGGTTATGTGCGACTACGTTTTGTTAGGAAACAAAATACAAATAATTTCAACATATCGGATTTATTTTATTTTTCATGCCTATAAATGACCATAAATTGTAATATTGAAAAAAAAAAATTGACTACTCAAAAAATGATTGAGAATAAAAATAAACTAATTCCATTTTAAAAATAGTCTCGTTTCTTCATAATATAACATTTAATACTCAATCAATTGAATGAAGATTCAATCATTTATAAACTATGAATTCTCATTTGTATTCCTTCAAGATAATTAAGTTATCACCATCCAATGATAGTGAGCTTAATGTATCGGCAATTCATGGTTATTTAATTGGCATCAATCATTTCCCTCAGCACTTAAAATTGAACTCCACTAAACTAAACTTTGATATGGTCTATACCAACCCACATTCTCTCTCATACTTTTGTGTATTAGGGTACTTCCAAAATCCCTCTCAATCACCACTATGATAATGATTAGAACTCTAAGACTTCTTTTATTACTTTATTCCATACAAATTAAAAAAATATATCATTTTAATCAAACAATTGTACTAAAAAAATATTATTATAGAATTTTAAGAAACATTTCTCATATTCTACTAGAGTTGTCATTTACTACTCTACAATAATTGATATATAAAAGCAATTATTAAAAATCTACATATGATGAATTTGCTTAAATATGAGTAAATATGCCTCTTTATCAAACTTCTTAATTTATATTCCAAATCCTATAACATTTATTTTGAGATTTGTCAAAAATTATAATTATTATTAAAGACACAATAATATATATATATATATGGAATTTGGAAGTAACATTGTACTTTGGTGCAACACTATTTGTAATACCAAAAATAATGTCATAGTTGAAGTTGCATTGAAGTGAAATTACACCATTTTTGGTGAGGATAACAATACCACACCAAAAATGGATCAACATTTTTCATCACTCCATTTGATGTTGCTCCAATCCAACACTCTCGTTCTTCAATCTAAAACTCGAATGAAAACTCAAAAACCTGCAAAACAAGCACCGGGAGGGGTTCCCGACGATGGGACTCCGACGCTCAAGTCAGTCAAGAGAATAATTGATTCTAGAGAGAAAACGTATACGTGTGTGTTTTTGTTATAATTGTGCATAAAAAATAGAAGAATGAATATAAAAGGTATATATAGACTCCCTGGAATACGTGTTGGTTGAGATTTATCCCAAAAAACGTGGGATATGGGCTACTGGCTTCACAAAAATAGGGATTAGTTGAATTCAAAACCTATTCGTCACTTTTCACCATCAACCAGTTCGTCATTGTACTTCAAGGATGCATTAGTTCGCATTTCCTTAGTTCGCTCCAACGGTATCCGAACTGTTTGTTTCGTTAAACCCTTCAGATACGTTGACTTTGACTTCATTCCGGTTTCCAAGAGAAGACTCGGTTCGACTCAGTTCGACCAAAGACTCGATTCGACTTAGTTTGACCATATCAAGTACTTCCCCCCTTTGAAGTGCGTGTTTACATGCACTAGTGCAGTTCGCTAATATGTTATCTGAACACTTGACGCACCTTTTCGAGGCGAGATGTCCCTTCAACTGCGCTAATCCCATCTACGCGACACGTGGCAGGGTAGATTTCCTGCTCAGTGTTCTTTCGTCTTCTACCGTTGGATTTTCTTACATCTAACGGCCGAGAGTTCACGACCTTTCACTCTTCCCCCTAAAACCGAGGAATCCTCCCTCTATATATATCTCCTCCATCACACCAGAAATACTTCTTGCACAACCAATCACTGTAGCTTCACTTAAACAGTTTTTCTCTCATCAATCAAGGGTTTTTCCTTTCCAATTTCTAGGTTTCTTCAATTATATCAGGTACCCATCTTCTTCTCCTTTATCCTTATATTTCCAATGGCATCTTCTCGTCCCATAGTTCAGGCTTCTAAGAAATCTAGGAGAAAAACCGTAGATACGGTATTTTCCTCCACTAAAACCACCCAAACCCATCTAACACTCCTTAGTTCGCTTATGGTGGGTGGTTACTCTGTAGTAATCCCCAATCTCGAGGACCGACCTCACCAAGCTCCCCACGGTCATCAGACATGGTTTTTGAAACATGTCACCCTGGGATTGGTTCCTCCCATTCACCCCTTCTTCTTAGAAATTGGTTCGAGTTTCGGAATATGCCCGAACCAATTACACCCAAATTCTATAAGCTATATAGTATCTTTTTACATGATATGTAAATGGATGGGGGTCGAACCCTCTTTCAATCAATTTCGTTCTTGCTTCGTTCTAAAAAAATAATAATCCTTTTCGTTTTTATTTAAGCCCTCGTGGGGGTGCGAGGCGAGCTGCTTTTTTGTCTCTTGGTGACGAGAAGGTTAGCGCTTGGGAGCAATACTATTTTTTCATTCGCGGACCAGCGAACCAATCCTTCCATTCTTTACCCTGGGTTCAAACCACTATTCAGTCTGATCCCCCTCCTCCCCCTAACTACCAGATCTCCGTTTTGAACAGAATTTTTGCCAAGGGGTGGTTCGATATCATCCAATTGAGCTCTTGCGAGTCGTTACTGTCATTCTAGGGGTTTTATCCGAACAACCGTGTTTCTTCTCGATTTAATTTAGGTCGATCTTTCTTTTTCTCATCCTTTTCAGTGTTAATTCGAACTTGTTTGAGTACATGATGACTTACCCAATTTGTTTTCTTTTTACAGATAGAAAAATAAATCAGTTCTTCAGCTTTGCAGACGAGGTCTCTGATGAGGAGAGGACTCCGTACTCACCTTCCCAGCATTGTGTGAACACCGACCTGGTTGTAGCTTTCAAGCAGATGAAGGAAACTCGTCTTGTTGAACTGGCCAACAAAACTCCTGGCTCGACCGAGCATGTGGTTCACGAGGCAGAAGGTGTTCTCCCTAGGGGATCGGAGGCTACCTTGTCGGCTCCTCCCCCTCTTACCATACTGCCTGCCACCGAAGCTTCCACCAGTTCGCCTCTGCTCATGGCTCGTTCATTCGAGCCTATAGATTTCACTGAAGATGCTGCGAGGGAGGCACTCGGAACCGGCTCTTCCTGCCAACAGAAAATGAGGGGGTCTGGCAGCTCGCAGCGGTCCGCGAGCAAAAAACAGAAGACCGTTGAGGAACCGCTAGTCATTTTGGAGGTTCCGGAGAAGGCGGCGGTGTGGAAGGGGAAGTCGGCAGAGGGTGAGGAGGATGCCGAGGAAAAAGAGATTCGACTGAATCTCACGCGTTTGGCCAACGCAAAGAAATTTTTTGAGGGTTTGAGCAGGAGGGTCCTTCGGCGGTGAGACCAGGCGTGAAATTATCGCGACCTTGTGCAGGAGAGAGGGAGGAAGAGAAGAAAGCCCTGGAGAGCGATTTGGCGATACACTCCAGCCGAGCTACTGAGTTATCTGCTCGGTTAGAGCAATACAAGATCGAGCTCGCTACAGCTCGATCCGAGATGTCGAAAAGAGAGGAACTGCTCGTGGCAAAAGAGCAGTTCGCCATGGAGAAGCAGAAAGAGTTCCTCGGGGCTGAGGCGGAACTTAGGAGGTTGAGGGAGGAGTTGGAGCAAGAGAAGAATATGCGGCTTCAACTTGCGGAAGATATGAGGGAGGAGGGATTCCGAGCTGGGATTATAGAGGGCTTCCATCGATTCACTCGGAGTCCAGAGATGGAGCTAATAGCTGAAGAGTTTCGTGAGAGTCTCTTCAGGCGCTTATGGAATTCAGTCCTCTTTCTCTCTAAAGCCGCTCCCATGGTCGAGGCCTATTTTAAGGAGGGTGTTCGCCTGTGCCAGGAAGAGGTGAGAAAAACTATGCCCGAGTCCCAACTCCGCTTCAGTCTCTCTTCGCTAGGTAAGAAGTTAGGGCAATCCTTCCCCACTCCTCCTGGCTGGTGCGGAGACCCTAGCAAGCATGTTGATGCCAAGTGGTGGGCCGGCCTCTTGGAGCAAGCCATTTCAGAAATACTTCCCCCAAGTACCGGTTCGAATCAGCTCGGGGAAATGACTTCGAGATTGGTCGCTGATCTGCCTGACGACATATTCGCTCCCGTGCCACCACCTCCTCCTGTTGATCCCTCTTCTTCGATTCCTCTTGAAGAACCTCCCACTCTACCTTAGCTGAACGTTTTACTTTCTTCCATATTTGTAACTGTCTTCTGTTCGTATTGAATGTTATCAATGTTTACTTTAAATGCTTGCATTTGTAATTCATGTTATAATCTTCGTTATAGCTCGCTGAACCCGATCATCCATAAGAAAACTTCAACTTGCTTAATCAAGTTTTGTTTGAATCGAGTCATTCCGAGGGAATGTTCTAGTTCGTTTAATAAGGACATTTCGAGGGAATGTTTCGGTTCGCTTAATCAGGACATTTCGAGGGAATGTTTTGGTTTACTTAATCGGGACATTCCGAGGGAATGTTTTGGTTCGCTTAATCAGGACATTCCGAGGAAATGTTTCTGTTCGCTTAATCAGGACATTCCGAGGAAATGTTTCGGTTCGCTTAATCAGGACATTTCGAGGGAATGTTTTTGGTTTGTTTAATCAGGACATTCCAAGGGAATGTTTCGGTTCGCTTAATCAGAACATTCCGAGGGAATGTTTCGGTTCGCTTAATCAGGACATTCCGAGGGAATATTTCGGTTCACTTAATCAGGACATTCCGAGAGAATGTTTTCGGTTTGTTTAATCAGGACATTCCGAGGGAATGTTTCGGTTCGTTTAATCAGGTCATTCCGAAGGAATATTTTGGTTCGCTTAATCAGGACATTCCGAGGGAATGTTTTTGGTTTGTTTAATCAGGACATTTCGAGGGAATGTTTCGGTTCGCTTAATTAGGACATTCCGAGGGAATGTTTCAGTTCGCTTAATCATCAAGTATAACAACAATATAAAAATAAAGCAGAGAAAAATGTGACACAGCGATATAACGTGGTTCAGTCGAATTGACCTACGTCCACGGAGAGTAAATGTTTCTCGTTTTATTAAGTAACAGGAATTGAAAAAAAGTAATAAGTAACATACAGAAGGATGGCACTTTAAGCATAAAACTTCTTCAGATGAATCACATGTCATGGTCTTGGCAACCTCTTCCCATCTTTATCTATAAGTTCATAGGATCCTCCTGAAAGAATCTTTGAGACAATATACGATCCTTCCCAAGTAGCATCCAGCTTTCCGATTTCGACCAGGGCATTTGACTGTCTTAACACCATATCTCCTACTTGGAATTCTCTTTTGTGAACTTTCTTATTGAACGCTACTTGAATGCGCCTTTTGTAGAGTTCATGACGAACTCGGGCTTCATCCCTCAATTCGTCTAAAAATATTAAATCAGTTCTAATCAACTCTTCATTTTCTTGTGGTTCAAAATTGGTGATCCGCAAAACTTCTCCTTGAATTTCCGTTGGAACTACCGCTTCCATTCCGAACACCAAACTGAAAGGACTCTCTCCTATCGTCGATCTAGATGTTATTCGATAAGCCCATAATACTGATGGCAATTCATCCACCCAGTTCGATTTTTCGGATTCAAGCCGTTTTTTAAGTCCATCTAATATGATCCGATTCACCACTTCGACCTGCCCATTCGCCTGTGGATGTGCCACTGCGGTAAATACTTGCAAAATTTTCATCTCTTCACACCATACAGTAATTTTCTTTTCTCGGAACTGAGCTCCATTGTCCGACACCAAGATTCTCGGCAAACCAAACCTGCAACAGATATTCCTCCAAATAAAATGAATCATGTCAACCTCCGTAATCCTAACCAAAGGTTCAGCTTCAACCCACTTAGTGAAATAATCCACTGCTACCACCAGGAATTGTTTACTTCCTCTAGTTTTAACAAACGGACCAACTATATTAATCCCCCATCTAGCAAAAGGGCAAGACGAACAAGTGGTTAACATATTCAAAGTTGGCGTGTGTATCCGCCACCCATGTTTCTGGCAAGATTCACACTTTCTTACTAGCTCCCCGGCATCATTCTTCATCGTGGGCCAATAAAAACCAGCCCGTACTACTTTTCGAGCTAGAGCTCTCGCTCCTGAATGTTCGGCACATCCTCCCTCATAAGCTTCTTTTAGGACCTTGATCCCTTCCTCTTGGGATAAGCATCTTGCGTCCGTCGGTAAAAAGGTTTTTCTGTATAACAGTTCATTGATAATATAATAGAATTGAACTTGCCTTTCTAACCTTTCCGATTCTTTCGTTGTCCCTTCCCTTTTGCCTTCCAGAAAATGCAAAATAGGAGTTCTCCAATCGGACTTTGCCTTGTCAATATTCATAACTTCATTCTCTCTCCCAACGCCCATCACTGTTATACTCCTTTGCGAACAATCCCGTAACGAATTACCTATTTTCGACAAGAAGTCCGCCTTCTGATTTTCATTTCTGGGAATCTGCTCGATTTTAAGCCTTTCAAACTTGTTCTCCATATCCCTGATTTTTTCTACATAAGAAATCATACGATCTTCTTTGACTTCATATTGATTCTGGAGTTGTTGAGTTACTAACTGTGAGTCCGATTTGACTGTTAAGTGGCAAGCCCCTGCCTGTTCGGCTATCTTTAAGCCCTGCAAAAAAGCTTCATATTCTGCCTCATTGTTAGATGCATTAAACAAGAATTTTATGGCGAACTGTAATTCATCTTTCTCCGGACTGATTAGCAATATCCCGGCTCCAGCCCCTTGACGGGATGAAGATCCATCTACGAATAATTCTCATTCTTTCTTTTCCTGTACCCTGGTGGTTTCTTGAATAAAATCCGCCAAAGCTTGACCTTTAATTGTTGTTCGGGACTCATACTTGATGTCAAACTGACCCAGTTCGACAACCCATTTGACTAACCTTCCCGATGCATCGGGCTTTCCCAAAATAACGCCCAACGGATGATCAGTTCGCACAATTATCGCATAACCCAGAAAGTATGGTCGCAACCTTCTGGCAGCAGTAACGAGTGCATAGGCCACCTTTTCAATCTCAGTGTACCGCGTTTCAGCCCCTTGGAGAACTTTACTGACAAAGTAGATAGGGAACTGCTCTTTTCCTTCTTCTCGCATAAGAACCGAACTGACCGATTCTTTACCAGTTGCTAAGTATACCACCAACGTGCCTCCCTGCATTAGTTGTTTCAATAAAGGAAGTGAAGATAGGAAAAATTTCAAGTCTTCGAATGCCTTCTGACATTGTTCATTCCAACCGATCTGGCCACATTTTCTCAGAATTTTGAAGAAGGGTAAGCCTCTATCAGCCAGTCTTGATATAAACCTGCTTAAAGCAACAATACGACTAGTTAGAATTTGTACCTCTTTTATAGTTCGAGGAGGGGACATCTCCTGTATAGCTCGGATTTTGGTAGGGTTAACTTCTATCCCTCTCTCCGTAACCATATACCCCAAGAACTTCACTGTCTTTACTCCAAAGGAACACTTTGCCGGATTTAGCCGCATTCCATGCTTTCAAACTGTCGCCATAGTTTCCATCAAGTCTGCTGCATGACTGTTCGCTTGGACATTTTTGACCAACATGTCATCCCCATAAGCTTCCATATTCCGACCTAATTGACTCTTGAACACTTTGTCCACCATCCTCTGATAAGTAGCTCCTGCATTTTTCAACCCAAACGGCATCACTGTATAACAATATGTCCCTGACGAAGTGATGAAAACAACTTTGGGCTTCTCTTTTGGATGTAGTAAAATCTGGTGATATCCTTGTGCAGCGTCCATCATGCTAAGAAGTTCACAACCGGCTGTTGAGTCCACCAACTTATCAATTCGGGGGAGTGGGTAGTGATCTTTTGGGCAAGCTTTGTTCAAATCCCGGAAATCAATACACATTCGCCATTTATTTCCAGGTTTAGGCACTAACACTACATTAGCTAACCACTGAGGGTACTGAATCTTTTCGATGTGCCCTATCTCCAACAACTTCTCCACTTCCTTTTCTATAATCTCATTCTGTTCGTTCCTAAAATGTCTCAACTTCTGCTTAACTGGCCGAACTTCTGGCTTGATGTTCAACCTGTGCACTGCTACATCTGGATTTATACCCTTCATATCCTCAGGCCTCCATGCGAACAAATCTACATTTTCTTTCAACACCCGTATTATCTCTTTTTGAATTGGCTCAGATAAATGGCTGCCTACACAGACTAAATGTCCAGGCTGCTCTGGAATTAATTCGACACTCATCAATTCCCCTTCTTCAAACTCTGCTGTGTTCGCCTCTCGCCCTTTCTTCCAGCTTTGGTCCCTTTCTCGATCAATACCGTCTTTTTGTTCGGTATGACGCTTTCGGGACTCTAAATGGCGAACTGCAGCAACATAGCAACGTCGAGCTGTCTATTGGTCACCATGAACTACTCCTACTCCCACTATTTGCCCTTCCTCATTCTCTACAAGGAACTTCATCATCAAATGTACAGGCGAGATGATCGCCGCATAGGTACTCAAAGATGGACAACCCAGTATCACATTATATTGCGAAGGTGCATCCACCAGCAAGAAAGTTATTATCTTATTCTGCCTCCATTCCCCCTCTCCTAAAACCATAGGTAATTGTACCTTGCCGAACACCATCACAGCTTCCCCTGCAAAACCATAAAGAGAAGTTTCTACATGTTTGACCTCAACCGACGATCTCATCTTTCTGAAACAATCCATGAATATGATGTCCACCGAACTGCCTGTGTCGATGAATACTCGCTTAACATTAAAACCTCCTATCTCAGCTATGATCACCATAACATCGAACTGTGGACTTTGGATGGCCACTCTATCCCGAGCTCCGAACTCCACTACTACTTCATCAAAGATTGTTTGGACTTCATCTCCTTTCTGTCGAACTGAATTTAATCTCGCTTTGCGAGCTTTGTTCGAATCTCCATCCGTTGGTCCTCCCATAATCATATGAATGGTAGGTCTCTCTTCCCTCTCAGGCCTATTTCGCTGTGGGAGTGGCGGAGATGGAGGTAATTCAGGTCGCTCCTGTCTCCTTTCCCTTCTTGGCTCCTCCCGAACATTCTGTTGCCCTCTGTTATCTTGTTGGTGTTGACGAACATACCGAACGAGTCTATTTTCTCTAACTAATCTTTCCAATTCGTCGTGCAGGCACTCATCAGTACCATGCCCGTACTCATTATGAAATCGACAAAGTTTGCCATTTCCAAAGGTAGACGGCTTCTTAGGAGTCGAACTCCAAGTCACTGGCCATCTCAGTTGAGGCAAATTCCAGATTTCCGTCAATACTTGTTAGGGAGAAATAGCCAACGGTGTATACTGATCGTACCTCCTTCCAACCCTGTTATCTCGCAAGGGTGGTGGTGCGAACTTCGCTCGTGACTCACCTATCTCTTTCTTCCTTATAACATCTTGCTCCTGTGACTTGTTCGCTCGACTAGAGCCCTCACCTTTCTTTATTCGAACTGCCTCTTCCAAGTTGATATACTTGGTAGCTCGTTGTAACAAGTCGTCAAAATTCTTAGGCGTCTTCTTAACCAAAGAAGTGTGAAGGTCGCCTTCTCTCAAGCCTTGTATAAAGGCATTAACTATCAGATCGTCGGAAGCCTCCGGAGCTTCCAAAGTCGCAGTTGTGAATTTTTTGACGTAATCTCTCAACGTCTCCTCCGCCTTCTATTTTACTCCGAACAAAGTCTGGGTAGAACGCCGTTGTCTCTTAGCACTCGCGAACTGATGCAAGAACAACTCGGATAATTGTGCAAAGTCATGAATAGCTCCATTACTCAATTGACTAAACCAGGTCTGAGCTGCCTTGGTGAGGGTAGTAGCAAACACCCTGCACTTAATACCATCTGAATACCGATGTAAGAGGGCGGTATTCTCAAACCGACACAGATGATCCCACGGATCAGTGATACCATCATAGTCAAAATTCACTGGCCGAAAAGAGGCCGGTAATTCATCCTCCATCACTTCCTCCGAAAAGGGATTTCCTCTTGAACTCCTCGGGACTCGCCGGATATTGCGCTGGACTTCCCGCAGTTCCCTCTTCAGATCATCAACTCTCTCCGACAGTTCGTCGTGTTCCCGCTTCTAACCTCAAGGATGGTCAAACTGACTTTCCCTTTCATCTGTCTGTGATTTATCATCTAATCCTTTTTCCTTATTGACCTCAACATTGTCCTGTTGTGACTCAACTCTCTGCTTTCCCAAAGCTTTCTGTACAGCCGCCGATATCAGATCTTCAAGTTCTTCTGGCGTTAACACAATAGTACGAGGGGGTTCCACCGGAGTAGGACTCCGGTTACCCTCTTCTTGACCTCTTGACGTTCCTCTTACTTCCATCCTCCTCCTAGATCCTCTAGTATTCACCATCTTCAATACTTCAACGTCTTAAAACTCTAATCTCTCCCACAGACGGCGCCAATTGATGTTGCTCCAATCCAACGCTCTTGTTCTTCAATCTAAAACTCGAACGAAAACTCAAAAACCTGCAAAACAAGCACCGGGAGGGTTTCCCGGCGATGGGACTCCGACACTCAAGCCAGTCAAGAGAATAATTGATTCTAGAGAGAAAATGTATACGTGTGTGTTTTTGTTATAATTGTGCATAAAAAATAGAAGAATGAATATAAAAGGTATATATAGACTCCCTGGAATACGTGTTGGTTGAGATTTATCCCAAAAAACGTGGGATATGGGCTACTGGCTTCACAAAAATAGGGATTAGTTGAATTCAAAACCTGTTCGTCACTTTTCACCATCAACCAGTTCGTCCTTGTACTTCAAGGCTACATTAGTTCGCATTTCCTTAGTTCACTCCAACAGTATCCGAACTGTTTGTTTCTTTAAACCCTTCAGATACGTTGACTTTGACTTCATTCCGGTTTCCAAGAGAAGACTCGGTTCGACTCAGTTCGACCAAAGACTCGGTTCGACTTAGTTCGACCTAGTTCGACCATATCACCATTGATATTTAGAAGAGAACCCATCATTTTAACTACAAGTTTGAGGAAATAGTATTGGCTCAAAGAAATCTGACGAAAATAAGAATCTTATTATGGGAGTTGGGACGAATAAAGAATTATAATTACAAAACTTAATAGAAACATTTAATAATCTTAGCGGGAGAAGGTACGCTCCCATATGATTCAGTGACGTGTTATATAATTAACTTAAGGCCGGTTTTATAAAAGTTACCTCAGATGGTTACACTTTGTTTATGATCAATTTTTTATAAACCGATAATATTTAGGAAAATACCCTTATAAGCCATAAATCTATATAAATTAATATTTAGGAAAATACCCTTATAAGCCATAAATCTATATAAATTTCACTTTTTTTATCACAACATATATTGAATATACTTTTTTAGCACAATTTTGAAAAAAAAAAAAAAAACTCCAATAACCTTGGGTAGGAATGATTGTAGGAAGTGACGTGAACAGAGTGTGTAAACGGTCATGTTTTTTGTCATATGGTTACACAATATGATCACATTGTGTAACTCCTTATGGATAACCTTCATATTTTTTTTAGAAGTGAATCTTATATGAGATCGTCACATAGATATACTTATGCGAGACAAACTTCACAATTTATATACGAATTTATGAAAATGGGTTTTGCGGGTAATAAAGATTCATCTCACAGTAACTATTTGTGAGACCGTCTCATATAACTTTTTATGTTTTTAACAGGTTCACAATATAATTCATATAAGAGTTGTAAGATATGATGTTTTTTTCATATTGTGTAATCCCTTATGAATCTTAACGTATGAACCTCCATGTATTTTCCATGGGTTACAAGACATTATTCATATAAGCTTACATGATATGATGTTTTTCACATCATGTAACGCTTTATGGATCATATCGTGTAAACCTCGTGTTTTTTTCATAGAATTACATGATATGATTCATATAAGGATTACATGATTTTTTTCTATTGTGCAATATCCTTATAGATCATGTCATGTAAAAAATAATGTGTTCGGTGTAAAAAAATTGTGTTGAAATAATACCTCAATAATTTGTGTTGAAATAATTTCATTAACAATTACGACATTAATTAACTTTCAATTGATAAATAATTTTCAATTGATATTAAAATACGATTGATATGCAAATAATGTAAATTAAATATTTATTTTGATGTTTCAATTAAATGAACTATTTTGATGATAAAACAATTTAGATTTAGGTTTCAAAAAAATAATTTTCAATTTCTTTTTATAAGGGTTTTTTTAGAAATATAATATTATTTATATTATATAATATGAACATAACATAATTTAAGTGATATACACCCATATTATATAAAATTAAATAAAAAATATTAAAATGTAAAAACATTTTAAATTAGAATTGCTTGTTAAAAATTTTCTTTAAAAATAATCAAAATAAATTTGAAAATTCCAACATTGAAAATAATATCATAAAGAAAAAGCATAAATATTTGAAATTGACGCCACGCCACTCGCCTCCGTGGTGCATGTGCTGCTCACGCCCGTGCGATTGACGAATGATCTTCTTGCACAACTTCCAAAATTTTTGTTAGAAAATTACAAGAAGACAAGAATTATGTTTTTTTGCAGTAAAACACATAATATTTTACACTAAAACATCTACTTAAAACACCTACTTAAAAAACCTTGTGATTAATTAAAACAAAATGGATGTTAATCAATGTAGAAGTGTTTTAAAAACATCTACTTAAAAACACTTACACACAACAATATATATGTCTACACTTTACAAATTATCATTAGTTACCGCAATTTAGTTATGTAACAACAATCCCATACCTTCCCAATGATTAGTTGACTCAATGATTCATAAGGTCAAGAATTGAAAAACTTAAAAAGGAAAACTTGATTAAATTCAAGAATTGACTCTATTTTATTTCCGTCATGAAAAACTGTAAATCTGCATGAAAATGTAATGCTCTCGAGAGTAAAACCTTAAAATGAAATAAGCGAAAAAGCTAATGTGGAGGGGCCACACCACACAGGCATTTCCTCAAACACCTTATGGAGAATGTCAATGGCGCGTGAGACAGAATAAAAAGCAGCAGACGCCACAAATTATAGACTATAGAAGCACCACATACATTTCCATGTAATTGTCGTCCATTCCAAAAGCCCAACATCAAAGACACCTTCTGACATATTACTTTCCCAGAGAATTGCATATATTTTATATACATAGAATAAATAGATAGAGAGATCTAAGTATTTTTCTCCTCTTCTCACCACATTTCTTCAAGAATTCTTGATATCAAAGTATGGTAGTCTTTTGATTGTCAAAGGGATTATATTTAAGCTGAAGAGGGTAGTTTTGTTGATGGGGAATTGTTTTGGTTTTCTTGGTGCTGTTGATGCTAAGCCTAGCTCCTCTAATCCTAATTCAACTAGACCCTCAACTCCAGGTGCTTTTTCTGCCCTAACTTTTAGCATTAAATGCATATTCTATTACTTTTGATAATATTTCACGGGTTTCTTGAATTTCAGCCATAAATGGAGGAGATAAAAGGAAATTCTGTGATTTTATCCTTTTGCTTTAATTGTTTTCCATTTCCTTGCCTATCTATGATTAGGTACTCTTTGTTTTTGTCGTTCTGTTTTAGAAAGTTCCCTTTTTCGGTTTTGTGATTGGATTGTATTATGTTTGTTCAATTGCGTGATTTATGTGTTTGTTTATTGAGAACATGGAATGAAATGCTTGAATTAATGTTCCCATTGGTATATGTAATTTAGGAACATCAAGAGATTACAGCAATGGAGGGGGTCTTTCTGCAACGAGCAGCAGCGCGGGGCGGAGCCGGTTTTCGGCTGCTTTAAGTGATGATGGATGTTTGAATGGGGATATATTGCCAACTCCAAATTTGAAGATTTATAACTTTTCTGATTTGAAGAATGCAACTAGGAATTTCAAATCCGATATGGTGTTGGGGGAGGGAGGTTTTGGGACAGTGTATAAGGGCTGGGTTGATGAGAAGACTCTCGGCCCTTCTAAAATCGGCACTGGAATGATGGTTGCCATCAAGAAGTTGAACCCTGAGAGCATGCAGGGTTTTCAAGAATGGCAGGTAATATTGCTCAAAGTGTTTGACTTGAATTTCTTGCTCATTTTTCCTTGCTTAGCATTGATCTAACTGTGTCAACCTTGGCATTGATGGAGGATAAGGATAGGGACTGTAGAATCAATCCTCTAGTAAGAAACAATTGTGTTGGCAATGATGTTTAGGAGTTGACTTTGTAAATACGAATGTTGAAAGGATTAAATTAGGTTCTCTCTCATTGATTCAGAATGATGGCTCAAGGCTATTTCCACTTGTTGCATTGGAAGTTCACGTCAGGTCATTTTCGAGAGTACTATGCTGTGAAGATCATATTGTATTGTAGTATTGGGGTGGTTGGGAGATTGTGTTTTCTAATGGATGACCTTCCAATCATGTGACAATTACTTTACTACTTTGTAGATCCAGTATTAATTAACTTAACTATTAGGCTCATTTTTCTCTCCTTTGGTTGTAATCAGATGGAAGGTGGGATGAAAACCCACATGATGCACAATACTGTAGATTTCTTTTATTTCTTTGATTCTTTAAGGAACATAGTTGAGTAACAAGTTCATTAAATTCTTATGAAGTTCTTTGCATATGTCTGATGAAATTTGTAAGCACACGATCTGCATGATCCACGCACACGACCCGAATGATCCACGCGCACGACCCGCACGATCCACACGAAATTTGTAAGCCATGGTTGTTGAGTTGTGGTTTGAATCGAAGCATGTTGAGCTGGATATAAGGGCATTGTTTTCCTTGACTGACAATTCTAAATAGCTGGATCATGAAAAAAATAAAATCTATTTGTAATAAAGTTTTGGTGGACCTAGTTTTATTTGTTCATTTACTTGTAATAATCACCTATTTTATGCTGCTGTGTTTGTGTTGATTTACATTAGTATTGGATATATGCTCTACATACCTATGTTAGTGATTTGTTTATTTTATTTGTTCATTATAACATCATTTAGTTAACTTTCCTTCAATTTAATTGTAATGGGTCATAATGATAGTTACATATTCATTTATCTTTAATTCGATGCTTGATTTTCCTTTGAATATGCAGTCCGAAGTGAACTTTTTGGGAAGACTGTCACATCCTAACTTGGTAAAGCTCTTGGGATACTGTTTGGAAGATAAAGAGCTCTTACTTGTTTATGAGTTTATGCAGAAGGGAAGCCTGGAAAACCATCTATTTAGAAGTAAGAACTTTTTTCTTGAAACCAGAGAGAGAGAGTTGCATATACCTAATCTGTGTTGTTTGAATACGCAGGAAATTCTGCCCTCGATCCGTTGTCATGGGATACGAGACTCAAAATAGCTATAGGAGCAGCTAAGGGTCTGGCTTTTTTGCACACTTCAGAGAAGGAAGTTATCTACAGAGACTTTAAGGCCTCCAATATTCTTCTTGATGGGGTAATTAAGCTTAATATATATGCTTTGTACTATGATGTTAGTGAGTGCGGGGATTCTCATTCACTTATGCCATTTCTCTTGGATTTGTAGAGTTACAATGCCAAAATATCGGATTTTGGGCTAGCAAAACTGGGGCCTTCAGGGGGGGATTCTCATGTAACAACCCGAGTTATGGGAACATATGGCTATGCTGCTCCCGAATACGTTGCGACAGGTCAGCACCTAATCAACACCATCTTGTAAATTATGTAGGTGTTACTTCTCATTACTATCTGATGTATTGAGTCCGTATTTTTACATTATAATTTATTCCCACTGCTAACTTGAATCTAAAGGTTTCATCCTAAGAACTGTTGAATGATATAGTAAAGGAATCACTACCTTGATTGCATCTTGAATCGAACCCAAAACACAGTTTCTTAGCTTTGGAATTTGGCAATTATCTTGGATGCATTAGATTTGAAGAAATGGGGTATTAAGATTATCCTTGGAATGGTGGATTGCAAATATATTTCTGTTCTAGTTATTCCAAGGATAATTTAAACTAGATATTGAGTACTAATATTTTCACCTAGTTTACCTTTAGATTCAAGGGGATGATTCAGTGGAAGGATCTTGAATGACTTCATGTTAATAGACTCAAATTCACCAAATCATTGAAAAAGAGAGTTCAAAATAACAAGATTTTTTGCAATATAGTGAGTTTTTCTTATGAATTTGAAATATATAACTCCAATTCCATTTCAGTTTCATCATACCTTACTCCAATTCTCAGAGCACATTTCCTTCAAATAGTTAATCATATTACATCTTTATCATCATCATCATCAGGCCATCTATACGTAAAGAGTGATGTGTATGGGTTCGGGGTGGTGATGCTAGAGATACTGACGGGGTTGAGAGCACTTGATACAAAACGGCCTAGTAACCAGCACAATTTGGTGGATTGGGTGAAACCCCTTCTATCTCGAAAAAGGAAACTGAAAAGCATAATGGATGCTCGAATTGAAGGTCAATACTCATCCAAGGCGGCACTTCAGGCGGCTCAGCTAACTCTTCGATGCTTGGAACCTGAACCTAAAAGACGCCCGCCAATGAAAGAAGTTGCAGAGGTTTTGGAACAGATTGCAGCTATGGAAAAACCTAAAGAATCTAAGAGTAGTAGATCAACGCGTTCTTCGTCTCATCATCTTAACAAGCAATCTCCAAGATCACAACATTCTCCCCGTTTTCCAAGCAATCACGTCGGAGCTGGAAGATGACAGATTATAACAGGTGATTTAACACGGCTTACTCTGTTTGTCAAGTCAAAATTTGTGCTTTTATGAGTTCTAACTTGATTCTTTTCTGAAGAAATTTGTGAGGTTGATTGATATTGCCTCTCTATGTTTGATGTATGTGTTTATCAACACTTGTAAAACAGTTACAATGGTGTATCTAATTGTTTGTGAGCGAAATAATTAATCATGTTTAATCATAAGGAAAAACCCATCTTCATTTTTACAGCCTTTTTCTAGCAATCTTATATACTATATTTGCAGAAATTATGCTTAATCATATAAAAGAAATTACGTTACTACCATTATGATGCAGCAATTCTTGATAGCAATTTCATGATCTACTACATTTCTATTATAAACTAGAAATCTTGGAAGCATCATACTTTGAGAAACCTATCTTGTGCAAATACTACCAAATATAGTGGATAGAAGGATTCTCAGCAGTTTATAGGTGTTGTGGAGAAGATGATGGTTGACGTGGCATCTCATTTAGAAGAAGCATGCTCCTCTCAAAAGTGTCGAGCCATTAGAAGACCTCCCCATTGCCATGGGGTTCAAGCATAGGGGATGAGTAAGAAGGAGGTGAGAGGTGAATTTCATTTTTCATTTTTTTTTTCTTTTTTAAATTTTAAATATTCGAACTAATATTATGATTATTTAAAATAAATATTCTAATTTAATTATCGGACATGATATGAACATAAGATACGGATAAACTGTTATTTTCCGAATTTATGCATCCCGAAGTCATGAAACTGACTCCATAAAAATTATCAGAATATTATGCACAGAAGTTTTTGTGTAAAGTCGGTATCATTATACATCAAATAATCCATATGTTTTTATCTTTATTCCTTTCATATTAAATATTTCTTTTTTTCTTCTTATCTTTTCACAAATATTGACAATGAATATTATTAAATCATCATTAACATTTAAATTAATACTAAAAACTATCAAACATATTTCTAGATTATCCTAATTAAATTTTGACACTGCAATTTTAATAAATCCAAGCATTTAAATATGATCTAAGAATTGATTTTAGTTAACATGCACATTTAAAGATACATGAACATTAACATTTAAAATATGATTTTCGAAATAAATATAAATTTCTAAGTTGCATCTTTTATGATGAAATTTGCGAGGTTGATTGATACTGCCTTTCTGTGTTTGATATTTATATGTATGTGTTTATTAACACTTGTAAAACAGTTACAATGGTGTATTTAGTTTACGACAAACTGAAATCTAGTCAAATAACATAATTAAAAATTAAAACTAGCAAAATCATAAGAATTATGTTTTTTTTAGTTGAAATTGACTCTTCTACCATTTATAAAAACAACATCTATGGCGCCACCAAGCAAGCAAGTAAAATAAATTTAAAAAAAAATTGCATTAGCCACGCATACAAGCCGCACGATAATAATTTTTTTTTTTTTGTTTGGATGTAATAGAAATTTTTTTAAGAAATTTGAATTTTGTTTAAATGTAATTTTAAATATTTTAATTTATTTAAAAAATATGAAAATAAATTGAATTTGCTATAAATTTGTAAATATAGACAAAAATATGGAATGACTATCATTTATTAAACAAATAGATTTAAAAGAACTAAACTAAATTTAGTGCTAATAATAAAGCTTATTTGTTTCATCTTAGTACATTGTAACTTAAATTTGAAAATAAAAAAATTTATGAAAAAACTTCAATGCATTAGGTGCATGGGTCATAGATCCATGCAATCCGGGTCGATCCGATACAAATTCGAGTTTTTTTGATTTTTATATTTTTTATGTTATCTTTATGTTATATTTGTATGACATTTATGTTATATTATGACTTTTATGTACAAATATCATCACATACTGGAACAAAAAAAAAAAAAGGAAAAATTTCAGCGCTTTTTTTTTGGATACTCATACCTTTTAGTTATGTTAGTTGCATCTTTATATATTACATAAAAGTAATGATATTTGTACATAAATGTGACATGCATATAACATAAATATCACATAAAGGTATATATACACAAATTGTGCTGAAATTCTTCATTTTTTTTCTAAGTTACAGTACATAAATGTAAGAATATTTGTACATAAAGGGTCACACTAATATAATATAAAGGTAACATATGAATCAAAAAAAAAAAAAGGAAAATCTAAAAACATGCGGATCTGGATTAACCCGGATTGCATGTGCACCTGGTGCACACCAGACTTACTCAAAAAATTAATCTCCAAAAGTATATTGTGAGTATAAAAAAATACCAAAACTTTTATAAATTAAATCACTAATTTAAACTATTTTTTATTTCAAATATAAACGTCCTCATTATCTATTTTAGTTATTTATATATTTGTATGTTATTTTTTATTTCAAACTTTATACAAAATTATCCCTCATAATATTTGGAATGACATGAATTAAACGTTAAAATATCTAAATTTGTGTTTGGATGTAGAGATTTAAAATGAATGAATTTCAAATACATTCATATAAGGGAGGATTCAAAATCACTAGTATTGATCAAAATTTAGTTCAAATCGAAAGTGACGAAATTTCAAATTCATATCTATCAAAACACCAAAAATAAATTTACTACTACTAATTTCAAATAGACTCCAATGTAAATAGACTCAAATTCACCAAATCATTGAAAAAGAGAGTTGAAGATTTGCAACATAGAATAGAGATTTCCAAGCAACTTGAGTGAGTATTTTTTTATGAGCTTGAAATATTAAACTCCACTTCCATTTGAGTTTCACCATATTCTATTTCCAAGCAACTTGAGTGAGTTTTTCTTATGAGCTTGAAATATTAAACTCCAATCCATTTGAGTTTCACCATACGTTACTCCAATTTAGAGCACATTTCCTTCAAATAGTTAATCATGTTACATCTTTATCATCATTAGGCCATCTATACATACTGACGGGGTTGAGTGCAGTTGATACAAAGTGGCAGAGTAAGCGGCACAATTTGATGCTCGAATTGAAGGTCAATACTCATCCAAGGCGCCACTTCAGACGGCTTAGCTCACTCTTTAATGCTTGGATTGGAACCTCAACTTATGAAAGAAAGTGCAGAGGTTTGGAAGCTATGGAAAACCTAAAGAATTGTCGATCAATGATTCTTCGTAACAAGCAATCTCCAAGATCACGACTTTCTCCCCGTTTTCCGAGTAATTACGTCAAAGCTTGAAGATTACATATTATAATAGGTAATATAATACCGCTTACTCTGTTTCTCTAGTCAAAATTTGTGATTTTATGAGTTCTAACTTGATTCTTTTATGAAGAAATTTGTGAGGTTAATTGATACTGTTATACCATGAATTAGCATAGAATTAGGTAAGTGGGAAAAAGGGTCAACACCGGATGAAACAGTCCCTCAATGCAAGGATCAGATGACCAATCGACCTTCTGAGGTCGTTAGCTACAGCCGGGCTAAAAGACCACAGGACAAGACATCCTCCGACCTGGAGCTCGGAAAGTCAAGCAGTCTAGGGATCCCGACCTTCAAAAAATGACCGACCACCATGACAAAGGAGCATTTAATGGTGTCAGAAGGTTGTTTACCTACTATTGGTCAAAGCCATACCTAAGCATGGGATGAGTCAAATCGACATTAAATGCAAGTATGGAGCTTCTCCGCAATTCCATGGATTATAGCATTGTTAGAAAATTTATATTTAGATTTTGATGAGACAAAACAGTATTGTAATAAGGAAATTAGAGTACCCCATTTTTTCACATTGTTTAAGTGGAAACTTAGATTAGTTTTTGAGTCTTAAAAGTCTAAGTTGAAGAATGGAGAAACTTGGAAATCAGTAAGAAGAAGATTTCTAGTAGCAGTGGGATACAACAGAGAAATCATATCAGATACTGCATACAGTAAGCAACAGATACAACAAGCAACAAGCAAGAATATAGTAAGACGAACAGAAAGTCTCACTGCAGTTTCAGGTTGTAGTAAGTTGGCACAGCATTCCAGAACTGAAAGAAGACTTAAAGCAAGAAGAGACAGTCACACATAACAATACTGTACGAGAAAGATCACTGCTATTCTAGAATACATCTTGTCAAATATAGCCAGTATGAAGAACTAGTGTCTTGCTGACACGTGGATCGATAGACTGCAACAATCCTGAAGCACAGAACAGTTGCATTAAATGAGCTGCAGAATAAGACAAGAAATTCATTCCCAGAATTTCAGAGACATTGAATGCAAGATCAAGGACGATCAAAGGGAATTCAAATTCAAATGAAGCGTGTCTCTCTTCAATGGACATATTTTCTTACATCTATAAATAGAGGAAGAGTTGATTGAAGAAACGATTGTAAAACTGATATTCAAAACTCACTCTTGCAAGAACAAGTACTCAAACCTTCTACTCTCTAAGTTTTCAGTCACTTAACCTCCTAGTGAAGTAGTCAAGCCTTCGAGTCATCAAGTTCAAGAGTTATCAATGCTGTTTCAAGCACCAGTTGAAGAAAAACCTATATACTTTTAACCTCTGTACTGTGTGCTTGGGTTATTTTAGTGGTGTCCTTAGTTGATAGGATTTAAATCCTTGCTGATTGTATTTGTCTTAAATTGTTAGGACAGTAACTCTATGTGAGTTAGTAGGATCCTATGTGGGTCAGCCTGTGGATTCGAGCAACCTATGTGGAAGTTGAATCCTTGTAGGTGAAAACTTGTTTGGTTGATAGATTGTTAGGTCGTGTCTTATAATTCAAACTTGCCTAATGAAGTTCCTCCTCAAAGTAGGAGTAGAGTGGATGTAAAAAGGATAACACCATTTTCGAATCACTATAAGCCTTGTGTGTTTTATTTTCTATTCTTAACCATATCTATGCTGCATTTTATATCTTATCATTCTGCATTCAAAGCTTAGCAAAGAACATATTTGAGAAAATATTTTCAAAAGAAACTCTATCAAGTTTATTTCCGCTGCATACATAACTCCGATACAGTAAGCTGAACAACATTCCCGCCCAACTTATTGTACAACATTCAGTGTTGTATGTTGTGTTAGAATACAATACCAAAAGTTCAAACAAAGTTCAAAAAGAAAAATTTATGGAGGTTCATTCACCCCCCTCTTAACCTTTGAACCACTTGGGACCAACAAGTATAAAAAACATTCTTTGTCTCACATATCTATAGATAGACAATTATTTATTGCAAATGAGTAGTTGATATCATCAATATTCATTAAGAAATAAGAGAAAAGAATTGTCCAAGCTAGGAAAGACAAGACAATATTGGTCTTTCCGACTTGATTGAAATAAGAAAAAAAAAAGTCTTTTATGACCAAAACAACCACTTTATCTCGAGTTTGTATCAATATTATTTTTGATCAACTTCCATAAAATCTATGTATTTAGTCTTTAAATGACTAATATTGATTGTTTGGCTTAAAATGCATTTTGCCATTTTTTACCATCAACAATTTCGTGCTAGAAGGAGGGGGAGTTTTTCCTTAAAACAGGCCGAAAATGGCAAAATAGGAGAAGCAACCAATTCAGCGGCCCAACACACCCTAAAAAATTGATCACTCACTAACATGAGTGCACAAGGAAATGACCTTGAGCGCGCGGGGACCAGTAGGCCACCACCCACGACCTTTCGATTGAGCTTGAACATGGAAGGGCCCCACAGGATCCCTGAACAACTTCAACATATCGTCAAATGTTTAGAGGCTGAATATGCCGACCATCCAGATATCTAGCTTAAAAAGAAGAGAGCGATGAGCAAGGATCATGGGAGAATGGACGATAGAAAAGGAAAATAGGCCACTAACTTCTCACCCTAGGAGCTAAGCCACATCGGAGAAAGCTGCTCACCGACTCCCTACCGACAAAAATGCATTGCCCATGCACCCATACATCTTGAGGGACGTTCCAAAAACATCTTCGATAGGCTAGGAGCTGGCTTGGCAAGAGCAACCCATGAAGTTAGAAGGGCTTTGAACTTTGAAGGGGAAAACGTCCCAAAGAGGAACGAGCAATCAGTTGCGAACAAAACCAGGAAACACCTCACCAACCAAGGATACGACGAGGAACAACATGATTTGAGAATACAGATAATCAAGATCAAAGCCGAAAGAATCCAACTTGTGGTAGAAAGGACGTGGATCCAATCGTCCCCGTTCAAAGCACATATTGCCTAAGAGTTCACTCCCGTCAAATTTAAGATACAATAGATCGGCATGTATAACGAGGAGGCAAATCCCAGTAACCATCTTGATATATACTTGTCTTGGATGGATCTCCATGGAGCAAGGAAATCACTAATGTGCAAGATTTTTCTTTTGACTTTAGGAGAAAGAGCTCAGCTGGTTCTGTTCCCAACCAGATCACTCCATCGGTAGTTGGAGCAAGCTTGCAAGCTCATTTCAAAAGTCAATGATAGTCCTAAAAGAAAGGCTACTGGCCGAGAGTAAGGTAAAGACAACTCATTGAAAACTTACCTTAACTGGTTTAACAAAGTAGTAATGAAACCGAGCCAATGTCAAAGGACGCTCAACTGATGACTTTGATGGCTGGACTTCGCCCAAAACCCGATTCTGGTGGTCTGTTCACGAGGATGGATCGACTAGTTATACAATATTCCTACAAAGAGCAGACAAACACATAGGGGTGGATGAAGCTGCTCGCGAAGTGGAGCAGAACAAAAATAAGGAGGAAAAGAATCAGAAAACCAATCAAGATAATATGAAGCCAATTGGGAGGTTCAAAGTGACTGGTGAATTTAAGACATTCCAAAACCAAGAGGCTAACAATATCCGCCAACTCCTCACAATTAGCCCCAGACAAGTTTTCGCAGCCATTAAGGATGAACATATCCTTCCAGAACCTCAATCGATGAAAGTAGGAGTCGAAAAACTCAATCCTAACAAGTATATTCGCTACCACCAGTCTGCATGGCACAATCCTGACGAGTATTGGTCGCTACTGGTCGAGTTGATAAAATTGATAGATAGGGGATACTTTGCCCAATTCGTTAAATAGGACGACCGATCCTAAAATAATAGGCAAGAAATCCTACTTGATCCACCACCAGGAGGGCCCAATCGGGAAATCCACACATTCATAAACAATAACACTGATGGCTTATGACGATCTAAAAGAGCCAAAAAGAGGAAATTAGATCGGCTTAGAATAGCTACCAGATTTGTCCCCAAACTTAAACAGACTATCCTCCAGTCACGTTCACTAAGCAAGATACAGTCGGGGTCGTTCAACCCCACAACGACCCGCTAATTGTGAGCCTCAACATTTCCAATGTTCTCATCCACCAGATCCTTGTAGACACAGAAAGTTATGCCAACATCCTCTATTAGAACATCTTCACCAAAATGGGCTTTTCCCAAGACCAGCTCATCCCCTGTGATGATACCATTGTTAGCTTCGGAGGCCAAATAACTCAATGCCTTGGGGAATGCTTATTGTGCTGCAGTTTCAGGGAAGATGATGAAGCATTCCATACCATAGCAACATTCAAAGTGGTGAACATACCATCCACTTACAATGCCATATGGTGACGACCTCTCCTAACCATGCTAAAAGCCATAGCTCCATGTACCATCTGTGTTTAAAATTCCCAACACCCTGGGGGTCGCCACTATTCGAGATAACCAATTGACCGTACGTGAGTGTGATTCTATTTTAGCCCGGAATGAGCTGAGTACAATAGGATCGCCGAACAAGAGTAGATCAACGATGGAGGCCGCTTAGAAGGCTCAAGTGAAAGGACAATGAACACTTTAGGAGGTCCTGAACAAGTGATGATGAACAACCATTTGGATGCCTCGACAGTCTTGGACCTAGATCCTGATCCGAAAAACCTTCTCATGGTTGCTTTTCTGGTAAATTCAACTACATGAGCGGACACACTATGGGGAATATTAAAGTCCCAACAAAAAGTGCTGTCATCCAAACCCCGGTGGAAGAGAGGACAGAGAATAGAGAAAATTGTAAACCTCCCTAAAAATGTAAATGTCGGAAATCTGAACATACTGCTCCACAAGATACTCAATCTGGTATCAGAAAAAGCTGGTTCAACTGTGAACTACCATGTTCCTAACCCAAATAGAGGACCCGATCCCTAAAAGATGGACGATAAGATCGGAAAAGTTCTTCCACTAGTTCCTCAAACACTTGAAACCCGAGCCTGAAGGACGAATAAACTCCAGGCGAAGAAGGCCTCCTTTCAGGAGGCCCGAGCCATCAGTGAGATACCACTTTGGAAGAGCTAGAATTCTAACCTTGTGTCAGAACCTATGGGCCAAGGGACAGTCTCAGGAACCAAACTACATGAGGAAGGTTTGGCCAATCAAAGAATGAGAAACCCTGGATCCCAGAAAAGATAAACCCCACAAAAGGCCCATCCCAATGGAAGACTTGGACACTATCCAAATGGATGAGAAAAATCCTGATGCCATATTAAAGGTAAGTCGGGAATTGAAGGAAACTCAAAAGACCAAACTCATAACCTTCCTAAAAGGAAACCTCGATGTGTTTGCATGGTGTCACGAGGATATAGAAGGCATCAAGTCGGAAGATGCTTGCTATAAGTTGAACATAAGCCCATCTGCAAAGCCGATATTCAAGAAATGAGGAAACTCAGCCCGAACCGGTACATAGCTTTGGAATTGGAAGTCCAAACGCTCATCAAAAATAAATTCATAAAAGAGTCAAGATAAATAACTTGGGTGGCCAACCCGATCCTTATAAACAAAGCGAACAACAATTATAGGATGTGCATAGACTTTACAGACCTTAATAAGGCCTGCCCAAAAGATTGTTTTCCCTTGCCCAACATTGACCAACTTGTGGACACAACAGCCGGTCACGAGATGATGAGCTTAACTTTCTTCAACTCCTACACTTTTTTCCTGGAGGCCTTCTCATGATTTAGCTCATGGGACCGATCAGTAAGCTCCAACTTGAGGTCACCCACCTGCATAGTTAAGTCTGTCACCGACCATTTTAGCTTTGAGTTTGAACGACTCTTAGTCGCCAAGGCCTCCCTTAATGAATGGTTTTCCTCTTTTAGGTCACGAATCATCTTTTCTTCCTCCCGAGCCCTCTCTTAGGCTTGCTAGGTATAAGCCACCGCCTTAGCTCATAAGGCTGGAGCAAACAAAGAGATCTGTAGAAGACAAGGATTGAACGACCTTGTCCATGCCCGATGAGCAGGTTATGGGCACCGTCATCGCTGCATGGAGCACATGACTGGGGAATTCCTTGAAGACATTAGAATCTAGAATGACAGCCTGAGCAAAAAACACCAAGAAAGGAGGACGCTTCCCCACTTGACATTTCGTTTCCTCTATTGTTGTCGGATCCCAACTAGAGTAGGGAATTGAGCCGGCTCAGGGATCAGGGTTCTCCCAAATCTAGTCTGGCCTTCATTGGTGGCTCGAATGGCCAGCTTCAGGCGCCACCCGCTCAGAAAACTCATCATCCATCACCTTGATCATAGGGTTGTTCCCAAATCGACTCTTCTTTGAAACCTGAGGTGGACACTAATTGGTCGTAAGAACCGATTTCTTCTTAGAGACTCTAGAGACAGGTTTCAGACATCTCCTCTTCTCTTTCTCTTTCTCCTTTTCAGACTGCTTCTGGACAAGTGCAGTAGCAACTCTTTCATTAGGAGTTATCATCCTTCTAAGTCTCAAGCCCTGAGCTAGGAGAATAGCTAAAAAGAAAGACTAAAATAAGAGCAAAATAATTATGATAGTTGGTAGCACTACAAGAAATTCTCTCATAGACAACACCCCTACGACATGTGTTTTTGCTAAAAACCCTTGTCGTAGCCTAAAATTCTGTTGTCGTAGATAAAACCGTTGTCGTAGCTCAAAAACTTCTCTCATAGATAAGGGTTTTTTAGCAACCGTTGTCAAAACCGTTGTCGTAGCTCAAAAACTTCTCTCATAGACAAGGGTTTTTTAGCAACCGTTGTCAAAACCGTTGTCGTAGCCCCAAAAATTCTCTCATAGACAACGGTTTTAGCCTACCGTTATCGTAGACATTTTTAAACCATTGTCATAGCCCGAAAACTTCTCTCGTAGACAATGGTATACACTACCGTTGTCGTAGACGTGTTGTCCTAGGACCCCTAAGACAAGAGTTAGAAAACGTTGTCGTAGCCATTTTAAAACCCTTGTCGTAGACTGAAATTTAAAAAAAAAAAGACAATTATTTTAATTTTTTTCTTAATTAAATGATATAAAAAATGATATATATTGTTGAATTAAATGAATGAAATAAATTAATTTTGACAATTAAATTTTATTTCATTATAAATAAAATTTTTGTAAATATTTACAACAAATTATAAACCACAAATTATAAGCTTAAATTAAACAAAAAATGCTGATTACTTAACACAAATAAAACCTGGATTACTTAAAATTAATTATAAATAAAATAGAAATAATAAAAAGACTTTCTAATATATTAGAAATATGAGAAAAGCAAAGGCAAGAGTTGTTTTCTAACGTTGTCGTAGCCTCGTAGAAGCGTTGTCGTAGACTAATATTTAAAAAAAAAGTCAACTATTACAATATTGTTTTTTCAAAATGATATAAGAAATGCTATATATTGTTGAATTAAATTAATAAAATAAACTAATTTTGAGAATTAAATTTTATTTCATTATAAATAAAATTTAGAAAATATTTACAACAGATTATTAATTTTATAAATATATTAATTTGAAAAATACATTAATTATATAAATTTATTAATTGTAAATATAATTTTGAAAAATATATTGATTTTATAAATATATTAATTATATATATAATTTGAAAAATATATGCATTATTAATATACATATATTAATTTGAAAAATATATTAATTTTATAAATATAATCATTATATATATAATTTGAAAATTATATTAATTATTATTAATATAGTCATTAATTAATCTTCCAATTATATATATATATATATATATATTAATCTATCAAAATTGGAAATCAATTACTTATATTAATAAGTAATGGTACTTAATTTATAAAAGTTAACAAAAAATATGTAATAATAGAAAATTGAAAAATATCAAAAATACATTATAAAAGAAATATATGCAAGACAATGTCACATGAGTTGTTTTCTAACGTTGTCGTAGCCTCGTAGAAGCGTTGTCGTAGACTAATATTTAAAAAAAAAAGTCAAATATTACAATATTTTTTTTAAATGAAAGAAGAAATGCTATATATTGTTGAATAAAATTGATGAAATAAACTAATTTTGAGAATTAAATTTTATTTCATTATAAAGAAATTTTAAAAAATATGTACAATAGATTATTAATTTTATAAATATATTAATGAGAAAAATACATTAATGTTATAAATATATTAATTATACATATAATTTGAAATATATATTAATTTTATAAATATATTCATTATATATATAATTTGAAAAATATATTAATTTTATAAATATATTCATTATATATATATAATTTGAAAATTATATTAATTATTATTAATATAGTCATTAATCATTCAATTATATATATATATTAATATATCAAAATTGGAAATCAATTACTTATATTAATAAGTAATGGTACTTTATAAAAGTTAACAAAGAAATGCATTAATAATAGAAAATTGAAAAATATCAAAAATATATTATAAAAGAAATATATGCAAAACATTGTCACATGAGGCATTAATGGTCTAGTGGTTAGAGTACCATCGGGCCACCCGGGTTCAAATCTCACACAATGCATAATATTGATTATGATGATTTCAGTGATGATGTCATCCTTATGATGACATGTCATCCCTAGCATGACGTTTAAAAACCGACATGTCATCCCTAGCATGACGTTTAAAAACCGTTGTCTATGAGCGGATTTTTTCAGACCCTACGACAATACCAACTACGACAAGGGTTTGAATATAGCTACGACAAGGGTTAAAAACACTTGTCGTAGCCCTTTTTTCTTGTAGTGACTTATTGTAATATAAGATCTCACACTTAAATCATTCTTAAATGAACATTAAAAGTAATTTTATAAAATATGCAAATGCAGGTTTTCTTGGAAACGGGGTGTTACAAAATTTCCAGTTAATAGCCAAATGGCCGAATTGGGCTTGAACCAATTAATTTTTCTGTCGAATCTTGGACCCATAGTTCAAGCCCAAACAGCCCAGGCCCACATGAAAGGTGCAGCCCAAACTGATAGGCCTAACTTGGTCCAGAATGAGGCCCAGCAGCCGGCCCAAGAGGATGCGGCCAAACACCCATTCGGCCTACTAAACAGGAGCCCAACGACCGATCCAAAGGCCCGACCCAACTCCCATTCGGCCCGTAGAACAGAAGCCCAGTGGCCGGCCCAAAGGCGTGGCCCAACTTCTATTCAGCCCACAACCAAAATTCCTTCTTACAAAAAAAGGAATTATTTTGCATTTAGGAGGATTCAAATATAGGATCCACCTGTGTGTGCATGCAAGGCCAACCATACAAGTTGTATTACCATATGTTCATAATAGCACCCAAAAATAAATATATATCATTCCAGACTTGAATCCCAGAAGACAAAAATGTCGCCCTAGGCGAGACTCGAACGAAAGATCTCCAGATCCCTTCCATCCTCACGTAACCAGTAGGCTACAAGCCTCCTTTGGTTGAAGTTGTTTCGGCCTTTGCCTATAAGGCATCGCACCGTGAGCCACCCTTTTAGGCGATGAAATAATCAACACCCCATTCGGATTTTGTGAAAAATTCCAGAATGCATATATATATAAATCAAAAACTGGAACATTCAATTTTTCACTCATTTTATATAATTTTGACATCGATCTAATTACTCACCGATCTTCTATTTTGTGAGTTAAATTAACATGCATCAACAAGATCTTGCATATATCATCAAAACTCACATAGGTAAACAAGATATACAAATCATATGATCCACAAGTAGGCTCTAATTCCACTTGTTGGAAAGCGGTCGCATCCCGGTGTCCGTTTTTAACAAAACGAGCGAGCAAAAGCGTGTAGAATCTGGATCCGAGATCCGATTCGACACCGGGCACATCTCTGATCATGTGATTATGGATCTAAAAAGATATCGAGGTTACCTTTAGATCTGGTTCTCCTTTGTCTTCAAAATCGGTTCCCACAAGCTTGAGACGAAATGGCCATCCTCCTCTAAAGTGTATCCACGCGTAGGCTTGTGCATGTATGTGGTGTGAGCTTGATTTGACCACACAACGACCCGAGACAACTCATACGAGGATTATAGAGGAAGAAGAAGGAAGAAAAAGATTTATCTCCTTCTTTTGGTTGCAGGCGTGTTTTAGAAGAGGGAGAGAAAATAGTGTATCTTCTTTCTCTCTCTTGAAGGCTATGTATGTTGTGTGCTGGCCTCAAATAGTTAGGGTTGCTAACTATTTATAGTAAAATAAGGAGAATGGGCCAAGCCCACTTCTCCCTTTTATTTTGCCTCCTCTCATGGGCTTCTCAGGCCCACGTAGTAAACTAAGGAGAATGGGTCAAACCCACTCCTCCTTTTATTTTACCCCCTCTACATATATGTGGCGCCCAATTATTATATCCATTATAATCAATTGGGCTCCATGAATTAATTCCTTTCATGATCAATCAATTAATCCAAGCCCAATCAAATTAATTATCCTCTAATTAATTTATTGGCTCATAATTAATTAATCCATAATATAATTATTCTCATGGTATGTCTCCAGTGCATAAGGACCAACTAGTGCGTGTGACCCTTTAGGTCCGTCACTTCATCTAGTCCTCAAGTTATCGATTCACTCGATAGGTCAACTTAAGTCGACCACTTCCAAAACACCCCTACCTTCGAAAGTACTTAAGACATCCCTTCGGTCACGTCTAGCAAATGCTAAAGTGGACTCATAGACAAAAGACGAAGTTCTCGTACGAACCTCTCATCTATGGTTCAGTACTAATACGGTCCCTTTGTTCGGTTCCTTGATCGTGATCAAGGGCTTGGTTATTTGAACGAACCCTTTAAATAATATGATAGCTATGTTCTCCTCACATGCTACCATCACTCTGTTGCCCACGGCGAGTTCCCAAACCCCCATATTATGGCCTTCACCCAGCGTCGGGATTTATTGGAGACGATGAGCTGTAGGAATCATAGAGAAGCCATCTAATGGATTTCTCCATGGACCAACAAATCCTACCTCCCCTGCTCACTAGCCTTAAACACAATTCCACTGCAATTAACTGAGCTCCGTTTGGCCTCGTCACAGAGTGAGAGGTTTAGGAACTCAATCAAGTGCACAGCTTCCTCATGCAGGACCACATGACAGCTTGCAGTTTGAAGGACTATTAAAGTACCCACAGAAAATCAGTCTCAATTTTCCGTTGCTACTATGGCTACCAAATGGTTTGAGCTCTGATATGGATCACGTTCAATGTAGTCGTCTGGGTAGGACACTACATCCACCAACCCATGTGGCGTAAGCCGATGTCTATGGAACGAGACATCCACTTCCAAAGTGATATGCGGTTCGGTGCAAGTCTATTCAAATCCCACGATACCCATTCTCGTGCATTCTACGACTTGGAACTTTTATGATCTCAACCACTAAGACTTATTCCATGAATCATCAACCCATGACATTCAAGTCTTTTGGTTACTGAGATCGATGGGATTTAGAATTCTAAATATGGACAACACATATAAAGAAAACATGAAGATATATCACTATAAAGATAATGTTCAATACACAAAGATGTTCTATACAGAAATAAAGCCACCAGGTCGGCCCAACAGATGGCTGTTGGGGTATATATCTCAACAACTATCGACATTCATCTTGAAATGGATCATTTATGAGCTTTCAGATAGCTTAGCATATGCATAGAACTTTTCTACAGACTAAGCAAAGAACCCGCTGTAGGTGGTGGTGAAGAGCCCAAAGACCTTGCTCTTGCACACATGGCTCCATACCTCAGAGATAAGATCTCTATCAAATGATGAATCAACCCCTAGCAACACCTCAGTGTTCACTAGTCTTTTCTCCAAAACCTTGGTTTCTCTAGCAACAACCATTGATGATATCTGATAGCTTTGTAAGAAAAACCGAGAGAGAGAATAGATAGTTCTTGAATGTAAATAGTCAGTTGGTAAATCTTAAAAATGATAAGAGTGTAGCATAGAGAAGAAAGATGGAGGTTTTGAGCAATTATAGATTCCAACATGGGTTTGAATTAGATCAATGGTCCAAATCAAAATGACGTAAAAGAGAGGCACACGATCTGATGGTTGAGATAAAAAGACAGAGGGGTAAGTCCGTAATATCTCGAATAGACATGTATACCTTGGTATATGAGGGGTAGAACTCTTGCTGTAACCTGGAAGACTGTTGTATTCTCCTCCTACTTGCAGCATACTGATTGTGCTACTTTCTGAGTTCCTGTACAAACTTACTGTCTATTGCTTGCAGCATAGGCTTCTTTCCCTTATCCATTGTACTAGCTTTGTTCAAGCTTCCATTGATTGGAATGAGTTCCTTCGCATAGGAAACTCGGGCCTAAACAAACTTTCCAATATAGGATGTGCTTGTTGCTTTCTGAGAACTTTCAGCATAGTATTCGAGACCATTTCCTCTGTAAGCATTTTGGGTTTCCAGGATACATTCCTATGCTTTCCTAGGTGATGTGCTATATACATCAATTGTGTTTTGCAAGCTAGTTTTCTCAACTTCTAGCTTAGTGACTAGCAGCTTAAACTTAGAGACCTCAACTCGGAGGTTATTGCATTCTATATTGTAGTACTTTAGGTTAGAAACCTGTTCCTCCATTACAGTGTGCTCACTCCTGAGTCGTTGATTTTTCTCTTTCAGTTCTTCATGAGCTGAATTTATCTGCTCAAAGTCACTCATGATCTATTTAAAAGACTGGTTCATGTTCAGCTTTTCAAAACTGGAAACATCAAGAGATTGTGAAGTTACCTCATCATCTTTTTCATCTTCACAATATTTGGCCATGAGGCATAGTAATACTTCTTCATCGGAGGTAGAGTTGTCGCTATCGCTCTTGGATGAGCAATTGTCCTTGGCTTCTTCCTTAGAGATGCTTGCTGGTTTTAGAGCTTCATCTTCACTCAGAAGAGCCCTGAGCTTTTGCTTATGATCCCTTCTCATTTTTCTTCTCTGCACCCTCTCATCCTTAGTATACTTATGTACTTGAGGGTAGAGATAGTTTCTGGCAAGTATCCAGATTTCCTGCAATTATAATACAAGTTAGAAGAACCTGTATTTGATTATGGTGTTGGTCTTACTTGGGGACTTCTTTCTAAGGTCTGAAGTTTCTTTCTAGTCACTTCCTCTCTTATTCGTTTTCAGGAACTTCTTGAACTTCTTTAGAAGGGACGTCATCTCTTCTTCAGCATCTTCAGCAAGCACTTCTTTTTATTTTTCTTTCTACTTACTGCTGCTTGCACTAGTTGTATCCTTAACTCTTGTTGTAAGTGCTGATACTTTAGTGCTCGACACCTTAACCTCTTTTCTTTTTCGATCAATATCGAATTCGAAAGCCTTAAGATCTGAGAATAGATCAAAATTACTCATCGCATTGAGGTTCAGTGAGACCCTTATTGTGGTTTCCTTGTTTTCCCATTCCAAGGGCAAAGCTCTCAACACTTTTGTGTTTTTCTCATTTTGGGTATAGAACTTCCCAAGAGATTTAAGCTCGCTGACGATGGCTGTGAATCTCAAGTCAAGTTCTACCAGTGACTTTTCAGGCTTCATAATAAATTAGTCATACAGTTGTATAGCCTTTGACACTCTATTGTCTTTGGCAAGTTCATTGCCTTCGCATATCAACTCCAGCTTATCTCATATTTTTTTAGCTATTTTGCAGCTCTTCACCTTGCTGAATGTTCCTTTATCCAGCGTGAGAAATAATGCATTTTTTGCCACATTATCCAAGTTGGGTCTTTTTCTTTCATCAGTTATATACTCATGTCTAACCTTGACCCTGGTGGAGCAGGTCTCCTATGATCTGGTGCTGCTGCACGTGGATTGGGTTTGGGAACCCCTTCAGCGTCGTCATCACTGGTTGTTGTGTCCTCGATTTCTCCAACTACTATTGCCTCAACTGCTGCAGCTTTCTTAGCTAGCCTATGTTCGCGGCGCTCTCTCCCAAAGATAGGGTTTGTCTTGACAATTACTAGTGGTCCATCAATTATCACGTACCACATCTCGTCATGCATGGTTGACAAGTGAGCCTCCATGCGTATCCACCAGTCATCATATTCCTCTATGGAAAACATTGGGATATTATGGTGTGAGAAATCCATGCTTATGCTAAAACTATGAGTTTTGGTCTTGAAAAAGAAAAATAGTTTTTCCAACAGAAACGGGTGGATCTGGGTAGGTTACCAGTTAAGTTAGCTTTTAACCCATCTCGCTCTGATACCACTTGTTGGTCCCAAGTGGTTAGAGGTTCAGAGGGAGGGTAAATGAACCTTTATCAAATTTTACGTTTTAAAACTATTATGTAAACAGTTTACTGGATTCTATAGAGAATGCAGCAACTCTCTCGATTTAGTAAGCTAGTAAAATGCTCATTCAGATTACTGTCTCGGTTATCAAAGTATGCAGCATAGTTTTTTTTTTGAAAAATAGTTTTCTTTTCACAAGTATGATTTTAACAGAAACCTTTTAGCAGTATGAGCAAGAAATATATATGAGATATGCATCAAGTAAAGCGATAAACACACAAATGTTTACAGTGGGTCGAAGGTGGTGTAATCCTTCTATGTCCACTCTTTTCCTTTACACAGGAGGAACTCCACTAGGTCAATTTGATTTACAAGTCTCAACTTTACAAACCTCTTCCTAACGAGCCAAACTTACTAGAATCAGTAAGATTCCTAGGCTACTCCCACACAGGGTACAAGTACTCATACAGAGTAAACAGTCTTACACAAAGACCAAACACTTAGTGAGTATCTAAATCCTTCCAACTAAGGACACCAACTAAAACAACCTAGCACACAACAAATAGCTTAAAATGTTTATGTTCTTCAATTGGTGCTTTTCGAAGACAGCCTTAAGATCTTGAGAGCTCTGAATCTTGGGCTTGACTGTTTCTGAAGGTTGAATGACTGAACTGTTTAGCAGACTTGTGTTTTGCTTGAGAATGTGATAGCTTAGAAATTATCAGTAAGTTTAGTAGTATTCTTGGTCACTTCCATCTTTTATATATACCTGTAAGAATATACCCGTTGAAGAGAGGCATAGTCCTTGTAGAAATTCAAATATTGATCTTCAAGATCTTCAAATATTGTCCTACTCTACTCCGTATTAATGGCGCCACTCCTTGGCAACAGTGCTTTTGCAGGTCCTTGGTCTAGATGGCATCACCTCATTGGTCAGGTGTTAACTTCCATCTATCGAATACTTTGATAATGCAGAAACATCGTACTGCACTCAATACATCCTCGTACTACAATAAATAAGTTAGAATAACTTACATCTTACTGCAACCTGCAGTACATCCTCGTACTACAATAAATAAGTTAGGATAACTTACATCTTACTGCTCAGGTTGCAGTAACTGCTTACTGTTCTGCGCCAATTTCCTGATTTGCATTTTCTTACTGATTCTGGAACAGCTTCCTGTTTTCTAAATCCTATAAACAGCCTCTTGTTCTCCTTACTGCTTTCTGTATATTACTTACTGATTATGCTTACTTCTTCTGCTTATTAACTTTCCTTATAGAAAACCAGCATCTAATACTTATTCATATCCAGAATCCTGCTAACACCAGTGTCCTCCATATAACACCCCAAATTAATTAGCTAATGTGTAATATTATATATATAAAAATATATATGTTGCTAATTAATTAACTATGTATTAGAATTAATTAATTAAGCTTAAGAATTAATTAATTAAAATTAATTATTGCTAATTAATTAATTAAGCTAAGAATTTATTTAACTAAGTGATAATCTTAATTAAGCTAAGAATTAATTAATTAAGCCTAAGCAATTGATTAATTAAGATGTAAAGTACTAATTTTGGTTACTCAGGTAATATGCATAAGTATTTGATAAGCTAATTAATTATATATAAGTGTAGATATAGCTTTCTTATTAGTTAACTATGTAAAAAAATAAATTAAGTAAGCTAAGGAATTAACTAATTAAGCCTAAGGGGTTGATTAAAGAAAGTAAAGCCATGAATTGGCTGCCCTCTACCACACCACACCACCTCACCCTTCACTCTCCCCAAATTAAGACACACACACCCACCTAACTAGTTTAAGTGGGAAAATGAAAGAAAAGACAGCCATCTCTCCCTCGCCACCTCGCTCTCTCTCTCGCACGCTCTCTCTTTCTTTCTCTCTTTCTCTTGTCCTAGGAATACTGCTGTTTGTTGCTGCCCTGCTGCCCGGTGTGCGCAGTTGCTACTGTGCTGATGCTGCTATGTTGCTGCCATGTTATCGCTGCTGCGTTGCTACCCTACTGCCCGGTGTGTAGGCTATTGGGTGTATTTGTGGGCTGCTATGTGTGCGTATGTGTTGTTGTGTTTGTCGTCTTGTGTCATTGAGTGTGTGTTGTCTTTATTTGCAAGAGTATGTGTGTCGGTTGGGTGTGAGTTGCCGGCGATGGGGGTCACCGGCAACGGCGGTAGTAGCGACGAAAGAAGGGTCGATGGCAGCGGGTTTGGGGTGATGGGAAATAGTGTTTCTCTTTGATATTTTATAGATTTATTTTACAACTTAAATCTTGCTTTGCAATTTACATTTCAAGTTCAATGTTTAACTTTGCAAAACTTACTTTTACTTTGCAAATTGAATTTCATCTCTGCAAATTGATTTTTTTAACTTTGCAAGATTTAATTTTATTTCTACCTGACAGATTTATTTATGTTACTTTGCAAAGTTGATTTAATTTTTTCAAAATCAATTTACTTAGCAAGAATAAAATTTCTTCTTGCAAACTAAAGTTTTCCTCTGCAAATTAAGTCGGTTCTTGCAAATTCAATTGTTTTCCCTTTATAAGTCTTCGTTAGCACCAAAGCTCGTTTTCTAGATAGTGCGAGTGCTCTCGGGCCAGCATCGGGGACCAGTGCCGGGGGCAAACGCAGGGGGCTGTTGTCCTGTTTTTACTGCTGAGCGCAGGCAGCGCTCGAATTACCATTTTAGGCACTTACGGGGATGGGTTTAGAAAACTGTTTTTATAGCATATACTAGGGTGTATAGGGAAGGTCTCCACCAAGTTTGGTGGCTATCCGAGGTCGGACGATCGAGGAATAATTTTACGAAGTCGGGGCTGCGTTTCTGCACCCGAACCGGAAATAGTCGCGGAGCAGAAGGTCTTAACGAAGAAGTTTCTTAAACTTGTTTGTATGGGGTGTTCTTTAGTGTTTTGGGAGAATTCTTACCAAATTTCATCTTAAGGCGAGTCCGTTTGAGGGGTCTAAGATGCATCGAGGCACAGAGTGACAGTGCAGTGTGCAATGGTGAATTCAGCCTTTTGCAAGGGCAATTCCCAGATGATCGAAAGTCAAGTGGGCTTGAGATTTCACGGAGGTAACATTCACACCGAGAGCTTCATTATGAGCTTTCTGGATCATAAATCGAAGCTCGGACGAGGAAGATAAGCAACGACAATTTTCTTTCCAGTTGGCCACGGATTTTACGATTTGCAATTTCTTTGCAAGTTCTATTTTAATTTGCAAGATTAGTTTGCCTTGCAAGTTTGATTCTTTTCTTGTAGGAAATGTAGACGAAGGACCACCCTAGTTCCCTGAAATGTAGTAGTTTTTCCAAGAGACCACTTGATTGAGGTGAAGGAACGAACTAAGGATTTAAAGAGTCGAGCTTCACGAGGGTTACCACCGATCAAGATGGGGGTAAATTCTTGTAAATTATATATTGTGAACTATAGGTGCTCTTGTGTGCAATTATTGAATGTTTTATTTATAATGTGGAGGTTGAAAGTGATATGCAAAGTGAACTGTGGTATGCTCCATGAATGATGATATATGGTGAAGGATATGGGGAAATCCTTGTTTTTCCTTTTACGTGATCAAGTGTTGTAACGTGAGATTGTTGATTAATTTGAGAAGAAGTGATTTAATATATAAGTGTGGTATTTTGTGTCTTATTTCATGGCAAAGAGATTTGTGCAATAATTGCAAGATGAAAGAAGATAGTATGTGACAATTGTATTCATGGTGGTATAGTTCCTCAATTGTATTCAAGGTGGCAAAGTTCCACAATTGTATTCAAGGTGACTTAGTTCCACAAATTGTATTCATGATGGCTCGAAGCCATAAAAATGTTTTCACGGCAGCTCAGAACAGCAAAGTTTTCCAAGGCGGCTCAGATCTGCAACTATGTGCTTAATGAATTATATGTCAATGTTTCCTGTTATGTTTTAACTGCTCACAAGTCCCACCCCACTGAGTGTCTTCATACACTCACCCCTTTTTATGTTAAAATATTTTAAGCTTAAGGAATCATTGAGCGTGGTGTGCAAGTGGTGGATGTTGGTAGCCGATGTTCTAAAGAATGCAAAAGAGTTTTATTGGATTCAAAAGAGGTGTTATATTATTTAATTGTATAGTAAGTGCTCTTGAAACCTTTTTGGGAAAAACTTAGTTTGCAAAGCTGTATAGTTTTAGCTATATGATTATAAATATATATATATATATATATATATATATTTCTCTTCCGCTTTGTAAAATTTACGTTTTATAAAATAGGGATGCTCGAATTGACTTATCTTTATTGGCAAGTTTTAAATTACCTTGAAAATACATGTTTTGTTGAGTATCTGGATGCTAAAAATGAAAAATTTATTAAACTCTGATATTCTACAGTAATTTACAAGAACGGGGCGTTACACTCCATCTTTCTGATTTTTACAACTTTACAAGTACAATCACAGAAAGTTAACTTTTCAAAATTAAGTTCCACTTAAACAATATGGAAAAATGGGGTACTCTAACTTTCTATACAAAGTTATTTGTCTCATCAAAATCCTAACAGAAATATCTCAACACTCATCCTAAAAAAAAAAACTAACCTAAAAATGAAAAATCTACCTAGAAAATAATAAACATGCTAAAACAATAAAATCTTAAATGCAACTACTTATGCAATGCAAAAGCCACTGTCATTTTCCTTTGATTTCACAAATAAAAAATCATCCCCCCAAACTTATTTGTCATCAATTCCAAAGAGGACGATTCATAAATATCAACAAGAAAATGAAATGAAAACTTATAGAGGTTTTTTTTTTCTTTTTTTTCAGTTGGGTTGCTTCTCAATTGGTGTTAAATTTAACGTCTTTATCGCATCACCCAATTTTGCACACTTCAAATATTGTTCCAGGACACTTGCAAAATGAATCTTAAAGTAAATGTTCTAAAAGATTTCCAAAAATTTAGCAAATTCATCATCAATTTTTTTCTTTTGAACTTCTTGAGGGAAAATAATATAAGTAATAATAAAAGAAAGTGTAGAGTTAGGAATAGATTTTGGTTTGTCAACCCCTTTTTCCTCTACTCTAGCTATTTCTTTCTCCAAAAAATGTTTTTTCCTCTTTTTCACTCTCTTTCTCATCCTCAACTAGCATGTTTGGCTCATCATACTTGATTTCACTCCTCATCGTGATGACCTTACATTTTTCCTTTGGATACAACTCGATGATACTTGGATTTGACTCTTCTTGATGTTGATTTTCAAGTATCGAGATAATTTGTTCCATTTGAGTTTGTAATGCCTTCAATCTTGCATTGAAGTTAGCATTCATTCATCTAATTGGATTTCCAATCTTGCTTGATCTTCATCAAGTTTTGTGAACCTATATCATGACTTCTTCATGAACGAAACTAGAATATCCTCAAGAGTGGACTCCTTTCCATCATTACTCACATCAATCTTCACAAATCTATTTCTTGACTCATTCACGAATGCACCTACAATATCTTCAAGTGAGTGCTTACTTCCATCACTAATCACCAATTTATTGCTGAAAATCTTAGAGGTGATTGAAAAGTGTGTCTCGTATTCATGTATGAGAAACTTCCATGGTTCCTCAAATCAGGATTAGAATGTGTAGGAACTAAATTATTGTGAAAATTGTTGAAATTCCTACTATCCATATAATACGTCTGATCCATCGGATTTCATAACTGAGCACCACCTTCAAGCCATTGATGACAGTTGATGGTATTTACCTCCAATACAACGCATAATCAACTTGAAAGCACACACTAAAAAATTAAAGAAACTAATCGTATAAAAACTAAATAAAAGAAAAATAAAAATGCCAAGACTAAAATCAAGTGAATATTCGAATATCAATCGTTCTAAAACTATAGTCCCCAAAAACAGCGCCAAAAACTTGTTCACTAAATTCTTTTAGCTACTACCGCAAAAGTACGGTGTAGATTGTATAAGTGGTGAGCAAGGTCAATTCCATAGAGACTATCGAATTAGAACTGCTTAATTAACCAAATTTAACACCTAATTTTATCTAGAAAACTGAATATCAAGATGTGAGATAAATAATAAAAACAAACTTAAATAAAGAATGAACATGATAAATCAATATAACGAAGACAGGTTCTAGGATTTGCTTTCATCTAATCATCATCAAAATGTCACTTTGACAAACCAAGTTCATTCATTATTCTCCCTATATGAGCAATCACAAATATCAAATTACAATTCTCTCAAGTAAGTTAATTGATCGATTAAAAGGCTACCGAAAGTATCTCAACTTGATCTGATAAATAAATTTAACTCTCAAAATCTCCTAGGATTGATTTCTCATCACATAAGTTCATTAATCACTCGATCTAATTCCACTTACATATCATGTGTTTAATTTTCTGTAATTAAATCTCCTCCCTTGAATTTTGACTTAATTACTTAAACATGCTCGACTAGTGGCCATATAATCGAATAAGGAATCAAAACTTAAACACACAAATAGGGTTCACAAATTAAGAACTTGAATTAAAATCAAAGATCTATAACAATTCAAATTAAACTACTAACAAATCCTAAAGACCCTAGAAAATTTGCTAAACATGATTATCAAACAACTTATAGAAAATTTGAAAAACATCAAATCTAAACCAAAAATCTAACTATATGAAAGAGATAGAAAAAACTCTAGGAAAGGTTATCTCCCATTTCTCCAATCCATTGGTCGTTTATCTTCTCTTCTAAAGCACTTCCAAATATGATCTATCACGCTTGACTTTCCCTCTGATTGCTTCTCAGAATAATTATTTTTCTCCCTATGTGTGTATGTAAAGCCTCCCTTTATTTCCATCGATCAAGGGTATTTATAACATCTTCCACATCTCCTAAGTTAAGTATAAGTCGATATATTTCATGGAAGTCTTCTAAATTGATTAGAAGTATAAAATATGCTAAAAATCAAGTTTTCATTCTAATGTGAGTCATTCGGGCACGATCCTGCCCCATGGCATGGTCAACCATGCCCTACTGCACAACTTCTTTGGATGATTTAGCACGGTTGTGTAATGTGGCATGGTTGTGCACCACAACACCGTTATAATTTGACTTTATAGTGTTATGAATGTTGTAGGTCTTGAAGTTAGCTTTTCAATACCATAAATTTCAGCTCAATATCAATTTTTTAGAGGAAATTATGACCAAATTACTAAAGTCCTGTCAATATAAAAACGTAACGTCACAACTTTCACCTTCTTTGAATATTCTGCTTTTTTTAGAGAGAATTAGGAAAGTTGTTTTTTTTAGAGAGAATTAGGGAAGTTGATCAACATAAAAGTTGTAGATCTCTTTCTTTGTTCCAAAAAATTTAAAATCTTTCAATTCTGACTTTTAGATTACGATATATACCATTTCTTCTACAACTCACGTGTAAGCTAAAACTCGTCCCATTAAAATCATGAAACTAAATACAAAAGCCATAAAATGCACTTATACACGATAATCATAGAAATCACTACGTAAATGTACCTAAATATACTCAAAAGAATACATAAGTATACGCAAAAACATGTAAAAAAACCGATACTTATCACTTGATAGCTTAGAGCAACCTATGTGGAATCTTAATCTTTGTAGGAGTCATTTTGTTAATTATAGTCTTTTAGGAAAAGCATTCAAAATACACTTAACAATGTTCTTCCTTGAGAACAAGTAGAGTGGATTAAAGGGATTACTCCACCCTTGAACCACTATAAAGCATGTGTGTTTATTTACTTCCGATATTGTTAGTGATATTTAACATCATGCATACTTATCTATCATACTACATAAAATATAACTTGTGAAAATATCATATTTACAAATGATTTTCAAAATGAACCTCTTAAAAAGTATAGTTTATTTCCACTGGATGAACTTTTCATACACTACTTGTTGTATTGCACATAGTGCTGCATGCAGAAATTGCTCACAATGATGTAACCTTATTAGCTTACAGCATACAGAGAAGTAAGTCCAAAAAGGTTTAAAAATCGAAATGGTTTATTCAACCCCCCTCTAAACCTCTTGTACCACTTGAAATAAACAAGTGATATCAAAGCAAGTTGGGTTAAAAGCCAATTTGTCTAATCACTTACCCTTTTTGAAAATGTGTTTCTTTTTACTTTTTTAGAACTCATATTTTAGCATAACATGGATTAATCACATAATAAGTTGTCTATGTTTTTCATAAATGAATATGATGACCGAAAAATTAGAATACAAACACACATGTTTGCAATGCATGATTAGATGTGGTATGTCATCCTGAAGGACAACCAATGATTAAAAAAGTAAATCCAAGATTGAGAATATAGCGAGAAGCCAGAAGTGATGAAAGTGATCAAGAAGAAGCAGTTGAACTTGACGTCCTAGATAAAGCTAGACATAAATGAATTGCTAAAGATAGAAAGAGAGTTAACTTGGACAATGTGACTAAGAATTCTATGTTTGTCACTCTACATAAAAAAACCTTTAACAAGGTGAAAAACTGTAAGACGTAAAGAAAATTTGGGACAAGCCAAAGCAAATTTGTGAGGGCACCAAGCTTACCAAAAACAACAGGTTATCCACTGCTACATAACTATTTGAGATGTTTGAGATGAAGCTAGAAGAGTCCTTGGAGCAACTGGACTTAAAATTCACTAGTATAGTGAATGAGTTAGAGTCTCTAGACAAATACTACACTTAGAAAGAGAACAACATGAAAGTTCTTAGAGCACTGCTAGATGAGTGGGATTGCAAGACAACTACTTTGAGAGTATTCATGGATCCAAAATCGATGAGCACCTTTAACCTCTTATTTGACCTTGATTTTGCTTCGATCCAAATTCCCCTTTTCTCGACAAAAAGCCCAAACTTCAAACCGAGATACCTGCAAAACAAACACCGGGAGGGTTTCCCGGCGACGGGACTCCGACGCTCAAGTCAGTAAAAAGGAGAGAATATGTGTGTTTTTAGTGTAATTTTGCGTATGAAAAAAGAAAAAGAATGAATCTTACAAACTTTTATACTCCCTGTGAGATGTGGCAGTTAAGAATATCCGAAATATGTGGGAAAATGGGTTAGTGGTCCACGAAATAGACAGTTATTTGAATTCGAATTTGTTTGCTTATTTCAACTGCAATGAGTTCGTCAACTTGGTTCAAGATCCAATAAGCTCGCACCCCAATAATATATTAACTGCGAACTCATATCAGGTAGGGAATAGTTCGCCTCCAATTGCATTACTGCATAGTTCACTCATTCTAAAGGAACTGTTCGCATCGATGGCTTCAAATCTGAACTAAATAAAAACCCAAACTCTCGCCGAATAAAGTGTAATTCACACCCAACTGTATCAGGATTCAATTCGATCATCTCGGAGGAGTATCTGTTCACTTTTCTCTAAATAATTCATACTGGTTGGTTTTCTCTTGATTCGGTTCACTCTCAAAATAACTCGATTGGTTCAGTTCGACCACATCAAGTACTCCCCCCTATAGTGCGTATTATCAACGCACTAGTGTGTTTCGGCAATCATGCGTATCAAAACATCCAAAAACCCATTTCTCTAAGTAAAACATCTTTTCCACCGCCTCTATCCCATCCAACTGACACGTGTAAAAGAAGCACCCTTAATCCAGTGTCGTTTCACTTCCTTCCCATTAGATTTTTTCATATCCAATGGCCAAACATTCACAACTTTTGGATATCCATTTTCCCCCCCAAAAACATAGCGTCGCTTTTAAACTTTATATACCCTCTTTATTTTCCAAAAAATATTTCTGCAAATTCACTGTATACACAAGCAAGATCCTCTCTTCTGCAATTCCTAGGGCTTCTTTCTCACCCTATTCCAGGTACCATTTTCTCTCATTCTTCTTTTGATTTCAATGGCTTCTTCCAACTCCTTGATTCATCTGCGAGATGAGAGTGAATCGGAAGAAGGATTTGATCAATTTCTCCTTCAACCTGTTTCTCCTTCCAAAAACCCTAAGCCTACTTTTTCTTCTAGCCGCAGACAAACCTCTGATGCCCCTAAAAAATCACGTAAAAAGAACGGTAGATACAATTTTTTCCGCCACTAAAACCACTCATACCCATGTCATTCTCCTAAGTTCATTTACAGTAGATGGTTATACCATAGTTATTCCTAACCCAGAGGATCGTCCTCATCGAGCTCCAAAGGGTTGCCAAACGTGGTTTTTGAAACATATAACACTAGGTTTAGTTCCTCCCATCCATCCTTTCTTCATTGAAATCGGTTCGGCCTTTGGAATCTGCCTAAACCAACTCCACCCCAACTCAGTTAGTTATATCGTCTCTTTCTACATGGTTTGCAAATGGATGGGAGTTGAACCCACTTCCAAATGATTCCGAACTTGTTTCATATTAAAACGTACTAATCTCTTTCGTTTTTACCTAAGTCCCCGTAGTGGTGGAAGATGAGCTCAGTTTTTATCTCCTGGTGATAAAAAGATCAGTAACTGGGAGAAATATTATCTTTTTATCCGTGCTCCCGAGAATGAATCTTCACATTCACTTCATTGGGCCCAAGATTCACCTCGAACAGATCCTGCTTATCTAGGAGACTTTGAAATTTTGGTTCTAAATAAAGTCTTCCGAAAAGGATGGTTCGACATAGTTCAGTTGAGTTCATGTCAACCTCTGTTAGCCTTTTGGGGATTTTACCCAAACAGCCAAATCCCTTCCAGATTTGATCTAGGTTATTTTGGCTTCGGTTATTTTTCTTACTATCTTTTCTTGATTACATCGAACTATACTTTAATCAAAATCTCTTTTTGCTACAGACAACACCATGATGAAATTTTTCAGTTTCGAAGATGAAATCCCCAAAGAAGAGCGAACTCCTATCGTCCCTGCCGAACTGGGGTCAATAAAGAGCTTGCTGCAGCTTTTAGATTGTCAGAAGAGAGACGACTTGCTGAATGGGTGGCGAAGACTCCCAGTTCGACTGAGAATATAATTCAGCAGGATGGGGGTAATTTTCCTGAAAATCCCAAACTTGTCATTTCTCCTTCTCCTATCGCTTCCACTTTACCTCCTCCAGAAGTGCCAGCCCTCTCACTCTTGCCTATTATTCACTATTCTGGATCTGTCGATCCAACTGCAGAAGTTGACGAGGGAACAACGAGTAGAGCTATTTTTCTCCAGCAAAAGAAAAGAGGCTCCTCCAATTTGTAAAAAAGTTCTAGCAAAAAACGAAGAATAGCGGAGGAGTTTGAGGCCAATCCAGAAAACCCGAATGAAGTAGCTGTGCCAACCGAAGAAACTACTATGGAGGAGTTGGATGTCGAGGAGAGAGATCTGAAACTGAACTTAGCCCGTGTTGCAAAACTGAAAACTTTTTTGGAGAGTTTTGGTAAAAAGGCTTTACACCGCAGAGATCAAATCCAGGAACAGCGAAATCGACTAAGGGAAATAGAAGACGAGAAGAAAACTTTGCTGAGTGATCTAACTTTTAATGCCTCCAAAGCCGAAAATACAGCTGTTAAATTGGAAGAATGCGAGATGCAGTTAGGTCTTGCCCAATCTAATGTGGCGAAGAAAGAAAAGCTCTTACTTGCCAAAGAAAAATTTGCCATGGAAAAGCAATCTGCTTTGATGGCAGCAGAGGCAGAGATTAAGCAGCTAAAGGAGGAATTAAAGCAAGAGAGGAATTCACGGGTTCAATTCGGCGAAGGCAAGCGAAAGGAAGGTTTTTATCAATTTGCTCGAAGTTCAGAGATGGTACTTATAATAGAGAATTTTCGAGAAAGCCTGTTCTATCAACTATGGAATTCTGTTCTCTTCCTTTCAAAAGTAGCCCCCATGGCTGAGGCATATTTTAGAGAAGGGATTCGCTTGTTCCAAGAAGAAGTAAAAGAGGCTTTACCTGAATCTAGACTTCGATTTTGTCTTTCTTCCTTGGGTAAAAAACTTCAAGAATCTTTCCCCATACCTCTCGGCTGGCAGGGGAACCCAAATGAAGAGGTGGATGCGAAGTGGTGGAACGGCTATTTAGATCGGGCAATACAAGAAGTTCTTCCTGATGAATTCCTTAATTTTCCAGGTACCAGTTCATATCCTTCTCAGATTAGAACACTTACTCCTAATTCAACTGTGGATCTGTTGGAGTATATGTTTGATCCTCTACCTCTGACCTCAACTGACGAACTAACTTCTCAATCAATTCTTCCTACCAACCCCCCTAGTCAGGCTTAGATGTTTTGTAATAGATATTTGATCTACTTTCTGAACTGTGCTCTATGAATTTTCTATTCTCGTTTTCTATATGTATTTATATAATCAAATCAAGGAGAATTCTCCAAACTTGAAACATTTCAAAGTATTTTGCGGCAATGCTTCAATCTGGTTAATCATAATGCTCCGAGAGAACACCAAAAGATTTCATGGAAACCTTTCAATTATTTCCATCATAATGCTACAGAGGAACTCTTCAGTTCGTATAATCATGCAGTTCCGAGGGAACTCTTCAGTTTGTTTAATCATGGAGTTCCGATGGAACTTTTCAGTTGACTTAATCATGGAGTTCCGAGGGAACTCTTCAGTTCGCCTAATCATGGAGTTCCGGGAGAACTCTTCAGTTCGCTTAATCAGGGAGTTCCGAGGGAACTCTTAAGTTCGCTTAATTAGGGAGTTCCGAGAGAACTCTTAAGTTCGCTTAGTCAGGGAGTTCCGAGGGAACTCTTCAGATATACTAATAATTATATGAAATCAACAGAATGAAAAGACACGGGAATTTAACGTGGTTCGGTCAATGCGACCTACATCCACAGAGTGCAAACATCTCTTATTTCATTAAAGTAATAGAAATCAAAAAAGGATGAAGAGCAACATACTGAAATATAATACGTCAAGTATAGAATTTCTTCAAATGGTTCACATGCCACGGTCTTGGCAACACCTTTCCTCGCTTATCTGTTAGTTCGTAAGATCCTCCAGGCAGAATTTTCGAAACAATATATGGTCCTTCCCAAATAGCATCTAATTTCCCAATCTCCACCAAAGCATCAGATTGTCTTAATACCATATCTCCAACTTGAAATTCTCTCTTCCGAATTTTCCTATTGAACGCTGCTTGGATGCATCTTTTGTAGAGTTCATGTCGAACTCTAGTTTCATCTCTGACCTCATCTAAAAATAATAAATCAGTTTTGATCAATTCTTCATTTTCTTGAGGATCAAAGTTAGTAATTCGTAAAGCTTCCCCTTGAATTTCCGCGGGGACCACTGCTTCCATTCCGAACACCAAATTAAAAGGAGTTTCTCCAGTTGTTGACCTAGTTGTAGTTCGGTATGCCCACAAAACAGATGGCAACTCTTCAACCCAATTGGATTTTTCAGATTCGAGCCGCTTCTTGAGTCCATCTAATATAATTCGATTAACTACCTCGACCTGTCCATTCGCCTGAGGATGAGCCACCGGTGTAAATACCTGTAAAATTTTCATCTCTTTACACCATTCTGTAATCTTTTTCCCCTAAATTGAGCACCATTATCCGACACCAGAATCCTTGGTAAACTGAACCTGCAACAAATATTCTTCCATATAAAACGAATCATATCAACTTCAGCGATCTTAACCAACGGTTCAGCTTCGACCCATTTAGTGAAGTAATCCATGGCTACCACCAAAAACTGCTTATTTCCTCTAGTTTTAACAAGCGGACCAACTATATCAATTCCCCATCTAGCAAAAGGACAAGGCGAACATACAATAAGCATATCTGTAGCCGGCATATGAATTCTCCAACCATGTTTTTGACAAGAATCACATTTTTGAACTAACTCCTCGGCATCATTCTTCATTGTAGGCCAGTAAAAACCAGCTCGCACAACCTTTCGAGCAAGGGCCCTAGCTCCTGCATGCTCAGCACATCCTCCTTCATGTGCCTCTTTTAGAACCTTGATTCCATCTTCTTGGGATAAACACCTCGCATCTGTTGGTAAAAAGGTTTTTCTGTATAAAATTCCATCAAGGATGTAATAGAAACGAACCTGTTTCTCCAGCTTCTCGAGCTCTTTTATCGTCCCTTCCCTAACTCCACTTAGAAATTTCAACAGAGGAGTCCTCCAATCGAGCTCTGCCACGTCAACATTCATTACTTTCTTTTCTTTTCCAATTCCCATAACAGTAATACTACGACGTGAACAATCTTGTAACGAACTCCCGATTTTGGATAGAAAATCTGTCTTCTGATTCTCACTTCGAGGAATCTGTTCAATCCTAAGTCTTTCAAACCTTTTTTCCATATCCCTTATTTTCTGCACATAGGAGACCATATGCTCTTCTTTGACTTCACATAGATTTTGAAGCTGCTGAGTTACCAATTGTGCATCAGACTTAACTATCACATCCCGAGCTCCAGCCTGTTCGGCTATTTTCAAACCCTACAAAAAAGCTTCGTATTCCGATTCATTGTTAGACGCCTTGAATTGAAACTTTACAGCAAATTCTAACTCATCTTTTTCTGGACTAATCAGCAATATTCCAGCCCCTGCTCCTTGACGAGATGATGACCCATCCATAAATAGTTCCCACTATTTCCTATCTTGTTCTCTAGCCGATTCTTGAATAAAATTGGCTAGAGCTTGTCCTTTAATGGTTGTACATGGTTCATACTTGATATCGAACTGTCCTAGTTCGATAGCCCATTTTATCAATCTTCCTGATGCTTCCGATTTCCCCAAAACTACACTCAAAGGATGATCAGTTCGTACTATCACAACATATCCCAAGAAATATGGCCTCAATCTTCTTGTCATGGTGACTAAGGCATACACTATTTTTTCTACTTCGGTATATCATACTTCAGCTCCATGAAGGACTCTACTAACAAAATACACTGGGAACTGATCTTTACCCTCTTCTTGAACTAGAACCGAACTGACCGACTCCTCACCAACAGCTAAATATGCTATCAACGTACCTCCTTTAACTGGCTTTTTCAACACAGGAAGTGATGATAGGAATACTTTCAAATCTTCAAATGCCTTCTGGCACTCCTCATCCCAGCCAAATTTGCTATTCTTCCGCAAGACCTTGAAGAAAGGTAATCCCCTATCTGCCAACCTTGAGATAAACCTGCTCAAAGCAACAATACGACCAGTCAGCATTTGTACCTCTTTGGTAGTTCGAGAAGACGACATCTCTTGTATAGTTTGAATCTTATTGGGATTGACTTCTATCCCCCTTTCTGTAACCATATATCCTAAGAACTTTCCTGCTCTCACCCCAAACGAACACTTAGCCGGATTCAGACGTATTCCATGCTTCCAGATAGTTGCCATAGTCTCTTTTAGGTCCTCCGCATGTGTGTTCGCCTGTGGACTCTTTACTAGCATATCATCCACATACGTCTCCATATTTCGACCCAACTAGTGTTTGAACATCTCATCCACCATTCTCTGATACGTAGCTCCTACATTCTTCAATCCGAATGACATCACTGTATAACAATATGTACCTGAAGAAGTGATAAAAACTACGTTAGGTTTGTCTTTTGGATGCAATAGGATCTGATGGTATCCTTGGGCTGCATCCATCATGCTGAGGAGTTCGCATCCTGCTGTTGAATCTACCAACTTGTCAATTCGGGGTAAAGGATAATGATCCTTAGGACAAGCTTTGTTCAGATCCTAGAAATCAATACACATTCGCCATTTGTTCCCCAGCTTCGGAACTAACACCACATTGGCTAACCATCGAGGATATTGGATCTTTCAATGTGTCCTATCTCCAATAGCTTTTTTACCTCGCCTTCAATAACTTCATTCTATTGATCACCAAAATGCCTCAACTTCTGTTTTACCGGTCGAACATCAGGCTTGATGTTCAATCTATGAACTGCCACTTCCGGGTTTATGCCTTTCATGTCTTCAGGTTTCCATGCGAACAAATCTACATTATCTTGAAGAACTTGTACTATCTCTTTCTTAATCTGTTCTGGCAACTAACTTCCAAGTCGAACTGAATGCCCTGGTAATTCTGGAATCAATTCAACACTCATTAGTTCATCTTCCTCAAATTCTGCAGTGCTCGACACTTTTCCCTTCTTTACATTCTTGTCCCGTTCTCGATCAATATCATCCCTCTGTTCACCATTACGCTCCCAAGACTCAGATTGTCGAACTGCAGCAACATAACAACATCGAGCAGTTTGCTGGTTACCATGAACCATGCCCACTCCAATTACACGTCATTCTTCATCTTCAACAGGAAATTTCATCATCAAGTGTGTCGGTGAAATGACTGCAGCATATGAGCTCAGAGAGGGACGACCTAAAATCACATTATATTGAGAGGGTGCATCCACTAAGAGAAAAGTCATTGTTTTGTTTTGCCTCCATTCTCCATCTCCTAGAACCATATGAAGCTGAACTTTGCCATATACTATTACAGTTTCTCCTGCAAAACCATAAAGTGAAGTTTGTACAGATTTTACCTCCACTGTCGATCTCATCTTCCTGAAACAATCCATGAACATGATATCTACCGAACTTCCTGTATCTACAAACACGCGTTCAATATTAAAACCCCCTATCTCCACGACAATCACCATGGCATCAAACTGAGGACTTTGAATAGCTACAAGATCTCGAGCTCCAAACTCAACTACCACGTCATCAAAAATTGAATGAATCGTATCCCCCTGCTGCCGAACAGAATTGAGTCTCGCTTTACGAGCCCTATTGGAATCTCCATCTGTTGGCCCACCTATGATCATATGAATAGTGGGCCTTTCTTCTCGTTCCGACCTATTTTGCGGTGGCAGAGGTGGAGGCGAAGGTAGCTCAGGTCGCTCCTGTCTTCTTTCTCTCCTCAGTTCTTCTTGATTATTCCTTTGTTCTCAGTTCGGTTGAGTTCGACGAACAAACCGAGCCAATCTATTCTCCCGAATCAATCTCTCCAACTCATCCCGCAAATGTAAACATTCATCAGTTCCATGTCCATACTCATTATGAAACCGACACAGTTTGCCATTACCAAAAGTAGGTGGCTTCTTAGGATTAGGACCCCAGGTCGACGACCACTTTAGCTGGGGTAAATTTCATATCTCCATTAATACTTGTCCAGACGACATGGTCATTGGAGTGTATTGCTCATATCTCCATCCCGTCCTGTTCTCTCGCAATGAGAGTGGTGTAAATCTCATTCGAGGCTCTCCAACTTCCCTATTTCTTGCAACATCATGCTCCTGTGGTCTACTTATTCGACTAGAACTCTCATCTTTTTTAATTCGAACTGCTTCCTCCAGGTTAATGTACTTAGAAGATCGTTGCAATAGGTCATCAAAACTCTTGGGCGTCTTCTTCACTAGAGAAGTATGAAGATCACCCTCTTTCAAGCCTTGAATAAAGGCACTAACTATCAGATCATCCGAAGCTTCAGGAGCCTCTAAAGTCACAGTTGTAAATCTTTTAACATAATTCCTCAATGTCTTTTCCCCCTTCTGTCTTACCCCGAACAAAGTCTGAGTAGATCGTCTTTGTCTTCTCGAACTGGCGAACTGATGCAAGAATAAATCTGACAATTGCTCAAAATCATGAATGGCTCCATCACTCAACTGACTGAACCATGTTTGGGTGGCCTTAGTGAGAGTAGCAGCGAACACCCTACACTTAATACCATCAGAATAACGATGCAAAAGGGCAATATTCTCAAATCTACACAGATGGTCCCATGGATCTGTAGTACCATCATAATAGAAGTTAACCGGCCGAAAAGAAACGGGTAGTTAGTCTTTCATTACCTCATCAGAGAAGGGATTTCCTCTCGAACTCCTAGGTACCCTTCGAACAGTCCTCTGAACTTCTCGCAACTCCCTTCTTAAATAATCCACCTTCTCAGATAATTCCACATGCTCTCACTTCTGACCACGAGGATGATCGAACTGGCTCTCTCGTTCATCAGTTTGAGATTTATCATCCTCTTTCTCTTTCCTCATATGAACATCAACATTATCCTGTTGTGACTCAACCCTTTGTTTGCCCAGAGCTTTTTGAACAACTGCTTCTATCAAATTTGCCAATTCCTCCGATGTCAAAGTGACAGTACCAGGGGGTTCACCGGTGCAGAGCTCCGACCATTCTCACCATCATCTTGCATTCTTGAAGTTCCTCCTACTTCCAACCTCCTTCGAGATCCTCTAGTATTCACCATCTTTGATATTCTCAACATCTTAAAACCTCTGATGTTTTCCACAGACGGCGCCAATTGATTTTGCTCCGATCTAAATTCCCTTTTTCTCGATAAAAAACCCAAACTTCAAACCGAGATACCTATAAAACAAACATCGGGAGGGTTTCCCGACGACGGGACTCCGACGCTCAAGTCAGTAAAAATGAGAGAATATGTGTGTTTTTAGTGTAATTTTGCGTATGAAAAAATAAAAGGAATGAATCTTACAAACTTTTATACTCCCTGTGAGATGTGGCAGTTAAGAATATCCGAAAAATGTGGGAAAATGGGTTAGTGGTCCACGAAATAGACAATTATTTGAATTCGAATCTGTTCGCTTATTTCAACTGCAATGAGTTCATCAACTTGGTTCAAGATCCAATAAGCTCGCACCCCAATAATATATTAACTGCGAACTCATATCAGGTAGCGAATAGTTCGCCTCCAATTGCATTACTGCATAGTTCACTCATTCTAAAGGAACTGTTCATGTAACGCCCCGATTCCATTTATTGGAAATAGGTCGTTACCCTTTACATACTTAGGAAATAAAGAAATTATAACGATTTTATAACATACAGCGGAAGACTTAAAAGCGAAGATACGAGAGTTTTAAAATTTTTACTTTTTAAATATAACATATATACGTAATTATACATCGACTATTAAGCAAGTCTAGACGTGTCTTACCCACATTTCTAGGTAAAATGTTTGAACCATCGGTCAACGAGAAAATACTCAACAAAACATACATATAATATAAGATAAGTCTAGGCCCAACGATTTCATAATATACACATTTAAACAACATACTGTTTTAAAAGAAAAGGAACTTAGTTCTATCATATCTACTAATGCGACAGAGAGAAGTCAGTCCAGCTAGCTACTCGTCCACGTCATCATCCAGTGAGCCTGAAAATATAAAATAGTAACATCATGAGACACCTCCGGAGAGGGATCCCACTGGGATAACTTTACCGTCTAATATATTGAAGCAATTAAATTATTAAGCGAGTACTACATCATAGATCAGGCACTTTACGCCCTTATGGTCGCTTTCATAGACCAGGCACTTTGCGCCCTTATGGTCGTCGCCCTGGTATGGAAGTTACATACCGGTTTTAGCTACGGACTTCAATCGTAGACTTTCATACATAACTTATCGACTCAATTAACAACACATATAGTGAAGCAATTAAACCGTTAAGCAAGTACTACATCATAGAGGAATGTGGGAATCGCTCGCCCACTAAACCTTGCATAGACCAGGCACTTTCCTTAGACCAGGCACTTTGCGCCCTTATGGTCGTCGCCCAGTAATGGAAGTTACATACTGGTTATAGCTACGGACTTCAATCGTAGACTTTCATACATAACTTATCAACTTAATAAACAACACATAGTAGAGAGTAGAAGTTACCCACTTGTTCGTTAGAGGTGCTAGGATTGACTCAGGTTCCACCGATCGTCTCGACTGCGCTCGACACACTTAATTGATTAGCTTCCTTATATCGTATAACACATTCTTTTACATTTATATTAGGTTTCAATTACCCAAAACACATTTATACTCATAACTTATTCGTTAAACTTCCAAACTAGTAATCTTCGAATGATAAGAAAACCCATAAAATCGCAACAATTAATAATTCACATGTGATTCCTAAAATCATACAATTATTCATATACGTACATAACTTCTTTTAGTACATCATATAAAAACATCAACTAAAAATAAGGTTCACATAAGTAGTCATGAATTTCTTAAGTTGGCCGAAAAACTGGATATCATATGCTGAAAAATGGACTTTCTCGTAAAAATCACCATAATTCGTACAAGGTTCCAAAAATGACATAGTAAAATTCTACATACTCCTAAGAACACGTACTACAACATAGTAAAACATGGCTTACAAATTCGATCCCAATAATTAGTTATGAATTTTAGAACGAAGCTGAAAACAGGACATCGTCTACGCGAGAACAGGTTTTATTGTAAAATTCGGCATAAATCGTACAAAGCTCAAAAAAATACATACTAAATTCCTACACATACCTAAGAACAGGTTCTAAAACATAGTAAAATATCATGCATAAATTCGAAGTAAACTGTTCCAGAAAAATACATGAATCAGACCCGAAAACAGGGTAAAAACTGTCCCCGAACAGCTTGTCTTAGAAAAATCATATAAAATCTAATTCAACTCCAAATCCTATGAAATTTTACAGACATGCTCTTGACTTCATATATTTCAATCAGGCAAAAGGATTCATCTTAATTCAATTTCTAAGATTTTCGAACATAACCAAAACAGTAGCAAAATAAAGCATATCTTTAAACCTATTCTTAAAACAACTTATTCCTCCATGCAAACAACATATAATCCCAAAAAATATGCCAAAGAACATCTTTGGACTTCTTATCCTAGAGTATTAAGCATAAATCATGAGTTTTAATGAAGGATTCATAAGGGTTTAGCCAAAAATACCTTTAGGTTTTGAAGAAGACTTGATGGATAAAAGATCTTTGCTTTCCTTTATCTCTTGTACTAACTTATCTATGACTTTGGCTCTCCTATATGAAGTGATCAAGAGAGAGACAGAGAAAGAGAGAGTGATCGAGAGAGAGGGAGGGAGAGAGAGTTGCATGTTGCAAGTTGGAGATATTTGCATGTTGCAATTAGATTAGTGAGGTGGCTAGGCTAGGTTACCACTTGCTAAAAGACTTACCTTGGAAGCTTTGTATTAAAAATAAAGGTTAATCTAATTATTTATCTTGATATTTTGATATTCATATAACACATGTATAAATACATGCATACCTTATTGTAAAGACTAGAAATAATAGCATAATGTATAAATCACACAAATATGGAAATCACTTAGCATAAAACCTAAAATCATTCTATTAATTAACTTTGATCATCATCTTATCTTTTTACTTTCGTTCATATGTGTCGAGTGAGTGGAGATCGAGCTCGGTTTCATCCGTGAGCAATCCTGCAAAACCCTTAAAATCTCGAAAGAAAACACGTCATAAAATCTTACGTAATATGAAAACTTGTACTTAAATCATTAACACTTGAACGATAAAAGAAATTTATAAAATATGCATATGCAGGGTATTTTCTTGAAATGGGGTGTTACAGTTCGCATCGATGGCTTCAAATCCAAACTAAATAAAAACCCAAACTCTCGCCGATTAGAGTGTAATTCACACCCAACTGTATCAGGATTCATTTCGATCATCTTGCAGGAGTATCTGTTCGCTTTTCTCTAAATAATTCATACTGGTTGGTTTTCTCTTGATTCGGTTCACTCTCAAAATAACTCGATTGGTTCAGTTCGACCACATCAGACCTCAATGTATTTGAGTTTGATATCAACAGGATTAAAGAGGTAAAAGAGTGAAGCACAAAGGTCACTACACTGATAATAAGAATTTCAAAGAATTCAACATCAATTAGCTACATCAAGCCATCCGAGCCTATACAAAAAGAATGCTCTAGAGGATATGTCGGGAGAATTTCCAAGAGTGTAAAGGACCAAAAATTGTATTTGGAGACAATTCAAACGATACCACCAAAGGAGATGAAAGATATAGTAGAGGAAACATCTGTATCAATAAAATATCTTATGTGGAATAACTAAAGTACAACTTACTGAGTATCAATCAATTCTGTGACAAGGGTTACCTAGTTTAATTCACCCACAATAAATATCTGATCAAGGATAGAAGGACTAACTAGATCAACCTTACAGGAACTGATATGGTCGAACTGATGCGAATCGGACTCTTTTTTTTAAACCCGAATCAGGGTCAAAGTCAACACACATGAACAACTTAAGGAAGCAAACAAAGGTTACTTCATGAAGAGTGAACTGTTTTATGACGTTATTGGCATTCTACTAATTAAGTTTCGAGATATGAGGACGAACTGATTAATGGGGAAGTGTGTCAAATAAGATTGTCGAACTGATGTAATAGAGCGAACAAGTTTGAATTCAAATAACCGCCATTTTTGTGGATCAATCCCCATTTTCCATATTTATCGGATATTGCCAACCACCATTTTTCACAGGGAGTATATAAACTTATAATACTCATTTCTTCCATTTTTATACACAAATATATCACTAAAACACTTACACACACTTCCATTAAAAAAGGCCTAGTCATTTTACTGACTTGAGTATCAGAGTCCCATCACCGGGAAACACTCTCGGTGTTTGTTTTGCAGGTATCTCGATTTGAAGTCTCGAGTTTTTGTGGGGAAAAGAAGAATGTTGGATAGGAGTAAGATCAATTGGCGCCGTCTATGGGAACTTTTGAGTTGTTAAGACGTTGAGATAACAGATATGGTAAATACCAGAGGATCAAAGAGAATAGTGGAAGTAGGCGGACCATCAGGAGGATGGGAAGATGGAGGAGATAGCCGGAGTTCTATCCCGATAAATCCTCCCGGTACTGTCACTTTGACACCGGAGGAACTTTCAAATTTGGGTAAAAAGAGGGTTGAATCCCAGTAAGATAACACTGATGTTCTTGTGAGAAGAGAGCAAAGAGATGATAAATCTCAAACAGATGAGCGAGAAAGCCAGTTTGATCATCCTCGTGGCCAAAAAAAGGAGCATGAAGAGTTGTTGGAAAAGGTGGACGACCTGAAGAGAGAGTTGTGAGAGGTTCAGAGGAACATTCGACGACATTCGAGGACTTCGAGGGAAAATCCCTTTTTTGAGGGGGTAATGGAGGATGAACTACCGACTTCTTTTCGACCGGTGAATTTTGACTATGATAGTACTTGATCTGTGGGACCATTTGTACCGATTTGAAAATACCGCCCTTTTGCACCGATATTCAGATGGTATTAAGTGTAGGGTGTTCGCTACTACCCTCACTAAGGCTGCTCAGACCTGGTTCAGCCAGTTGAGTGATGGGGCAGTTCACAATTTTGAACAATTATCAGATTTGTTCCTACATCAGTTCGCCAGTGCTAGAAGACAGCGATGATCTACTCAGACCTTGTTCGGGGTTAAACAGAAAGGGGAGAAAACATTGAGAGAGTATGTTAAAAAATTTACGACTGTAACTTTGGAAGCTCCTGAGGCTTCAAATGATCTGGTAGTCAATACCTTTATACAAGGCTTAAGAGAGGGCGACCTTCACATCTCTTTGGTTAAGAAGACGCCTAGGAATTTTGACGATTAATTACAAAGAGCGACTAAATACATCAATTTGGAAGAGACAATTTAGATTAAGAAGAGAGAGAGCTCAAGCCGAGCGAACAGGTCACATGAACAAGACCTAGCAAGAAAGAAAGAGACAGGAGAGTCTCGATCGAAGTTCACACCCCCATCATTGTGAGAGAACAGGGTAGGTCGGAGATATGACCAATACACGTCATTGACTCTTCCTTCCAGACAAGTGTTGGTGGAGATTTGGAACTCGCCCCAACTGAAATGGTCAGCGACCTGGAGCTCAAATCCCAAAAAACCTCCTACCTTTGGGAATGGTAAATTATGTCGTTTTCATAATGAGTATGGGCATGGTACTGATGAATGTTTACATTTGAGGGATGAACTGGAAAGACTGATCAGGGAGAACAGATTCACTCGGTATGTTCGTCGATACCGGCAGGATAATAGAGAACAGCAAAATGTTCGTGAGGAGCCAGTGAGAGAAAGATGACAAGAACGACTTGAATTACCTCCACCTCCGCCACTCCCACCACGAAACAAACCTGAAAGAGAGGAGAGACCCACTATACATATGATCATAGGAGGACCAACAAATAGAGATTCAAATAGAGCTCGCAAAGCAAGACTGAACTCCGTTCGACAAAAAAAAGGTGAAGTTCAAACGATTTTTGATGAAGTGATGGTAGAGTTTAGAGCTCGTGACAGAGTGGCAATCCAGATTCTGCAGTTCGATGTCATGGTAATTGCGGCTGAGATAAGAGGCTTCAATGTGGAGCGAGTATTTGTTGATACGGGCAGTTCAGTGGATATCATGTTCATGGACTGTTTTAGAAAGATGAGATCGTCAGTTGAGGTAAAATTTGTAGAAATTTCTCTTTATGGTTTTGCAGGGGAAGCTGTGAAAGTGTTCGGCAAAGTGTAATTGTCGATGGTAGTAGGGGAAGGAGAATGGAGACAGAATAAGACAATGACTTTTTTGTTAGTGGACGCACCTTCACAGTCTAATGTGATTTTAGGTCATCCATCTTTGAGTACTTATGTGGCGGTCATTTCTCTGGCACACTTGATGATGAAGTTCCCTGTGGAGAACGAAGAAGGAAGGATTGTAGGGGTGTGAGTAGTTCATGGCGATCAGCAAACAGCTCGACGTTGTTATGTTGCTGCAGTTCGTCATTCGGAGTCTCGAAAGCGCAATGCTGAGCAAAGAGATGAAGCTGATAGAGAAAGGGATCACAGTCGAAAAAAAGGTAGAGAGGCGAACACAACTGAGTTCAAAGAAGGGGAACTGATGAGCATCGAATTAATTCCCGAGTAACCTAGGCATCTAGTTCATCTCGGCAATCATTGCTCCAAACAAACCTGAGATGAAATAGTACAAGTTTTGAAGGAAAATGTAGATTTGTTTGCATGGAAACCAAAGGATATGAAGGGTATAAACCCAGATGTAGCAATTCATAGATTGAATATCAAGCCTGAGGTCTGACCAGTCAAACAAAACCTTAGACACTTTGGAAATCAATAGAATGAGATCATAGAGAGGGAGATTGAGAAGTTGTTGAAGATCGGACACATTGAGAAGATCCAGTACCCTCGATGGTTGGCTAATGTGGTCCCGATGCCCAAACCGGGAAACAAGGCCTGCTGGGTTGGCTAATGGTATGTGCATTGACTTTCGGGATCTGAACAAAGCCTGTCCCAAGGATCATTACCCACTTCCTCCAATTGATAAGCTGGTGGATTCGACTGCTGGGTGCGAGTTGCTCAGTATGATGGATGCTGCACAAGGATATCATCAGATTTTATTGCATCCTGAAGATAAACTAAATGTTGCCTTCATCACCTCATCTGGAACATACTGTTACATGGTGATGTCGTTTGGTTTGAAGAATGTAGGGGCTACTTATCAGAGGATGGTGGACAAGATGTTCAAGCATCAACTAGAGAGGAATATGGAGGCCTATGTGGATGATATGTTGGTGAAGAGTATTCAAGCAAACACTCATGCAGTTGTAGCGCCCAGGACAAAACAAAGCATAATTGGATAATTAAATAATTAAACCCTTAATTGAAATAATTCTATGTGTGTTAATTTTGGGTGTTTAAATTTATTTATTATGTGCGTTACAGATATGTGTCTGATGCCGGTTTAGAGGGACGTAATTTTTTTAGAGATGGAACCTAGAAGATGTTTTTATATAATGAGATGCGTAACGGAAAAACGAGAGAATAGAAACGAACTAGAGGTCAATCGGAGATATGTAGCTCAAGTAGTGAAGAAAACAGTGAAAACAAAGAATACGACGTACACGAGATGTATACAAGGGGTAGCATACGAGATATTTATGGTGAATAGTAGTCTCTTTTGAAGGAGTATATATAGGTTGATTTTTAAGTAGATAAGTCACACGAGCTCATAATCAAAAAACACGTAAGTTTTCTCTCCCTTTTCTCTTTCTTTTTCCGGCGGCCACCGCCGGTGGTCGGAAAAGTTAACTTGCTTATTTTCGAATGGTCTTCGCATAGATCGTAGCTCTCATCGAGGCGAGTCTAGTGATGGTCTTGTTTCTCCGTTTCGATGGTTAGATCGCCGGCAAATTACCGGTCAATCACCCCAAAAACCTAAGTTTGAGTCCATCACCTTTTCTCTCTACTCGTTTCTTGCTTTCTCTCTCTCATCTTCCTTGCCGGAGTGGTAGATAACCTTTTCGGGGTGTTTGTCCTCGGGTTGGGGGTGGTGGAGCCACCAGTCGGAGTAGCCGGAGTTGGGTTTGTGTGTGTGTGGTTTTGGGGTGGAAAAGCTTGAGTTCGTGTGTGTGTTGTTGGTTGTGTGTGTGTTGTTCTTGCTTAGGTTGTTGTGTTGTATGTTGTTGGAGGTTGCCGGCTATGGTGGTAGAAGGGTTGCCGGCGACGGGAGTCGCCGGTCGGAGCTAGAGGAAGAAGATGGTGTTGGTGGCGTGCTGGTGTGGGCTACTGCACGTAGGACCGTGCGCTAGGGCACGACCGCGCGCTGGGGCACGGCCGTACGCCAGGAGTGAGCGACCATGCGCGGCCATTGGAAGGTGGTGCACGGTCGAGTGTTGTGGGGTACGGTCGTGTGTAGTTTTGCACGACCGTGCGAGGGGTTTTGTGTGGGGTTTTATCGGGTGCTGCCGGGTGCGATGGGTGTGCACTGGCGAGCATTTTTGCGGGTCGGTTTGAGTCTTTTGTTTCCATCGTTTTGTCGGGAGTTGGGGATCTCGGTCGAGTCGACACTTTTACTTGCCGATAAATCACCGGTCAATCGCCCCAAAAACCTAAGTTTGAGTCCATCACCTTTTCTCTCCACTTGTTTCTTGCTTTCTCTCTCTCGTCTTCATTGCCAGAGTGGTAGATAACCTTTCCGGGGTGTTTGTCCTCGGGTTGGGGTGGTGGAGCCACCAGTCGGAGTAGCCGGAGTTGGGTTTGTGTGTGTGTGGTTTTGGGGTGGAAAAGCTTGAGTTCGTGTGTGTGTGTTGTTGGTTGTGTGTGTGTTGTTCTTGCTTAGGTTGTTGTGTTGTATGTTGTTGGAGGTTGCCGGCTATGGTGGTAGAAGGGTTGCCGGCGACGGGAGTCGCCGATCGGAGCTAGAGGAAGAAGATGGTGTTGGTGGCATGCTGGTGTGGGCTACTGCACATAGGACCGTGCGCTAGGGCACGACTGTGCGCTGGGGCACAGCCGTGCGCCAGGAGTGAGCGACCATGCTCGGCCACTGGAAGGTGGTGCACTGTCGAGTGTTGTGGGGCACGGTCGTGTGTAGTTTTGCACGACCGTGCGAGGGGTTTTGTGTGTGGGGTTTTATCGGGTGCTGCCGGGTGCGATGGGTGTGCACTGGCGAGCATTTTCGCGGGTCGGTTTGAGTCTTTTGTTTCCATCATTTTGTCGGGAGTTGGGGATCTCGGTCGAGTCGACACTTTTACTTGCCGATAAATCACCGGTCAATCGCCCCAAAAACCTAAGTTTGAGTCCATCACCTTTTCTCTCTACTCGTTTCTTGCTTTCTCTCTCTCGTCTTCCTTGCCGGAGTGGTAGATAACCTTTCCGGGGTGTTTGTCCTCGGGTTGGGGGTGGTGGAGCCACCAGTCGGAGTAGCCGGAGTTAGGTTTGTGTGTGTGTGGTTTTGGGGTGGAAAAGCTTGAGTTCGTGTGTGTGTGTTGTTGGTTGTGTGTGTGTTGTTCTTGCTTAGGTTGTTGTGTTGTATGTTGTTGGAGGTTGCCGGCTATGGTGGTAGAAGGATTGCCGGCGACGGGAGTCGCCGGTCGGAGCTAGAGGAAGAAGATGGTGTTGGTGGCGTGCTGGTGTGGGCTACTGTGCGCAGGACCGTGCGCTAGGGCACGACCGTGCGTTAGGGCACGGCCGTGGCCAGGAGTGAGCGACCATGCGCGACCACTGGAAGGTGGGGCATGGTCGAGTGTTGTGGGGCACGATCGTGTGTAGTTTTGCACGACCGTGCGAGGGTTTTTGTGTGTGGGGTTTTACCGGGTGCGATGGGTGCGCACCAGCGAGCATTTTCACGGGTCGGTTTGAGTCTTTTGTTTCCATCATTTTGTCGGGATTTGGGGATCTCGGTCGAGTCAACACTTTTACCAAGTTTATCTGTCACACTCTTCCCGATATACCGAATCTTCGAGTCTTTCTTATCCATCCCGTCTTCTCAATCATTCGTTTCTTTATTTATATCCGTCTTTTAATCTTTTGAGGATCTAAGATATCACGGTAGTTTTGTAGGCTATCGGTTGGATTGTATGTATTAGGCTTAACTCTTTATCTTGTCAGATCATGTGATAACCTCTTATCGAGGTGGGGGTATATTCTAATTCTTAATCTGTTTACTGTTTTCCCTATTTTAATGCTCGTTTGAGAAATGCTAAATGCTGTGTATTTTAAGTGATGTGTCATATTTATACTGTGCATGGGCTGCGGTCCACCTCTGAACATGCATTTGTCTCCTACCCCTTTTCTACTACTCTTGAAGGTTTGGTGGTCCTGGAAATGCACTGTAACGCCCCGTTTCCCTTTATTGGAAATAGGTCGTCACCCTTTTCATACTTAAGAAATAAAGAAATTATAATGACTTTATAACATACAGCGGAAGACTTAAAAGTGAAGACACGAGAGTTTTTTTTATAACCTATCTATGTATTTATACATCGACTATTAACCAAGATTAGTCGTGTCTTACCCACAATTCTAGGAAAAATGTTTGTACCATCGACTAACATGACTTTACACAACAAAACTTATATATAACATAAGATAAGTCTAGGCTCATCGTTTTTCATATAATACACGTTTAAATATCATATTGATTTCAAAAGGAAACATGGTCTTAGCATATCTATATTAAAGTGATAGTGAGAAGTCAGCCCAGCCTGCTACACTTCCACGTTATCATCTGCCGAGCCTGAAATTTATAAAAAGTAACATCATGAGACACCTCCGGAGAGGAATTCCAGTGGGATAACTTTACCGTCTAATACATTGAAGCAATTAAATCATTAAGTAAGTACTATATGTGGTTCTTAGCCACCCTGAAAACATTTTGTGGTTCTTAGCCACCCTGAGAAACATTTTGTGGTTCTTAGCCACCTTAAAAACATTTTGTGGTTCTTAGCCACCCTGAGAAATATTTTGTGGTTCTTAGCCACCCTGAAAACATTTTGTGGTTCTTAGCCACCCTGAGAACATCATAAAGGAATGTGGGAATTTCTTGCCCACTAAACCTTGCATAGACCAGACAGTTACGCCCTTATGGTCGCTTTTATAGACCAAGCATTTACGCCCTTAAGGTCATTGCCCAGTATGGAAGTTACATACTGGTTATAGCTACGGACTTCAGTCGTAGATTTTCATACATATCTTATCAATTCAATTAACAACACATAGTAGAGAGTAGAAGTTACCCACTTGTACGTTGATATAGGATGTTGTTAGCTGAAAGAAATACCTTCAAATCTTACCACAACAGACTGAAATAGATAACAAAGACCAGCAGCGACAATCCGATCCGACATCGCTAAAAGTCGGCTAGATCTATCGCTAATAGGAACCTGCTCCTAAAGATAACGAACCTTTCGTGAAAAATGCTCACTAACTTGCAGATCACTCCTTTCAGGCTCTAAAAAAATGAAACGAAATTAAAATCAGAAGAGGTAGCTAAGACATAAAACAGAAAGGGATCGCTACCGATAGGTCTCCCGAAAAGTGATGGACATGCGACAAAGTCCTCTCGCTCACTAACGGTATCCAGGCTCATCATATTTCCCTCGGCCCAAAACCACATATCCCTCAAATTCTTCACAGACTCTAGAAGTTTATCCACTAGCTTGGGACGACCGGATCGTTTCAAGAGGTAGAAAAATCCTCACTTGACTCCGACTTCGACTTAGGAGTCGCCTTTAACTTGTAAAGCCATGACAGTTCTTTCGGGGTCGGCAATCCCAAATTATATGTATGAATAAGACGAATGTACAAAACAAGATGATATAACTATTAGGATACAACTACAGCGAGGCTAACCCCCAATAAACTAAGCAGTTTATGATGGCTCGGGAGATAGACAATGTAAGTCCGGACTCCAGCAAGTGAGCACTGAGGGCCACATATCCCGAAAAAGGCAAGTCCATCCTCTCACCACCGACTAACACTTGCAAAATCACCGACCTCGAGATATTAAGTTGTTTTCTCAGAACCTTCATATTGCTCTCACCCAAGGACTAAAATATCGCCGATATGCGCCGATATATCGCTGATATATCGGAAAAATCAAGGTACCGATATGAAATTCTAGTGTTATCAAAATTCGTTGGAATATCACCGATATATCGGTGATTTTTGAATATCGGGCAAGCTGTGTACAAATCTGTCAATTTATCTCGATATATCGGCGATATATCGAGAACTATATTATCGGTCCAATTTTTCAATTTCTATTTTTTTTTTTTGTTGGTGGCTTCCTGCACATTTTTTTTTCATTTTCACGTACAATGCATACAATATTAACCATCGTATTCTCACGGCAGACATAGCACTTCACAGTTTGATTGGTCTAGTCAAAATCCATTTTATAACCCACTACCTCAAATGTCACATGGAGGTTCAAGCATGCATCAACATAGTCAACCATATTGGGTCAATCCACATTATCCGATTTATGGAACTACAGTTGGAAGAAGTAAAGAAACCTACGAAAGTTATCTCCATGATTACGCTGAAAATTGGTCTAGTGTCTTAAGTTGGCATCAATATTGTTTGACTCAAGATGACATGTCATCTTATACATTTGAACCTCATAGGAGTTCAAGCTATTATTAGGTCATGTATTAATTTTGTATGATAATTTGTCATGTTATCATATGAGACAACATTTATATAATAGTTTATCTCTAAATTTGTTGTTAACATATCTTTTTATTTGAAATTTAAGTTCAATTATGTATTAATGTTACTTATAATATTATATAAAGTACAAAATTATTTTTTTCAATTTTTTTTTCAAATTTTTTAAATTTTTTGCATAAAAACCGATATATCCACCGATATCGATATATCCGCCGATATATCGGAAAAATCAAGGTACCGATATATCCATCGATACCGATATTTTAGTCCTTGCTCTCACCTAACGAGAATGTAAAGAATTCCGCCGGACCCTCCATATCTGCACCAAGACCCAGAGGTCAGAAAGAAGTCCCGATCGTTGGCATCTTAACCAATGCTCCTATCCTGCTCCTGGATGTACCAACCTCCCCCGCCGGACCATGACCAACCGGATTACAAACACTCATGGGAGCCAGCTCTCCCGACGAAGACAAGTCTAGCTCATTCGACGAATAGGTCCCCGATGACGACGAATCATCGGGCTCAACCCTAAACACATAATCCCGAACCTTAGGATTGTTATCGTAACTACTCAACATAACAGACGGAAGAGAAAAGAAAAAGGACAAAGGTCGGAACTTACTAGGAACAATGATGCTCGGATCGACAAACAACCCAAAAAGAACCTCCTGTTTAGAAAATAATGGCACCTCAGACCAAGTTTGGGTGATTTACAACAGAAGGAAAAATGAAGAGGAACCCACTATTTATAGGCGGAATAGAGCACCCTTTCAACTTCCGAACCCACATCATAGCGCTATGACCACTTAAACACTGAACCCACGAAGTGACCTGTTTTACCAATTAGTCACGTCTTACCAAAGAATGGCTAACATGTGGGCTATGGAAGTTATCACCATGGCACCAATAGATTTTGAAACTCCCGCCCTTGACAACTGTGTGAAAAATAAAATAAATAAGTAAAGTTAAAACTGATGAGCCGATTCATGTAAAAAGCCAGGCATCCCAACCATGATAATCTAGCCAACATACCTGGGGGCTAATCTTATACCATGAATTAGCACAGTATTAGGTAAGTGCAAAAAAAGGTTAACATCGGATGAAATAATCCCTCAATGTAAGGATTGGACGACCAACTGACCTCTTGAGGTCATAACCTACAGTCGGGCTAAAAGATCGGGACAAGACATTCTCCAACCTGGAGCTTAGAAAGGCGAGCAGTTTAGGGATCCCGACCTCCTAAAAATGATCGACCATCATGACAAACGAGCATTTAATGATGTCAGAAGGTTGCCTACCTACTACTGGTCAAAGCCATACTTAAACATTGGATGGGTCAAATCGACATTAAATACAAGTATGAAGCTTCTCCACAAATCCAGGGATTAGAGCATAAAAAACATCATTTGTCTCACATCTATAAATAGAGAGTCATTTATTGCAAAGGGGTAGTTTAAATCATCAATATTCATTAAGAAACAAGAGAAAAAATTATCCGAGCTAGGAAAGGCAAGGCTATACTAGTCTTTCCGACCTGATTGAAATAAGAAAAATGGGTCTTTTATGACCAGAACAACCATTTAATCTTGAGTTTATATCAATATTATTTTGTATCAATTACCTCCATAAACTCTATTTATTTAGTCTTCAAATGACTAATATTGATTGTTTGGCTCAAAAGGTGTTTTACCATTTTTTATCGTCAATAGATTTTATCGCTCTATATTTCATATTTTGATGGATGTGTTTATTAACACTCAATAAAACAGTTACAATGGTGTATTTAATCTGGGACAAATTGAATATTAGTCAAACAACATAGCAAAAAATTAAAACTAGCAAAACCATAAGAAATAGATTTTTTAGGTAAAATTACGCTTCTACCCTTAAGGAAAAGAAGGTCTAAAGTGCAACCAAGCAAGCAAGCAAAATTTGCACGACCCACCTACACGAGCCGCAAGATAATACCTTTTCTTGTATGGATGCAATAGAAAACTGTTTGAGAAATTTAAAGTTTGTTTAAATGTTATTTTAAAAATTGACAATTATTTAAAATAATATCAAAATAAATGTAATTTGCTATAAATTTTTAAATATAAACTAAAATATGAAATAACTCTAATTTTATTAAACAAATAGATTTATAAGAATTATACTAAATTTAGTGCGCCACAAAAAAAAAGCTTATTTCTACCATAATATTACCTTGTAACTTAAATTTGAAAAAAATTCTAACCTCCAAAAGTATAATATGCTTATAAAAAATCTATTGTCAAAACTATTATGAATTCAAACTTTAATTTAACAAATTTTTATTTTGAATATAGACTTTCTTATTTTCTATTTTAGTTATCTATAGATTTGTATGTTATTGTCTGTTTTCCAAATTTATAGCAAATTATATCTTCGTCCAATATATAGAATGACATAAAATGAACGTTAAAATATCTAAGGTTGTTTGTGTTTGGATAGAGAGATGTGAAATACAAGATTTGAAATGAATGAATTTCAAATCTATTCAAATAAGGGAGGATTCAAAATCTACAAGTATTGCTCAAAATTTAGTTCAAATCGCAAGAGATGATTTCAAATTCACATATATTCAAACTCGATAAATGAATTTACTACTACTAATTTTAAGGATGGAACCAAAGACACTCCATCAATTACATAGCACACCCCAATTTATACATTTTTTAATTAAAAAAATAAAAAAACATAAAAATACAAATTTTATCCTTTAAGTCAAACTTTACTAGTTCCATTCAGTCATCATGGTCAAACGTACTTCTACGTGTTCGGTCATGGTGGTTAGACGTGCTTATATGTGTTCAATCCTTGTGTTCAAACACACTTCTACGTGTTTGGCCAACTAGGACTGAGTGGAGCTTGTCAGATTTTGATTAATTTTTTACGTTTTTCATACCATTTTTACACGATTTTCATACATTTAACTAATTCATGAAATGTTCATCATTATGTTGGCATTACATTCCTTACGAAATTAAAAGATATAACAATAAAGAAGCAAACAAAATGAAAAATAGAGAAATGGAGAAAGAGAGGCTAGGGTATCAATTTTTTTTGTTTTTTGCTTAAAGGTTAAATTTGGTATTTTCAATTTTTTTTAACTGAAATGCTTTTTAATTAGGGTGTGCTAAGTAAAGTGTGGGGTGTCTTTAGTTCGACCCTAATTTCAAATCCACCATGCAAATAAGACTTATGTTTATATTAATATAAATATTAAAAGCTCTAATAAATATTTCATGAATGTTATATTATTAAAAAAGAAGGGCTGGTGTGCCCATGGGGTACAATATGCCCCCAACCCCAACTCTAATACCTTGAAGTAATATGATTAATATTTTTATATATAATAAGTAATATCTTAAGAGAAAACAACTAATACCTTATGAATATACAACTAATATCTTTCACTAAAATCTTTCACTAAAACATATACAACTAATATTTTCACTAAAATATGTATTTTAGTTATACAAGTAATACCTTATGAGTAAACAATTAATAAATATACAACTAATACCTTTCACTGAACAAGTAAAATGTAAACATATATTTCAGTTATACAAGTGATACCTTATGAGTGCAACTAATACTGTATCAGTATACAACTAATACCTTCAGGAGTACACACCAATATTTTATGATTATACAACTAATACCAAACTAATATTTTTGGGATACAGTATACACTCAGGGTATATAAGTTCTTATCTATTTAAAAAAAAAACTAAAATTATTTGATATCATATGACAAACCGTGCAACACACGAGAGAAAATACTAGTAATATTAATAATTATTTAGGAGATTATACTTGAAAATTAGAAATTAATAAATAAAATTTAAAATATTATTTAAGTAAATATAAAAATATAATAAAATATTAAAAGAAATAATAAGTAATATTTTTAAATAAAGGGTAATATTGTTGGAATATTTCAATGGTTATTTTGATAAGACAAGAACAATATGCGTAATAAGACAAAACAGTTTGCTAAGGATATCAATACTTAAGTTTCCACTGATTACATGATCTACAGCCTATCTATCCTCGGATAAGATCATGTAATGGTTTTCCAAGAATTAAGGAAAACCAACCTTAGAAGAATTAAGGATACATCTTCTAAGGGTCAGCGAGCTGTAGGGAACATCAAGCTGAAGGAAGTATTTGCATAAGAAGCAGATAGGATGCTGCAAGTAGAAGATAGCAAGTTGTGGAACAGCATGCTGGAAGATCAACGAAGAAACAGAAAGCTACAAGCAGGAAGCTGTCAACGAAGGAAACAGAAAGCTATAAGTAGGAAGTTGTTAGCAGACTACAGAAGTCAACAAGTTGGAAAGGAGCAACAAGCTGAAGACAGCAAGAAGCAGCATCAGGAAGATCATGCAGTAAGAAGAAGAGTAAAACCAGCTGACATCAAGCAGCAGTTGCATGAACTTCAGCCATGGACCCATACCGACTTGACAGGTCAGCAGGAATGTTAGAGAGGTCGAAGAGCAAATAGTAGGCTCATTAAATGCACATGTCAGGAACAACTCAGAAGCATTTAATGCGGCCACAGAGAAGATCTTGGGAGATCAAAGCTCAGATTCAAAACGGAGAAATATCTCTCTTCAACGGATACCTTCTTCCAATTGATATATTCTCAAGATCTATAAATAAAAGGTGTGGCTGACTGAAGACATTGCTGAACAGAGTCGAGAGGAAAATCAGATATATTCCAGAGCTTCTTAAGCTTATCCATGTTCAACCACTCAACCTTCCAGGAGCAGTCTACCATAGCATTGAAGCCTTCAAAGATCAAAACTGCTCAGTACCAGTGGAAGAACCCTTTTTATTTCTTAACCACTGTGTTGTGTGCGCTAGGTTGTTTATGGTGTAACTTAGTTGAGAGGATTAGATCCTTGCTAAGTGTGTAGTCTAGAAACAGACTACTTGCCCTTTGTGGGATTGTGAACCCTTTGTGGGTTGTGGCCTCGAACTAGAGTCTGGGATTCTAGTAGGTGTAGTTTGTTAGGAAGATGTTTGTAAAACAAGGCTTGTAATTCGAACTGACCTAACAAAGTTCCTCCTTGTGTGAAGGGGTAGAGTGGACGTAGAAGACTTATACCACCTTCGAACCACTATAAACTTTGTGTGTTTATATGCTTTGATTTATGCATTTTATATCCTATGCATATCTAACCTGTTGCATTCATCACAAACATTCTGGAAAAGGTTTCTGCTAAAACCATATTTAAAAGGAAAACGTGTTTGCCAATTAGAAACTCTATCAAGTTTATTCCGCTGCATTGTATTCTGATATAGGGTCAGTAACCTGATTGAGCTTAGGGCCAGGTTGCTGATTCGAGACAGGTTACTGTCTTCTCTGTTGAGACAGGAACCTGTCAGTCAAAAAAGTTTTTAAAGAGTTTGCAAAATCGACAGAGGTTCATTCACTCCCTTTGAACCTCTGACCACTTGGGACGTTTGAGACCAATAAATATTTTTCGAAATAAAGTAAAATTTGAATTTTTTACTTTCAAAAATGGTTTTTTTGTTCCAAGTTAAAAGTCATTTAAAAGTAAAAATAATACTTTTAAAATAAAAAATAATATTTTTCAGGTAGAGAAAAAAAATATGGGATTGGGCTTGAGTTTAGATTGACCACCATTTTACTCCATTAAAATGGCTTTGTCTCAAAATTAAAAAAACATATACCTTTAATTTTTCAATATATAATATAGACTAAATAATGTAAGAACATATACAAAATGTATCTCACCTTTATAAAGGTGCAGATTGTGATGACTCGGGTTCGAACTCGGGTCATACAAGTTTTTAGTTCTTATTGTTTCTCTCCCTTCCACTCCCCAAACTTATTTAAAACAAAACTATACAAAATAATTTGGAATGGTCTAAAGAGAATTACAAGCAAAAATAATATATCAAAATACGCCATATTTATATTTTTGTGACGTTGTTTTGATTTGACAATGTCAATCCACCACCCAAGAGTAATACCTCAGCAATATATTCTCAAATTAAGTTTTGTGACGTTTGAATTTTGTATTTTCGAACATGGAAAGCCTTTTTTTTTTTCAAACGGAGCACAAGAATACCACGATTCCGGTACTTAGGGGTTACAAATGATAAATTTGAATCCAACGAAAAATTGTTCAAATTTGTTTGAAATATTATTAAACTTCAAAAGTTATGTTTGAACTTGTTTGATAATTTATCGAGTTGAGCTTGAACAAGCTTTCGTCTAGCCAAATACAAGTCGAGCTCGAGTAGTTTGATATTTTAAAACTTGTTTTATCTCTTCATAGTAATAAAGCTTGAGTTCGAACTGAACTTTAAATTTTATCAATCAAGTACAAAAATATGTTCAAGCGTGTTTGATATATCTATCGAATTGAGCTCAAACAAAGCTTCTAATAAACATCTTGAATCGAGTATCAAATAGTCTATTTGATTTTCAACTCTAATGGTACCCTACCTTTATAAAGATGTTACTTGTAAAGATCAGAATTTGAACATGAATCACACAAGTTTCCTAATCTTTAGATCCCTCCCTTGCACTCCCCTAGCTCATAAAAAAAAGATTTTATAAGAAAGTTGTCCTAACAATATAATTCGAATAACTTAAGACTACATTTGGCTAGGTAAATTTGAGTAGAGATTTGAAATTCATGTTAGCAAATCCATCAGTGTTTGGATATATATAGATTTGAAATTCATCACTTTCATTTTGAACTAATTTTAGAATCATTTTGGTGAATTTCAAATCCACCCCAACTTGAATGAATTTGAAATTCATTGATTTGAAATTCGAAATCTCAAATCACTCTATTCAAATGAAACTTAAAATTTTGTGAATATCATAGTCCAAAAAGCAATGCATATTTCTGAATATTTCTATTATCTAGAATTAAAATTTAGTGATGTTAATTTAAAGTTATGTCAAACATATTTGGCCTTCTTAATTCAATTATTGATTTATTTTTCAACGTAATCCAATAATTGATGAGTTGCACTCATGTGCATTTGATACACATATAAACGTGGGTCGGGTTCGGATTGACTCGCATCTTCACACTTTTTATTTTTTATTTTTTTTTTGTCTCCTGACCTTTATATTATATTAGTCATACTTTTATGTTCAAATATCATACATTTATTAAATACTTTTAACTTTAAAAAAACTCTAATTTCGCCACAATTAGCATGTTTTTGTTTATGTAATATTATTCATACATTTATGTCATAATTCTTATATCTTTATATCAACATAGTCATATTTTTATATAATATATAAATGTATAACTAACATAATTAAAAAGTTTATCTAACATAACTAAAAGGTATGACTAACATAACTAAAATGTATTAAATGTTAATATATATGTCTAAAAAAAAAGTTAAGGTACAACTAATATTATTAAAGGTATGACTAATATAACTAATATATATGACTGACATAATATAAAAATATGACACCTGGGAGTATATTTGGATGAATTAGTGCACAACCTAATGACGCGTGTGAGCGTATGGTGGGTTGGGTCGACCTGAGTGCACGAACCTTAGATCCGTGCACCAGGTGCACAAAATTCTTTGTGATAATTGATTACTTAAAATCATGGGATATGGTTAAGCTAATCAGTTCAAACTTCAAACTACTCCAAAAACATTTCAGGCCAGCTCAATATTACATTATTTGGTCCATATGCATAACTACAATAAAATCTCTTATAAATGTTATATGAATTACCCAAAATATTATATTTATCATAAATTTACTCGCATATACTTTATAATATTTGAAATTATATGTATGTAAATAGAGGTTGATATATTCAGCCAATATAGTTTCGAGAAATCATTTTAAATGGCTACATTATTGGCTTTCTAGTTGCTTCCAGTGGAAAAAACGACATTTACTTCCAGTATTGATTAATACATCTTCAGTTTGGAATTTTCTTAGATTTCACTTTCCGCATTCGCAACCATTTATTTAACAAGAAATGCCTACATTATGTAATCCTCTTTTAATAGATGCTATATATTTATTAATTGAATCAACTATATATATATATATATATATCATATCATATCATATACAATATTTATTGTATATATGAATATATATGAGATTGTTTCACACACATAATTTCATGAAACCTAGTTTTAATTTATTATCCACTATTTGAGATAAAACTTATTTTTACCGGTCAACATCTAATTTAAAAGAGATGGTCTCACAAGCATGGTATCCACACACACACACATATATATATATTTAAAAAGAAAATTGTATATGAACTTAAAAAATTAAATTTTTAATGTATTGGAAAAAATATATTTGTAGTTGTTATTTCCTATTTTTAGTAATCAAAGATAATATAATTTGAGTATTTAATGTTGAAATATCTGCTAAATTTGTGGTGGAACATAATACTCAGAGTATTGTTTGTGTGAAATTGGTGCACCATGCAACCGGGCCGATCTGGATTCACTTTTTTTTTTTATTTCATGCGTTGATCATTATGTTATTTTAGTCTGGCCTTTATGTACAAATATCAAAACCTTTATGTAATACTTTAACTTAAAAAAAAAAAAAAATTGGGCACAATTTGTACATATATACATTTATGTTACTTATACATTTATATCAACATAGTCATATCTTTATGTAATATATAAATGTACAACTAATATAATTAAAAAGTATGATTAACATAACTAAAAAATATAAATGTATTGTTTGTGTAAAAATAATATAAAGGTACAACTAAAATCACTAAAATATATGATTAACATAACTAAAATGTATAACTAATACAACTTAAAGATATATATACACGGGCACGGCTGGGTGCGGAAAACAAGGTGCGTGGAGCACGTTAAAATGAGACATAATGCGTCTCGAATTGGATCGGCTCGAGTGCATGAATATGAACAATTGTGATATTCATATGTTGGTTACTAGTTGATTTAATTTTCTCTTTATGCAAGTTAAAATTTCTTAAATAAATTCTATAGTATATTTTAAACACATGTTTGTGGATATATATATTTTTTTCTATTTTCATTAACCAATACTTTTTCAAAGTTTGGTTAGTACGTTTCGATAAATGTAACTTTTTTTTTTAGCGTTTTCCTTTTCGTGTGAAATTTTATCTTTTAAAATTGATATCAATAAGAAAAACATATAAATAAGTTTAAATATTACTATAATTATGCTATACACTTACACAGCGTGTATGTTTGTGTGCTTGTAGATATTGGTTGCTCCACTGAATAATTTTCATTACAATTTACACGTAATAACGTCTTAAAAAATTCAAATAACCACACAGAAAAAGAAAAATTCCCACGACCATATATAACTAGCCGCAAGTTGATTACTACGTTAGTGATCCATCAGCTTTCTCCTTAACTTATCAGAAAAAAAAGAAAAAAAAAACTTAGAAATTGTTGGTGATTGACACTTGTACCCATTCTTGATCTTAAGTTGGTTATCTATTATCAACGTATATGAATGTGGGATCAAGAAAATTGGATGTCACTTCAACACTCAAAATGAAACTAAAATTAAAAATGATCAAGTAAAAGAAAAAGAAATATATATATATATATATATATATATATATATATTGGAATATGTTGGTTTTGCATTGAGTGAAAGAAAGCACACAAAAACTGTGATTCATTTTGGTAAACTAAAATCAAAATTACTGCACATATATAGACCTAATAATCGGCCACACCAAGAGCGTGGGGGGCCTCTCATCAACATGCAAAACTAATATACTAATAGTAAAATTGTTCCAAAAGTATATCACTAATTTTTCTTCTGATTTTTGTCACTTTCTTTTTATGTGATTTTGCACTACTTATACTTTTATTGCTGAAATGGGTTTTGTTGAATCTTGTTGACTAACCAACCACTTTGGTTATAAGGCTGCAGGTTTTGTTATTTCCATTAGTTCTTGATTTTGCCTTTGATTTGAAGAAAGGTAACTGCTTCTTCTCTCCACTCAATATTCTTCTTCTTCTGAAATATTGGGACCCTTTTCAGGTTCTTCACATGATTCAAGGAGTGATTGCATGATGCCATAATTTTAATTTGTTAATGAGTTCTTCTCATTTAATGTGAATTTAGTCTAATAGATATATATAAGGATATTTTGGCATTAATATAAGTTGACATTGCAATAATGGAAAGCTCATCAAGTTCATTCAATATACCAACATTTTGTCATAGAGATGTAAAGTTTAGCACGACCACTTCAAGATTTAATTTCTTGTTAAGTATTATCTTACTGCTTTTTGTATTGAATTGACAGCAAATGGAGAAACAGAATAGTGCACTTTCAGTGAAGTTGTTTGGGAGCTCAGTTACCTACATGAGAAGATGTCTATTTAGTGTGCTATCTGTTGGTCCAATCCCAAACCACTTGGCCTTCATTTTAGATGGAAATCGAAGATATGCTCGAAAATGGAAACTGGGAGAAGGGATGGGACACAGAGCTGGATTCTTGTCTCTCATGACTCTGCTCAAGTATTGCTACGAGTTGGGGGTCAAATACGTGACTCTATACGCTTTCAGTATCGACAACTTCAAAAGAAAGCCAGAGCAAGTTCAGTATGTGATGGATTTGATGTTGGAGAAGATTGAAGGGCTGTTAAAAGAAGAGAGCATTGTGAACCAATATGGTGTGAGAGTGTATTTCATAGGCAATTTGAAGCTTCTCACTGAGCCTGTCAGAGTTGCTGCTGAGAAGGCGATGAAGGCTACGTCTAATAACACGAGGAGCATTCTCCTAGTTTGTGTTGCTTACACTTCAACTGATGAGATTGCTCATGCTGCTCAACTATCTTGCGAAGATAAGTTGGTTGACATTCAATCTTTGATCAATGGAAGTGAACCTTTAGTGACCTTAAACGGAAACACCTTTGAGAATGGTGAGATCAATGACGAGAAGAAGAAGAAGAAAGATGGAGACGGGGGGGTCATAAAGCTAGGAGACGTTGAGAAGCATATGTACATGGGAATCGCGCCCGATCCAGATATATTGGTAAGAACCTCAGGTGAGACACGTTTGAGCAATTTCCTCCTTTGGCAGACTTCCAATAGCCTACTCTATTCTCCGAGAGCATTGTGGCCAGAGATAGGGTTACGCCATTTGGTGTGGGCCGTCTTGAACTTCCAGAGAATCTATCCTTACTTGGAGAAAAGAAGGAAGCAGATATGATTTTCTTCATGCTTCTATTCTCTTTGTGTTATCAAGCTCTTGTTATGGATTAATATATTTTGTTTGAAGACTCTTAACCATTGTGTTATCAATATATCATGCCTTGTAAGCCATCATGTTCTCGTTTTAAATGTCAGTGTTACTAAAAGTTTCAGTGTTCTAAAGTTCCTGCCTGCTCAGGTTAATTTCTTTGCAAAATCAGCCATGGCTACCTAGGATTAGTCATAGCTGTCTTTTAGAACATTTTGTACTATGTTGTATGATAAGAATTAGCTGGTTCAAAAGGGCCAAGTAAAAAGAGGAAATGAAGATCCATGAAACAGATTACACAGAATTGAGATGCATTGAAATGAAAAAACCAGCAATCACAATATGATTCAACGTAATGGCCATTCAATATCACAACCAAATAAATATATGTGGGACACAGAAGAAAGTAGCTACATATAGGCGGGAGGGTAACACAATATTATAGATGAGAGTTTCACAAGGAAAGAATACATGTACTACAAAAATCAACAGAGATTTCTGAGCAGAGGAGTTGCAGAATGTTGGTTACAACTGCCCAAACTTTGACGCAAGAATCAACGCCTCGGTTGGTGCAGACGAGGACGGTTACAGAACATGCGTCCATTGGCCCTCACAAATGCTGCTATAGCTAAACTCATGCTTGCCCACATGAAGGAAAATAATAAATTCCACCAATCATGTCGAACTACAAACAAAAAACGAGTAAGATGCTAATTAGTATCCTCTGCTAAAGGGGTAAATTATGTCTACCAACAGGGACAGATTCATTCAGAATCGAATAATAAATGTGTGTCGAAGTAACTGAATCAACTTCAGGGATGAACACATTGTGTATTTCAGTTAGAAGAGTTCTGTCGGACATGATTATATTGTTCTTCAAGATCATTCATTTTAAAATGGAATGTGAGAAGGTAATTATAAAACCAAGGGAAAACAAGACCAATCAAACAAGTGGAAGAATTGCAATAAAGCTACCAGTAAAAGCTGTTACAGTAGGTGCATTCTGACCTCGTCTTAGGGACATTGTTGCGAACAAGAACCCGGTCATTATCAGTGCGAAAGCCAATGGAAAAGACTGCGAAAGTGGAAAAGTACAATATAAGTCCGCTACATAATTAACAGTTGTAAACTAAAGGAGAAAACAATCAAAGCTCCATGGCAGCTAAAAAATATTTCAATTTTTATAAAGGAATTGATTGGGGTAAAGAAGAAAACCACAACAAACTAAGCATTATTCCGCCATGTGGGTTTGCTGTATGGATCATATCTTGCCATCATGCTCGCTTGAGACATATCCTCTCCTTAATATTTGTAACATGTCCTTTTTAATAGTTTCTTTCTAAATCTTTATAGGTCTACCCCTTCCCCTTTTGATTTGAGTTAAAAGATTCTCTGCTTTCTACCGCCGAACTGTCTATCATCTCCTAAGCACATATCCAAATCATCTTAAGAGAGTTTGTCTAAGTTCTCACTAAAAGAATTGACATCTGCCAATATGGCTTTTGCAAAAGGCACAGACTAGGATTTGAAATGCTTCAAAAGTAAATTCCCAGCTAATACAAAGAAATTAGAAATGTCTTCTCAAGATAATATGGAGACAAGACTCCTGTGCCCTCAAATTTATAAATATGTTAGGAGTGACTTGCAGACTAGTGAAAATGGCTGCACCCTGAGATAACCACAAACTTGGAGATATTCTACATCATTATTTAAGCAGAGATAAATTAACTTCTAAAGTGGGATCTAATAGTAACCAAACCAATTTAATCACAGACTTGTATTCAGGTTTTGTTTCCACATTTTCCTGGTAATATAAGTAGCTATAGGTCATGTCTTCACCTTCTCACAAAATCTGATGACCAACAATATAAAGATTTATATTGGTAGATAATCAAAGTAATATCTATAGCAATGACAGAAATGTAATACCAGTTGACTCTAAACAAGTATGATGGTATAGAATGGATGAGATATATAACTCCTGTAGTTGCATTTGGTGTCCAGATAAGAGTATTAATAACTATTCCACACTGACCAACATCATTTAGCAAACACCAAACCACATAGGAAGGGCTGATGCATTGTCAGATCACATAAATAAAACTGGAATTGGTCTCCAAAACCACTGTAAGTACAAGACAAACATTAACCCCTATGTCATATCTGAGCACACTCATTTCCAATCTGTTGCCCATGGCACATACCTAAAATAGTTGATTAAGTGGGGTGTGGCACTTGATTTCTTTTTATAGTTACTAGCATGAAATAACAGGATTGTTGTTATTCAAACTTAGACAAGTGACACCCCACCTAAATGAACTTGAAAAATGCACGTAGATATATTCAAAAGGGGAGAAAGGTGGTAACTATTGAAGTACTCACTGCTATAGCCTCAATGCCACCTTTCGGTGCTGTAGGAGTCATGCTTCGAGAAACAGAAACAATATAATGTCCTTGTAATAAATCAATGGCATCCTTCAAAAAGGAATCAAAGTGAAAATTATCAGGATTTCAGCTGAATGGTTAAATAGATAAGTATGAAATATGGACTACACAATAATTTAGCATATCAAAGAGACTAATTGAAAATAATGTGAACCAATCTGTTTACAGAAACGAATATAAGCATAAATCAACTAAAGCTTTCATGATTCATATTGAATAATTAAGGTACTGAAAAATTGCAGAATAAAACGTTGAAAATCCAGCTTAATACTATTGATAACCAACCATAAAATAACTTGTGTATGTTTATACACAATAAAGCAAGAGAGAAAAAAAAAAAAAAAAGACACCCATTAGAACTATGATGAAGCTGGATAAGTAGTTCACATTAGACCAGCAGAAACTAACCAACGAATTTAGGTGTAACTTCAATGAATTTACAAACTATGAAGAGGGAAGCATGCAAACCTGCTTTGTACCATCACAGAAGTTGTTTAAGTAGTACCGCATGAGGGCATTCCAGCCATCTTTGAGAACCCCCTGGATTGTCCTCTGGCCAAATCTGTTATTTAAGAGATTCAGACAAGGAGAAATAGAATTATAACGTCTCTCTGAATTATTAGCATATTGTGATTCATCCAGACATACAAAAATGACTTTTAGTATGAGAGATACTCTGAATGAATTCAATAATTTCATTTAATTTTTCTGAGCAATTGTTCTCTTTTATAATATCAAATAGTTTACCTAATATGCTGATTTCAAGTGAACACAGCTAATTTATATTTATAATGGCTAGATAGAAGGCATTAAGGTAATTGGTACCTTTGAAATAGTTTCTATGATTTAGAATGGGGTTTTCAGGCCAATGAATAACTGCAAGAAGCCTAAACGTGTATGGCCACTAGTCTGTTGAGCTCCAAGATAAGTATCCCGAGCTTTATCACACTTTGGCTTAGCCTTATGGATTTTGTTTTCGCAATGGAGAATCTTTTATAGGTCTTAGGTTTCATTCTCAAGTAAGAGTCCTACTGAAGGTGGGTATTTGAGACAAGAAGAAGAAGAAGAGATCGGGAAGATTAATATCATGCGACCTGATAATCAAAAAAAGACATTCTTGGAAACACAAGAACACTTTCTTTAATGGAACTTTTATTTCCCTGCTATTATTTTCTCAAAAGAGCAATTCATAAATTAAATGCTGTTCATAGAAAATGACTCATTCAGAGTACCTGACAAAATCTCCCTTTAAAGCAGGAGTACCAGAATATTGGATGCTTACGTCATCTCCATGGTTAGCCCACACTGAATGAAATTGAAAACAAGGAAAGCTATGAGAAGAATAATGGGCCATGGCAATTTGAGTACATCATATAGTTGATTATACAATGATACTTACAAATTTTAAAACTATCATCAAAATTGGGATGTGTACTGATAGTTTCCTCAGCATCAAAAACACCAAGCCTCCGAAGTTGAAATTCCAGCATTTTACGAGCAATCATGCTCTGAACAGGAGGAAAACATTAAAATAGATGAGAAATGCTGATCCTGAACATATTGATACTATCTTCTCTCTTTTTTTACAGTCACATTCCTGGCATTATCTGTGTCATAGTACAAATATGCTTTTGATTCAATAACTAAAAATATGTACACTTACATTAAATTTTTATTCCACTTGACTTAGTTAACCAGGATATTGTTGATTACTTGGGGGTTTTATTTTGTCATTTCATGTACTGTATGATGTATCCAACCTAAGTGTGTGTCTGGAGAAAAATGTGGCACCAATGAACACATGCTTTTATATACAAGCAGGATATGCTGCATCTGGTTGTCTAAGCAGGAAAGGGTAAAAAGACAACTTATGATTGTATGTTTTGTGAAAGTTTCACTGCATAGTTTATGATATTAGCTGAAATTGTTTCAAGCCCCCAAGAAAACTCTTTGTACATCTAAAGAAGTAGGAATGTAATTAGGACCCTAACTAATGCATTTTGTTGCATCAGTTTAAGTGTTCATCTTTGGTCGTCGTCGTATTGCATGGTTGCCCATAAATCCATCCTATTTTTCAAGAAGAACTAACAAGGCTCTAAAATCAGCTGGTTCAAGTAGTACCTCTAAGTCTAGTAGATTACAACACCATAAAACCTAAACAAGTATGCTTTCACATGATCCACATACCCCTCAGTCATCACATGTTTCTGGGCTTACAAAGACAAAAGAAGGCATCCCAGTTCCAATCTGAAACATGTTGTAAATATACTGTATATTTATCTTCACATTTACAAACAAATATAAGGACCTTCTTTTAAGTTTCCTAAGCAAAATGAACAGATAACACAGATAAGATCACACAAGCTACTGCAAGAAAGTTCAGGAAAAAAATAAGCTGTTGTTCTATCTAGATACACAAAATGTTTCAGAAGCAAACTAATCAGATAGAACTTAAACAGAGTGAATGAAACAAGATATCATGCAAGCCTCTATTAATATATATACCTGAGTGACATTTGAACGGTCCAAGCAGTCAATGCAATTGGTCCTCACAACTCCAATTTGGGCTTCAACTTTTTCCCCCTTTTCATTTAACAAAAGGTACCTGTTATACCAACAAAACAATAAAAACTCCGAACAACATACCCAGATTATTGATTTGATGCAATTAAATAATGATTGGACAAAAATACAGTTTTTATCAAATATTCAAATTCCAAATTTAAGAATCAATGCGTTCAAAAATAAATATAGACAGATGCTCCTCTAAGAAGTAAAATACCTGCTTTTGATGAGAAAATCCTCAACTTGCTCATAAAGAATGGAAAGGCGCTCAAAATGAACATGACCACATATCTTATGAAAATCAAAGTGTAGGTATCTGCAAAATGATGTAAAGTAAGGACATAGCCAAATTGCATCCATGTGATCCATGAATAGTAGCAAAATAATCAGATTGAAACACAATGTACCTCACATCATCACTAGCAATAGGTTCCATTGCCTGGCCAAATTTTTCACACAAGCGTCCCTCGCCTCCATGCTGTTGGAAGTTCAGAAAAATAGGATATGAATACCAAGAAGAAAATGAAAAAACATGTAGGAACATGAAAGAACATGAAAGAACAAAAGGATCCTAGGAAAAATCGAACAAGTCACTTTACTTAAAATAATCTACAAACTGTCGACTGGACTTTTGATATCATATGTGCTATCCTATGGCTTCTTATTACCCAAAATGAAAGAGAACATGCATTCTAAATTAGTATCTAATCAACAAACCACAGATCAACTCTCTCTCTCTCTCTCTCTCTCTATATATATATATATATATATATATATATATATATATATTTACGACAAATTCAGTTATGAACAGAGCACTGAAGTTGATAACTTGACATTGGATATCAACTCAAGAATCCACCAACATTATCACACTTTCATAACATGGTGGATGGTATAAGAGTAGAATGCTGTTTTCAATTGCAACCTGAGAATTTGTTGAATTACTTCAGTGAGCCAAATAAATAAGATTATCAGTGAACATTATTTGACGAAAACAAAAATATGTGACAGGGGCTGAAAGATTGTAAGAGAAGTCTTTCATGAAGGACATTAAGAGTTTGGTATTTAACAGTGTTCAGCATGAGGTCTACTTTACAGGATAATATTAGAATGGCTATCTTTCACTTGGTTCAGGACATGTCTGCATGTCTAGCTGAATTTCAGAAATATTTGGTTCAAACAAAAAATTGCTAATTAACAAGGACAGTTAACCAGTGAACTTGATAAGTAGTTATTTATAAGACTGCCTTTGTCCTCGAGGTTTGACCAGGAACCAGACATGCCAGCCTGCTTATTTTGTAGTCAAGTGGCCAAAAATCTAAAGCCACTTGCTAAAAACAGGTCAAAACTGGTAAACCAATTTGATCTAGTTTAATGCTTTTTTTATTCAGAATTTTAAGGAAAACAAACTAATTGGATTTCTAATTTCTTATTATCTTTAAAGTTCTAAAAAGTTTTATGGAGTTTATGTTGAAGTTAACAAACATGCATAAAAATTCCTACTTATTTTAGATTACTGTGTTTGAATATGTACTGTACTTAATTTAATTCTTAGTTTTGTCATATCAGTTGTATTGTTATCTTGGTACTTGCCATTTGATTTGACACTCAATAAAAAACTCATCATTACCGATGTAAACATAAATCTAAATAATCTAGCAATTCTTTATTAATTATTGCTAGAATATACAACACAAATATCTGATATCTCTCTTCCATATTCATTTTTCTTCTTATCTCCTATCAAGTAAAAAGTAATGCACCCTGTCTATTGTTAGAAGTGGTCAATTTATAGCAAGAGTAATTGATCTATGACAAACTTATTCGATGGCTTCAAGAATGTCAATTTTTTCCCCAACAGAAGTAAAAAAACTGCAATAACTCATTGTTGTTCATTCAGTGAATTCTCAACATGAGATCACTTGAATTTCAGCTCTTGCAATCCTTTGGCATTCTTACATGGGGTATAACATAGAGATTAGGCTACTTTTTCATTCCCACAAAGAGAGGCAATTTAGAATTAATATTTGATATCATCATCATAATAATAGCCCATTCCTGCTACTTGCTTAGAATTGAATAATTTATAAACAGAAAGAAATTATGAAGAACTGAAAAAAGAAGAGGAAAACTGATGCTCTCTATGCACTATGGTCTACTTTAACAGGTAAGGATTTTAATTTCCATTTTGCCGTCTTCAGATTAGATCCCTTTTCAACTTTTAAAACCAGTAAGTATCTTCCTGGTAGAATTCCAATAGTTACAAATTTTCGACTTATGTATTGGTTTATATGCAATGGTTGAGAACTCTTTCTCAAACTATGTAATGGTGAATATGAGAACATACTATAATTAGAGGCTCATGGGAACCAATTTCAGGAAGAAACTTATTTAACTTGTAGAAAGAAAGATTATTTGCAAACAACCAAGATCAAATGACATTTTTAAAGTAGATAATTTCAGTGTTGCTAAAATCGCTAGGCGGAAATCAGACAGTTAGTGCGCCCAGGCATAAATTATAAAATCATTATGAACACATGATCTAATGCAATGAACAAATAAAAGTAGCATAAAAATGACATTGCTGTGTACTTTTATTTTACAAAAAAAAAAATGATTCCAAGTCCACTATTTTGCATAAAATTGGGTAGGCATACAACTGCCTAGGCCAATGTTCACAACCATGATAACTGAGTCTCTAAAACCTAGACAAGCTTCATCAATGTAATGAAGATTTATCATAGTTATAGGTTCTAAATAAGGTAAAAATACTGCCTGAATTGAATGTTAGGATACATGCAACTAGTATTCCTAAGATGGTAATGTGCAAAGTTTTAACACAATGGTATTCATGTTACCTTGTTAACTAGATCAATTGCAAGAACATTTCCATATTTCTTTCTTAAATCCAAAAAGTGTCTTTCAGCCACCCGAGGCTGCATAAATATTGAGTAAAGGAAGAAGTCAGCAAACAGGATTTAACAAGTTAAGTCAGAACATAATGTGGAGATCAGAACTACTCACTGCTTCCTCAGGTCTCACGATTTCAAACTTTGGCTTATATGTCAAATCAACAATCTGATCCCAGAGTAATGGTATTGATCCTCGGACCTAGAGAAAAGGAAATTAGTTTGTCAGGAGATAAAACTGAGAAATAGTGCAAGCACAGTATCATGTACACAAACTGATATCCACTTCCCTAATATGCAGTCATGTATTAATATCTACAAGTGTCCAGTGTGCAAGATACAGGATCTTTGTGGCTGAGACCAAACAAGTATGGGGCAAGGAATTTTGGATTTAGTTCACAAAAGAACAAGCTAAACATAAGTAGAGATGGCATATGGTTGCTTAGTAAATTATTCTAGCAATTCTCCGCATTAAAGATATCATGTATATTAGACTTTTCCTTATAAATTAAAAATAAAATCACTGATCATTCAGCAGAAAAAATGCAAGCAAATTACACCTGTAATCAAGCTATCCATCTGAGATTGTGAGTGAAGGACCTTTAAATATTTCATAACCGAGGGCAGTATTACCACAAATAATAAAAAAATCGGTATAAGGAGTTTACCTGAACAAAAGATGCTGTGTGCCCATTCAACTGTATGATCTGTTCAGTCTCCACAAAATTTGCAACAAAACCATCAGAATCAGCCCCTCTTCTCCACATTCGTGTCCCTAAAGAAAATTGCAAAATAAGAACCAAATGGAATTCTTCTGCACAGAGTTTTATATTAATGACAAAAATGTGAAAGTTCTGTGTCCTTTGAACTAGTTCTCTCAAAATTACTGTTTGAAAGTTAGTGGTGTCCTGTCAGTACTTATTGAGGGTGATTTTTGGAAAAAAAGATATTCCCTTTTTGGAAATATAGCCTTATATTGAAATATTACTGAAGAAATAAGAGCAAAAAATTTGATACAGTTAGAATGAGAGAGTATACAACATTTTCCGCTCTCAAATAATATCCACCTTTTTCAAATTGGATTTCCAAAAGGGACACAACTGCTTCAAAGTTTTAAATAATCCATTTTCAATTCCCAGGCATTTGGAAATCTGGTAGCCAGGAAGAAATTCAAACAGAACCTATTCAAGGAGGATTGCTGGATCATTTAAAGAGAACAACAAATGTTGACAGAGGATATCCCAAAGAACTGGCAGACCATCTTTAGATCTCTCACATGTAAGCTATGTGCACTAAGTCCTCTCATCACTCATAAAAAAGTGCTACGGGCCAGAAACAAAAATCACCAGACCCTAGAAGCAACTAAAAGTTTAGATGTCCAAATAGTAAAATACTTCGCACAAGGATCTCAACAATGACTTTAAGAGAATCCTATTTCGTAGAAAGAATGGCATATACAGATTATGATGAGTACTTCAAACAAAGTTTATCGGGAAAATAATGGCGGTATATGTAATATAGGAAATATTCATTTTATGTAACTAACACAAAAGCTCACAGAATGAAGTGAATGTTCTCCAAAAGATTTCCAAAAACCTTTCAACTTTCAGCCAAGAAAGTTAATAGGATTTCAGCTCACATGCCAGCTATGGTGAGACACAAACATATGGGAAGTTAGAGGGTCAACTATTACCCACCATGTCTTCACCTTGTTATTGTTTAGTAGCATTAACCTGGGATGATGGTATGAGGGAGGCAGAAAACAATGGAAAGTGGAGAGAGGTGAGGGAAACAAAGGGAATTAAGGTTTTGAAAACTGCAGTTTTCTGTTTACCACTTCTTCTTGAGCATCTCCGTGCAATCAGTGCAACATCAAGTATATCTTTCCCAATGGCAGCTTGAAAGTTCTGAAAACCTGATGACCAGTTAAGGCTTCACCTAATGTAAAACATAGATATGCTGACCTTAATCCATACTTTGGAATGAGATCCTCAAAAAATTAAAAGGATACTGCCTTGCATGACAGGAAGTAGGTAGGGATCAAGCTGCACAAGGATAAGTTTTATTCAGTAATTAGAAATAAGAGGGGAATTTTGAACTTTGTAAGAGTATATGAATCAGTATGATTGATGCTGAAAGCTGACCTTGTTATCTATAAGCACTTCCAACATATAGTTGTTCCAAAGAAATCGAGGGTCTGCCTATAGAAAGAATTATACAGAGAAAATACTGCATGTTACAAAAGTAGGTATAGTGAAACAGAATCACATAACGTTGCCAGCAGGAAAGGAAAATTACACTAGAATAGAAGCAGCAGTTTGAGATCTAGTCTATGGAATACAACCGTTAAGGCATTAATAATAAAAAAGAACTCACTTGTCTCCAAAGAGGAAGCAACTTTGACTCATCCCCCAAATCGTGCAACCGTTGAGCGCTGCAGAAACCAAAAGTTTTGGATTTACAATGATTGCTAAAAGTACCGAAACATGTTTCTGAACAGTCAAAAAACATCTCAACCTTTGAGACCCTAAAATATGAAGCAAAGAAACACTTGAACACATTTGAAATCATAGGAACATATATTACCATAAACAGTTCAAAATTAATATGAATGAGCAAATAAGTAATAGAGAGAGCTCTTAACTGCTAAGCTATAAAGTTTATCAGAGTGCTCAAATCACTCTCACATGGACTTGGAAAATATTTGGTTTTTAATATATCGATTGATGTTATCCCACATAACATACACCATTTGAGGATAAACAGGGGATGGGTCTGTCTCTCCTAATTTCTGAGAATGTGATGATCAAACTCTCAAAGGTAGCTAAGGATGGAGTTTTTCAATAACACCTACTTGATAAATATTGCCTTCCGCCTTTAAAACAGTACTGATGTGTATAATCTCCAGAGGACATACAAGACTTCATAGTTAATTACATACATATGTGCTTAAAAATTGTACTCTATAAAAGCGTAACTAATCAAAAGAGTACACTTTATCTGTAATATGTTTTCACCACACACAGCAATTGTTGATTTCTAGTTAACGCTTCTGTAAACATCAACTTGACAACTTTAGAGAACAAATCGAAAAGATGGAAGACACATTAAACCACCAAAATGCATAAGCATCGTGCCAGTGCATGGAGAAGAAGGAACAGAACTTTGATGATTTCAACAAAAAAGAAGCACAAGAATACCTTTTTCAAAGTCAAATAAGTTTACAATTACATGGGAAAAAGTAATTAGAAAAAACTACAGATCACATGCAAGAATCAAAAGCACATGAAAAATTAGGGAAAAAAGGAAATATGGGAAATAAAATAATAAATAAAATAAGCTCCTCAGGATATGTAAAAGCAGTAGAGGGCCATTAGATAGCACAGTTAGTACAAAATATAAGTTCTACTGAATTTATAGATTTACAAACCCCCCCCCCCCAATAACTAACTTATCAAATTCAACACAGGCTGATCCTTGACACAGATGTTGGATAGGTAAATCCTTGAAAAAAACTATCAACTCGCCACTAATACATGGGGAATCCCTTGTAACATTTTTTGAGGCAGAATTCAGGTCTAAACTATGGATTTCTAGAAATCTTAGTTCCTTATTTACTTCCCATAGAGATTATTTTCATGTTTATTCTTTGTCCATATCACACACTTAAAAATACAGTAAGTTCTCTAACATATCTACATCTCCATCTAGTATAGAAATCAAAATTTAACTTGGCTAAAACATTTTAATTTAATGAGTTTTTTCAAGTCCATGTGATATATGTAGTCTCTTCTATAGTTTCAGTGGTAACCAAACAAGTTATACCTTGCCTTATTATAAAAAACTCTACAATAATGTAAATTAAAGAGTTTAGCTGTAAATCGACATTTTCAGACGTATTTCCTCAGATAATAGTGAATTTCTACAAACAAACCTTGTAGGCAACACACTTACAATAACATAACAACCATCATCCATATAGATAAGCATTCAGTAAGTAGAGAAAAACTTCACCTCAGCGTTATATTCACATCATAGGAAAAATACAGACCCGGAGTCCTCTCTGCAACATTTAGCAAGCGAGAAAACTCACTCTCCATCTTTTTCTGTTCAAAAGAGTTATGCAGCATTACAGAGCATTGGAAACAACAAAGTACTCCAAATGTGAGATGGAAAACCTAACAAATACCTGCTCTTCTGGAGAACTTTTAAGAGAATGATCACAAGGAAGAACCTTCAATGACATAATTTTGAAGATGGGGAAACCCAGATATGATCCCACGCATTCCCGTTCAGTTATCACAAATAAATATGACCCTAAATGTAAAAGATTATCAATATCATGAAGAAGATCCAAGCTAAAGTGCTAAACCTTGATGGAACTGAAGGAGAAAGGACTGCATGTTGTTACACATACAACAACATTTTCTTCAATAGAATAAAGTGCTAAACTGAAAAATTAACTAATAGGAACGCTTGAGCAGCCTAACTGTGCCTTAGAATGCTCTACAAGCTGCACTCATCAATCTTCTCAAAAAGTCCTCTTTTTGGCCATTGAACATCTCAAAGTATACGGTACTCTTTTTTCCATTGTTAGTGGTGAGTACATAGAAGCATTTAGATAAATTGCATGAATTTTCTTTCAACAGAGTTTTTTTATATTCAAGTCAACCTTTTAAATATGGGTTATTTGGTCAAATCACAATGAATCTTCATCATTTAATCCTGTTCTATATTCCATCTGATTTCAGTCCATTTTGTGCGAGATTTGAGATTTTTCTCACCATTATCAATTTGAAATAGAGTTTCTTTTTTTTTTTTTTTAACATTTTGATCAGTCACGTGTCTAACTGCTCAATGGTCTTCCTAAAGAACTTTAATAACAAACTGAGGACACTAGTTATCATAAACTGAACCGTAATAGTAAACCCCATTCTCATGGTAAAACGAAAGTAAAAACCGAACCAGAATGAAATGCATTTTGCACTTGTAAAACCTCCTGATTATATGTGGAACACTTTAGAGAAAAGTAATTGATGAATGACGAGCCGTATTTTTTACCAACCAACCATCTAACAGGTAATATGTATGCAATCGATCCCATTATCATGACGTATCTCAACACATAATTAGTATAGATTAAAAATAGGTATCTATCCCGTAAACAATTTTGACAGCCTTGAATTATTAACATAATAGCACTTGCCTCTAGATTAATTGCTAGATTCTGTAGTCTGGAGGAAAATGCATTCACCTCCCTCTGAAAGTTCAGAAGAGAAAATATCTCGCTGACAATAATTAGCTGATCAATCTCCCCATAGTTTTTTTTTTTTGGGGGTGGGGGTGGGGGGATCCATGCTCCAGAAAGAATTAGCTGTCCATTTAAGCAACAACTAAAGAAGCCTTTCAATGTATATTACATCATACACCATTTATTTAGAGAAGTATGTCAAAACTTGTGTATGATCAAATCTAATAAGCCCTAAGGAGTTTATGTAATAAGATATATAAAGACAAGTGCCATAGGTTGTAACAAAATATGATAAGGGTGGAGTTAGAACTATCTCTAGCTGCAGAGAGAAGATTATGTAGATTCTTCACATGGGCTTTAGTAAAGCAGTATGAATCATTGATTGGACTTTGGAGAGTTGTATGGATGAATAAGACCATGATGGCAGCTGATGAGGAACAAACGAGAACCAGACAACCTGGGAAACCAAGGGGCAGGTTACTTCTGGAAACTCCCACTAATTCCTACCCTCAGCCTCTGTTTGGATATGCAGTGCAACCAATACTCCTCTTCCGACTCTCCAAACCCCCAACACCCCCCCCCCCCCAACCCCAAGAATCCTACAAAAGCAATAGATAACTGATCCCAACAATGAATCTGTGGAATGATTGGATGAAAGCCAAGTAAATCAGAACATTCAAGATGTCCCATCTTCTTACAGTAGTGTTTCAAATAATTTGTAAGGTGAAAAGTACGAAATGAAATAGAAATTGATCAATTTAAGACTATGGCAAAGTTCTACGGGATCTTCTAGGAGAATTTGAGGTAGTTGAAGTCAGCTACCCAAGAACTCGCCACCACTTCCAACCCATCCAGAAATGGCCTGGAAATGCATACCAACCTTGACCACCTATTTTTTGTCAAGTTCACATCAGTTAGACAACGGTGCTCTAGCTGTAAAGGTGGCAGTGGCAGTGGTATTCTCTATGAAGGAAATTTTCTATGGTGATAAGTGGCTCACCCTGGTTTATACTGAAAAAAATAAGCACATTGTTGAAATAAATGCTTAAAGATCCAGACGCCATGCAAGATTCACTTGTCAAGTAACACATGATTAGAACTTTCTAAATTCACATGTAGAGAAATAAATATAAATGGAAACTCATCCCTCAAGCTAATACCTTAAACGGGCTAGTGCCTGATGGATTTTGTTTTATAATCAGTTTACTCAACTAAGCATCAAATCCATGTAATAGACATACTCGAACAGGAATCATCACCAATACTTATCAAAAATGAGTAATCTTTATATCTGAGCACTGCATATATTGATGGATCTACATACAGAAAGCTTTAGAATCTCAAGGGAATACATTAATACAATGTGCAAATATACAATGAACCACCAGCTATCCAACAGCCACCAGTCATTAACTATCTTCAAGAATTAATGAAAACATAGAACTTGCCTGCCAAGAGTTTGAGCAAGCCTATTACACCATAGATCATCTGAATTTTAGGAACACGAAGTGCGGTGCATTGGGGTATTTCATCTATACAACAATAAAAAAAAATAAAAAATTAGCAAGCAACAAGCGTTCCACCACAGACTTCCATGAATAAACAAGACAATCTGAAAACAGCAATAATAATAAATAAACAAATAATAATTGGAAAAAATAAAGATGAATGTAACTACCGATAAGTTTCATGGAGCCATCGAGGCGACTGATCGCCAGAAACGAAGAGGAGGAGCCGTCAGTGGGTTCCACCACATACTGATCGGGGAATTCCCACATCCGCATTTTGCTGAACAGCTTCTGGGCAGGATCTGCCGTGTTCGTCATGGTCGCGATTACGGCTAAAACAACAAAACGAAAGTTAAAATGAACTCAGTTGGATCCGATCCGCAGTGGCGAAGCAATAACTCAAAGATCATTCATACAGTCTTACAGATAGTGGCAGAAATGCAATGGAATTGAAACTTGAAGGAAAACCCGATAAAATTATTGATTTAAAGTGCCTGTAATCAATCCAACAATTGAGAATCTTGAAGTGGAATAGGTCAAATGAGGGGGAGAGAGAGCATTTGAGGGTGTTAGAGAAGTTGAAAATGGTGGAGTGTATTTGTTTGCGCGGACACAATGAAAACGGAATTAACTGAAACACCGGATAAATAGCTTGCTGCTCTCTCCCATGGCCGATTTCCAAAATATGCTCTGCACTAATCATATAGTTTTTAACTTTTGATTTTAAGCTGCCACTATTCACAAAATAATTTTTATTAGATGGGCTACACACCCATCAATTACTAATCAATTACTAAACACATCCTTTTAAAATAAATTAAAAGTAAATATATATTAATACATAAAAAAATTTATTATTTAGTTGCTTTTAGAAACAAAACTAAATAATAAAGATATTTATGTTTTTTTTCTTCACAAAAAATAAGGGTATTTGTGTATTTTTTTCTTCAAAAAAACTAAATAACTATGGTTATTTATTATTTAGTTTTATGCTATATTATTAAAATGGTAGAATAATAATGTTGTGGGATGTGTGTAGAAATTTGAAAATACTAAATCATTCTAAAATAAGTGTGTTTAGGTATGTTAGTTTTACCCGCATGGTTGAATTTCTATTTGTATATGGACAAGACACTATCTGATCTACTCGTACGCTACCCTACCTTACCCATTTATATTCCTAGATGTGTTTAGTAATTGGGATGTGTTTAGTGATGAGTGCGATGTCTATTGCCCCACTGTTTTTTTTATAAGAGTATGTCTTATGTACATTTGGTGCATGATGCACTCGAGCCGGTCAGGATCCGGACCGGATCCACGCACCCTTTTTTTTTTTTTTTCAGGTGTTGACCTTTTATGTTATATTAGTGTGACTTTTATGTTATACTAGTATGATATTTATGTATAAACAAACAACTAGACATTTATGTAATATACTTTAACTTAAAAAAAACAACTTTGCCATAATTTATATATATATATATATACACACACACACATTTATATGATATTACTCATACTTTTATATCAACATAATCACACTTTTATGTAATATATAAAAGTACAACTAATATAACTTAAAGGTATGACTACATAACTAAAATGTATGATTAACATAACCAAAAAATATGAGTCAGCACGGAGGAAAGAGGTGAAATCTATTGATCCTCTCGTAAAAAAAAAAAAAAAAAAAAACCAAAACGTATGAAAGATATTAATTTATGTCTAAAAAATTTTAATGTACAACTAACGTTACTAAATGTATGACTAACATAACTAAAAGATACGACTAACATTACTAAAAGGTATGACTAACATAACTAAGAGTAGTGTTTGTGTGAACCAGGTGTATGGATCATGATCCATGCAACTGGGTGCACGCGGTTCGTGTCAGGTTCGACCCGAATCCACGCCCGGTTTTCTTTTCATTGATGTCATAACCTTTATGTTGTAATAGTATAACCTTTATGTTATATTAGTCTAACCTTTATGTACATATATCATAACCTTTAAGTGAATAACTTAAACTTTTTTTCGTATAAAAATTCATGTAGTATAGTTGAAAACCTTTATGCTATAATGATTTAATCTTTATGTTATATTAGTATAACATTTATGTACAAATATCATAATCTTTGTGTACTTAAGAAATAACATAAATGTTATATAATTATAACGAAAAGGTTTAATTATTATGCATAAAGGTTATATTATTACAACATAAAGGTTTAAAAGGTATTACAAGTTTGAAATACACCTTAACAGGTCAAACTAACAGAAGTATAAAGATTATGCAAACATAAATAAAAGGTTAGGTTCGTCAAACTAAAAGGTTAGACGAACATAATAGCGAAACTAGGATTTGGGTGCGTGGGTGCGTGAAACATACTCCTAGGTCGGATCGACCCAATTATACCTAGATCCGTGCAACTGGATATCTATGCTCAACTTATAAAAGGTAAAACACATTGGAACAAGTTGAGCGCAGATACCTCGGTGCATGAGAACGCGTCAAAGGTGGTCATCGGGTCAGGTTTGAGTCGAGTGCATGAATCTAATTAAGATCCTACACCAGATGCACAAAAGTTTTGTTGTTTTATTAGATACATTGTATAAGAAAACATATTTTTATTTTTCGGCTTTCATTAAGATGAACACTTATGAATTTACTAAAATAGTTGAAAAACAGATTCAATTTTCTCTCATCCTTTTTGTCTACTATGCCAAATTCACTCTTTTAATTTTTATCTCACCTCTTCCATAAGCATAATTTTCTCACTTACAAATATCATATAAAATAGAAGAAGATATTGGTAAAGCCAACCATATATAACAAAAATGCAACAACGATAATAAATGCAAGAATTTTCCAGAACTTCACATTTAATACATCATTTTCAATGTAAAAATCAAGTATTCTTAATGTAATAGACCGAACCTTGATTTGTTATGAAAATTTGATTGTATTCATTAAGTACTTATTTAACACTTGTTAACATGTTCGTTAGCACTAGTCAAATTTGTGTACAAGTATTCGACAAACTAATTACAAATCACTATATTTAACTAATTTAAACTGAATACTTTTAAATAAGTTCAATTAATAGTTGATATGGTCGAACTGATATGAACCGGATTCTTTCCTTTAAACCGAATCAAAGTCAAAGTCAACACTTATGAACAACTTAAGGAAGCGAACAAAGGTTACTTCATGAATAGCGAACTGTTTTATGACGTTATTAGCGAACTAATCAAGTTTCGAGATATGATGATGAATTGATTAATGGTGAGGTGTGTCGAACAAGATTGACGAACTGATGTAACAAAGCGAACAAGTTTGAATTCAAATAACCGCCATTTTCGCCCACTTCCCATATTTATCGGATATATCCAACTGCCACGTTTCAGAGGGAGTATATAAACTTCTAATACTCATTTCTTTCATTTTTTAAGCAATCATATCACTAAAATATATACAAATACTTTCATTTAAAAATGACTTAGCCATTTTTACTGACTTGAGCGTCGGAGTCCCATCATCGGGAATTCTTCCCGGTGTTTGTTTTGCAGGTATTCAGATTCAAGGTCTCGAGTTTTTGTGGGAAAAAGAAGAACATTGGGTTGGAACAAGATCAATTGGCACCGTCTGTGGGAAATCTTGAGTTTTTAAGACGTTGAGGTAACAAGAATGGTGAATACCAGAGGATTAAGGAGAAGGACGAAAGTAGGTGGATCTTCAGGAGGACGAGAAGATGGAGGAGATAGTCGGAGTTCTATCCCGGTTAATCCTCCTCGCACCATCACTTTAACACTGAAAGAACTTTCTGATTTGATATTTGTGGCTATTCAAAAAGCTTTGGGTAAACAGAGGACGGAGTCACAGCAGGATAACGTTGGGGTTAATATTGAAAATGAACGAAATGATGATAGGTCTGAGACAGATGAGAGAGAGAGTCAGTTTGATCACCCTCGGGGTCAGAAGTGAGAGCATGATGAATTTCAGAAAAGGTGGATGATCTGAAGAGAGAATTGCGAGAGGTTCAGCGGAATATTCGACGGGTTTCGAGGAGTTCGAGAGGAAATCCCTTCTCTGATGAAGTAATGAAAGACAAACTACCCGCTTTCTTTCGGCCGGTGAATTTTGATTATGATGGTAATACTGATCCATAGGACCATGTGTGCCGATTTGAAAATACCGCTCTTCTACACCGGTATTCAGATAGTATCAAGTGTAGGGTGTTCGCTACTACCCTCACTGAGGCTGCTCAAACATGGTTCAACCAGTTAAGTGATAGAGCAATCCACTATTTTGAGCAATTATCAGATTTTTTCTTACATCAGTTCGCTAGTGCTAGAAGACAGCGGCGATCTACCCAAATTTTGTTCGGGGTTAAGCAGAAGGTGGAGGAGACATTGAGGGAGTACGTCAAAAAGTTTACAGCTGCAACTTTGGAAGATCCTAAGGCTTCAGATGATCTGGTAGTCAATGCCTTTATACAAGGCTTAAGAGAATACGACCTTCATACCTCTTTGGTTAAGAAGACGCCCAGGAATTTTGATGATCTATTGCAGAGAGCTACCAAATACATCAATTTGGAAGAGGCGGTTCGGATTAAGAAAGGGGAAGGCTCTAATGGATCGAACAGATCTCATGAGCAAGATCTGGCAAGGAAGAAAGAGATAGGGGAGTCTCGATCGAAGTTCGTACCTCCACCGTTGCGAGATGTTAGGATGGGTCGGAGATATGACAAGTACATGCTGTTGACTGTTTCTCCGGGACAGGTGTTGATGGAGATCTGGAACTTACCCCAACTGAGATGGCCTGCGACTTAGAGCCCAAATCCCAAAAAACCATCTATATTTGGAAATGACAAGCTATGTCGTTTCCATATTGAATATGGGCATGGTACTGATGAATGCCTGCATCTGAGAGACAAACTGGAAAGACTGATTAAGGAGAACAGGCTAGCTCGGTATGTTCGTCGAAACTGACAGGATAATAGAGAACAGCGAAATGTTCGAGAAGAACCAGAAAGAGAAAGGAGATAAGAACGACCCGAATTATCCCCACCTCCACCACTCCCACCGCGAAACAAACCCGAAAGGGAAGAAAGACCCAACATACACATGATCATAGGAGGACCAACAGACGGAGATTCGAACAGAGCTTGCAAGGCGAGATTGAACTCAATTCGGCAAAAAGGTGATAAAGTCCAAACGATTTTTGACGAAGTGGTGGTAGAGTTCGGAGCTCACGATAGGGTAGCAATTCAGAGTCCACAGTTCGATGCAATGGTGATTACGGCTGAAATAAGAGGCTTCAATATGGAGCGAGTATTTGTTGATACAGGCAGTTCGGTGGATATCATGTTCATGGTCTGTTTCAGAAAAATGAGATCATCAGTTGAGGTAAAATCTGTGGAAACTTCTCTTTATGGTTTTGCAGGGGAAGCTGTGACTGTGTTTGGAAAAGTGCAATTGCCTATGGTCTTAGGAGATGGAATATGGAGGCAGAATAAAACAATGACTTTCTTGCTGGTGGATGCCCCTTCACAATACAATGTAATTCTAGGTCGTCCATCTTTGAGTACTTATGCAGCGGTCATCTCTCCTGCACACTTGATGATGAAGTTCCCTGTGGAGAACGAAGAAGGAAGGATAGTAGGAGTGGGAGTAATTCATGGCGACCAACAGATAGCTCGGTGTTGTTATGTTGCTGTAGTACGTCATTTGGAGTCCCGAAAGTGCAATGCTGAGCAAAGAGATAAAGCTGATAGAGAAAGGGATCATAGTCGGAAAAAAGGTAAAGAGGCGAACACAGCTGAGTTTGAAGAAGGTGAATTGATGAGCATCGAATTGATTCCAGAGAAACCTGGACATCTAGTTCGTCTTGGCAATCATTGCTCCGAACAAACAAGAGATGAGATAGTACAAGTTTTGAAGGAAAATATAGATTTGTTCGCATGGAAGCCAGAAGATATGAAGGGTATAAACCTAGATGTAGCAATTCACAGATTGAATATCAAGCCTGAGGCTCGACCAGTCAAATAGAAGCTTAGACACTTCAGAGACCAACAAAATGAAATCATAGAGAAGGAGGTTGAAAAATTGTTGGAGATAGGGCATATCAAAAAGATCCGATACCCTCGATGGTTAGCTAATATGGTACTAGTACTGGTACCTAAACCTAGGAATAAGTGGCATATGTGCATCAATTTCCAGGATCTGAACAAAGCGTGTCCCAAGGATCATTATCCACTTCCCCGAATTGATAAACTGGTGGATTCAACTGCTGGGTGCGAACTGCCCAGTATGATGGATGCAGCACAAGGATATCATCAAATTTTGTTGCACCCGAAAGATAAACCTAACATTGCTTTTATCACCTCATCTGGGACATATTGTTACATGGTGATGTCGTTTGGTTTAAAGAATGCAGGAGCTACTTATCAGAGGATGGTGGACAAGATGTTTAAGCATCAACTAGGGAGGAATATGGAGGCCTATGTGGATGATATGTTGGTGAAAAGTATTCAAGCGAATACTCATGCAGCTGACTTGAGGGAAACCATGACAACCATTCAAAAGCACGAAATGTGCCTAAATCCATCTAAGTGTTCGTTTGGTGTAAGAGCAGGGAAGTTTTTGGGATATATGGTTACTAAGAGAGAAATAGAAGTCAACCCCATCAAGATCCGAGCTATACAAGAGATGTCCCCTCCTCGAACTACAAAAGAGGTACAAATTTTAACCGGTCGTATTGTTGCTTTGAGTAGGTTTATATCAAGGCTAGCAGATAGAGGTTTGCCTTTCTTCAAAATTTTGAGAAAAGGTGGCCAGTTCGGCTGGAAGGAACAATGTCAGAAAGCATTTGAAGACTTGAAAACTTTCCTTTCTTCACTACCTTTATTGAAGCAACCGATTCAAGGAGACACACTGGTAGTATATTTAGCAGTTGGGGAAGAATCAGTTAGTTCGGTTCTTATAAGGGAAGAAGGTAGAGATCAATTCCCTGTGTATTTTGTCAGCAAAGTTCTTCAGGGGGCTGAAGCACTTTATACTGAGATCGAGAAGGTGGCTTATGCATTAGTCACTACGGCCAGGAGATTGCGGCCATATTTCTTGGGGTATGCAATAACAGTACAAACTGATCATCCTCTGAGTGTTGTTCTGGGAAAACCCGATGTATCAGGAAGATTAGTTAAATGGGCTGTTGAACTGGGTCAATTTGATATCAGGTATGAGCCTCGAACAACTGTTAAAGGCCAAGCCTTGGCAGATTTTATTCAAGAGACGACCAGAATGCAGGAGGAGAAAGAATGAGAATTATTTGTAGATGGATCTTCATCTCATCAAGGATCCGGAGCTGGAATATTGTTAGTCAGTCCAGAGAAAGACGAGTTACAGTTCGCTATAAAATTCTTATTTAAAGCATCTAATAATGAGGCAGAGTATGAAGTTTTTTTGCAGGGTTTAAAGATAGCCGAACAGATAGGAGCTCGCCGTATAACAGTCAAGTCGGACTCATAGTTGGTAACTCAGCAGCTTCAAAACCAGTGTGAGGTAAAAGAAGATCGCATGATTTCTTATGTGGAAAAAATAAAAGATATGGAAAGCATGTTTGAGAAGCTTCAGATCGAACAGATTCCCCGAAGTGCAAATCAGAAGGTAGATTTTCTATAAAAAATAGGCAGTTCGCTGAAAGACTGCTCTCAACGGAGTATAACTGTTATGGGTGTGGGGAGAGAAAATGAGGTGATGAACATGACAAGGCAGAGTCCGACTGGAGAACTCCTTTATTGCATTTTATGGAAGGGAAAAGAGAAGGGACAACACAGGAATTGAAAAGGTTGGAAAGGCAAGTTCGGTTCTATTATATTCTTGATGGATTTTTGTATAGAAAAACCTTTTTGCCAACAGATGCAAGGTGCCTATCTCAAGAAAAAGGGATTAAGGTTCTAAGAGAAGCTCATGAGCGAGGATGCACCGAACACGCAGGAGCAAGAACTTTAGTTCGAAAGGTAGTGTGAGCTGGTTTCTATTGGCCCACAATGAAGAAGGATGCTGAGGAGATAGTTAGAAAGTGTGAGTCTTGCCAGAAACATTGGTGGCGGATTCATACACCAGCTATTGATATGATAACTGTTTGTTCATCCTGTCCTTTTGCCAGATGGGGGATTGACATTGTTGGTCCATTTGTTAAAACTAGAGGGAGTAAAAAATTCTTGGTCGTAGTAGTGGATTATTTCACCAAATGGGTTGAAGCTGAACCTTTAGTCAAAATCACTGAGGCTGACATGATTAATTTTGTTTGGAAGAATATTTGTTGTAGATTTGGTTTACCGAGGATCTTGGTGTCGGATAACAGAGCTCAGTTTCGGGGAAAGAAAATTATCGAGTGGTGCAAGGAGAAAAAAATCTCACAAGTATTCACGGCTGTTGCCCATTCCTAAGCAAATGGGCAGGTCGAAGTAGTGAATCGGATCATACTGGATGGACTGAAAAAACGACTTGAATCTGAAAAATCAAATTGGGTAGATGAACTGCCATCAGTGTTATGGGCTTATCGAACAACATCTAGGTCGACAATGGGGGAGAGCCCTTTCAGTCTGGCATTTGGAATGGAAACAGTAGTCCCGACAAAAATTCAAGGAGAAGCTTTAAGGATTACTAGTTTTGAACCTCAAGAGAATGAGAAATTGGTTAAAACTGACATGATGTTTTTAGACGAATTGAGAGATGAGGCTAGAGTTCGTTATGAGCTTTACAAGAGGCGCATTCAAGTAGCATTCCATAAGAAAGTTCGGAAGAGGGAGTTCCAAGTGGGGGATATGGTGCTGAGACAGTCAGATGCCTTAGTTGAAATTGGGAAGTTAGATGCTACTTGGGAAGGACCGTATGTTGTTTCAAAAATTCTTCCAGGAGGATCTTATGAGCTGAAAGATGAAAATGGGAAGATGTTACCAAGACCATGGCATGTGAGTCATTTGAAGAAATTTTATACTTGAAGTACCACACTTCTGTATGTTCCTTGCTGCTTTTTCCAATTTACTTTACCTTAATAAAATGAGAAATTTACTCTCCATGGACGTAGGCTAATTTAGCCGAACCACATTAAATTGCTGTGTGTTTACTTTTTTGTTTGATTTTATATGTTTGCTGTTATACTTGGTGATTAAATGAACTAAAACATTCCCTCGGAATGTACTGATTAAGCGAACCAAAACATTCCCTCGGAATGTCCTGACTAAGCGAATCAAAACATTCCCTCGGAATGTCCTGATTAAGCAAACCAAAACATTCCCTCGGAATGTCCTGATTAAGCGAATTGAAACATTCCCTCGGAATGTCATAATTGAGTAAACTACAGTTAAATTTGCAGATTGAAGAGTTTTGATCGAATACAAAGTAAAGATTCAGGTAGCATTCAAAATTCTAGAAAAAAATTTACAGATAAGAAGAATATTAGATTGCGTTCGGAATTCTAAAAAATTAGTTACAGATAAGAAGAATAAGCAGTGTTTCCTAAAAAAGACAACAAAATCTCATTAAGTTCCTTCGAAGGGAGCTGGATGAGAAGGAGGATCAGTGGATGAGGTCGGCGGCATGGGATCGAACATCTTTTCAGGCAGGTTAGCCACCAAACTTGAATTTCCTTTTCCGATCTGTGGTGAATTCACCTCTCCAATCTGAAAATGATGCGGACTAGTACTTTGTGGTGGAAGAACTTCCAAATAGCTTGCTCCAAGTATCCTGCCCACCATTCAGCATCAACCGCTTCGCATGGATCTCCCTGCCAGCCAGGAGGAGTAGGGAAGGATTGTCTTAATTTTTTTCCTAGAGAGGAAAGACGGAACTGAAATTGAGATTCTGGCAATACTTGGCCAGTTTCTTTCTGATATTGCTGAAGGGTTTCCTTCACTTGCTCTTGGCATAGGCGGACTCCTTCTTGAAAGTAGGCCTCAGCCATATGAGCTACTTTCGAAAGGAAGAGAACGTAATTCCAAAGCTGATGAAACACCGTTGCTCGATACTCTTCCGCTATCAGTTCCATCTCCGGACTCCGAGCAAATCAATGATAACCTTCATTCACTCTAGCTCGATAGCCATCCATCCTCATGTCCTCGTTGAACTGAGCTCTCAACTGTTGCTCCTGCTCCAGTTCCTTCCGCAGCTTTCGGTTCTCAGCCTCCATTACAAGAAAAGCTTCTTGTTTTTCTATGGCAAACTTCTCCTTCACCAACAACAATTCCTCTTTCTTTGACACTTCTGATCGAGCTATAGCAAGCTCAACCTCATATTGCTCTAGCTGAGCAGATAACTTGTCAACCTTGCCGGCATGAATAGTCAAATCACTCTCCAAGGTTTTCTTTTCATCCTCCACCTCCTGCACCCGTTGTTGATGTTTCTATATCTGAGCTCGCCAGTGAAGGGCCTTCTTAGCAAAGCCTTCGAAGAATTTCCTCGCGTTGGCCAAGCGAGTGAGGTTCATCCTCAATTCCTTTTCTTCAAGATCCTCTTCTCCCTCTGCAGTTTCTTTACTCCGAACTATTATCTCTCCCAGAGCTTCTGAACCACCTGCAGTTTCTTCAACAGTTCGCTATTTCTTCGCCCTTAAGCCCTGTGAACTGGAAGATCCTCTTTTCTTAGCTGAAAGAGTCATTGCTGTTGGGTTTTCGTTAACATCCTCGGACATATCAATTGATTCGGAAAGAAGAGCCTCAGGTGGGAGCGAACTCGGTTGTTTCTCTGAGGGAGATGGGATTGTAACAGTAGGTTCTGAGCTCGCAGGAAGAACATTTCTCTCCTCCTGTGTTATGTTCACAGTCGAGCTAGGTGTCTTGCTGGCTAGTTTACCAAGGTGGATCTCCTCTGTCTGCCTGGAAACTACAGCTAAGCCAGTATCCACTCTATACTGAGAGGTCGAAAAAAGAGTTCGGTCTTCATCGGGGACCTCATCCATGAAACTGAAGAATTGGTTCATCGTTCTATCTGCAAAAAAAGAATAACCTGAATTAAATTGCAGTTCGGTAAAATAGTTCGAGTTAATATGAGAAATTGCAAGAATAAAAGAATAACCTAAATTGAATCTGGAGGGGATCTGGCTATTTGGGTAGAATCTCCAGAACGACAATAATGATTCACAGGAGCTTAGTCTCACTATATCGAACCACCCCTTGTCAAATATTTTGTTTAAAATGGAGATTTGGAAATCAGTTCGGGGAGCAGGATCTGTTTGGGTAGAGGTTGTTAGGATGTATACTATAAGGCTAACTTTTGTATGAACATCTTTTATGGAATGAGAATCACCTTGGTTATATGTTTGCATTTTATATTTGTTATATATGTTTATGCAATGTCCAATTAATTTATATTATAGATAACTTGGTGTGTGGTGCCACACAGAAGATCATGTTATCAGTTTCTTATAAATTATAAATAGTAGCTCACAACCAAGATGGATTTGGATAAATCATCGGAATGGTTGTAGTGTAGTTTGGTATTAGTCTGTCTTGACTATAAAACTACACTAGTGCATTTTGTATGTATTGAGCAGGACCATTTGAGGTTGTTCGATTTGTATTGATTATATAAAAGAACAAGACCTCTGTTATTATGGATGTGCGTTCCCTTAATCCCTATATAATAACAGCCACGTATACACAATATTTGTTTCTTTAATTTGCCAATGAGTGAGATTTATTTATTAAATCAATAAACTCGATGAATTGGGAAACAATATTGTCTATATGGTGTACTGTTGATTATAGAAGGAATCTGTGTCCTAATTATTTAGGATGATAATGTCCCCTTGAGGAGCTCATAAGGATTATCATGTAAACCCTGCAGGTGGATTTAATCCGACATGATAATAAAGTTGAGTGGTACTACTCTTGGAATTAGATGTTAATTAATTAAGTTGTCAGTAACTTATTTAATTAACGGACATTCGATATCTTAAACACAGGGAGATAAACGTGCACATAATAAGAAGGAGCCCATATTAAATATGGGATTGAGACGGTAGTTCAATAATAATTCTTTAGTGGACTAAATTATTATTGATGGGTTTAAGTTATATGTTCGGGCCGAACACAGGATACTTAAGCCCATCAGGAGGCCCAACCCAATTCCTTCTCAAGCAGCAAAACATGAAGGAATGACATGCAGCATCCCTACAAGAAGAAGATACAGGAGTACTGCAAGAAAGGTTACAACAGTACTGTATGAAGACACTGCAAGAAGGTCTATGTTACAGCAGCACTGTAATGCACTAACAGCTGCAAGCAGACCTAGGATACAGCCCCCATAACAAGCAGTCAACTAAAGAAGTATCCTGCAATCCGAGGAAGGATAAATGCAGTACGAGGGAGAGAGCCGTTCGAGAGAAGACTGAAGTTGCAGACACGGAGCCAATGCGAAGACGCCATGTGGACTGACGCGCTGCAGAAAGCTGCGAGCCGTAATCACCGCGTTAAAAGCTCCAGAAGAGTCAAGTCACATTAAATGCAAACCATGCCATTGGTCAAGTAGCTCAGATGCATTTAATGTGACCTCAGAGGAAATCTTGGAGATCAGAGCTTGATTTTGAAGAAGCAGAAGTATCTCTCTTCAATGGATACTTCTCAATGGATAGAAACTCTCAAGATCTATAAATAGAAGGTGTAGCTGACTGAAGAATGTGCTGAACAGAGCCGAGTGGAAATTCACATATCATCCAAAGCTTTTAGCTTTCAATCGTTCAGCCACTCAACCTTCTAAGAGCAGTCAACAACAACAGATGAGCTTTCAGTGAACAAGACTGCTCCGTACCAGTTGAAGACTTTGTTTTTTCTTTTTAACCTTGAAGCTGTGTGCGTATGTAACGCCCAATTCTCTAATCACATGCATCTCACATCGAAATGCATTCATGAGCATTCAATCTATCTAAGCATCTTATCACGAAATGCGCTGAATTCTCAAGTATGCCTATTTTATGATCTAATTAGTCATGATTACTTTATCTATGCATGACATTATTATGGCATTCCAACTCTATAGTCTAATATACTCTGTTTAGTGCTTCTTCTTTTACAGTGGAAAGGTTTGGCTTGGGAAGAGAAGATAGATGTGCTGAAAATGGTTATAAATACGCTAAATGCATAATATCTCAAAAACGACATTCCTAGATTAACTTGATTACACTTCTAATTTATGAATTTCATTTCATTTATTTATAATTCTAAAGTAAGTAAAATGCTGCAATTTGATTGGTTAGTTGACTAGGGTGCACCAAAAGCACTTTGAATGTGTTGCACTAGATTATTTTGATCTTTCCTTCAACACTAACCTTTTCCTAAGGCCAAAAACGTGGCATAGGACACATTTAACACCTATACTAGTTCAGCCAATTAGGACAAAGCAAGTGGTTGCCTTTAGCATGGTCAAATATGGTAGGAAATGTCATTTTATGCTTTCTTTTGTTCACATGAGACTAAAAAACGACCAGCCTCTTCTCCTCTTCCTTTCTTCAACCTTAGAACCCCAAATGCCATACAAAAAACTGAAATTTATCATGGAGGTTGCATATGAGATGAATTGAAGCTAGTTGGTGACTCTTTTGGTGAAAACGTTGCATCCTTAAGCTTAATTGCTAGGTCTGATCCTATCTCTGTGTTTTATGCTTAAAATTATGTTCATATGATGATTAATTACATGATCTGATTTTATATGTAGTATTATGAAGATGAATTGAAGATAACTAAGTTAGTTGAAGTAGTTTAATTAAACTTGTGAATCTGATAAGTTGTGGCTGATTCTATTGATGCTGGATATTGTTATAATGATTGGAAGTATGCTTGAAGAATTAGAGGATAGGTAACTCAAGTGGTTATTTAGGTTAAGTTATGCAAGAACATAATTAGTTCGGTTCATGTGAGTTTTATTATTGCAAAGTTAGGGGCTGCCCTATTAGTGTTCTTAATTTATTGAATTAAGGAATGATATTAAGATGAATTATAGGTTTTGATGTGTTTAATTGAATGATAATGTCTCTTCATTGAAGGAGCATTTAAAGGTATGTATATGCATGCTTGATCCTTTTAGGTTTATAAGCACATCGTATCTTCCCCAAGGGCCAAACACTTCCACTATTGTACTTGCTTTGGATTCGAGGTAAGTTGAAGCTTTTATTTGCTGCATTGCAAGAACTAATTGATATTCATGTAATTTGAATGATATGTGAATGATTGTTCTATGTCTACGATTGAATGATATGTGAGATTAACGTGATACATGATGCATATAAAAGATGTTTTGAAGGAGGAAGTATGGTACTTGATTGATTGAGAGTAGGCAACATGACTATACGGTCTACAGATGATAGTTGAGCTATCGGAGAGTAGACACAATGTGTACGGTCTGCTGATGTTGGTTGAGTACTAATGATAGTGCTTAACTAACAGAGAGTAGATATCATGATATGATGATTGGCCAATCTTAATGAAACGCTTGTACGGCCTACTGATATTGATTGAGTACCAGCCTTCCGGGTACCCTATAAAGAATGTTTTCAGAATAAATGAGTATGGAAAAGCATATTGCATGATATGATTCATTATATGTGGTTGTGTGCATAAGTTTCAACTTACTGAGCTTATTGCTCATTAACAAGTTTTTGTAATGCAGGTAATGATGTGCAGTGATAATTGGTCTCCTAAATGTCCAGTCAGTTTATTCATATGCCATGCTCGAGATGAACTTTTGAAGCTTATGTTCAGTTACTTATCTTTTGGACAATTAAACCGTTGAGGGTCTTTTATTGTAAATAGATATTTTGGATTCCATGTATAAACGATGATATATTTCAATTGATAAAGTTTCTTTCAAGTATTATGAAGTTCTCTTGCAAAAATTAAATATTGGGGACCTTCTTTAATGGCTGGCTGCGTTTTCAAGTTAAGTCAAGCATCTAACATTCTCATACATGTGTTTCTTAAAAGTATTTCGAATTAGTAAAGCGTGGGAGTGTTACAACGTAGGTTGTTTTAGGTGTCGAACAGTTGATAGGAGAGATCATTGTTGTTTGTATATTGTCTAGGTGCTAGGCAGCTTCCCTGTGTGGGAGTGTGGAACCCTGTGTGGGTTAGCCTTTAGAATTTGCAGTGCTGTGTGATCTCTGGATTCTAGTTGGTGGGCCTTTAGAGTTTGCAGTGCTGTGTGATCTCTGGACTCTAGTTGGCGTTTGCTTTGTAAGTTGATAGATTGTTAGGAAGGGTCCTGTAAACCAATCTTGCTTAACAAAGTTCCTGCTCGAGGTAGCAGTAGAGTGGACGTAGAAGACTTACACTACCTTCGAACCACTATAAGCCATAAGTGTTTTATTGTTTTCCTATCTGCGCTTTATCTTTCATATCTTTATCTGTCATATGCATACAACATCTTGAAAGGAGCATATTTGAGAAAACCAGCCAGCCTTGTGTCACAAAAGAAACTTATTTTTCCGCTGCGCTTAAAACTCAAGTTACAGCAAGCAGCACTGCTTTCCAGTGCTGTAAGTAGTAACTGACTGGTGCTGCAAGTTCTAGTAGCTTGCAGAACAGTTTATTTTGCAAATATTTTCAAAATACACCAAGGTTCATTCACCCCCCCATTCTGAACCTCGGACACCACACATGGAAAGATTAGCCTACACAAGACTAATAAACTTAGCAATGATATAATCCTATCAACTAAGTACACCAAATAAACAACCTAGCACACACAACACTTTGGTTAAAAGAAAATAAATCTTCAACTGGTGCGAAGCAGTTCTTGATCTCTGAAAGCTCCTTTGTTGTTGTAGACTGCTCCTAGAAGGTTGAGTGGCTGAACATATGGAAGCTTTAAGAAGCTTTGGATGATATGTGAGTTTCCCCTCGAATCTGTCCAGCCCTTTCTTCAAACAGCCACACCTTCTATTTATAGATCTTGAGAGTTTTATCCGTTGGGAAGTATCCGTTGAAGAGAGATGTTTCTCTTTCTTTGAATTCAAGCTTTGATCTCCAAGATCTTTTTTGTGGTCGCATTAAATGCTTCTGAGCTATTTCTGACATGAGCATTTAATGCGCTTACAATTTGCTCCTGGCCCTTTCAGACATTCCTGCTGATCTGTCTAGTCGATATAGGCTCAAGGCTGAAGTTCATGCAACGGCTACTTGAGTATCTCATTTTTCTTCATGTTGCATGCTCTTCCTGATTCTTTGTGAAGGAGAGTAGCGTTCTTATCTTTCCAAAGATCCGTTGGCTATTTCCTATTTTCTTCTTAGTAGACAGCAGTAGGTTCTTCTTGCTTGCTACTTAGGATGCTGTTCCATGCTGCTTTCTGTCCCTTCATAGGATTCTATTTCAGAACACTTCCCTGTTCCTGAAACCTTCAGCCAGCTTTCTGTCTGTCTGCTTTTTGTTCCGTGCCAGTTTCCTAATGTCTGTTACTTGCTGATAGCTTCCTGTATCCAGCTTTCTTTCAGTGCAGCTCCAGCTTCCTGATACCTGTTACTTACTGATAGCTTTCTGTATCCAGCTTTCTTTCAGTGCAGCTACTTGCTTTCTGAGTTCTTCTTTCAGAACAACTTTCTCATAATCTGCTGACTACTTCTTGCAGTATCCTATCTCCTTTTTGCTAAGGATGCTCCTTCTAGCTTGCTGTTCCCTACAACATGCTGACCCTTAGAAGACTTATTCTTTTTTCTTCTAAGGTTGGTTTTTCTTATTCCTTGGAAAACCATTACATGATCTTTTCTTCAGTATCGATAAGCTTGTGATCATGTAGTGTGGAAATTAGGTATCAATACCTTAAGCAAACTGTTCTTTTCTTATTGTGTAATCAATTTTGTCTTATCAAGATAACTACTAAAATATCCCAACAATGTTCACTAGGTACTAAGTACGAAGTCTCTCCCAAAAACATGAATCTATCAGGTTGTCTAACAACCCTCCCACTACGACGAGGCACTTGTGGTAATAGTGTATCATTAGTGACGCACGGTGTGGACTTCTGTGGTATCTCATCTTGTACCGTTGGTACTAAGGTAGGAGTTTCCCCTCTGATTTCCTCCAGAACAATTTTACTCATGGGCTTGTGGTTCATTACATAGTCTTCTTCTAAGAATTGGGCATTTGTGCTAACAATGACCTTCTGATCTTTAGGACTATAAAATAAACCACCTTTTGTTCCTCTAGGATAGCTTACAAACAGGCGAACATCCGTACGAGATTCCAACTTATCAGCTTCTCCCTTCAGCACTTGTAGATAGTACCGCTAAACATGTTTCAATAACTAGTGAATAAGATGTACCTCCATTGTTCTCCTTTTTACGTGGACAATCTACCTTCCAATGTCCAGGCTGCTTGCATGAGAAGCACTTGCCCTTTGGTTTTTTCACGCCACCTTGTGGTCCAGCTTGCTTAGGTCCACCCGCTTTCTTTGCCAAACCAGCTTGTTTCTTCTTCTTTTTCACTTTGTCTTTCAGCTTAGAAAAAGAAGCATTTTCAGCAATGTAAGCTTGAGAACTTTGACAAAGTATCCCTTCTGCCGCTTGGAGTTCTGTCAGAAGTTCTGCCATCGAATACAACCTCTTGTTCATGTTGTAGTTCAGGCCGAACTGCTCAAAACTCTTAGGCACGTTTGGAGAACGATATCGACCTGGGTTTCCCCATCGATTTCAGCTCCAAGGACCTCTATCTCATTCAAATAAGCCATCATCTTGAGGACATGATCCCTTACGGGTGTCCCCTCAGGCATGGTGGTCGTCATTAAGTTTCTCATGGCCTCCTGCCTGGCAGCCCGACTCTGGTGTCCGAAGAGTTCCATGAGATTGAGCATCATATCATAGGCAGTAGTCATGGCCTGATGCTGATGTTGCAGCACATTTGACATAGAAGCCAAAATGTAACACCGCGCCATCTCATCTGTCTTGATCCACTTCCTATAAACCTCTCTCTCCTCTTCACTAGAGTTATCATCAGGCTTTTCAGGACAGACCTTAGAGAGTACAAACTTGTACTCTTCAGCAGTCAAGACAATGTCCAAGTTCCTTTTCCAATCAATATAATTAGGGCCAGTAAGTTTGTTTTCTTTAAGTATAACAACAAGAGAATTGAAAGCCATAGATAAATCTTGAGAACCACGTAAATAAACACATAGGTCAAAACATTAGAATTTAAAACAATATTGATTCCCTCAAACAATATAATTAAATTCACCAACACCTCAAATCACCGTGAATTTTGCATGCCACGATAGTGTGGATGTATACTAATTCAAACATTTGTAAGAGGAGGTTTTACCCATTAATTTCATTATCTTGTCAACCAGAATGACAAATAAAATTAATAGTTGGTTTATCTTCAGCCATACAAATAACAACACTTACTCCGATGGGGAGGATACTATCATATGCACCTAAGTGTATACCATTACTTAATACTAAGTCCATTATCTAGGATTGTATCTCTTCAGATGGAGAAGATTATACGCTCCTAAATAATTTCCTATAATTATCCATAGAGGAAGTTTGATCTAGTGATCCGCAATCATACTCATCCGATGTGGAAGAAGACACTTAAAGCAAATATATAAGTTTAAATGTATCATTTACAAACCAGTAATAGAGGCTATGAGACTTATTCAAAATAATTCCTCTCCCACTTAGTTATTTATCATGAGGGATTTTAACATGCATATCATATCAAACACATAACAACATATAAGTAAGACAATAAATATGGAAAACGATAAATTCCAACTATTATCGGCCGCACCTCCGAAAGCCAATCTTTGATCAAACAGGAATCTCCACCGATCAGATTACACATACCAAACCTTTACACAATCTTGATCGAACAGATTACATCAATCAAAACTATACAAATCCTAAATCGAACATATTACATCAATCCTCTATAGAATCAAAATCGAACAGATTACATCCATCAATTCTATACAGGTTCTAGATCAAACAGTAATCAAAACCTACACGACAAACCGCCGTGTTTAAACTATTACAATCATGCACCAACCCAAAAACAAAACAACCTCGACAGGTCCAAGGGTTTAAAACATACATCACATACATACATGCTATAATAGTTTGATCAAGGACACCTGCAACCACAGAGTTATCCTATTGTATGCACTACTACTATCCAGTCATATATATAACATATGAACAACACAAGATCATAAAAGAATTAACCGATCCCATCGCACAGAACCGGAAAAACTCGGCTCTGATACCAATTATTGGAAATAACGGATCGCCGACCCTGTGCAATCGGAATTGGGATCCAAAAGGATATACGCAGTGGAAAAAAATCATACCTCTTGAAGACGAACAGATCGAAGATAGGACCTCTCGATCTTTTGTTGTATTCCTAGCCCTTTCTTTAGACGTCGTGTGGGTGAAGATCCTCCAAAGACTCAGCAGTTTCATCTTTTTTTCTCTTTTCACGATTCTGTACTTTTGTACGCGTGAGATTAAGAGTGTGCCTTGAGAGAGATGATGATTTTAGGGTATATATAGGCTACAATAGGGACCTAGATGAGGAATTAGGGTTGGGCCTCCTGATGGGCTTAGGCATCCTATGTTCGGCCCGAACACCTAGCTTAAGTCTATCAATTATAACTCGGTCCACTAAGGAGTTATAATTGAACTACCGCCCCAATCCCATATTACAATATGGGCTCCTTCTTATTATGTGTACATTTATTTCCCCATGTTTAAGATATCGAATGCCCGTAAATTATATAAGTTACTAACAACTTAATTAATTTATATCTAATTCCAAGAGCAGTACCACTCATCTTTATTATCATGCCGGACTAAATCCACCCGCAGGGTTTACATGATAATCCTTATGAGCTCCTTAAGGGGACATCATCATCCTAAATAATTAGGACATGGATTTCTTTTATAATCAACAGCACACCATATAAACAATACTATCTCCCAATTCACCGAGCTTATTGATTTATGAATAAATCTCACCCATTAGCAAATTAAAGAAACAAACACTGAGTACACATGCCCGTTATTATATAGGGATTAAGAAGACGCACATCTATAATAACAGAGGTCTTGTTCTTTTATATAGTCAGTACAAATCGAACAACCTCAAATGGTCCTGCTCAATACATACAAAATATACTAGTATAACTTTATAGTCAAGACAAACTAATACCAAATTACACTACAACAGTTCCAATGGTTTGTCCAAATCCATCTTGGTTGTGAGCTACTATTTATAATTATAAGGAACTGATAGCATGATCTTCTATGTGGCACCACACGCCATGTTATCTACAATGTAGATTAATCTGGACAATTGCATTAATATTTATAGTAAATATAAAATGCAAATATTTGACCAAAATGATTCTCATATCAAAAAGATGTTCATACAAAAGCTAGACTTATAGTATACATCCTAACACTATCAACCTCAAGTAAACCATCCTGACTCAATTTATCACATATGCAATGAGCTTAGACAAGATAATCAAACATGCAAGGAATAAATTAATATGCAATTGAACAATCAACTCCCAAAAGTGACATATTTTAAAGATCAACCATACAAAACAAGACTTTGAACAAATTCCTTCACATTAGTAGAAAATCACCCTTGGATCATATATACAATGTGTTTAGGTTAAGAAATCAAACATGCAAAGCTTAATCCAACATGCATTTGCTCAATCAACACTTAAAATGACATATTTTTGAAGATCCACTACTTAGAACAAGATATCCAACAATTTTATCACATTTATAGGAAATATCACTTAGATCTTACATGCAACTCAAAATTAGAACTTAATCATGCTTCTAAGGAAGAAAAGTGGTGAGGATTTAGCCAAAATACCTCTTAAATGTACAAACTATGAGTTCTTTGAAACTTACTTGAAAGGAGGTTGTACTTAGAGCTTAATTTTCCATGATCTCTTTGAATGATCTTGTTTCTTCACTCATTTCTTGAATTGGGCAGCTTGTTTGAAGATAAGGAATATGATTTGGAGGAGAAGAAAAAGAGTAGAGAGAAGGAGGAGCAACTATCTAGAGAGAGAGAGAGAGAAATGTGCTCAAATGAGAGGAGTCTCCCTTTTTATATATAGCATGTAGTATACCAATTCTAATTTAATACATGTATTATACATATAGATCATCTCTTGTAGTATTTATCCACTAGAGGTGTGATGATTTGTAGCATTGAAACTTGAGGTGGACTTGATGGGGGTATGGAAGATTGAGTGTAGCCCTATCTAATGTGACATGTATAAATAATTTTAATCATGACAATTATGCATGAAATTATTTCTAATTTAATACATCATATAAGCCATATAATTATGAATGAAGATATATTTAATTTAATTCATCATAATAGTCACATACTTTATTGTACATAAACTATATAATAAAAAAAATCTACCTAACTATAATTAAACACATAAGTTACATTTCTTATATTAATTATTAAAATTATTTTATGTTTTACTTATCTTCTTCTCTTTTTTTTATTCGTTCCATTACTCATGCATGTCGGGTGCATTACGATCGAACTCAGTCTTCTCGGGTAGCTATCATGCAAGACTTTTAAACTTAAAGAAACATTAGCTCACACATTTTTGATAAAAAATAAAATTCGTCTTAAACTCGAAAAGATCATACGCTATAAATTATTTTATAAAGAGTGAATTTTTATATAAAAAAAAATATATGCTATGCAATTTTTATGAAAAATGGGGTGTTACAAAAGATAAAATACACATAATAGTTTTATAGATTGATAATATTTATTTAATGATACAAAATCCACAATAAAAGAAAATAACAATTAAATCACATATTATTAATGTATTAGAAGAGATATATATACAGGAAAAAATCATCGCACACTTGATAATTGAATGAACATTTGGGAAATAATGAAGTGTTCAACTCCAAAAATCATTTTCTTTATGCTTATTTTCTAATTACATTTTTTTATCACCCATTTGTGATAACATTTTTTCTTCTATTTACAAACCTGAGTTTATTTTCTCTATGACATGCTATAATTTTAAATATATTTCATCAAATAAACAAAAATTATTTAATGATCTAGATACCAAATTGAGAGATTATACATATATATATATATATATATATTCTTGATACATATTATATTTTCGATTAGATGAGATTTTTTTGACATGGGTAATTAATTTTAGTCGTATTATATGTTTTATAGACATATATATATGTATATATTTCATCCATATATATAATGATTTGATTGTATACCATATATATTCATTATACAAAATCAATATTTTTTAAAATTGCCATAAATTCAATTAATATCACAAAAAATAAAAAATTTGATAAAATTTCTATAATTAGGAAGTGAAAATGGGCAGGAAAACTTTTGGCATTACTATTTTTAGGGGTTAATTGTTATTATATATATATATAGATTTGTAAAAAATGTATGACATTTGATAATGTTTGTTTTGTACAAACAAGCTACATTGTAAAGTTATGTTGAAATTATATATATATATGTTCTTTATTATGCATTTTTTTTGCTTATTTCATAATATTATTGATCATATATATTAGAAGCTACAAAAAATGAAAAAAAATAGTAAAAGACAACATAGAAAAAACATTACATAAATGTTATTGTTAGCAATAAAGACAACAATTGTAAGGGTTGCAAATATTTATGTTGTCGTTATCGAAAAGGACAACGCTTGATAAGCATTGCAAGTATTGTTGCTAAAGCCCATAAAAACAACACTTTTGTGTAAGGGTTAATGTGCAATGTCATATCTGACAAAGACAACGCTCTTTAGTGCGTTGTCTATCAGCGCGTCTCTTTTACAATATTGGATACAACAACCCTCTATTTCTGGGAAAGACAACACACAAAATGCATTATCTTTCTACGTTTTTATTGTAGAGTGAGTACTCATGATATATATCATTCTATGTATAGTACTTTTTCATGAATTTAATGGTGAACTCTATGTCTCTATGTGATCTGATCTTTATAATGCTCAGACTTTTGTCATTCTGAATTCTCTTCATCTAGTGTGGTAGCTAATTTTGAATCTCATTCTGAAAGATTATCCATGTGATCCTTAAGTGGTCAGCAACCACTACTAGTAACTACTTTCCATTTAGGCTTACTGGTTCAATTGGTCCAAAAAGATTCATATGCACTAGATCTAAGATTATGTGGGAAAACTTATATAGCTTATCTTTGAATGAGCTCTGGATTTGCTTTCCTTTTTGACATGCTCCTTATACATTCTCATTTTTCAAGGTTATATTTGGGAAGACCTCTCACTAGACCCTTCATTGCTAATTTTTTTTATAGTCTTGAAGATCAGACGATTGAGTCTCTTTTGCTATTACCAGCTTAGTTAAGTTACGCTTGTTAGGATGTATACTATAAGCCTAGGTTTTGTATGAACATCTTTATGATATGAGATTCATTATGATCAAATGTTTGCATTTTATATTTGTTATATATATGTTGATGTAATTGCCCAGAATAATCTATGTTGTAGATAACATGGTGTGTGGTGCCACACAGAAGATCATGTTATCAGTTTCTTATAGATTATAAATAGTAGCTCACAACCAAGATGGATTTGGACAAACCATTGGAATGGTTGTAGTGTAATTTGGTATTAGTCTATCTTGACTATAAAGTTACACTAGTGCATTTTGTATGTATTGAGCAGGACCATTTGAGGTTGTTCGATTTGTACTGACTATATAAAAGAACAAGACCTCTGTTATTATGGATGTGCGTCTTCTTAATCCCTATATAATAATGGGCACATGTAATCAGTGTTTGTCTCTTTAATTTGCTAATGGGTGAGATTTATTAATAAATCAATAGACTCGGTGAATTGGAGATAACATTGTTTATATGGTGTGCTGTTGATTATAGAAGGAATCTGTGTCCTAATAATTTAGGATGATGATGTCCCCTTGAGGAACTCATAAGGATTATTATGTAAACCCTGCAGGTGGATTTAATCCGACATGATAATAAAGATGAGTGGTACTACTCTTGGAATTAGATGTAAATTAATTAAGTTGTCAGTAACTTATTTAATTTACGGACATTCGATATCTTAAACGTGGGGAAATAAACGTACACATAATAAAGGAGCCCATATTGTAATATGGGATTAGGACGGTAATTCAGTTATAACTCTTTAGTGGACCGAGTTATAATTTATGGGCTTAAGTTGGGTGTTCGGGCCGAACACAGGACACCTAAGCCCATCAGGAGGCCCAACCCTAATTCCTCCTCTAGGTCCCTGTTGTAGCCTATAAATAAACCCTAACTCACGCCTCCTAGAATCACTAGAAACTCATGTCTACATCAAATACACAGAATCACGAGAGTGAGTGATAGGAGGCGAGATAGTTGAGACTTTGGATGATCGTCACCCACACGATGTCCAAGGGATAGGGATAGAAATACGGTAGAAGATCGAGAGGTTCAGATTCGATTAGTTTATCTCTAAAAAGGTATGTTTTCTTTCCGCTACGCATACCTTATGGATCCCGATTCCGATCACATAGGACCGGTGATCCGTCGGTTCCAACAAGTGGTATCAGAGCCGAGTTTTTCCGATTCTGTGCGATTGGATCGGTTAATTCTTTTATGATCTCGTGCCATTCATATGTGATATATATGGCTGGATAGTAGTAGTGCATGCGATAGGATAACTCTGTGGTTGCAGGTGTCCTTAATCCAACTATTATGACCTGTATGTATGTGATGTATGATTTAAAGCCTCGGACCTATCGAGGTTGTTTTATTTTGGGTTGGTGCATGATTGCAATAGATTAAACACGACGGTTTGTCGTGTAGGTAAGGATTACTGTTCGATCTAGAACTTGTATAGGATTGATGGATGTAATTTGTTCGTTTTCGATTCTGTATAGGATTGATTTGTTTTATCGATCTAGAATATGTATAGGGTTGATCGATCTAGAATCTATATAGGATTGATCGTTTTGATAGATATAATCTGATCGGTCAAGGATTCCTACTCGATTGAGGATTGGCTTACGGAGGCGCGGCCGATAAGGATTGGCGATTCGGAGGCGCTGCCGATAAGGAGTCCTATTCGAATTAGGATTGGTGTTGGAAGCACTGCCGAACCCTAATTCTATCGGGAAAAAAATTCTTTTCGAATTAGGTCGATCCCCGTCTGGACGAGGCCATAATAGTTGGAATTTATTGTTTTCCATATTTATTGTCTTGTTTATGTGGTGATATGATATGCATGCTTTATGTGTTTTATATGATATGCATGTTAAAATCCCTCATGTTAAATAACTAAGTGGGAGATGGATTAATTATAATAAATCCCATAGCCTCTATTACTGGTTTGTAAGTGATGCATTCAAACCTATACGTTGGCTTTGAGTGCCTTCTTCCACGTCGGATGGGTTTGATTGCGGATCACTAGATCAAACTTCCCTTATGGATAATTATAAGAAATTATTTAGGAGCGTGTAATCTTCTCCATCTGAAGAGACACAATCCTAGGTGATGGACTTGGTATTAAGTAATGGTATACACTTAGGTGCATATGATAGTATCCTCCCCATCAGAGTAAGTGCTGTTGTTTGCATGGCTAAAGATAAACCAACTATTAATTTTATTTTTTTTGACAAGATAATGAAATTAATGGGTAAAACCTCCTCTTACAAATGTTGAATTAGTATACGTCCACACTATCGTGGCATGCGAAATTCACGGTGTTTTTGAGGTGTTGGTGAATTTAATTATATTATTTGAGGGAGACAATATTATTTTAAATTCTATGTGTTTTGATCTATGTATTTATTTACGTGATTCTCAGGATTTATCTATGGCTTTCAGTCCTCTTGCTGTTATACTTAAAGAAAACAAACTTACTGGTCCTAATTATATTGATTGGAAACAGAACCTGGACATTGTCTTGACTGCTGAAGAATATAAGTTTGTACTTTCTGAGGTTTGTCCTGACAGGCCCGATGAAAACTTTAGTGAAGAGGAGAGAGAGGCTTATAGGAAGTGGATCAAGACAGATGAGATGGCGCGGTGTTACATTTTGGCTTCCATGTCAAATGTGCTGCAACATCAGCATCAGGCCATGACCACTGCTTATGATATGATGGTCAATCTCAGGGAACTCTTCGGACACCAGAGTCGGGCTACCAGGCAGGAGGTCATGAGAAACTTAATGACGACCACCATGCCTGAGGGGACACCCGTAAGGGATCATGTCCTCAAGATGATGGCTCATTTGAATGAGATGGAGGTCCTTGGAGCTGAAATCGATGGGGAAACCCAGGTCGATATCATTCTCCAAATGCTGCCCAAGAGTTTTGAGCAGTTCGGCCTAAACTATAACATGAACAAAAGATTGTATTTGATGGCAGAACTTCTGACAGAACTCCAAGCGACAGAAGGGATACTCCTTCAAACTTTTCCAGCTTATATTGCTGAAAACGCTTCTTCTTCTAAGCCAAAAGGTGAAGCTAAGAAGAAGAAGCAAGCTGGTTCGGCAAAGAAAGCGGGTGGACCTAAGAAAAATGGGCCACAGGATGGCGTGAAAAAGCCAAAGGGCAAGTGCTTCTCATGCAAGCAGCCTGGACATTGGAAGGTAGATTGTCCCAAGAAAAAGGAGAACAAAGAAGGTATATCTTATTCACTAATTACTGAAACATGTTTAGCGGTGTTATCTACCGGTACCTAGTGTGTAGATACGTAAGCCACTAATTATGTCTGTAATTCTTTGCAGGGGTTCCAGGAAACCAGACGACTTAGTGAGGGCGAGATTACCATCTACATGGGCAACGCTACGAAAGTGGCGGCTGTTGCAGTGGAAGATATTTATTTATCTTTTGATAGGAATAAGACTTTGGTTTTGAGAAATTGTCTTTACGTACCTAGTTTTAGAAAGAACTTGATTTCAGTTTCTAAAGTATTTTTGGATGGATATTCTATTTTTTTATTATGGCAAAGCGGTTGTCAAGAAAAATAGGGTTATTATCTGTTCTGGTACGTTTGTTGGCAATTTATATACTCTTAATCCAATAACTTCTACGATGCAACAAATGGAAATTAATAATACATCTTCTAACTCAAATAAGAGAAAAGAACCTTCTAAAATGAACCAAACATATCTTTGGCATCTAAGGTTAGGTCATATCAACTTGAGTAGGATTCAAAGGTTGATAGTCGATGGACATTTGAGTTCATTAAAAGTGGAAAACTATTATACCTGCGAGTCTTGCTTGAAAGGAAAAATGACCAAGAGGCCTTTTAAAGCTAAGGGGTATAGAGCCAAAGAAGTGTTGGAATTGGTTCATTCTGATTTGTGTGGTCCTATGACTATCCAGGCAAGAGGTGGTTTTGAATATTTTGTCTCATTTATAAATGATTTTTCGAGATATGGGTATATTTATTTGATGCGCCGTAAGTCTGAGTGCTTTGATAAATTCAAAGAGTACAAGACTGATGTGGAGAAGCGTCATGGTAAATGTATCAAAACATTACGATCTGATCGTGGTGACGAGTACCTCTTAGGAGAGTTTAGGAATTACTTATCAGAGGCTGGGATTCAATCCCAATTGTCTACACCTGGTACATCCCAACAGAACGGTGTGGCAGAACGAAGGAATAGAACTCTCATGGAAATGGTTAGATCAATGATGAGTTATTCGGAATTACCGAATTCATTTTGGGGATATGCGCTGGAAACAGCGGCGTACATTCTGAACTTGGTACCTTCTAAAACAGTACCCTCTACTCCCACAGAATTGTGGAATGGGCGTAAGCCTAGTCTGAAACACATTCGGATTTGGGATAGTCCAGCACATGTGCTGAAGGGAGATGCTGATAAGTTGGAATCTCGTACGGAAGTTCAGCTGTTTGTGGGCTATCCTAGAGGAACGAAAGGTAGTTTGTTTTATAGTCCTAAAGATCAGAGGGTAATCGTTAGCATGAATGCCCGATTCTTAGAAGAGGACTATGTAATGAACCACAAACCCATGAGTAAAATTGTTCTGGAGGAAATCAAAGGGGGAACTTTTACCTTAGTACCAACAGTACAAGATGAGATACCACAGTAGTCCGTACCGTGCGTCACTAATGATACACTATTTGTTGGAATCGACGGATCGCCGGCTCTATGCTATCAGAATCGGGATCCATAAAAAATACGCAGCGAAAAGAAATCATACCCTTGTAGACCTCTTTGATCTTCTGATGTATTCCTACAGCCTTTCTCGAACATTGCGTGGCCAACGATCCTTCGAGAAAACTCAGTTCTGCTCTCTCTCACTATCACGTGTTTTCTGTGATCTGTGTTAAATGAGGCGCTGATGAAAAAAGCTATATATAGGCTACACCAGGGACCTAGAGAAGGAATTGGGTTGGGCCTCCTGATGGGCTTAAGTATCCTGTGTTCGGCCCGAACACATAACTTAAGCCCATCAATAATAATTCAGTCCACTAGAGAATTATTATTGAACTACCGTCCCAATCCCATATTTAATATGGGCTTCTTCTTATTATGTGCACGTTTATCTCCCTGTGTTTAAGATATCGAATGTCCGTTAATTAAATAAGTTACTGACAACTTAATTAATTAACATCTAATTCCAAGAGTAGTACCACTCAATTTTATTATCATGACGGATTAAATCCACCTGCAGGGTTTACATGATAATCCTTATGAGCTCCTCAAGGGGACATCATCATCCTAAATAATTAGGACACAGATTCCTTCTATAATCAACAGTACACCATATAGACAATACTGTTTCCCAATTCACCGAGTTTATTGATTTAATAAATAAATCTCACTAATTGGCAAATTAAAGAAACAAATATTGTGTATACGTGGCTGTTATTATATAGGGATTAAGAGAACGCACATCCATAATAACAGAGGTCTTGTTCTATTATATAGTTAGTATAAAACAAACAACCTCAAATAGTCCTGCTCAATACACACAAAGTGTACTAGTGTAGTTTTATAGTCAAGACAGACTAATACCAAACTACACTACAACCATTCTGATGATTTGTCCAAATCCATCTTGGTTGTGAGCTACTATTCATAATTTATAAGAAACTGATAACATGATCTTCTGTGTGGCACCACACACCAAGTTATTTATAATATAAATTAATTGGACATTGCATAAACATATATAACAAATATAAAATGCAAAGATATGACCAAGGTGATTCTCATTCCATAAAAGATGTTCATACAAAAGCTAGGCTTATAGTATACATCCTAACACTATTACCACAAGTGCCTCGTCGTAGTGGGAGGGTCGTTAGACAACCTGATAGATTCATGTTTTTGGGAGAGTCTTTAGACTTAGTTCCTGGTGAACATGAATCTGATCCTTGGACCTATGACGAAGCACTCCAAGATAAAGATGCAGAATCTTGGCAAAAAGCTTTGAAATCTGAGATAGAATCTATGGATTCTAATCAAGTCTGGAGCTTATAGAACCACCAAATGGTGTAAAAGCCATTGGATGTAAGTGGGTCTACAAAAGGAAAAGAAGATCAGACGGGAAAGTGGAAACTTTTAAAGCAAGGCTTGTTGCGAAGGGGTATACTAAAAAAGAAGGGATCGATTATGAGGAAACCTTTTCACCGGTAGCCATGCTTAAGTCTATTCGGATTCTTTTGTCTATTACTGCTCATATGAATTATGAGGTTTGGCAAATGGATGTCAAGACAGCTTTCCTTAACGGTAGTCTTGAAGAAAACATCTATATGAAGCAACCAGAAGGATTCGTTGCAAAGGGCAAAGAGCATCTTGTGTGTAAGCTTAATCGGTCCATTTATGGACTGAAACAAGCTTGAGATCTTGGAACATCCATTTTGATGAGGTAATCCAGTCTTATGGATTTATTCAATGTTCGGATGAGTCTTGTGTATACAAGAAAAGTGACGGAAACGTGGTGGTATTTCTTGTACTATACGTAGATAACATCTTGCTCATTCGTAACAATGTCAAGATGTTGTCAGACGTAAAGGTATGGTTGTCCAAGCAGTTTGATATGAAGGACTTGGGAGAAGTTGGACACATTCTTGGGATCAAAGTTATAAGGGATCGCAAGAAAAGAATGTTGTGCTTATCTCAAGCTTCGTACATTGATACTATCCTAGCTCGTTTTAGCATGCAAAACTCCAAGAAAGGTTTTCTACCTTTTCGACATGGAGTACCTTTATCTAAGGAGATGTGTCCTAAGACACCAAAGGAGATAGAGGATATGAAGGTAGTTCCTTATGCTTCGGCCGTAGGAAGCCTAATGTATGCGATGCTATGTACGAGGCCAGATATCTGTTTTTCCGTGGGCATGGTTAGCAGATATCAAAGTAACCCAGGACAAGGACATTGGACTGCGGTAAAGCATATTTTAAAGTACCTGAAAAGGACTAGAAATTATATGCTAGTTTACCGAGCAAATGATTTGCTTCCTGTGGGTTACACGGATTCTGATTTCCAGTCGGATAGGGACAACAGTAAATCTACCTCGGGTTATGTATTTATCTTAGGAGGTGGAGCCATAGTGTGGAGGAGTGTTAAACAGAAATGCATTTCGGACTCCACCATGGAAGCTGAGTATGTGGCAGCCTCTGAGGCAGCCAAAAAAGCTGTATGGCTCAGAAACTTCATGATGGACTTAGAAGTGATTCTTGGTTTGCCCAAAGCTATCACAATTTATTGTGATAACAGTGGTGCAATAGCAAACTCGAAGGAACCATGAGCCCATAAAGTAAATAAACACATTGAGCGCAAGTACCACCTGAGACAAGACAACGTAAAATGAGGAGAAGTTGTTGTCGCCAAAATTGCATTAGCGGATGACCTAGCAGATCCTTTCACAAAGGCTCTTCCAGTGAAAGCTTTTGATGGGCATGTTGAAAGGATGGGAATCAGATGTATGGCAGCGCTTATGGCAGCATAGTCTTTTAGTATAAGTGGGAGATTGTTAGGATGTATACTATAAGCCTAGGTTTTGTATGAACATCTTTATGATATGAGATTCATTATGATCAAATGTTTGCATTTTATATTTGTTATATATATGTTGATGCAATTGCCCAGAATAATCTATGTTGTAGATAACATGGTGTGTGGTGCCACACAGAAGATCATGTTATCAGTTCTTTATAGATTATAAATAGTAGCTCACAACCAAGATGGATTTGGACAAACCATTGGAATGGTTGTAGTGTAATTTGGTATTAGTCTATCTTGACTATAAAGTTACACTAGTACATTTTGTATGTATTGAGCAGGACCATTTGAGGTTGTTCGATTTGTACTGACTATATAAAAGAACAAGACCTCTGTTATTATGGATGTGCGTCTTCTTAATCCCTATATAATAATGGGCACATGTAATCAGTGTTTGTCTCTTTAATTTGCCAATGGGTGAGATTTATTAATAAATCAATAGACTTGGTGAATTGGAGATAACATTGTTTATATGGTGTGCTGTTGATTATAGAAGGAATCCGTGTCCTAATAATTTAGGATGATGATGTCCCCTTGAGGAACTTATAAGGATTATTATGTAAACCCTGCAGGTGGATTTAATCTGACATGATAATAAAGATGAGTGGTACTACTCTTGGAATTAGATGTAAATTAATTAAGTTGTCAGTAACTTATTTAATTTACGGACATTCGATATCTTAAACGCGGGGAAATAAACGTGCACAAAATAAAGGAGCCCATATTGTAATATGGGATTAGGACGGTAATTCAGTTATAACTCTTTAGTGGACCGAGTTATAATTGATGGGCTTAAGTTGGGTGTTCGGGCCGAACATAGGACACCTAAGCCCATCAGGAGGCCCAACCCTAATTCCTCCTCTAGGTCCATGTTGTAGCCTATAAATAAACCCTAACTCACGCCTCCTAGAATCACTAGAAACTCACGTCTACATCAAATACACAGAATCACGAGAGAGAGTGATAGGAGACGAGATAGTTGAGGCTTTGGAAGATCATCGCCCACGTGACGTCCAAGGGATAGGGATAGGAATACCACAGAAGATCGAGAGGTTCAGATTCGATCAGTTTGTCTCCAAAAAGGTATGTTTTCTTTCCACTGCGAGTACCTTATGGATCCCCATTCCGATCACATAGGGCCGGTGATCTGTAGGTTCCAACAACGCTCTTGGCAATAATGGACATTCATTGATCTGTTGAATTCCAATGAGTTAGATAGATATTCCTAGTTTTGGTTCCTGATCTTGCTCCGATCCAATGTTCTTCTTTTCCCCACAAAAACTCGAGACTTCAAATCGAGATACCTGTAAAACAAACACCGGGAGGGTTTCCCGGTGATGGGACTCCGACACTTAAGATAGTAAAATGGCTAGGCCGTTTTTCAATAGAAGTGTGTGTAAGTGTTTTAGTGATATATTTGTGCATAAAAAATGGAAGAAATGAGTATTATAAGTTTATATACTCGTGAAACGTGACGGTTGACAATATCCGATAAATATGGGAAGTGGGGATTGATCCACAAAAATGACGGTTATTTGAATTCAAACTTGTTCGCTCTGTTACATCAGTTCCTCAATCTTATTCGACACACTTCCCCATTAATCAGTTCGTCCTCATATCTCGAAACTTAATTCGTAGTTCGCCAATAACGTCATAAAATAGTTGGCTCTTCATGAAGTAACCTTTGTTCGCTTCCTTAATTCGTTCATGCGTGTTGACTTTGACCCTGATTCGGTTTAAAGGAAAGAGTCCGGTTCGTATCAGTTCGACTATATCAAGTACTCCTCCTATTTTGAAGTGCGTGTTTACATGCACTAATGCAATTCACTAATTACATTAGCCGAACAGTTAATGCTCCTTCTCGAGGTGAAACATCTTTTCAACAAACTTTTATCCCATGTAAGCGACGCGTGGCAAAGTGAGCGTCTCTTCATCTCTTACCGTCTGATCTCATTACATCTAATGGTTAAAAAATCGCATCTTTCAACTTTTCCCCCCAAAACGTCGCCTCTCCACGAAACGTCATCTTCCCCCTATATATATCACCTTCTTCATCCAAGAAATTCTTCTGCAAAAAATTACTAAAAACCCCTAATCAGCAAGGCATATTCTTCTTCAAACTCTAAGAGTCTTCAAATTCAGGTACCATCTTCTTTTCTCTTCTCATTACCTTTCAATGGCATCTTTCGATTCTTTGATTCAACTTAAGAATGAAAGTGAGTCAGAAGAGGGTTTCGATCAGTTCACTTTGTATCATGATTCTAGGTTCGCGAATCGTAAACCTTCCTTCTCGAGCCATCGAAAACCATCAAATCTTCCCAAAAAATCCTATCGAAAAATCGTAGATACAATGTTTTCTTCCACAAAAGCCACTTAGACCCATACCATATTACTCAGTTCGTTCCTAATAGGAGGTTACTCTGTAGTAATCCCTGGTCTAGAGGATCGACCTCATCGAGCTCCAGCCGGCCATCGAACGTGGTTTTTAAAACATGTAACATTAGGCTTAGTTCCCCCTATTCATCCTTTCTTCCTAGAAATTGGTTCGGCCTTCGGGGTATGTCCGAACCAATTACATCCAAACTCTATAAGTTATATAGTGTCCTTTTACATGATTTGTAAATGGATGGGGGTCGAACCCACGATTGATCGGTTTCGATCCTGCTTCGTCCTAAAAAATACTAACCCTTTTGGTTTTTATTTAAACCCTCGCCGTAACACTCCCAAGCTTTACTAATTCGAAATACTTTTAAGAAACACATGTATGAGAATGTTAGATTCTTGACTTAACTTGAAAACGCAGCCAGCCATTAAAGAAGGTCCCCAATGTTAATTCTTATAAGAGAACTTTATAATACTTGAAAGGAACTTTGTCGATTGAAATATACCATCGTTTATACATGGAATCCAAAATATCTATTTACAACAAAAGACCCTCAACGGTTTAATGGTCCAAAAGATAAGTAACTGAACATAAGCTTCAAAAGTTTATCTTGAGCATGGCATATGAACAAACTGACTGGCCATTTAGGAGACCAATTATCACTGCACATCATTACCTGCATTACAAAAACTTATTAATGAACGATAAGCTCAGTAAGTTGAAACTTATGCACACAACCACGTATAATGAATCATATCATGCAATATGTTTTTGCATACTCATTTATTCTGAAAACCTTCTTTGTAGGGTACCCGGAAGGCTGGTACTCAATCAATATCAGTAGGCCGTATAAGCGTTTCATTAAGATTGGCCAATCATATCTACTCTCTGTTAGTTAAGCACTATCATTAGTACTCAACCAACATCAGCAGACCGTACACATTGTGTCTACTCTCCGATAGCTCAACTATCATCTGTAGACCATATAGTCATGTTGCCCACTCTCAATCAATTAAGTACCATACTTCCTCTTTCAAAACATCTTTTATATGCATCATGTATTAAGTTAATCTCACATACCATTCAATCGTAGACATAGAACAATCATTCACATATCATTCAAATTACATGAATATTAATTAGTTCTTACAATGCAACAAATAAAAGCTTCAACTTACCTCGAATCCAAAGCAAGTACAATAGTGGAAGTGTTTGGCCCTTGGGGAAGATACGATGTGCTTATAAACCTAAAAGGATCAAGCATGCATATACATACCTTTAAATTCTCATTCAATGAAGAGACACTATCATTCAATTAAACACATCAAAACCTATAATTCATCTTAATATCATTCCTTAATTCAATAAATTAAGAACACTAATAGGGCAGCCCCTAACTTTGCAATAATAACTCACATGAACCGAACTAATTATGTTCTTGCATAACTTAACCTAAATAACCACTTGAGTTACCTATCCTCTAATTCTTCAAGCATACTTCCAATCATTATAACAATACCAAGCATCAATAGAATCAACCACAACTTATCAGATTCACAAGTTTAATTAAACTACTTCAACTAATTTAGTTATCTTCAATTCATCTTCATAATACTACATATGAAATCAGATCATATAATCATCATATGAACATAATTTTAAGCATAAAGCACAGAGATAGGATCAGACCTAGCAATTAAGCTTAAGGATGCAACGTTTTCACCAAAAGAGTCACCAACTAGCTTCAATTCGTCTCATATGCAACCTCCATGATATATTTCAGTTTTTGTATGGTATTTGGGGTTCTAAGGTTGAAGAAAGGAAGAGGAGAAGAGGGCTGTTCGTTTTTGAGTCTAATGTGAACAAATGAAAGCATAAAAAGACATTTCCTACCACTTTTGACCATGCTAAAGACTTCCACTTGCTTTGTTCTTATTGGCTGGACATGTGTGAGTGTTAAATGGACAATATGCCACGTTTTTGGCCTTAGTAGAGGGTTGGTGTTGGATGAAAGATCTCAATAATCTAGTGCAACACATTAAAAGTGCTTTTGGTGCACCCTAGTCAACTAACCAATCAAATTGCAGCATTTTACTTACTTTAGAATTATAAATAAATGAAATGAAATTCATAAATTAGAAGTGTAATCAAGTTAATCTAGGAATGTCGTTTTAGAGATATTATGCATTTAGCGTATTTATAACCGTTTTCAGCACATCTATCTTCTCTTCCCAAGCCAAACCTTTCCACTGTAAAAGAAGAAGCACTAAACAGAGTATATTAGGCTATAGAGTTAGAACGCCATAATTATATCATGCATAGATAAAGTAATCATGACTAATTAGATCATAAAATTAGGCATATACTTGAGAATTCAGCGCATTTCGTAATAAGATGCTTAGAAATATAGATTGAATGTTCATGAATGCATTTCAAGGTAAGATGCATGTGATTAGAGAATTGGGCGTTACAATCCTCCCCCCTTATAAAATTTCGTCCTCGAAATTGGGCTTACTGAAAAGTTCTGGATGCTTGTTTTGCATTTCTTGCTCTCTCTCCCACGTTGCTTCTTCCATCGTGTGATTTCTCCACAAAACTTTAACAAGTGAGATCTTTTTATTTCTCAACTCTTTTTCCTTTCGATCGAGAATTTGTACTGGTTTTTCTTCGTAAGTGAGGTCAGAGGTTAACTGCAACTCCTTATAGCTCAAAATATGAGATGGATTCGAAATATATTTTCTCAACATAGATACGTGGAATACATCATGGGCAGCAGATAATGATGGAGATAAGGCGACTCTGTAAGCTCTATCACCCACTCTTTCAAGGATTTCAAATGGACCAATATACCTTGGGCTTAGTTTTCCCTTTTTACCAAACCTCATAATCCCTTTCAATGGTGCCACTTTCAAGAATACAAGATCATCAATGGAAAACTCTAAATCCTTTCTTCGTTTATCTGCATAACTTTTCTGTCTACTCTGTGTAGTTTTCATCCTTTATCGTATCTTCTCTACTAATTTTGCAGTTTGTTGCACCATCTCTGGACCAAGCAAACTTCGTTCCCCTACCTCATCCCAGTGTACTGGAGATCTACACTTTCTTCCATATAGTGCTTCATAAGGTGCCATGCCAATTGTAGCTTGGTAACTGTTGTTGTAAGTGAACTCTACCAATGGAAGTTTTGAATCCTAACTCCCCTCAAAGTCTAGAATGCAAGCTCTCAGCATATCCTCCAATATTTGAATTACTCTTTCCGACTGCCCATCAGTTTGTGGATGAAACGCTGTACTGAATGTAAGCTTAGTACCCATTGCACTATGCAAACTCTTCCAAAATATAGATGTGAATTTGGGATCTCTATCTGAAACTATAGAAACAGGTATCCCATGTAATCTGACTATCTCCCTAATATAGATTTCAGCATATTGATTCATGTTGTATGTAGACTTTACCGTAAGAAAATGAGCTGATTTTGTTAGTCTGTCAACAACCACCCAGATTGAGTTATACCCTTTTTGAGTTCTTGGTAATCCAAGCACAAAGTCCATTGTGATATGCTCCCATTTCCATTCAGGTATGAGCAATGGTTGCAATAAACCTGCTGGCCTTTGATGCTCAATTTTAACCTGATGACAAGTTAGGCATTCTGCTACAAATTTGACGACATCCTTCTTCATGTTAGGCCACCAGTAGTGTAGTTGTAAATCTTTATACATCTTAGTACTACCTGGATGTACTGAGTAGGGAGTGGCATGAGCTTCTTTCAAAATGTCCTCTTTTATGGACTTATCAAATGGAACACATAGACGCCCTTTATAATGAATGACTCCATCACCATTAACAGAAAATTCTAACCTTTTGCCTGTATCAACTTCTCTTTTCAATTTGCATAGATAGTCATCTGTCTTCTGACCCTCCTTGATTCTATCTTGAAGAACCGGTTTCAAAGTTAAGGCCAATAGTGAGCAAACCTTACTTTTCGGCACGATCTCAAGCTCTAATTTCTGCAAATCAAGTAGTATAGGCTTCTGTATAACGAAAAGAGAAGATGAAGATTTTCGACTCAAAGCATCTGCAACAATGTTAGCTTTTCCTGGATGATAGTTGATCACGCAATCATAATCCTTCACAAGTTCTAGCCACCTTCGTTGCCTCATGTTTAGTTATTTCTGTGTAAAGAAGTACTTCAAACTCTTATGATCTGTATATATCTCACATTTCTCACCATATAAGTAGTTTCTCCAAATCTTCAAGGCAAAAACAACAGTAGCAAGTTCCAAGTCATGAGTTGGGTAGTTCTTCTCATATTCTTTCAATTGCCTTGAAGCATATGCAATCACCTTTCCATTCTGCATTAAAACACAACCCAGACCATTCTTCGAAGCATCACTGTATACTACAAATCCTCCAGTAGTAGATGGAATGGCAAGAATAGGAGTTGTGGTCAGCTTATGTTTTAGCTCTTGAAAACTGTTTTCACAAGCATCGGTCCACTGGAATTTCACATTCTTCCTTGTTAATGTTGTCAAGGGCGTAGCTATCTTTGAAAATCCTTGCACAAATCTTCTATAATAGCCTGCTAGCCCCAAGAAACTCCTAACTTCCGACACACTAGTTGGCGTTAGCCACTTAGTGATGGCCTCTATCTTTGCTGGATCAACAGTAATCCCATCCTTAGAAACCACATGTCCTAGGAACACCACTTTTTCAATCCAAAATTCACACTTCTTAAATTTGGCAAATAACTGTTTCTCCTTCAATATTTGTAACACCACTCTCAAGTGTTCTCTATGTTCTTCCTTATCACGGGAGTAGATTAGAATGTCATCAATGAAGACAATCACAAATTTATCAAGATATTCTTGGAATACACGATTCATTAGATCCATAAAAGCTGTCGGAGCATTCGTCAAACCAAATGGCATCACAAGGAATTCATAATGTCCATACCTGGTCCTTATTGCGGTCTTGGAAATGTCATCTTCCTTTATCTTCAATTGATGGTATCCAGAACGCAAATCAATCTTGGAAAATATTGAGGCTCCTTGAAGTTGATCAAATAAATCATCTATTCTTGGAAGTGGATATTTGTTCTTGATTGTGACTTTGTTCAACTCTCTATAATCAATACACAATCGTAGAGTACCTTCCTTCTTTTTCACAAATAACACCGGTGCACCCCATGGGGAATAACTTGGGCGAATGAAACCTTTGTTTAGCAAATCTTGTAGCAGAATCTTTAACTCTTTTAACTCTAATGGTGCCATTCGATATGGTTGTTTTGATATAGGTGTAGTTCCCGGTACAACATCAATAACGAACTCAATCTCACGATCTGGTGGTAATCCAAGCAAATCATTTGGGAATACTTCAAGATAATCACGAACTATCTCTACATCTTCTGGCTTCAATTGCGATTCTACTGATACATCCATAGTACTCACCAAGTATCCAGTACATCCCTTGTTTAACATCTTTTGAGCTTTCAAAGCAGTGATAATGGGTATGCAATATGTAGAAGACTTACCAATAAACACAAACTGTTCTTCTATAGATGGTTGGAAAATAACCATTTTCTTATTGCAATCAATAGTAGCATGATACCTTATAAGCCAATCCATACCCAGAATAACATCGAAATGTGGTATAGGTAGAACAATAAGGTCTGCATGAAGTATATTAACACCGATTTGGATAGTACTACCTCTTAATAGTTTGTTGGTCTCTAGTTCTTTCCCAGATGGAATCAACACACTGTACCTTTCTTTTAAAGTTTCCGGTGAAATGCTCAATTTTCTTACAAATGCATTTGATGCAAATGAATGTGTAGATCCTGAATCTATCAATGCAACTGCGGGAATTCCACAAACGAAAATAGTACCTGAAACTACAGAGGGGTCTACATCCGCCTGTTGTTGATTCATTGCGAACATCCTGCCTTGAACTCTTCTCTGGGGTTTAGTACAATGTTTTGCAATGTGTCCAGTCTCATGACAATTGAAGCAACGACCCGTACCTTTAAAGCACTGACCAAAATGGTTCTTCCCACAATTTGCACATTTAGGTATCTCAGCAGCATTAGATGTCTGCCCTACTTTTTGACGTTTTTCATTTCCTTGCCCTGGCTTTTGCTCTGCATTCCTCCACTGATTTGTATTTCTTTGAGTGAATACTTGCCTTCTTTGTTGTCTAGATTTGTCAATCTCTTTCTCATCAAGGTCTGCCATCAAAGCCTTATCCACTATTTCTCTGAACTCAGTAGCTGAAGACATTCGAACATCTCTTCTTATTTCTGGATTAAGGCCTCTGAGAAAGTGGTCAATCTTCTCATTATTATCTCTAGCAATGTATGGCACATATTTGCAGCTAGCTTCAAACTTGCGAACATATTCACACACCGACATACCTCCTTGTCTCAACTCCAAAAACTGTTTTACCTTAAGTGATCGTGCATCTCTGGTGAAATATTTGTCAAAGAAAATGGTTTTGAATCTTTCCCATGTCAACCCTTCCATATTGATAGCAAGTTTAGCTCCTTCCCACCAAGTTCTAGCATCCTTCTTTAATAGAAAAATTGCACAAATCACTTTCTCTCCATCATCAATATGCATGTAGTCAAAAATAATTTCCAATGATTTCACCCATTCTTCTGCCACTAAAGGATCAAGTCCACCATCAAAATCAGAGGGGTTCATCTTCCGGAATCTTTCATAAACAGTTGGTACAATATCTGGTCTATTTGGTGGTGGAGGTTGATGGTTTAGTTCCTGTGCTCTTTGTTGCATATCCAACAGTTGTTGTATCTGTTCACCATGTGTTCTAGTTTGTTGCTGAATCAAATCGGTCAAGTTATCAACAAGATGACTAGACTCATTGTCTGTTCTTCCCTTTCTTTTCGATGCCATGTTTCCTATGCAATGCCCCATTCTCTTATGATATATATATGTAAAGCAATGAATGTTTAATGATGCAGACATAAAGCATGATCAACATACGTGATATATGTAATACAATACCCATCATGAATAAACAAATAAGTAGAAACCGAGTCTCCCAGGCCACCGAGTACGTTCATATGCCATTCTTTTGTCTTTATGGACAATTAAACTATTGGTCTGATACCAAACTGTAACACTCCCAAGCTTTACTAATTCGAAATACTTTTAAGAAACACATGTATGAGAATGTTAGATTCTTGACTTAACTTGAAAACGCATCCAGCCATTAAAGAAGGTCCCCAATGTTAATTCTTATAAGAGAACTTTATAATACTTGAAAGGAACTTTGTCGATTGAAATATACCATCGTTTATACATGGAATCCAAAATATCTATTTACAACAAAAGACCCTCAACGGTTTAATGGTCCAAAAGATAAGTAATTGAACATAAGCTTCAAAAGTTTATCTCGAGCATGGCATATGAACAAACTGACTGGCCATTTAGGAAACCAATTATCACTGCACATCATTACCTGCATTACAAAAACTTATTAATGAGCGATAAGCTCAGTAAGTTGAAACTTATGCACACAACCACGTATAATGAATCATATCATGCAATATGTTTTTGCATACTCATTTATTCTGAAAACCTTCTTTGTAGGGTACCCGGAAGGCTGGTACTCAATCAATATCAGTAGGCCGTATAAGCGTTTCATTAAGATTGGCCAATCATATCTACTCTCTGTTAGTTAAGCACTATCATTAGTACTCAACCAACATCAGCAGACCATACACATTATGTCTACTCTCCGATAGCTCAACTATCATCTGTAGACCGTATAGTCATGTTGCCCACTCTCAATCAATTAAGTACCATACTTCCTCTTTCAAAACATCTTTTATATGCATCATGTATTAAGTTAATCTCACATACCATTCAATCGTAGACATAGAACAATCATTCACATATCATTCAAATTACATGAATATCAATTAGTTCTTACAATGCAGCAAATAAAAGCTTCAACTTACCTCGAATCCAAAGTAAGTACAATAGTGGAAGTATTTGGCCCTTGGGGAAGATACGACGTGCTTATAAACCTAAAAGGATCAAGCATGCATATACATACCTTTAAATTCTCATTCAATGAAGAGACACTATCATTCAATTAAACACATCAAAACCTATAATTCATCTTAATATCATTCCTTAATTCAATAAATTAAGAACACTAATAGGGCAGCCCCTAACTTTGCAATAATAACTCACATGAACCGAACTAATTATGTTCTTGCATAACTTAACCTAAATAACCACTTGAGTTACCTATCCTCTAATTCTTCAAGCATACTTCCAATCATTATAACAATACCAAGCATCAATAGAATCAGCCACAACTTATCAGATTCACAAGTTTAATTAAACTACTTCAACTAATTTAGTTATCTTCAATTCATCTTCATAATACTACATATGAAATCAGATCATGTAATCATCATATGAACATAATTTTAAGCATAAAGCACAGAGATAGGATCAGACCTAGCAATTAAGCTTAAGGATGCAACGTTTTCACCAAAAGAGTCACCAACTAGCTTCAATTCGTCTCATATGCAACCTCCATGATATATTTCAGTTTTTGTATGGTATTTGGGGTTCTAAGGTTGAAGAAAGGAAGAGGAGAAGAGGGTTGTTCGTTTTTGAGTCTAATGTGAACAAATGAAAGCATAAAAAGACATTTCCTACCACTTTTGACCATGCTAAAGACTTCCACTTGCTTTGTTCTTATTGGCTGGACATGTGTGAGTGTTAAATGGACAATATGCCACGTTTTTGGCCTTAGTAGAGGGTTGGTGTTGGATGAAAGATCTCAATAATCTAGTGCAACACATTAAAAGTGCTTTTGGTGCACCCTAGTCAACTAACCAATCAAATTGCAGCATTTTACTTACTTTAGAATTATAAATAAATGAAATGAAATTCATAAATTAGAAGTGTAATCAAGTTAATCTAGGAATGTCGTTTTAGAGATATTATGCATTTAGCGTATTTATAACCGTTTTCAGCACATCTATCTTCTCTTCCCAAGCCAAACCTTTCCACTGTAAAAGAAGAAGCACTAAACAGAGTATATTAGGCTATAGAGTCGGAACGCCATAATAATATCATGCATAGATAAAGTAATCGTGACTAATTAGATCATAAAATTAGGCATATACTTGAGAATTCAGCGCATTTCGTAATAAGATGCTTAGAAATTTAGATTGAATGCTCATGAATGCATTTCAAGGTAAGATGCATGTGATTAGAGAATTGGGCGTTACACTCGCAGTGGCGAGCGGTGAGCTTCTTTCTTATCTCCCGGGGACGACAAAGTCAGTTCTTGGGAGAAATACTATGTTTTCTTTCGCAAACTAGCAAATCAACCCTTTGGTTCGCCCCTTTGGGCTCAAATCTCTCCCCAAACAGATCCTGCACCCTCAACTGATTTCCAAATCTCCTTTTTAAACAAAATATTTGACAAGGGGTGGTTCGACATAATGAGACTGAGTTCCTGTGAATCACTGCTATTGTTCTGGGGATTCTACCCAAATAGCCAGATCCCCTCTAGATTCAATTTAGGTTATTCTTTAATTCTTACAATTTCTTCATGTTAACTCGAACTACTTTGTCGAACTGTGATTTAATTCCATTTATTCCTTTTTACAGATAGAACAATGAATCAATTCTTCAGTTTCATGGAGGAGGTCCCTGCTGAAGACCGAACTCTATTTTCGACCTCTCAACATGGAGTGGATACCGGCTTAGCTGGAGCTTCCAAGCATACAGAGGAGATTCGCCTTGCGGAACTGGCCAACAAGACTCCTAGCTCGATTGTGAACATTACACAGAAGGAAAGAGGTATCCTTCCGGTGAGCTCGGAACCTACTGTTACGATCCCATCTTCCTCAGGGAAACAACTAAGTTCGCTCCCGTCTACGCCCATTGTTTTCGAATCAATTGATCTATCCGAGGATGCCAGCGAGAACCCAGAGACAATAACTCTTTCTACTAAGAAAAGAGGGTCTTCTAGCTCACGGAAATCCACGGGCAAAAAACAGAAAACCACTGAAGAGCTGAGGGTTAGCTCAGAAACTCCGGAGGAGGTAGTGGTTCGTAGCAAAAAAATAGCAGAAGAAGAAGAAGATACGGAGGAGAAGGAACTGAGGATGAACCTTACTCGCTTAGTGAATGTGAGAAAATTCTTTGAAGGCTTTGCTAGGAAGGCCCTCCACTGGCGGGCTCAAGTGCAGAAACATCAGCAGCGGATGCAAGTGTTAGGATGTATACTATAAGCCTAGCTTTTGTATGAACATCTTTTATGGAATGAGAATCACCTTGGTCATATGTTTGCATTTTATATTTGTTATATATGTTTATGCAATGTCCAATTAATTTATATTATAGATAACTTGGTGTGTGGTGCCACACAGAAGATCATGTTATCAGTTTCTTATAAATTATAAATAGTAGCTCACAACCAAGATGGATTTGGACAAATCATCGGAATGGTTGTAGTGTAGTTTGGTATTAGTCTGTCTTGACTATAAAACTACACTAGTACACTTTGTGTATGTTGAGCAGGACCATTTGAGGTTGTTCGATTTGTACTGACTATATAATAGAACAAGACCTCTGTTATTATGGATGTACATCTTCTTAATCCCTATATAATAACGGGCACGTATGCTTAGTGTTTATTTCTTTAATTTGCCAATGGGTGAGATTTATTCATAAATCAATAAGCTCGGTGAGTTGGGAGATAGCATTGTTTATATAGTGTGCTGTTGATTATAGAAGGAATTCGTGTCCTAATTATTTAGGATGATAATGTCCCCTTGAGGAGCTCATAAGGATTATCATGTAAACCCTACAGGTGGATTTAATCCGACATGATAATAAGGATGAGTGGTACTACTCTTGGAATTAGATGTAAATTAATTAAGTTGTCAGTAACTTATTTAATTTACGGACATTCGATATCTTAAACACGGGGAAATAAATGTACACATAATAAGAAGGAGCCCATATTAAATATGGGATTGGGACGGTAGTTCAATAATAATTCTCTAGTGGACTGAATTATTATTGATGGGCTTAAGTTATGTGTTCGGGCTGAACACAGTATACTTAACCCCATCAGGAGGCCCAACTCAATTCCTCCTTTAGGTCCCTGGTGTAGCCTATATATAGCTCTTTTCATCAGCGTCTCTTTCAACACAGATCACAGAAAACACGTGATAGTAAGAGAGAGCAGAACTGAGATTTCTCGAAGGATCGTTGGCCACGCAACGTTCGAGAAAGGCTATAGGAATACATCAGAAGATCGAAGAGGTCTACAAGGGTATGAGTTTCTTTCCGCTGCGTATTATTTATGGATCCTAATTCCGATAGCATAGGGCCGGCGATCCGTCGGTTTTAACAGCAGGAAGTAGAGGATGAAAAGAAAACCTTACAGAGCGATCTGACTGTTCAGGCCGGCAAGGCTGACGAGTTATCTGCTCAGCTAGAGCAGTACGAGGTAGAGCTCACTGTAGCTCGATTGGAAGTGTCTAAGAAGGAGGAACTGCTGTTAGCGAAAGAGAAATTTGCTATGGAAAAACAAGAGGCTTTTCTTAGAATGGAGATGGAGAACCAAAGGCTGCGGGAGGAACTGGAACAGGAGAGGAGGTCGAGTGCCCAGTTCGGTGAGGATATGAAAATGGAAGACTTTCGAGCTGGAATCAATGAGGGTTTTCACTAATTCACCAGGAGTGCGGAGATGGAGCTGATAGTTGAGGAGTATCGAGCAAGGATTTTTCACCATCTTTGGAACTCTGTTCTGTTTCTCTCCAAAGCAGCTCCCATGCTCGAAGCTTACTTCTGAGAAGGAGTTCGACTGTGCTAAGAAGATGTAAAAGAAACCATACAGCGGTATCAGGAAGAGACTGGACATGTGTTGCCGGAATCCGTGTTTCAATTCTCTCTCTTCTCTTGGCAGAAAATTAATCCAATCCTTTCCTACTCTTCCTGGCTGGCAAGGGGATCCAAGCGAACCTGTCGATGCAGAATGGTGGGCAGGGTACTTGAAGGAAGCTATCTCGGAAATACTTCCTCCACCACCAAGTACCAGTCCGCATCATTTGCAGATTGGAAAGACGAATCCATAACAGATCGGAGAAGAAAGTTCGAGCTTGGTTGCTGATCTGCCTGAGGAGATGTTTGTTCCCATGCCGCCAACCACATCCACTGATCCTCCTTCTCATCCAGCTCCCTTTGAAGAACCATCTGATTGTACTTAGTGAAATTTTGTTGTCTTTTTTAGAAAACACTGTCTATCCTTCTTATCTGTAACTAATCCTTTAGAATTTTGAACGGTATCTAATATTCTTCTCATCTGTAAATTTTCTTTCAGAATTATAAATGCTACCTGAATCTTCATTTTGTATTCGATCAAAACTCTTCAATCTGTAAATTTACTTGTAGCTTACTCAATCATGACATTCCAAGGGAATGTTTCAATTCGTTTGATCAGGACATTCCAAGGGAATGTTTCAGTTTGCTTAATCAGGACATTCCGAGGGAATGTTTCAGTTTGCTTAATCAAGACATTTCATTCGCTTAATCAAGACATTCCAAGGGAATGTTTCAGTTTGCTTAATCAGGACATTCCGAGAGAATGTTTTAGTTTGCTTAATCAGGACATTCCGAGGGAATGTTTCAGTTCGCTTAATCAAGACATTCCAAGGGAATGTTTCAGTTTACTTAATCATCAAACAGAATAGCAATCATATAAAATCAAACAGAAAAGAAAAGACACAACAATTTAACGTGGTTCGGCTAAGCTAGCCTACGTCCACGGAGAGTAAGTACTTCTCATTTTATTAAGATAAGGGAAATGGAAAAAAGTGATAAGCAACATACAGAAGTGTGACACTTTAAGTATAAAATTTCTTCAAATGACTCACATGCCATGGTCGAGACAACATTGTAACACCCCGTTTTCAAAAAAACCGGCATTGTATATTTTATAATAAAATTCTTTTAGCATCTATATGATTTAAGTATGAGTTCTTATATTACTTAAAGTTATCATTTACTAATTACATTATGCATGATGATTTTAAAGATTTTATGACATATATATTTCTTTCGAGATTTTAAGGGTTTTGCAGGATTGCTCATGGAGGAAACCGAGTTTGATCTCAACTCACTCGACAAACATGGATGGAAGTAAAAAGATAAGATAATAGATAAGTTTAAATGAATTAAGATTATATTAGGTTAAGACATTTAACTTACTCGTTTGTGCCTATGAATGCTTTATTTAATGTAATTTTACGTATGATCTACTTATGTGATTTTTTGTGATAAATCATTTTACTTGAACACACATGCATACATCATAATGTGTATCAATATATATATCTTTTAAAATAAAATCTTAAGACATAGTATGCAATTTTGAACATACCTGTATGAAATGGAAATTGTATTTTTTTATGATGAATATTATTTAGTAAAATGAATTATGCATGTAGTAATAATTTTAGAATCTCTTGTGATCATAAACACATATTTATATGCATTCCAAATTCATTGTGTATCAAAAATATCTTCTCATCACACAGGTAAAATTTTAACACCCTAATTAATTAATTAAGGTATATGTTGCTAATTAATTAATTAAACTAAGAATTAATTAATTAAGTGATAATCTTAATTAAGCTAATTAAATTATTAAGCCTAAGTAATCGATTAATTAAAACTTCATTTATATAAGTATATACACACGTACACAATATATATGTATATATATATATACAAGCATGCAAAGATAGATGACATAAATAAATTAATGAAATAAGCATAAGTATTGAACAAATCAAATAATAAGCTATGCGTAGGCTTAGTTATCACTCCTCCATGCAATGCCACATAATACTCTCTCTCCTCACAATAATAGACAACGCAACTTATGACTCATCTTGGTCAAGTTGGAGGGAAAGGAAAATAAAAGAAAAGCATGAGGCAATTCACACTGATAACTTCTCCCCCTCTCCATCTCTCAATCTCACGACTCTCTCTCTCTCTCCCGATTCTCTTTCGCTCTCTCTCGCTTTCTCTTTCTCTATCTCTCTCTCCTTCTCTCTGCTGCTCTCTGCTGCTTTGTGTAAGTATGCTGTTGCTATAAGTATTTTATGCTGCTGCTGTAAGTAATTTTCTGCTGCTGTGTGTATTTTGCTGCTATTTGGGAATTTTCTGTGTATTGTAGAAATCGATTTAGGCTAAACTCTTTTACCACAGTCTAGTATATGAAGTGTAGAATATGCATGTTAAATTTCAGAATCCTCGGAGTTAAACTCGATTTTCTATGATTTTTCTAAGATAAGCTGTTCAGAGACAGTTTTTGCCCCGTTTTTGGGTCTTAATCAGATAATTTTAGTGAACTGTATCCTTCGAATTTATGTATGATCTTTTACTATGTTTTAGAACCAGTTCTTAGGTACGTGTAGAAATTTAATATGCATTGTTTTGAGTCTTGTATGATTTATGCCGAATTTTACAACATAACCTGTTTTCAGCATACACTATGCATTGTTTTCTGCTAATTTAGAAAATTCATAAATAAATATGTAAAGCTTATTTTCTGTTGATATTTTTATATGTTATACTTTAACATGTTGTCTAAATTCTGTAAAAATATGAAAGGTTTTCATCAATTCTATAGGGTATGGTGAATTTTGCAATATAGACTGATTTTGAGTTGAAATTCCAGTGAAAATCTTGTTTAGGATTCTATTTTTTATTTATTTTTATACACTGTGAAAAATTGTGAATTTTTAGAATATGATAATTGATACTAATGTGTGATTATATGAATTAATAAACTAAATAATTATATGTATGTCGAGCGTAGTTCGAGACGGTCGGTGGATCCGGAGATATCCTCGTAAAGTCAAATCTATCGGTTGCAAGTGGGTAACTTCTACTCTCTACTATATGATGATAATTGAATTGATAAGTGGTGTATGAAAATCTACGGCTGAAGCCCGTAGCTATAACCAGTATGTAACTTCCATACTGGGCGACGACCATAAGGGCGAAAGTGCCTGGTCTATGAAAGCGAGGTTTAGTGGGCGAGCGACTCCCACATTCCTCTATGAAAGCAAGGTTTAGTGGGCGAGCGACTCCCACATTCCTTTATGTTGACCATAAAGGGCGAGAGTGTCTGGTCTATGTTTTCAGGGTGGCTAAGAACCACAAAATGTTCTCAGGGTGGCTAAGAACCACATGTAGTACTTGCTTAATGATTTAATTGCTTCAATATATTAGACAGTAAAGTTATCCCACTGGGATCCCTCTCCGGAGGTGTCTCATGATGCTATTTTTTATATTTTCAGGCTCGGCAGATGATGACGTGGACGTGTAGCAGGCTGGGCTGACTTCTCACTGTCCCTCTAAAGTTATCGTACATAATAATGTTTCATTTTGAGAATAACATGTTGTTTATATATGTATAGTATGATAAACTATTGGCCTAGACTTGTATCATGTCATGTACATATGTTTTGTTGGGTAATTTCGGATAGGCTTTTGGTTTGAATATTTTACCTAGAATTGTGGGTGAGACACGAACTAGAATTGGATATATATATATATGTATATATGTTATGCTTTTAAATAAAATAAAAAATAATATAACTCACGTGTCTTCACTTTTAAGTCTTCCGCTGTATATTAGAAAATAATTATAATTTCTTTAGTTCCTAAATAAGTAAAGGGTGACGACCTATTTCCAATTAAAAAGGGAACGGGGCGCCACAAACATCTTCCCATCTTCATCTTTTACCTCGTAAGATCCTCCTGGAAGAATCTTTGAAATAACATATGGTCCTTCCCATGTAGCATCCAACTTCCCAATTTCAACCAAGGCATCTAACTGCCTTAATACCATATCTCTCACCTGGAACTCCCTCTTCCGGACCTTCTTGTGGAACGTTGCTTGAATGCGCCTCTTATAGAGTTCGTGACGGACTCTAGCCTCATCCCTTAGTTCATCTAAAAACATCAAGTCAGTTTTTACCAATTTCTCATTCTCTTGAGGTTCGAAATTGGTAATTCTTAAAGCTTCTCCTTGGATTTCCGTCGGAACTACTGCTTCCATTCCAAACGCAAGACTGAAAGGGCTTTCCTCTATTGTCGATCTAACTGTTGTTCGATAAGCCCACAACACTGATGGCAGTTTGTCCACCCAATTTGATTTTTCATACTCCAGTCGCTTTTTCAGTCCATCCAATATGATCTGATTCACTACTTCGACCTGCCCATTTGCTTGAATACTTACAAAATTTTCATCTTCTTGCACCATTCAGTAATTTTCTTTCCCCGAAATTGTGCTCCATTATCCGACACTAAGATCCTAGGCAAACCAAATATGCAACAAACATTCTTCCAAACAAAATTGATCATGTCGGTCTCAGTAATTTTGACTAAGGGTTCGGCTTCAACCCATTTAGTGAAATAGTCCACCGCTACTACCAAGAACTGTTTATTCCCCCTAGTTTTGACAAACAGACCAACAATGTTAATCCTCCATCTAGCAAAAGGACAAGACGAATAGATAGTTAACATATCAGTAGCTGGTGTGTGATTTCGCCACCCATGCTTCTGGCAAGACTCACACTTTCGAACTATATCCTCAGCATCTTTCTTCATTGTGGGCCAATAGAAGCAGCTCGTACTACCTTTTGAGCTAAAGCTCTTACCCCTGCGTGTACGACGCATCCTCCCTCATGAGCTTCTCTTAGAACCTTAATCCCTTCTTCTTGAGATAGGCACCTTGCATCTGTTGGCAAAAAAGTTTTTTGATACAAAGATCCATCAAGAATATAATAGAACCGAATTTGCCTTTTCAATCTTTTCAATTCCTGTGTTGTCCCTTCTCTTTTCCCTTCCATAAAATGCAATAACGGAGTTCTCCAGTCGGACTCTGTCTCGTCTATGTTCATCACCTCATTTTCTCTTCCCACACCCATAACAGTTATATTTCGTTGAAAGCAGTCTTTCAACAAACTGCCTATTTTTGATAGAAAATCTGCCTTTTGATTTACACTTCAGGGAATCTATTCGATCTAAAGCTTTTCAAACCTGCTTTCCATATCTTTTATTTTTTCCACATAAGAAATCGTGCGATCTTCCTTTACCTCACACTGGTTTTAAAGCTGCTGAGTTACCAACTGTGAGTCTGACTTGACTGTTATACGGCGAGCTCCTGCCTATTCGGCTATCTTCAAACCCTGCAAAAAAGCTTCATACTCTGCCTCGTTAGATGCTTTAAACAAGAATTTTATAGCGAACTGTAACTCGTCTTTCTCTAGACTGACTAATAATATCCCAGCTCCGGATCCTTGATGAGATGAAGATCCATCTACAAATAATTCCCATTCTTTCTCCTCCTGCATTCTGGTCGTCTCTTGAATAAAATCTGCCAAGGCTTGGCCTTTAACAGCCGTTTGAGGCTCATACCTGATATCGAATTGTCCTAGTTCAACAACCCATTTGACTAACCTTCCCGATGCATCAGGTTTTCCCAGAACAACACTTAACGGATGGTTGGTTCGTACTGTTATTACATACCCCAAAAAATATGGCCGCAACCTCCTGGCCGTGGTGACTAATGCATAAGCCACCTTTTCAATCTCAGTATAGCGTGCTTCAGCTCCTTGCAAAATCTTACTAACAAAATATACAGGGAACTGATCTCTACCTTCTTCCCGGACAAGAACCGAACTGACTGATTTTTTACCAGTAGCTAAATACACTATCAACGTGCCTCCTTGAATCGGTTACTTTAATAAAGGCAGTGAAGAGAGAAAAGTTTTCAAATCCTCAAATGCTTTCTGACACTGTTCATTCCAGCCGAACTGGCTACCTTTTCTCAGAATTTTGAAGAAAGGTAAACCTCTATCTGCTAGTCTTGATATAAACCTGCTCAGAGCAACAATACGACCAATTAGAATTTGTACCTCTTTTATAGTTCGGGGAGGGGACATCCCTTATATAGCTCGGATCTTGATGGGATTGACTTCTATTCCTCTCTCAGTAACCATATACCCCAAAAACTTCACTGCTCTTACACCAAACGAACACTTAGATGGATTCAAGCGCATTTCGTGCTTTCGAATGGTTGTTATGGTTTCCCTCAAGTCAGCTGCTGTCACACCCCGGTTTCTTCCATACAATTCATCAGAGTTTTAAATAAAAACAGAGGCGTGCAAAAGAAGAAGAAGACAAGGGACGATCAGAAGAAGAAGAGGATAGAAGATATCAGAATCTTTCTCATAACATATCGGACATAGCCGATTCCAAATCATACAAAACATCGGTCACAGTCGATTCTCAAACGTCATCACAGTGGAAAAGTACTATCAGGATCTATCATCATCAGAAATTACAGAATTATATATATATACATGTCAAAAGATATAGATCATTGTTTCTTAAAACTTCGTAAAAGACATTTTATGAAAATCCCAAAAGTGGCACCATCTTTCTCTCTCTACTGCTCTACTGTTCGTCATCTCCTGTAGTATGAATACAGATTAAGGGGGTCAGTGCATGGAATACACTGGTGGAGATAAACTCTGCATCTTATAACATTCGACAAAGATGTATATATAGTAAATCGAAAGTTCACAACAAAGAGGCACGTTGTCATAGCACGTAAAAGCACAACAGACATTAGAAATGGTAAGGGATGAATAGGTGCGGGTATTCCCCGTCTTATCCTATAAAAACGGTCTCATTACCATTGGTGCATTTCCAGAACCACCAAACCTTCAAGAGTAGTAGAAAAATGGTAGGAGACGAATGCATGTTCAGAGGTGGACCGCAGCCCATGCACAGTATAAATATGACACAACACTTAAAATACACAACATTTAGCATTTCTCAAACGAGCATCAAAATAGGGAAAACAGTAAACAGATTAAGAATTAGAAAATACCCCTACCTCGATAAGAGGTTATCACGTGATCTGACAAGATAAAGAGTCAAGCCTAATGCGTACGATCCAACCGATAGCCTACAAAAGTACCGTGATATCTTAGATCCTCAAAAGAATAAAAGATGGATATAAATAAAGAAACGAACGATCGAGAAGACGGGATGGATAAGAAAGACTCGAAGATTCGAGATATCGGGAAGAGTGTGAAAGATAAACTTGGTAAAAGAGTTGACTCGACCGAGATCCCCAACTCCCGACAAAACAACGGAAACAAAAGACTCAAACCGACCCACGAAAATGCTCGCCGGTACGCACCCATCACACCCGGCAGCACCCGGTAAAACCCCACACACAAAACCCCTCACACGGTCGTGCAAAACTACACACGACCGTGCCCCACAACACTCGACCGTGCGCCATCTTCTAGTGGCCGCACACGGTCGCACACTCCTGGCGCATGGTCGTGCCCCAGCGCACGATCCTACGTGCAGCAGCCCACACCAGCACGTCACCAACACCATCTTCTTTCTCTAGCTCCGGTCGGTGACTCCTGTCACCGGCAACCCTTCTACCACCATAGCCGGCAACTAAAAGTGAGGAAGAAGATGATGACCAGCCTCTAAGTAGGAGGAAGAAGAGGTCTGGATCATCTGCTGCTGCTGATGCTCCTTATCCAAAAAGATGGAGAAAAGATGATGAAGGAGGAGCTAGCGGTGCAGCTGCTGCAAGCAAATCAGCAGCAGGCGCTGCATACAGCAGTGCTGCAAGAAGAGACACAACACCTCTCTCTGATCATCATACAAAGAGAGGGAGAGAGAGCCAACAACAAGGCTCAAGAAAGAAAGTGAGCAAAGCTGAGACTGAAAGGCTCTGCAATGAGAAAATGGCTGCTCAGAGGGCGGAAAGAGCCAGAGCAGAAAAAGAAGAATATGCCTAAATGCAAAGGCTTGGAGTGATTGGTGAGAGGAGAATCTTTGACAAGGATCTCCACCAATACCCCCCTCAAGAAATTCCACGTCTCGACACGGATAACATATCTGCTGAAGTATCAGTGTTGATGGATCAGAGACCCGAAAGAGAAAACATGGCCTGGAGTCTAAACATCTTCAAGGAAATTAAATTGCCTACAGATAGGAATCCATCATTTGAAGCAATCAAGTTGTATAAGAGATCCGAGTATCTCAGATACTTCAAATTTCTGTGTAGAAAGGGCAAATTCAATAGATTTCAAACCTGCCAAACTGCACTGAGAAGATATGAAGAGCTTACTAGGGCTAGAGAGATAGTGAAGAAAGGCCATACAGTGCCTTATTGCGAGGACTTCTGGCTAAGATGGATTCAGATCCCAAAGATCAAGGAGAAACTTGAAGAATCCTATCAGGAGTCCATTCGAGACTGGTGGAAAGGTTCAAAAGGAAGAGAAGAGCAAGAAGGGAGAACTGCTGAAAGAAGACCAGATGAATCGTTTACAAGAAGGTCTCTTTTTCAGTAATACTTATTTTATCCTTCTGTGATACATTCAGGGTTATTTTGTTTTTGATTATCTCATATGTAATCCTGATGTAATTTGATATGATGTAATGAAAAACTTCCTTCATAAATGATTGTGGGAGTTGGTTTTGTCATCATCAAAAAGGGGGAAATTGTTGAGTCTTCAGTGTTTAGATTTTGATGAGACAAATCAAGGATATAATAGGAAGTTTGAGTACCCCATTTCTCACGATGTTTAAGTTAAAACATAGACTAGGTTTGAGTCTTGTTATGGAAGCTAAAAGATGGAGGTACAAATACATACCATGCTGTATTAGAAATTTTCAGAAAGACACTGCTGCAAGAAGGCAGTTACAGCAAAGCATGAAGGAACGGCATGCAGCATCGCTGCATGAAAAAACTACAAGAATACTGCAAGCAGGACAAGGATACAGCGCGAAGCTTATAGCTTAGACACTCAACAACGCTGACGACAAAGAGGTTGAGTATCCTGCACTCCGAGGGAGGATAAATGCAGTACGAGGAAAAGAGCCGTTCGAGAGAAGATCAAAGTTGCAGACATGGAGCCAATATCAAGATGCCACGTGGACTGACGCACCTGCAGATAAGCTATGAGCCGCAGCCACCGCATTAATTGCTCCAAAATGAGATGTCGAGTCGCATTAAATGTGAGCCATGCCTTTGATCAGAAGATCTAAAAATTCAAAATGGAAGATATCTCCTTCAACGGATATTTTCCTTACAAAATATAAATAGAGGAAGAGTTGAACTGAAAAACTACTGAAGAACTGAATCACTGAGCAACTACTCTATAACATTATAAAGTGAGCCAATAACTGAAAAATTGAGAACAACTGAACCGAAAGCTTTCTCATAAAAGTTCTCAAGCATTCAAGCTACATACTCAGTCTCAATCACTCAACCTCAAAGAAGTGGAGCACACTCAAAGCAGAGAAGATCCTTTGGAGGATTCAGAAGCTCACTTTATCGCACCAGTTGAAGAACAAACATATACTTTCAACCTTGTTGCCTATGTGCATAGGTTGTTTTTGTAACGCCCCGTTTCCCTTTATTGGAAATAGGTCGTCACCCTTTACATATATAATAATTAAAGAAATAATTAGACTTTATAACATACAGCGGAAGACTTAAAAGCGAAGACACGAGAGTTTTTAAAGTTTTTTTTTTTAAAGAAGCACAACACATACACAACCCCAGCGCACGACCGTGCTAGGAGGGCACGACCATGCGCCACTATCCAGTAGCTTACTCGGCTGGGGCACGACCGTGCGCTCCGGCACGACTGTGTGCCACCATGCAGACTCCTCTTCCCTTATAACTCACACTTCATGCATAAACACATACATATATATCGACTATAGTCGTGTCTCACCCACATCTCTAGGAAAAATAAATCGAACCATTGACCAACATGCTTTTACACAACAAAATATATATATATATATATAATAGGATACGAGTCTAGGCCCATAATATCGTACTGTACATATACAACATATTATTCTTAAACGGAAACGTTATACTAGCACAAACATAGCTACAGTGAGAAGTCTGCCCAGCCTGCTACTCGTCCACCTCATCATACTCCGAGCCTAAAAATAATAAGAGTAACATCATGAGACACCTCCAGAGAGGGATCCCAGTGGGATAACCTTACTGTCTAATATAGTGAAGCAATTAAATCATTAAGCAGGTATTACATGTCATAATCATAAAGGAATGTGAGAATCGCTCACCCACTAAACCTTGCTTTCATAGAGGGATGTGGGAATCGCTCGCCCACTAAACCTCGCATAGACCAGGCATTTACGCCCTTAAGGTCAACATAAAGGAATGTGGGAGTCGCTCGCCCACTAAACCTTGCATAGACCAGACAGTTACGCCCTTATGGTCGCTTTCATAGACCAGGCATTTCTGCCTTTAAGGTCGTCGCCCAGTATGGAAGTTACATACTGGTTATAGCTACGGACTTCAGTCGTAGATTTTCATACATAACTTATCAATTCAATTATCAACACATAGTAGAGAGTAGAAGTTACCCACTTTGTACATAAAGAGTGCAAGGATTGCCTCCGGGTTCACCGATCGTCTCGACTACGCTCGACACACTTAACTGGTTAGCCTTCTTATATCGTATAACACATTCTTTTTACATTTATATTAGGTTTCATTAACCTAAAGCGTAATCATACATATAACTTAATTGTCAAGCATATAGACTAGTAATTTTGACCTTAATTGACATATAAAAATGTCATGATTTTAATAATTCACATATAATTCCTAAAATCATATAATTATTCATATAATCACATAACATCTTTTCGTATAACATATAAAAATATTAAGTGAAAACAAGGTTCACATAATCAGTTATAAATTTCCTAAGTTTGCCGAAAACTGAACTTAGTGTATGCTGAAAATGGATTTTATTGTAAAAATCACCACAAATTGTACAAGACTCTAAAAATGACATAGTAAATTTCTACATACTCCTAAGAACGTGTACTACAACATAGTAGAACATGGCTTGTAAATATCATCCCAATAAATAGTTATGGCCTTTAGAACAAAACTGAAAACTGGACATGGTTTTCGCAGAAAAACAGACTATGTTGTAAAATTCGGCATAAATTGTACAAAACTCAAAAAAATTCATACTAAATTCCTACACGTACCCAAGAACAGGTTCTAAAATATAGAAAAACATAATGTATAAATTCGAAGTAAAATGTTCCAGAAAAATATATGAATCAGACCCGAAAACAGGGTAAAGACTGTCTCCGAACAGCTTATCTTAGAAAAATCATATAAAATCGATTTTAACTCCAAATTTTATGAAATTTTATAGATATACTCTTGACTTCCTATATTTCAAGCTGACAAAAGGATTCATTTTAATTCAATTTTTAAGATTTTCGAATATATCCAAAACAGAAGCATAACAAAGCACATCTTTAAACCTATTCTAGAAACAATTTATTCCTCCATCCAAAACAACAAATAATCCCAATAAATTGCCAAAGAACATCTTTGGACTTTCTAACCTAAGATATAAATCATAAATCATGAAATTTAATGTAGATTCATAGGAGTTTAGCCAAAATACCTTTAGGGTTTGAGGAAGAATTTGATGAATATGTGATCTTTCTTTCTTTGGTTCCTTATGTTAACTTTAGCTATGACCTTGGCTCACCCTATATGGTATGGACGAGAGAGAGAAGAGAGATGGAGTATATCATCAAGCAAAGGGGTGTGTTGCATGTTGCATGGTGCAAGTGGGATTTGAATGATGAGATAGCTAGACTAGGTTTAGATCTTTTAGTCTTAGGTTAGCAGACTTATCAAGGAAGATATGGATTAAACAAAATGTTAAATTAATTATTTACTTGATATTTTGATATTTCATAATACATATATATATATAAGTATATGCTTACCTTATTGAAGAGATTAGAATTAACATCATAATGTATAAATCACACAATGTGATACTTAGCATAAAACCTAAAAGTATTCTATTCCATTAAATTTAATTATCATCTTATCTTTTTACTTCCGTTCATGTGTGTCGAGTGAGTAGAAATCGAGCTCGGTTTCTTCCGTGAGGAAATCCTGCAAAACCCTTAAAAATCTCGAAAGAAAATCATATCATAAAATCTTTAAAATAATTAAGCATAACATATAATCATAAATCATAACTTAGCGTCATATAAGTTCTCTCACTTAACTCATTCTTAAATAAACATTAAAAGTATTTTTATAAAATATGCAATGCAAGTTTTCTTGAAAATGGGGTGTTACAGTTTTGGTGTCGAACAGTTGATAGGAGAAATCCTTGCTGTTTGTATAGTTGTCTAGGTGCTAGACAGCTTCCCTATGTGGGAGTGTGGAACCCTGTGTGGGTTAGCCTTTAGAATTTGCAGTGCTGTGTGATCTCTGGATTCTAGTTGGCAGGCCTTTAGAGTTTGCAGTGTTGTGTGATCTCTGGACTCTAGTTAGCGTTTACTTTGTAAAGTTGATAGGTTGTGAGGAAGAGTCCTGTATTTCAATCTTGCTTAACAAAGTTCCTGCTCGAGGTAGCAGTAGAGTGAACGTAGAAGGCTTACACCACCTTCGAACCACTATAAGCCATATGTGTTTTACTGCTTTCCTATCTGTGCTTTATCCTTTATATCTCTATCTGTCATATGCATAAAACATATTGAAAGGAGCATATTTGAGAAAACCAGCCAACCTTGTGTCAAAAAGAAGTTTATCTTTCCGTTGCGCTTAAAACTCTAAGTTACTACAAGCAGCACAGCCTTCTAGTGCTGTAAGCTGTAACTGACTGGTGCTGTAAGTTTTCATAGCTTGTAGAACAGTTTATTTTGAAAAGGTTTTTAAAAATAGACCAAGGTTCATTCACCCCCCTCTGAACATCGGACACCGCTTGGGACCCAACAAGTGGTATCAGAGCAGGTTGGGATAAAAGCCAACTTGTCTGGTTGCCAACCCAGATCTACCTTTGTCTCGCTGTTTTTCTCTGCATTCTAAAATCTCATTCTTTTAGCATACCATGGATTCCTCCAATCATAAGCTACCCATGTTTTCTATAAAGGAATATGACGACTGGAAGATAAGAATGCAGGCACACCTTTCAGCAATGAATGATGAGATGTGGACAGTCCTCACCGAAGGACCGATCACCCCCATGAAGTTGAATCCCATGTTCGGTAGAGAAACAGAAGAAGGAGCACCGCCACCACCCAACTTCCTAGTCAAACCAAGACAAGAATGGACCAATGAAGATAGGAAGAGAGCCAACTTAGACAACGTGGCCAAGAACGCTTTATTCATCACCTTGGATAAAAGCACATTCAGCAAAGCCAAAGCTTGCAGAACGTCCAAGGAAATTTGGGAAAAGCTGGAACAAATATGTGAAGGAACAGAGCTTACAAAAGACAATAAGATCTCCAACGCCACCCAACTCTTTGAGCTCTTCGAGATGAAGAGTGAAGAAACTCTTGAGCAACTAGACTTAAGATTCACATCTATTGTGAATGAACTAGAAGCTCTGGGTAAGCACTACACTCAGAAGGAGAAAAACATGAAAGTGCTTAGAGCCCTCCCTACCGAATGGGATATCAAGACTACTGCCATGAGAGTATCTATGGATTTGAAATCCATGAGTACATTTGATCTATTCTCCGACCTCAAAGCTTTTGAATACGATATCAACAGACGGAGAAAGGAGACAGAAGAAACGAGCTCCAAAGTAACAGTGCTAACTGCCAGAGGACCTAAAGATACTGCAACTACAAGCTGCAACAAGCAAACAGAGGCTGTTGCAGAAGATGCTGAAGAAGACATGGCCCTTCTTCTAAAGAAATTTAGGAGATTCATGAAGAACAACAGCACCAATTCCAACAAGAAAAATGACTTCAGAAGGAGTCAACCACATCTCCAGATATCCTCTCCCCATTCAAATACGACTGACCTTGATTTGTGCTACAACTGCAGGAAGCCTGGACATTATGCCAGAAGCTGTCCCCACCCAACCGTGCACAAATATCCTGAAGGAGAGCAAGAACAGAGAAGAGTAAAGAAAAGAGAGGATATGCACAAGCTTCGAGCCCTCATTGGAGAATTGGAGAAAGCCAAGGATACAGTAATCTCAAAGGAGATATTGAAGGCCGCAGAATCCTCTGACAGCGACACTGAAACCTCATCATCTGATGATGAAGCGTTAATATGCCTAATGGCAAATGGCTACGAGGACAGTGATGAAGATGAGGTAACTTCCCAACCGCTGTCCATACCAGAAAAAGAGGAGCTGAACATGATCCACTCTCTAAAGAGGATCATGAGTGATTTCGAGCAGATTAACTCAACTCATGAGGAGTTAAAAGTTGAAAATGAAAATCTCAGAATCGACAATGAGATTCTCAGAGGCGAAAACATTAATATCGCTGAAAAACTCACTGCATGTGAGTCTGATAACTCAAGGTGCAGCAAGCTACAAGAAGAAGTCTCAAGGCTAAGTCTGCTGGTCACTAAGCTAGAAAATGAGAAGGAGAACTTGCAGTCCACGATCAGAACATTTAGCAAATCAGCTAAGGATGCAAGGGAGTGCATAAGTCAAAGCAGAAGTCCTTTTGAAAAATCGGGCATAGGTTACAGCACTCATCCCTCTTAGAATACAGCAAGTACATCCAGAGCTGTAAAATTTGTTCAAGCAGAAACTTCAATGGAGAGTGAATTACTCAGTAACTCGGAAAAAATCTTGAACAAATCAGCATTGATGGATAAGGAAAAGAAACCCCAATGCTCAACTGCAGAAAATAAACCTGCATCTCGGAATTGGCTGCAGCAGAAACTATCTGCTGTAAGCAGCAAGAAGATGCAGCAACCCACAAAGTTGCAGCACAAGAAGATGTTTCCCACCTATACTAAGACATATATGTCTAAACCTCGTAGGAGATATACTCAAGGGAAGTATGGTGGAAGACCACACTGTAAGGGTGTTGGTAGCACATGTTTTATCTCTGCACACATAATGTTTAAGCAGTTTAACTACAAAACTGCATACATTCAGAGATCCAATAAACCTTACAGCAAAACAATGACTGTTAAGAAAATATGGATCCCCAAAGTACCTAACTCCAAAGTACCCTTACAGCTATGGGTACCTAAATCTGCTTGAGTTTGTTGCAGGGTTCAGTGCCAAACTGTAGCAGCGATGTATGGTACATAGATAATGGCTGCTCAAGGCACATGACAGGCAATAAAGAAGCCCCGAAAGACTTCCAAAAATGCAAAGGACCAAAAGTCATCTTTGGAGATGATTCCAAAGGGAGCACAAAAGGAAATGGATGCTTAGTCAAAAGAAACATGCAGATCAAAGATATATCCTATGTGAAAGGCCTCAGATACAATCTTCTAAGCATCAGTCAGTTCTGTGACAAAGGAAACTCCGTGGAATTCAACTTAAACAAGGCTTGATCAAGGATAATGCATCAAATGAAGTCAGGCTTACGGGAACAAGAAGAGGAACATATATCTCGCAGATTGGAATTCTTCTATTCATCCAACATGCTTTATTGTGAAAAGTCCACCAGAGCTAAGCTGGCTATGGCACAAGAGATTGAGTCACCTGAACTTCAAGACAATCAACAGGCTAGCAAGAAAAGGACTTGTAAGGGGATTGCCAGATGTAGCATTTAAGAAGGAAAATGTGTGTGGAGCGTGCCAAAAGGGAAAGCAAGTGAAAAGCTCATTCAAGGACAAGCTGCAGAAGTCATCACACAGGATTCTAGATCTTCTACATATGGATCTTTTTGGACCAGTAGAACCAATAAGCGTGAATGGGAAGAAGTACTCACTTGTGGTAGTAGATGACTACTCCAGATACACGTGGACCATATTCCTCGCCAAGAAATCAGAAACACAAACCAAGCTACCTGACTTCATGAAGAAAATTCAAAATGAAAAGAGCCTGAGCATTGTGAAGATCAGATCAGACAGAGAAACCGAGTTCACAAACAAATTCATTGAAAAATTCTGCTCTGACAATGGTATTCGTCATGAATACTCTGCTGCAAGAACACCTCAATAGAATGGTGTAGCTGAAAGAAGAAACAGAACCCTCAAGAAAGCAGCAAGAATAGTGATAGCAGAAGCAGAGTTACCTAAGAGATTTTGGGCCGAAGCAACCAATACTGCATGCTATACATAGAACAGATGCCTTATCAACAAGGATCTTGATAAAACCCCGTATGAAGTCTGGAATGGATATACACCGAATGTCTCACATCTGCATATCTTCGGATGCAGGTGCTATATCCTCAATAATGGAAAAGAGCATCTAAGAACCTTTGATGCAAAATCAGACGAGGGAATATTCTTAGGATACTCTACTGTAAGCAGAGCCTTCAGAGTTTTTAACAAAAGAAGCTTAGTGGTTGAAGAGTCAATCCATGTGGTGTTTGATGAACAACATTGTGACACAGAGAAACCAGAGGAACTAACTGAATATACAGCTCCAAGGAAAGGAAATGGTATCTCATATGTTGAAGGAGTCTTGCCTACAGGAGAAGACAAAGAGGAGGAAGACGCATCTCTGGATACAACAGATAATCCTACAACTATGGAACCTCCAATCTTACAGCAACAAGAGGAACAAATTAGACCGATACATGTTTTTGAGCCCAACAGAACATGGTTAAGGGATCATCCTAGAAATCTCATCATTGGAAATCCATCTATAGGAGTAAGGACAAGAAGGTTCATCCCTAATGAAGCAATGTTTACATGCTTCATATCTCAAACGGAGGTCCAAAATGTTGAAGAAGCCCTACAAGATAGCAACTGGGTACAAGCCATGCAAGAAGAGCTGAATGGATTTGAAAGAAATCAGGTTTGGCAAATGGTTATAAGACCAACACATCAAAGAGTCATTGGAACAAAATGGGTCTTCAAGAACAAGCTAGATGAAACTGGACGTGTTGTGAGGAACAAAGCACGATTAGTTGCTAAAGGATATTGCCAGGAAGAAGGAATTGATTTTGATGAGACTTTTACTCCAGTAGCAAGACTGGAAGCCATAAGGATTTTTCTGGCATATACAGTTCACATGAATTTCAAGGTATACCAAATGGATGTGAAGAGTGCATTCCTTAATAGTATTCTTACAAAGAAAGTATATGTAGAACATCCTCCTGGTTTTGAAGATCAAGCAGAAGAGAAGGTATTTAGGCTGCACAAAACACTGTATGGACTAAAACAAGCACAAAGAGCTTGGTATAACACCATATCTGTCTATCTTCTGGAAAAAGGGTTTAAGAAAGGAACAGTGGACAAAACTCTGTTCAGGGTACAGGATGGAAACAACATACTTCTTGTACAGATATATGTGGATGATATCATCTTCGGATCCTCCAACAAGGAACTATGTGAGAAGTTCTCCAATCTGATGCAATCAAAATTCGAGATGAGTATGATGGGAGAACTAAGTTTCTGTTAGGATGTATACTATAAGCCTAGCTTTTTGTATGAACATCTTTTTGATATGAGAATCATTTTGGTCAAATGTTTGCATTTTATATTTGCTATATATGTTGATGCAATTGTCCAGATTAATTTATATTGTAGATGACGTGGTGTGTGGTGCCACACAGAAGATCATGTTATCAGTTCCTTATAGATTATAAATAATAGCTCACAACCAAGATGGATTTGGACAAACCATTGGAGTGGTTGTAATGTAATTTGTTATTAGTCTATCTTGATTATGAAGTTACACTAGTACATTTTGTATGTATTGAGCAGGACCATTTGAGGTTGTTCGATTTGTACTGACTATATAATAGAACAAGACCTCTGTTATTATGGATGTAATCTTCTTAATCCCTATATAATAACGGGCACGTATGCTCAGTGTTTATTTCTTTAATTTGCCAATAGGTGAGATTTATTCATAAATCAATAAGCTCGGTGAGTTGGGAGATAGTATTGTTTATATGGTGTGTTGTTGATTATAGAAGGAATCCGTGTCCTAATTATTTAGGATGATAATGTCCCCTTGAGGAGCTCATAAGGATTATCATGTAAACCCTGCAGGTGGATTTAATCCGACATGATAATAAGGATGAGTGGTACTACTCTTGGAATTAGATGTAAATTAATTAAGTTGTCAGTAACTTATTTAATTTACGGACATTCGATATCTTAAACACGGGGAAATAAATGTACACATAATAAAAGAAGCCCATATTGTAATATGGATTGGGGCGGTAGTTCAATTATAATTCTTTAGTGGACCGAGTTATAATTGATGGACTTAAGTTGGGTGTTCGGGCTGAACATAGGATGCTTAAGCCCATCAAGAGGCCCAACCCTAAGTCCTCCTCCAGGTCCCTGTTGTAGCCTATAAATACCCTAAAATCAGTGCCTCCCTTAAGTTACTCTTTCCATCTCACGCGTACAACATACAGAACTGTGTATCAGAGAGAAATGGACGAGATCGTTGTTTTCTTGGAAGATCGTCGCCCACACGACGTCCGAGGAAAGGGCTGGGAATACAGTAGAAGACAGAGAGGTCTATATCTTCGATCCAATAGTCTACAAGGGTATGATTTCTTTCCGCTGCGTATTTTCTTTGGATCCCGATTTCGATTACATAGGGCCGGCGATCTGTCGGTTCCAACAGTTTCTTCCTAGGGCTACAAGTAAAACAGTTGGCTGTAGGAACCTTCATCAGCCAGGTCAAATATACAAATGAGCTCATCAAGAAGTTTGGTATGGAAAAAGGGTCAGCAACATCTGTTCCCATGTCTACATCCATAAACCTTAACAAAGATGAAGATAACAAAGATGTAGATATCACAAAGTACAGACGACTCATAGGATCCTTACTGTATCTCACAGCAAGCAGGCCAGACATCATGTTTGCAGTTGGAGTCTGTGCAAGATTTCAAGCAACACCAAAAGAGTCACATCTTTCAACGGTCAAAAGGATCATCAAGTATCTGAAAGGAACACAGGAAGTAGGCCTATGGTATCCAAAGGAAGAAGGCTTCAAACTCAAAGGATATTCTGACTCAGATTATGCAGGCTGCAAAATTGATAGAAAAAGCATAAGTGGAACTTGTCAATTTCTAGGAAATAGACTTGTTTCATGGTTCTGCAGAAGCAAACATCTATTGCAATATCTACAGCAGAAGCAGAATATGTTGCAGCAGGAAGTTGTTGTGCGCAGATTCTCTGGATACAACAGTAACTCAGAGATTATGGGATTGAAGAGAAGGAGACACCAATTCTCTGTGACAACACGAGTGCAATTGCAATTACACTTAATCCCGTATTCCACTCAAGAACTAAGCATATAGAGATACGACATCACTTTATTAGGGATCACGTCGAAAAGAAGGATGTTGTACTTGAAAAAGTTCATACAGATTTCCAGCTTGCAGATATATTCACTAAACCGTTGAGTGAATCGAAGTTTTCCATGCTAAGAAATGAGCTAGGAATTCTAAATTTGTGAAGAGGAAAGAAAGATGCAGAAGCCCAGGGGGAATATCTGCATGCTTGCAAAAAGCTGCAAGTATAGTGCTGCAAGATACATCTACATACAGCGCTGGGTTCAAACAGCGCTGCATCTATTATCCATACAGCACAGTAAGATGATGGAAGAACTAGCAGCACGTGGTTACAACATTTATTTCAAAGAGTATTTAATACTCGGTAACCGCGTACTCAGGATGCTGCAACCTTAAAAGACAATAAATTGGGCGGCAAACCAAGTCATCATTTAATGTGAATCCGCTCTGTCAGAAGACATAAAGGCGCGGTCAGAATCCATATTTGCACAGTCATGATTATTTACGATTTGACCCCTCTATACTTTCTAAGGGGCCGTAAGATCATTTTCATTCTCTTAATCTCAACCGTTGATCTTACTACACGTCCCTTGATGTTCTTCACAAACCCTTAACCTCCTCTTTTCAAATTCATATTTACCTTCACCGCAAAGAGAAGTTTCTCTCTTCACAAGCTTTCCAAACTCAGATATCTCAAATCTCTCTCAAATCCTTATCAATGGCGGCTCGACAAACCATTGTCTTGGAAGGACGCCTGATCAATCAGGAACATGTCTACGCTTTTGGATTGTATGAAAACACTGTCATCAGAAGGATATTTTGTTAGGATGTATACTATAAGCCTAGCTTTTTGTATGAACATCTTTTTGATATGAGAATCATTTTGGTCATATATTTGCATTTTATATTTGCTATATATGTTTATGCAATGTCCAATTAATTTATATTATAGATAACTTGGTGTGTGGTGCCACACAGAAGATCATGTTATCAGTTTCTTATAAATTATAAATAGTAGCTCACAACCAAGATGGATTTGGACAAATGATCGGAATGGTTGTAGTATAGTTTGGTATTAGTCTGTCTTGACTATAAAACTACACTAGTACACTTTGTGTGTATTGAGCAGGACCATTTGAGGTTGTTCGTTTTATACTGACTATATAATAGAACAAGACCTCTGTTATTATGGATGTACATCTTCTTAATCCCTATATAATAACGGGCACGTATGCTCAGTGTTTATTTCTTTAATTTGCCAATGGGTGAGATTTATTCATAAATCAATAAGCTCGGTGAGTTGGGAGATAGCATTGTTTATATGGTGTGCTGTTGATTATAGAAGGAATCCGTGTCCTAATTATTTAGGATGATAATGTCCCCTTGAGGAGCTCATAAGGATTATCATGTAAACCCTGCAGGTGGATTTAATCCGACATGATAATAAGGATGAGTGGTACTACTCTTGGAATTAGATATAAATTAATTAAGTTGTCAATAACTTATTTAATTTACGGACATTCGATATCTTAAACACGGGGAAATAAATGTACACATAATAAGAAGGAGCCCATATTAAATATGGGATTTGGACGGTAGTTCAATAATAGTTCTCTAGTGGACTGAATTATTATTGATGGGCTTAAGTTATGTGTGCGGGCCGAACACAGGATACTTAAGCCCATCAGGAGGCCCAACCCAATTCCTCCTCTAGGTCCCTGGTGTAGCCTATATATAGTTCTTTTCATCAGCGCCTCAAAAACACAGATCACAGAAAACACGTGATAGTGAGAGAGAGCAGAACTGATATTTCTCGAAGGATCGTTGGCCACGAAATGTTCGAGAAAGGCTATAGGAATACATCAGAAGATCAAAGAGGTCTACAAGGGTATGATTTCTTTCCGCTGCATTTTATCCTTGGATCCCGATTCTGATAGCATAGAGCCGGCGATCTATCGGTTCCAACAAGTGGTATCTGAGCCACAGTTTCTGGTTCTATGCAATTGGATCGGTTAATTATTATGATCTTATGCTATATCATACGTTTTATTTTCAGATTGTATGATAGTAGGCTGTATAGGAATAACTCGGTTTTGCAGGGTTATCTATATCCAACTATTATGGTATGTATGTATGTTAATGTATGATTTAAACCCTCGAACCTGTCGAGGTTTTTGTTTTGAGTTGGTTGCATGGTTGTAATAGTAAAAACACGGCGGTTTGTCGTGTTAGGTTTTATGACTCTTGATTTGTTCTCGATGTAAATCTGTTCGATCTCATATGATGTAATCTGATCGTACTAGATTCTGTATAGGATTGGTAGATGTTCGAACTAGATTCTGTATAGGATTTCTGTTCGATCGAAGACTTCTATTCGAACTAGGATTGGCGTTCGAAGGGGCTGTTCGATCAGATTGCCAGGCACTGGAACAGTTCGCTGGATGTTGCCATGATCAGGATTCGTTAAGATTGGCACGGATTCTGTGCAACAGCTCGAGGGATTCGTGCAACAGCCTACTCGAGGCAACAGCTCGAGGTCGATCCCCGTTTAGCAGGCAAACATTCGATCGAAGTGGCCATAATAGTTGGATTTTTTATATTCCATATTTATTGCCTATCTATATGTTTGTTGTTTTATCAAGCATGCTTTTATTTGTTACATGTTATTGCATGCTAAATTCCCTCATTTAAATAACTAAGTGGGAGAGGGAATATTTTGAATAAGTCCCATAGCCTCCATTACTGCTTTGTAAGTGATGCATTTAAACTTACACGTTGGCTTTTAGTGCCTTCTTCCATATCGGATGAGTTTGATTGCGGATCACTGGATCAAACTTCCTCTATGGATAATTATAGAAAATTATTTAGGAGCGTATGATTTTCTCCATCTGAAGAGATACAATCCTAGATAATGGACTTAGTATTAAGTAATGGTACACACTTAGTATTAAGTATTAAGCCATTGGATGTAAGTGGGTCTACAAAAGAAAAAGAGGATCAGACGGGAAAGTAGAAACTTTCAAAGCAAGGCTTGTTGCGAAGAGGTATACTCAAAAAGAAGGAATCGATTATGAGGAAACCTTTTCGCCGGTAGCCATGCTTAAGTCTATCCGGATTCTTTTGTCTATTGCTGCTCATATGAATTATGAGGTTTGGCAAATGGATGTCAAGACTGCTTTCCTTAACGGTAGTCTTGAAGAAAACATCTATATGAAGCAACCAGAAGGATTCGTTGCAAAGGGCAAAGAGCATCTTGTGTGTAAGCTTAATCGGTCCATATATGGATTGAAACAAGCTTCGAGATCTTGGAACATCCGTTTTGATAAGGTAATCCAGTCTTATGGATTCATTCAATGTCCGGATGAGTCTTGTGTATACAAGAAGAGTGACGGAAACGTGGTGGTATTTCTTGTACTTTACGTAGATGACATCTTGCTCATTGGCAACAATGTCAAGGTGTTGTCAGACGTAAAGGTATGGCTGTCCAAGCAGTTTGATATGAAGGACTTGGGAGAAGTTGGACATATTCTTGGGATCAAAGTTATAAGGGATCGCAAGAAAAGAATGTTATGCTTATCTCTGTTGGAACCGACGGATCGCCGGCCCTATGCTATCGGAATCGGGATCCAAAGATAAATCGCAGCGGAAAGAAATCATACCCTTGTAGACCTCTTGATCTTCTGATGTATTCCTCTGAGCCCTTCTCGAACGTTGCGTGGCCAACGATCCTTCGAGAAAAATCAGTTCCGCTCTCTCTCACTTATCACGTGTTTTCTGTGATCTGTGTTCTGTGTTTTTAGAGGCGCTGATGAAAAGAGCTATATATAGGCTACACCAGGGACCTAGAGGAGGAATTGGGTTGGGCCTCCTGATGGGCTTTAGTATCCTGCGTTCGGCCCGAACACATAACTGAAGCCCATCAATAATAATTCAGTCCACTAGAGAATTATTATTGAACTACCATCCCAATCCCATATTTAATATGGGCTCCTTATTATGTGTACATTTATTTCCCCGTGTTTAAGATATCGAATGTCCGTAAATTAAATAAGTTACTGACAACTTAAATAATTTACATCTAATTCCAAGAGTAGTACCACTCATCCTTATTATCATGTCGGATTAAATCCACCTGCAGGGTTTACATGATAATCCTTATGAGCTCCTCAAGGGGACATTATCATCCTAAATAATTAGGACACGGATTCCTTCTATAATCAACAGAACACCATATAAACAATGCTATCTCCCAACTCACCGAGTTTATTGATTTATGAATAAATCTCACCCATTGGCAAATTAAAGAAATAAACATTGAGCATACGTGCCCGTTATTATATAGGGATTAAGAAGATGTACATCCATAATAACAGAGGTCTTGTTCTATTATATAGTCAGTATAAAACGAACAACCTCAAATGGTCCTGCTCAATACACACAAAGTGTACTAGTGTAGTTTTATAGTCAAGACAGACTAATACCAAACTACACTACAACCATTCCGATGATTTGTCCAAATCCATCTTGGTTGTGAGCTACTATTTATAATTTATAAGAAACTGATAACATGATCTTCTGTGTGGCACCACACACCAAGTTATCTATAATATAAATTAATTGGACATTGCATAAACATATATAACAAATATAAAATGCAAACATATGACCAATGTGATTCTCATTCCATAAACGATGTTCATACAAAAAACTAGGCTTATAGTATACATCCTAACAATCTCCCACTTATACTAAAAGACTATGCTTCTATAAGCGCCGCCACACATCTAATTCCCATCCCTTCAACATGCCCATCAAAAGCTTTCGCTGGGAGGGCCTTTGTGAAAGGATCTGCTAGGTTATCTGCTGATGCAATTTTGGCGACAACAACTTCTCCTCGCTTTACGATGTCTCGTATCAGGTGGTACTTGCGCTCAATGTGTTTACTTGCTTTATGGGCTCGTGGTTCCTTCGAGTTTGCCACTGCACCACTGTTATCACAATAAATTGTGATAGCTTTGGGCAAACCAGGAATCACTTCTAAGTCCATCAAGAAGTTCCTGAGCCATACAGCTTCTTTGGCTGCCTCAGAGGCTGCCACATACTCAGCTTCCATGGTGGAGTCTGAAACGCATTTCTGCTTAACACTCCTCCATATAATGGCTCCACCTCCTAAGGTAAACACATAACCCGAGGTAGATTTACTGTTGTCCCTATCCGACTGGAAATCAGAATCTGTGTAACCCACAGGAAGCACATCATCTGCTTGGTAAACCAGCATATAATTTCTAGTCCTTTTCAGGTACTTTAAAATATGCTTTACCGCAGTCCAATGTCCTTGTCCTGGGTTACTTTGATATCTGCTAACCATGCCCACGGCAAAACAGATATCTGGCCTCGTACATAGCATTGCATACATTAGGCTTCCTACGGCCGAAGCATAAGGAACTGCCTTCATGTCCTCTATCTCCTTTGGTGTCTTAGGACACATCTCCTTAGATAAAGGTACTCCATGTCGAAAAGGTAGAAAACCTTTCTTGGAATTTTGCATGCTAAAACGAGCTAGAATGGTATCAATGTACGAAGCTTGAGATAAGCATAACATTCTTTTCTTGCGATCTCTTATCACTTTGATCCCAAGAATATGTCCTACTTCTCCCAAGTCCTTCATATCAAACTGCTTGGACAGCCATACCCTTACGTCTGACAACACCTTGACATTGTTGCCAATGAGCAAGATGTCATCTACGTATAGTACAAGAAATACCACCACGTTTCCATCACTCTTCTTGTATACACATGACTCATCCGGACATTGAATGAATCCATAAGATTGGATTACCTCATCAAAACGGATGTTCCAAGATCTCGAAGCTTGTTTCAATCCATAAATGGACCGATTAAGCTTACACACAAGATGCTCTTTGCCCTTTGCAACGAACCCTTCTGGTTGCTTCATATAGATGTTTTCTTCAAGACTACCGTTAAGGAAAGCAGTCTTGACATCCATTTGACAAACCTCATAATTCATATGAGCAGCAATAGACAAAAGAATCCGGATAGACTTAAGCATGGCTACCGGCGAAAAGGTTTCCTCATAATCGATTCCTTCTTTTTGAGTGTACCCCTTCGCAACAAGCCTTGCTTTGAAAGTTTCTACTTTCCCGTCTGATCCTCTTTTTCTTTTGTAGACCCACTTACATCCAATGGCTTTTACACCATTTGGTGGTTCTACTAGCTCCCAGACTTGATTAGAATCCATAGATTCTAATTCAGAATTCATAGCTTTTTGCCAAGATTCTGCATCTTTATCTTGGAGTGCTTCGTCATAGGTCCAAGGATCAGATTCATGTTCACCAGATACCAAGTCCGAAGACTCTCCCAAAAACATGAATCTATCAGGCTGTCTAATAACCCTCCCACTACGACGAGGCACTTGTGGTAATTGTGTATCATTAGTGACACATGGTGCAGACCCCTGTGGTATCTCATCTTGTACTAGTGGTACTAAGGTAGGGATTTCCCCTCTGATTTCCTCTAGAACAATTTTACTCGTGGGCTTGTGGTTCATTACATAGTCCTCTTCTAAGAATCGGGCATTTGTGCTAACAATGACCTTCTGATCCTTAGGACTATAAAATAAACCACCTTTCGTTCCTCTAGGATAGCCCACAAACAGCCGAACATCCGTACGAGATTCCAACTTATCAGCATCTCCCTTCAGCACATGTGCTGGACTACCCCAAATCCGAATGTGTTTAAGACTAGGCTTACGCCCATTCCACAATTCTGTGGGAGTAGAGGGTACTGTCTTAGAAGGTACCAAGTTTAGAATATACGCTGCCGTTTCCAGGGCATATCCCCAAAACGAATTCGGTAATTCCGAATAACTCATCATCGATCTAACCATTTCCATGAGAGTTCTATTCCTTCGTTCTGCCACACCGTTCTGTTGGGGTGTACCAGGTGCAGACAATTGGGATTGAATCCCAGCCTCTGATAAGTAATTCCTAAACTCTCCTAAGAGGTACTCGCCACCACGATCAGATCGTAGTGTTTTGATACATTTACCATGACGCTTCTCCACATCAGCCTTGTACTCTTTGAATTTATCAAAGCACTCAGACTTGCGGCGCATCAAATAAATATACCCATATCTCGAAAAATCGTCTATAAATGAGACAAAATATTCGAAACCACCTCTTGCCTGGATAGTCATAGGACCACACAAATCAGAATGAACCAATTCCAACACTTCTTTGGCTCTATACCCCTTGGCTTTAAAAGGCCTCTTGGTCATTTTTCCTTCCAAGCAGGACTCGCAGGTCGGATAGTTTTCCACTTCCAATGAACTCAAAGGTCCATCGGCTATCAACCTTTGAATCCTACTCAAGTTAATGTGACCTAGTCTTAGATGCCAAAGATATGTTTGGTTCATTTTAGAAGGTTCTTTTCTCTTATTTGAGTTAGAAGATGTATTATTAATTTCCAGTTGTTGCATCGTAGGAGTTATTGGATTAAGAGTATATAAATTGCCAACCAACGTACCAGAACAGACAATAACCCTATTTTTCTTGACAACCACTTTGTCATCAAAAGAAACAGAATATCCATCCAAAAATAACTTAGAAACCGAAATCAAGTTCTTTCTAAAAGAAGGTACGTAAAGACAATTCCTCAAAACCAAAGTCTTGTTCCTATCAAAAGATAAATAAACATCTCCCACTGCAACTGCCGCCACTTTCGTAGCGTTGCCCATGTAGATGGTAATCTCGCCCTCACTAAGTCGCCTGGTTTCCTGGAACCCCTGCAAAGAATTGCAGACATGATCAGTGGCTCCCGTATCTACACACCAGGTACCGGTAGATAACACCGCTAAACATGTTTCAGTAATTAGTGAGTAAGATTTACCTTCTTTGTTCTCCTTTTTCTTGGGACAATCTACCTTCCAATGTCCAGGCTGCTTGCATGAGAAGCACTTGCCCTTCGGCTTTTTCACGCCACCTTGTGGCCCAGCCTTTTGAGGTCCATTCGCTTTGTTTGCCGAAGGATTCTGTTTCTTTTTCTTCTTTCCACCTTTCGGCTTAGAATTAGAAACATTTTCAGCAACGTAAGCTTGAGCACTTTGACGAAATAGTCCTTCTGCCGATTTGAGTTCTGTCAGAAGTTCCGCCAAGGAATACATCCTTTTGTTCATATTATAATTAAGGCGGAACTGCTCAAAACTCTTAGGCAGTGTTTGGAGCACGATATCGACCTGGGTTTCCCCATCGATTTCAGCTCCAAGGACTTCCATCTCATTCAAATGAGCCATCATCTTAAGGACGTGATCACTCACAGGTGTCCCTTCAGACATGGTGGTCGTCATTAAGTTTCTCATTGCCTCCTGTCTGGCAGCCCGACTCTGGTGTCCGAAGAGTTCTCTAAGATTGTGCATCATATCATAGGTGATGGAACCGACGGATCGCCGGCCCTATGCTATCGGAATCGGGATCCAAAGATAAATCGCAGCGGAAAGAAATCATACCCTTGTAGACCTCTTGATCTTCTGATGTATTCCTCTGAGCCCTTCTCGAACGTTGCGTGGCCAACGATCCTTCGAGAAAAATCAGTTCCGCTCTCTCTCACTTATCACGTGTTTTCTGTGATCTGTGTTCTGTGTTATGAGAGGCGCTGATGAAAAGAGCTATATATAGGCTACACCAGGGACCTAGAGGAGGAATTGGGTTGGGCCTCCTGATGGGCTTTAGTATCCTGCGTTCGGCCCGAACACATAACTGAAGCCCATCAATAATAATTCAGTCCACTAGAGAATTATTATTGAACTACCATCCCAATCCCATATTTAATATGGGCTCCTTATTATGTGTACATTTATTTCCCCGTGTTTAAGATATCGAATGTCCGTAAATTAAATAAGTTACTGACAACTTAAATAATTTACATCTAATTCCAAGAGTAGTACCACTCATCCTTATTATCATGTCGGATTAAATCCACCTGCAGGGTTTACATGATAATCCTTATGAGCTCCTCAAGGGGACATTATCATCCTAAATAATTAGGACACGGATTCCTTCTATAATCAACAGAACACCATATAAACAATGCTATCTCCCAACTCACCGAGTTTATTGATTTATGAATAAATCTCACCCATTGGCAAATTAAAGAAATAAACATTGAGCATACGTGCCCGTTATTATATAGGGATTAAGAAGATGTACATCCATAATAACAGAGGTCTTGTTCTATTATATAGTCAGTATAAAACGAACAACCTCAAATGGTCCTGCTCAATACACACAAAGTGTACTAGTGTAGTTTTATAGTCAAGACAGACTAATACCAAACTACACTACAACCATTCCGATGATTTGTCCAAATCCATCTTGGTTGTGAGCTACTATTTATAATTTATAAGAAACTGATAACATGATCTTCTGTGTGGCACCACACACCAAGTTATCTATAATATAAATTAATTGGACATTGCATAAACATATATAACAAATATAAAATGCAAACATATGACCAATGTGATTCTCATTCCATAAACGATGTTCATACAAAAAACTAGGCTTATAGTATACATCCTAACAATCTCCCACTTATACTAAAAGACTATGCTTCTATAAGCGTCGCCACACATCTAATTCCCATCCCTTCAACATGCCCATCAAAAGCTTTCGCTGGGAGGGCCTTTGTGAAAGGATCTGCTAGGTTATCTGCTGATGCAATTTTGGCGACAACAACTTCTCCTCGCTTTACGATGTCTCGTATCAGGTGGTACTTGCGCTCAATGTGTTTACTTGCTTTATGGGCTCGTGGTTCCTTCGAGTTTGCCACTGCACCACTGTTATCACAATAAATTGTGATAGCTTTGGGCAAACCAGGAATCACTTCTAAGTCCATCAAGAAGTTCCTGAGCCATACAGCTTCTTTGGCTGCCTCAGAGGCTGCCACATACTCAGCTTCCATGGTGGAGTCTGAAACGCATTTCTGCTTAACACTCCTCCATATAATGGCTCCACCTCCTAAGGTAAACACATAACCCGAGGTAGATTTACTGTTGTCCCTATCCGACTGGAAATCAGAATCTGTGTAACCCACAGGAAGCACATCATCTGCTTGGTAAACCAGCATATAATTTCTAGTCCTTTTCAGGTACTTTAAAATATGCTTTACCGCAGTCCAATGTCCTTGTCCTGGGTTACTTTGATATCTGCTAACCATGCCCACGGCAAAACAGATATCTGGCCTCGTACATAGCATTGCATACATTAGGCTTCCTACGGCCGAAGCATAAGGAACTGCCTTCATGTCCTCTATCTCCTTTGGTGTCTTAGGACACATCTCCTTAGATAAAGGTACTCCATGTCGAAAAGGTAGAAAACCTTTCTTGGAGTTTTGCATGCTAAAACGAGCTAGAATGGTATCAATGTACGAAGCTTGAGATAAGCATAACATTCTTTTCTTGCGATCTCTTATCACTTTGATCCCAAGAATATGTCCTACTTCTCCCAAGTCCTTCATATCAAACTGCTTGGACAGCCATACCCTTACGTCTGACAACACCTTGACATTGTTGCCAATGAGCAAGATGTCATCTACGTATAGTACAAGAAATACCACCACGTTTCCATCACTCTTCTTGTATACACATGACTCATCCGGACATTGAATGAATCCATAAGACTGGATTACCTCATCAAAACGGATGTTCCAAGATCTCGAAGCTTGTTTCAATCCATAAATGGACCGATTAAGCTTACACACAAGATGCTCTTTGCCCTTTGCAACGAACCCTTCTGGTTGCTTCATATAGATGTTTTCTTCAAGACTACCGTTAAGGAAAGCAGTCTTGACATCCATTTGCCAAACCTCATAATTCATATGAGCAGCAATAGACAAAAGAATCCGGATAGACTTAAGCATGGCTACCGGCGAAAAGGTTTCCTCATAATCGATTCCTTCTTTTTGAGTGTACCCCTTCGCAACAAGCCTTGCTTTGAAAGTTTCTACTTTCCCGTCTGATCCTCTTTTTCTTTTGTAGACCCACTTACATCCAATGGCTTTTACACCATTTGGTGGTTCTACTAGCTCCCAGACTTGATTAGAATCCATAGATTCTAATTCAGAATTCATAGCTTTTTGCCAAGATTCTGCATCTTTATCTTGGAGTGCTTCGTCATAGGTCCAAGGATCAGATTCATGTTCACCAGATACCAAGTCCGAAGACTCTCCCAAAAACATGAATCTATCAGGCTGTCTAACAACCCTCCCACTACGACGAGGCACTTGTGGTAATTGTGTATCATTAGTGACACATGGTGCAGACCCCTGTGGTATCTCATCTTGTACTAGTGGTACTAAGGTAGGGATTTCCCCTCTGATTTCCTCTAGAACAATTTTACTCGTGGGCTTGTGGTTCATTACATAGTCCTCTTCTAAGAATCGGGCATTTGTGCTAACAATGACCTTCTGATCCTTAGGACTATAAAATAAACCACCTTTCGTTCCTCTAGGATAGCCCACAAACAGCCGAACATCCGTACGAGATTCCAACTTATCAGCATCTCCCTTCAGCACATGTGCTGGACTACCCCAAATCCGAATGTGTTTAAGACTAGGCTTACGCCCATTCCACAATTCTGTGGGAGTAGAGGGTACTGTCTTAGAAGGTACCAAGTTTAGAATATACGCTGCCGTTTCCAGGGCATATCCCCAAAACGAATTCGGTAATTCCGAATAACTCATCATCGATCTAACCATTTCCATGAGAGTTCTATTCCTTCGTTCTGCCACACCATTCTGTTGGGGTGTACCAGGTGCAGACAATTGGGATTGAATCCCAGCCTCTGATAAGTAATTCCTAAACTCTCCTAAGAGGTACTCGCCACCACGATCAGATCGTAGTGTTTTGATACATTTACCATGACGCTTCTCCACATCAGCCTTGTACTCTTTGAATTTATCAAAGCACTCAGACTTGCGGCGCATCAAATAAATATACCCATATCTCGAAAAATCGTCTATAAATGAGACAAAATATTCGAAACCACCTCTTGCCTGGATAGTCATAGGACCACACAAATCAGAATGAACCAATTCCAACACTTCTTTGGCTCTATACCCCTTGGCTTTAAAAGGCCTCTTGGTCATTTTTCCTTCCAAGCAGGACTCGCAGGTCGGATAGTTTTCCACTTCCAATGAACTCAAAGGTCCATCGGCTATCAACCTTTGAATCCTACTCAAGTTAATGTGACCTAGTCTTAGATGCCAAAGATATGTTTGGTTCATTTTAGAAGGTTCTTTTCTCTTATTTGAGTTAGAAGATGTATTATTAATTTCCAGTTGTTGCATCGTAGGAGTTATTGGATTAAGAGTATATAAATTGCCAACCAACGTACCAGAACAGACAATAACCCTATTTTTCTTGACAACCACTTTGCCATCAAAAGAAACAGAATATCCATCCAAAAATAACTTAGAAACCGAAATCAAGTTCTTTCTAAAAGAAGGTACGTAAAGACAATTCCTCAAAACCAAAGTCTTGTTCCTATCAAAAGATAAATAAACATCTCCCACTGCAACTGCCGCCACTTTCGTAGCGTTGCCCATGTAGATGGTAATCTCGCCCTCACTAAGTCGCCTGGTTTCCTGGAACCCCTGCAAAGAATTGCAGACATGATCAGTGGCTCCCGTATCTACACACCAGGTACCGGTAGATAACACCGCTAAACATGTTTCAGTAATTAGTGAGTAAGATTTACCTTCTTTGTTCTCCTTTTTCTTGGGACAATCTACCTTCCAATGTCCAGGCTGCTTGCATGAGAAGCACTTGCCCTTCGGCTTTTTCACGCCACCTTGTGGCCCAGCCTTTTGAGGTCCATTCGCTTTGTTTGCCGAAGGATTCTGTTTCTTTTTCTTCTTTCCACCTTTCGGCTTAGAATTAGAAACATTTTCAGCAACGTAAGCTTGAGCACTTTGACGAAATAGTCCTTCTGCCGATTTGAGTTCTGTCAGAAGTTCCGCCAAGGAATACATCCTTTTGTTCATATTATAATTAAGGCGGAACTGCTCAAAACTCTTAGGCAGTGTTTGGAGCACGATATCGACCTGGGTTTCCCCATCGATTTCAGCTCCAAGGACTTCCATCTCATTCAAATGAGCCATCATCTTAAGGACGTGATCACTCACAGGTGTCCCTTCAGACATGGTGGTCGTCATTAAGTTTCTCATTGCCTCCTGTCTGGCAGCCCGACTCTGGTGTCCGAAGAGTTCTCTAAGATTGTGCATCATATCATAGGCAGTGGGCATGGCCTGATGCTGATGTTGCAGTACATTTGACATGGAAGCCAAAATGTAACACCGCGCCATCTCATCTGCCTTAACCCACTTTCTATAATGCGCTTTCTCCTCTTCAGTAGAGTTTTCATCAGGCATGTCAGGACAGTGCTCATGGAGTACAAACTTGTACTCCTCAGCAGTTAGGACAATATCCAGGTTTCTTTTCCAGTCAATATAATTAGGACCAGTAAGTTTGTTTTCTTTGAGTATAACAGCAAGTGGATTGAAAGACATAATGAAATCCTGAGAATCATATAAATAAATAAATAAATACACAGGTCATAACATATAGAATTTAAAGCCTATATTGTTCCCTCAAACAATATAATTAAATTCACCAACACCTCAAAACACCGTGAACTTCGCATGCCACGATAGTGTGGACGTATGCTAATTCAAACATTTGTAAGAGGAGGTTTTACCCATTAATTTCATTATCTTGTCAAACAAAATAAAATTAATAGTTGGTTTAGCTTCAGCCATGCAAACAACAGCACTTACTCCGATGGGAAGGATACTATCATATGCACCTAAGTGTGTACCATTTCTTAATACTAAGTCCATTATCTAGGATTGTATCTCTTCAGATGGAGAAGATCATACGCTCCTAAATAATTTTCTATAATTATCCTTAGAGGAAGTTTGATCCAGTGATCCGCAATCAAACTCATCCGATGTGGAAGAAGGCACTCAAAGCCAACGTGTAAGTTTAAATGCATCACTTACAAACCAGTAATGGAGGCTATGGGATTTATTCAAAATAAATCCCTCTCCCACTTAGTTATTTAAATGAAGGATTTTAGCATGCAATAACATATAACATTCAAAAGCATGCTTGATAAAACAACAAACAAATAGAAAAGCAATAAATACGGAATAATATAAATCCAACTATTATGGCCACTTCGATTGAATGTTTGCCTGCTAAATTAGGGTTTAAAACCCTAATCAGCACCAACATCCAGCGAACAGAATCAGCGCCAAATCCAACGATTGTTGCGCAAATCCAGCAGGTTGTTGCACAGAATCTGCGCCAATCTACTGATCTGATCGATCAGCCCCATCGAGCAATCTGTTCCAGCGCCTAGCAATCTTGATCGAACAGCCCCTTCGAACGCCAATCCTAGTTCGAATAGAAGTCTCGATCGAACAGGAATCCTATACAGAATCTAGTTCGAACATCTACCAATCCTATACAGAATCTAGTTCGAACATCTACCAAACCCTATACAGAATCTAGTACGATCAGAATACACCATATGAGATCGAACAAAATTACATCGAGAACAAATCAAGAATATGTAAAACCTAACACGACAAACCGCCGTGTTTTTACTATTACAATCATGCAACCAACCCAAAATAAAAACCTCGACAGGTCCGAGGGTTTAGATCATACATTAAACATACATACAGACCATAATAGTTGGATATATAGGTAACCTGCAAAACCGAGTTATCCTATGCAATCCTACTATCATACAATCTGAATATAAAACGTATGAAAAAGCATAAGATCGTAATATATAACCGATCCAATTACATAGAACCAGAAACCGTGGCTCTGATACCAATTGATGGAACCGACGGATCGCCGGCCCTATGCTATCGGAATCGGGATCCAAAGATAAATCGCAGCGGAAAGAAATCATACCCTTGTAGACCTCTTGATCTTCTGATGTATTCCTCTGAGCCCTTCTCGAACGTTGCGTGGCCAACGATCCTTCGAGAAAAATCAGTTCCGCTCTCTCTCACTTATCACGTGTTTTCTGTGATCTGTGTTCTGTGTTATGAGAGACGCTGATGAAAAGAGCTATATATAGGCTACACCAGGGACCTAGAGGAGGAATTGGGTTGGGCCTCCTGATGGGCTTTAGTATCCTGCGTTCGGCCCGAACACATAACTGAAGCCCATCAATAATAATTCAGTCCACTAGAGAATTATTATTGAACTACCATCCCAATCCCATATTTAATATGGGCTCCTTATTATGTGTACATTTATTTCCCCGTGTTTAAGATATCGAATGTCCGTAAATTAAATAAGTTACTGACAACTTAAATAATTTACATCTAATTCCAAGAGTAGTACCACTCATCCTTATTATCATGTCGGATTAAATCCACCTGCAGGGTTTACATGATAATCCTTATGAGCTCCTCAAGGGGACATTATCATCCTAAATAATTAGGACACGGATTCCTTCTATAATCAACAGAACACCATATAAACAATGCTATCTCCCAACTCACCGAGTTTATTGATTTATGAATAAATCTCACCCATTGGCAAATTAAAGAAATAAACATTGAGCATACGTGCCCGTTATTATATAGGGATTAAGAAGATGTACATCCATAATAACAGAGGTCTTGTTCTATTATATAGTCAGTATAAAACGAACAACCTCAAATGGTCCTGCTCAATACACACAAAGTGTACTAGTGTAGTTTTATAGTCAAGACAGACTAATACCAAACTACACTACAACCATTCCGATGATTTGTCCAAATCCATCTTGGTTGTGAGCTACTATTTATAATTTATAAGAAACTGATAACATGATCTTCTGTGTGGCACCACACACCAAGTTATCTATAATATAAATTAATTGGACATTGCATAAACATATATAACAAATATAAAATGCAAACATATGACCAATGTGATTCTCATTCCATAAACGATGTTCATACAAAAAACTAGGCTTATAGTATACATCCTAACAATAGGCAGTGGGCATGGCCTGATGCTGATGTTGCAGTACATTTGACATGGAAGCCAAAATGTAACACCGCGCCATCTCATCTGCCTTAACCCACTTTCTATAATGCGCTTTCTCCTCTTCAGTAGAGTTTTCATCAGGCATGTCAGGACAGTGCTCATGGAGTACAAACTTGTACTCCTCAGCAGTTAGGACAATATCCAGGTTTCTTTTCCAGTCAATATAATTAGGACCAGTAAGTTTGTTTTCTTTGAGTATAACAGCAAGTGGATTGAAAGACATAATGAAATCCTGAGAATCATATAAATAAATAAATAAATACACAGGTCATAACATATAGAATTTAAAGCCTATATTGTTCCCTCAAACAATATAATTAAATTCACCAACACCTCAAAACACCGTGAACTTCGCATGCCACGATAGTGTGGACGTATGCTAATTCAAACATTTGTAAGAGGAGGTTTTACCCATTAATTTCATTATCTTGTCAAACAAAATAAAATTAATAGTTGGTTTAGCTTCAGCCATGCAAACAACAGCACTTACTCCGATGGGAAGGATACTATCATATGCACCTAAGTGTGTACCATTTCTTAATACTAAGTCCATTATCTAGGATTGTATCTCTTCAGATGGAGAAGATCATACGCTCCTAAATAATTTTCTATAATTATCCTTAGAGGAAGTTTGATCCAGTGATCCGCAATCAAACTCATCCGATGTGGAAGAAGGCACTCAAAGCCAACGTGTAAGTTTAAATGCATCACTTACAAACCAGTAATGGAGGCTATGGGATTTATTCAAAATAAATCCCTCTCCCACTTAGTTATTTAAATGAGGGATTTTAGCATGCAATAACATATAACATTCAAAAGCATGCTAGATAAAACAACAAACAAATAGAAAGGCAATAAATACGGAATAATATAAATCCAACTATTATGGCCACTTCGATTGAATGTTTGCCTGCTAAATTAGGGTTTAAAACCCTAATCAGCACCAACATCCAGCGAACAGAATCAGCGCCAAATCCAACGATTGTTGCGCAAATCCAGCAGGTTGTTGCACAGAATCTGCGCCAATCTACTGATCTGATCGATCAGCCCCATCGAGCAATCTGTTCCAGCGCCTAGCAATCTTGATCGAACAGCCCCTTCGAACGCCAATCCTAGTTCGAATAGAAGTCTCGATCGAACAGGAATCCTATACAGAATCTAGTTCGAACATCTACCAATCCTATACAGAATCTAGTTCGAACATCTACCAAACCCTATACAGAATCTAGTACGATCAGAATACACCATATGAGATCGAACAAAATTACATCGAGAACAAATCAAGAATATGTAAAACCTAACACGACAAACCGCCGTGTTTTTACTATTACAATCATGCAACCAACCCAAAATAAAAACCTCGACAGGTCCGAGGGTTTAGATCATACATTAAACATACATACAGACCATAATAGTTGGATATATAGGTAACCTGCAAAACCGAGTTATCCTATGCAATCCTACTATCATACAATCTGAATATAAAACGTATGAAAAAGCATAAGATCGTAATATATAACCGATCCAATTACATAGAACCAGAAACCGTGGCTCTGATACCAATTGATGGAACCGACGGATCGCCGGCCCTATGCTATCGGAATCGGGATCCAAAGATAAATCGCAGCGGAAAGAAATCATACCCTTGTAGACCTCTTGATCTTCTGATGTATTCCTCTGAGCCCTTCTCGAACGTTGCGTGGCCAACGATCCTTCGAGAAAAATCAGTTCCGCTCTCTCTCACTTATCACGTGTTTTCTGTGATCTGTGTTCTGTGTTATGAGAGGCGCTGATGAAAAGAGCTATATATAGGCTACACCAGGGACCTAGAGGAGGAATTGGGTTGGGCCTCCTGATGGGCTTTAGTATCCTGCGTTCGGCCCGAACACATAACTGAAGCCCATCAATAATAATTCAGTCCACTAGAGAATTATTATTGAACTACCATCCCAATCCCATATTTAATATGGGCTCCTTATTATGTGTACATTTATTTCCCCGTGTTTAAGATATCGAATGTCCGTAAATTAAATAAGTTACTGACAACTTAAATAATTTACATCTAATTCCAAGAGTAGTACCACTCATCCTTATTATCATGTCGGATTAAATCCACCTGCAGGGTTTACATGATAATCCTTATGAGCTCCTCAAGGGGACATTATCATCCTAAATAATTAGGACACGGATTCCTTCTATAATCAACAGAACACCATATAAACAATGCTATCTCCCAACTCACCGAGTTTATTGATTTATGAATAAATCTCACCCATTGGCAAATTAAAGAAATAAACATTGAGCATACGTGCCCGTTATTATATAGGGATTAAGAAGATGTACATCCATAATAACAGAGGTCTTGTTCTATTATATAGTCAGTATAAAACGAACAACCTCAAATGGTCCTGCTCAATACACACAAAGTGTACTAGTGTAGTTTTATAGTCAAGACAGACTAATACCAAACTACACTACAACCATTCCGATGATTTGTCCAAATCCATCTTGGTTGTGAGCTACTATTTATAATTTATAAGAAACTGATAACATGATCTTCTGTGTGGCACCACACACCAAGTTATCTATAATATAAATTAATTGGACATTGCATAAACATATATAACAAATATAAAATGCAAACATATGACCAATGTGATTCTCATTCCATAAACGATGTTCATACAAAAAACTAGGCTTATAGTATACATCCTAACAATAGGCAGTGGGCATGGCCTGATGCTGATGTTGCAGTACATTTGACATGGAAGCCAAAATGTAACACCGCGCCATCTCATCTGCCTTAACCCACTTTCTATAATGCGCTTTCTCCTCTTCAGTAGAGTTTTCATCAGGCATGTCAGGACAGTGCTCATGGAGTACAAACTTGTACTCCTCAGCAGTTAGGACAATATCCAGGTTTCTTTTCCAGTCAATATAATTAGGACCAGTAAGTTTGTTTTCTTTGAGTATAACAGCAAGTGGATTGAAAGACATAATGAAATCCTGAGAATCATATAAATAAATAAATAAATACACAGGTCATAACATATAGAATTTAAAGCCTATATTGTTCCCTCAAACAATATAATTAAATTCACCAACACCTCAAAACACCGTGAACTTCGCATGCCACGATAGTGTGGACGTATGCTAATTCAAACATTTGTAAGAGGAGGTTTTACCCATTAATTTCATTATCTTGTCAAACAAAATAAAATTAATAGTTGGTTTAGCTTCAGCCATGCAAACAACAGCACTTACTCCGATGGGAAGGATACTATCATATGCACCTAAGTGTGTACCATTTCTTAATACTAAGTCCATTATCTAGGATTGTATCTCTTCAGATGGAGAAGATCATACGCTCCTAAATAATTTTCTATAATTATCCTTAGAGGAAGTTTGATCCAGTGATCCGCAATCAAACTCATCCGATGTGGAAGAAGGCACTCAAAGCCAACGTGTAAGTTTAAATGCATCACTTACAAACCAGTAATGGAGGCTATGGGATTTATTCAAAATAAATCCCTCTCCCACTTAGTTATTTAAATGAGGGATTTTAGCATGCAATAACATATAACATTCAAAAGCATGCTAGATAAAACAACAAACAAATAGAAAGGCAATAAATACGGAATAATATAAATCCAACTATTATGGCCACTTCGATTGAATGTTTGCCTGCTAAATTAGGGTTTAAAACCCTAATCAGCACCAACATCCAGCGAACAGAATCAGCGCCAAATCCAACGATTGTTGCGCAAATCCAGCAGGTTGTTGCACAGAATCTGCGCCAATCTACTGATCTGATCGATCAGCCCCATCGAGCAATCTGTTCCAGCGCCTAGCAATCTTGATCGAACAGCCCCTTCGAACGCCAATCCTAGTTCGAATAGAAGTCTCGATCGAACAGGAATCCTATACAGAATCTAGTTCGAACATCTACCAATCCTATACAGAATCTAGTTCGAACATCTACCAAACCCTATACAGAATCTAGTACGATCAGAATACACCATATGAGATCGAACAAAATTACATCGAGAACAAATCAAGAATATGTAAAACCTAACACGACAAACCGCCGTGTTTTTACTATTACAATCATGCAACCAACCCAAAATAAAAACCTCGACAGGTCCGAGGGTTTAGATCATACATTAAACATACATACAGACCATAATAGTTGGATATATAGGTAACCTGCAAAACCGAGTTATCCTATGCAATCCTACTATCATACAATCTGAATATAAAACGTATGAAAAAGCATAAGATCGTAATATATAACCGATCCAATTACATAGAACCAGAAACCGTGGCTCTGATACCAATTGTTGGAACCGACGGATCGCCGGCCCTATGCTATCGGAATCGGGATCCAAAGATAAATCGCAGCGGAAAGAAATCATACCCTTGTAGACCTCTTGATCTTCTGATGTATTCCTCTGAGCCCTTCTCGAACGTTGCGTGGCCAACGATCCTTCGAGAAAAATCAGTTCCGCTCTCTCTCACTTATCACGTGTTTTCTGTGATCTGTGTTCTGTGTTTTTAGAGGCGCTGATGAAAAGAGCTATATATAGGCTACACCAGGGACCTAGAGGAGGAATTGGGTTGGGCCTCCTGATGGGCTTTAGTATCCTGCGTTCGGCCCGAACACATAACTGAAGCCCATCAATAATAATTCAGTCCACTAGAGAATTATTATTGAACTACCATCCCAATCCCATATTTAATATGGGCTCCTTATTATGTGTACATTTATTTCCCCGTGTTTAAGATATCGAATGTCCGTAAATTAAATAAGTTACTGACAACTTAAATAATTTACATCTAATTCCAAGAGTAGTACCACTCATCCTTATTATCATGTCGGATTAAATCCACCTGCAGGGTTTACATGATAATCCTTATGAGCTCCTCAAGGGGACATTATCATCCTAAATAATTAGGACACGGATTCCTTCTATAATCAACAGAACACCATATAAACAATGCTATCTCCCAACTCACCGAGTTTATTGATTTATGAATAAATCTCACCCATTGGCAAATTAAAGAAATAAACATTGAGCATACGTGCCCGTTATTATATAGGGATTAAGAAGATGTACATCCATAATAACAGAGGTCTTGTTCTATTATATAGTCAGTATAAAACGAACAACCTCAAATGGTCCTGCTCAATACACACAAAGTGTACTAGTGTAGTTTTATAGTCAAGACAGACTAATACCAAACTACACTACAACCATTCCGATGATTTGTCCAAATCCATCTTGGTTGTGAGCTACTATTTATAATTTATAAGAAACTGATAACATGATCTTCTGTGTGGCACCACACACCAAGTTATCTATAATATAAATTAATTGGACATTGCATAAACATATATAACAAATATAAAATGCAAACATATGACCAATGTGATTCTCATTCCATAAACGATGTTCATACAAAAAACTAGGCTTATAGTATACATCCTAACAATCTCAAGCTTCGTACATTGATACCATTCTAGCTCGTTTTAGCATGCAAAACTCCAAGAAAGGTTTTCTACCTTTTCGACATAGAGTACCTTTATCTAAGGAGATGTGTCCTAAGACACCAAAGGAGATAGAGGACATGAAGGCAGTTCCTTATGCTTCGGCCGTAGGAAGCCTAATGTATACAATGCTATGTACGAGGCCAGATATCTGCTTTGCCGTGGGCATGGTTAGCAGATATCAAAGTAACCCAGGACAAGGACATTGGACTGTGGTAAAACATATTTTAAAGTACCTGAAAAGGACTAGAAATTATATGCTGGTTTACCAAGCAGATGATTTGTTTCCTATGGGTTACACAGATTCTGATTTCCAGTTGGATAGGGACAACAGTAAATCTACCTCGGGTTATGTGTTTACCTTGGGAGGTGGAGCCATAGTATGGAGGAGTGTTAAGCAGAAATGCGTTTCGGACTCAACCATGGAAGCTGAGTATGTGGCAGCCTCTGAGGCAGCCAAAGAAGCTGTATGGCTCAGAAACTTCATGATGGACTTAGAATTGATTCCTAGTTTGCCTAAAGCTATCACAATTTATTGTGATAACAGTGGTGCAGTGGCAAACTCGAAAGAACCACGAGCCCATAAAGCAAATAAACACATTGAGCGCAAATACCACCTGATACGAGATATCGTAAAGCGAGGAGAAGTTGTTGTTGCCAAAATTGCATCAGCAGATAACCTAGCAGATCCTTTCACAAAGGCCCTTCCAGCTAAAGCTTTTGATGGGCATGTTGAAGGGATGAGAATCAGATGTATGGCGGCGCTTATGGCAGCATAGTCTTTTAGTATAAGTGGGAGATTGTTAGGATGTATACTATAAGCCTAGCTTTTTGTATGAACATCTTTTTGATATGAGAATCATTTTGGTCATATGTTTGCATTTTATATTTGCTATATATGTTTATGCAATGTCCAATTAATTTATATTATAGATAACTTGGTGTGTGGTGCCACACAGAAGATCATGTTATCAGTTTCTTATAAATTATAAATAGTAGCTCACAACCAAGATGGATTTGGACAAATCATCGGAATGGTTGTAGTGTAGTTTGGTATTAGTCTGTCTTGACTATAAAACTACACTAGTACACTTTGTGTGTATTGAGCAGGACCATTTGAGGTTGTTCGTTTTATACTGACTACATAATAGAACAAAACCTCTGTTATTATGGATGTACATCTTCTCAATCCCTATATAATAACGGGCACGTATGCTCAGTGTTTATTTCTTTAATTTGCCAATGGGTGAGATTTATTCATAAATCAATAAGCTCGGTGAGTTGGGAGATAACATTGTTTATATGGTGTGCTGTTGATTATAGAAGGAATCCGTGTCCTAATTATTTAGGATGATAATGTCCCCTTGAGGAGCTCATAAGGATTATCATATAAACCCTGCAGGTGGATTTAATCCGACATGATAATAAGGATGAGTGGTACTACTCTTGGAATTAGATGTAAATTAATTAAGTTGTCAGTAACTTATTTAATTTACGGACATTCGATATCTTAAACACGGGGAAATAAATGTACACATAATAAGAAGGAGCCCATATTAAATATGGGATTGGGACGGTAGTTCAATAATAGTTCTCTAGTGGACTGAATTTTTATTGATGGGCTTAAGTTATGTGTTCGGGCCGAACACAGGATACTTAAGCCCATCAGGAGGCCCAACCCAATTCCTCCTCTAGGTCCCTGGTGTAGCCTATATATAGTTCTTTTCATCAGCGCCTCAAAAACACAGATCACAGAAAACACGTGATAGTGAGAGAGAGCAGAACTGAGATTTCTCGAAGGATCGTTGGCCACGCAACGTTCGAGAAAGACTATAGGAATACATCAGAAGATCAAAGAGGTCTACAAGGGTATGATTTCTTTCCGCTGTGTTTTATCCTTGGATCCCGATTCTTATAGCATAGAGCCGGCGATCCGTCGGTTCCAACATATTTACACCCTTGAAAAGACCCAAATCCTGGGTTTACTAACCACCATCTACACAGGTTACTCTGTAGAATCAGTCCAAAAGTTCTATGCCTTTGCTAAAATGTCTGAGGAAAGGAACCGCATCTTGTTTAGGATGGGTACAGAAGAAGAAGAAAAGTCTCTATCCATCAGAGACATAGCCACCACTTTCAGCATCTCGTCAGAAGGGCTAACTCCCAGTCAACTAGCGTCATATGGAGAAGGTAATGCTCAAGAGATATGGGATCTCTTTCGAGTGAAAACTGCAGGGGCAAAGATCAAGAGAAGTACCCCGATCAATTAAGAAGATGCCAACTTTCTACTGCAAGTTTGCCAGAAGAAGAGGTTCAGTCTGTGCTCGATCCAATCCTTCCAGCTGCCAAGGATATAGTGCAGCTATACAATCTCTGGAGGGAGAAGAGACTGTCCAAGGGGGAAATCCTCATGCAATGGGAAGATTTCCTCTCTATGGAAAAAACAGTCCTGGAGTGGGCCAATACAGAAGATATTTTGGCACTCTTGTAACCTGAGTATGCAGCAAAGATGCAAGATCAATCAAGAGGCACTGCTACTCAAGGAACTCTGAACAAAGGAAAAGGCAAAGATCTTGCAGAATCCCACTCTGCAGAGATGCCAATGAACGCAGCAATTGAGGATGCTCAAATCCTTCTAGCCCTGGCTGCAGAGGCTGTAAGAAGGGGTGATGATGTCGCATTCGCACAAGTGCAAATCGACACTCTGGGTTTTGAACAGGCTGAGGAAGCTATGATGCAACAGGCACTGCAAGCAAGTGTAAAGGAGACAAGGATGCAGCACACTCCTCAGAGGATGCGAAGAGAAGGAAGCTCAAGTCATCACAACTCAAAATCTCCTGCATTTGAGTAAATAGTTGAAGGTCTCTCCAATATCATCATGCTTGATTCTATGGAGGAGGACGAGCCTCAACTTGTGGACTACGAAGATTTCTCAATGCATATTATTCCCGATACTGCTGCAGACAATCAGGGGGAACCAGACACCATAATCAGAGATGCTCTCTCTGATGTTATTGAAGTTGCCAATGACGCAGCTATGGAGGACGTTGTAGAGGCAATACTCCCTACACTGATAGAGACAGCAGTACAACAAGCAGCCACCCTATCAGAAGCTGCAGAAGATACACACGGGTGGATGCTGAGATTCTTGCAGAAATTGAGCTGTCAGTCACACAAACAGTGGAGGCTGCAAGAAATCAACAGGAGCTGCAAGAACCCATTCTTGCAGCAGAGGCTGTCGAAGTTGCAGGACCGACAGAGGAGGCTGCTGTTCAGACAACACTCTTTGAGGGTGAAGAGACCCCTAAAGGACCAGCTGTTGAGACAGTATCCTCAGAGGATGATCGAGAAGGAGCCGAAGTAACCCTTGCTCTTGCATGTATACCAGTACCGATCAAGACTACTGCAACAGCGGTTACTGCAGAAGCCCAAATGGCTGAATTCCTCCGGCGAATGGCTGAACGAAATAGAGCCAGATATGGGAATATTGGTGATATGTTAGTCCCAACTTCATCGGATGAGGAGGAAATAGTCTTTGAAGAAGATGCCGCATCAAGTCTACATGAGGATGCGGATACACAAGCAGAACCGGTAGCTCCAAAGCAGGATACAACACAACCCCCAAGATCACTAATTCCCTATGCTGCACCGACTGCTGGCTCACATCAACGGAACACTGGCTCCGATCATGGTGCATCGATTGAAAGGATAACTAATGCTGCCATGCATCTTATTCATGCTCTTCAGGATCATGAATCTAACATGGTGCAGAACATGACTGCACAAGCCAAGTTCCATGCTGAAACCATGTCCACCTTCAAGAAAGATCTTGAAGCACTTCCAGCAATGATCCAGAGAAGCGTGAATGAGAACGCTAACAAGATCTAGATGTTAGGATGTATACTATAAGCCTAGTTTTTTGTATGAACATCGTTTATGGAATGAGAATCACATTGGTCATATGTTTGCATTTTATATTTGTTATATATGTTTATGCAATGTCCAATTAATTTATATTATAGATAACTTGGTGTGTGGTGCCACACAGAAGATCATGTTATCAGTTTCTTATAAATTATAAATAGTAGCTCACAACCAAGATGGATTTGGACAAATCATCGGAATGGTTGTAGTGTAGTTTGGTATTAGTCTGTCTTGACTATAAAACTACACTAGTACACTTTGTGTGTATTGAGCAGGACCATTTGAGGTTGTTCGTTTTATACTGACTATATAATAGAACAAGACCTCTGTTATTATGGATGTACATCTTCTTAATCCCTATATAATAACGGGCACGTATGCTCAATGTTTATTTCTTTAATTTGCCAATGGGTGAGATTTATTCATAAATCAATAAACTCGGTGAGTTGGGAGATAGCATTGTTTATATGGTGTTCTGTTGATTATAGAAGGAATCCGTGTCCTAATTATTTAGGATGATAATGTCCCCTTGAGGAGCTCATAAGGATTATCATGTAAACCCTGCAGGTGGATTTAATCCGACATGATAATAAGGATGAGTGGTACTACTCTTGGAATTAGATGTAAATTATTTAAGTTGTCAGTAACTTATTTAATTTACGGACATTCGATATCTTAAACACGGGGAAATAAATGTACACATAATAAGGAGCCCATATTAAATATGGGATTGGGATGGTAGTTCAATAATAATTCTCTAGTGGACTGAATTATTATTGATGGGCTTCAGTTATGTGTTCGGGCCGAACGCAGGATACTAAAGCCCATCAGGAGGCCCAACCCAATTCCTCCTCTAGGTCCCTGGTGTAGCCTATATATAGCTCCTTTCATCAGCGCCTCTCATAACACAGAACACAGATCACAGAAAACACGTGATAAGTGAGAGAGAGCGGAACTGATTTTTCTCGAAGGATCGTTGGCCACGCAACGTTCGAGAAGGGCTCAGAGGAATACATCAGAAGATCAAGAGGTCTACAAGGGTATGATTTCTTTCCGCTGCGATTTATCTTTGGATCCCGATTCCGATAGCATAGGGCCGGCGATCCGTCGGTTCCAACAATTGGTATCAGAGCCACGGTTTCTGGTTCTATGTAATTGGATCGGTTATATATTACGATCTTATGCTTTTTCATACGTTTTATATTCAGATTGTATGATAGTAGGATTGCATAGGATAACTCGGTTTTGCAGGTTACCTATATATCCAACTATTATGGTCTGTATGTATGTTTAATGTATGATCTAAACCCTCGGACCTGTCGAGGTTTTTATTTTGGGTTGGTTGCATGATTGTAATAGTAAAAACACGGCGGTTTGTCGTGTTAGGTTTTACATATTCTTGATTTGTTCTCGATGTAATTTTGTTCGATCTCATATGGTGTATTCTGATCGTACTAGATTCTGTATAGGGTTTGGTAGATGTTCGAACTAGATTCTGTATAGGATTGGTAGATGTTCGAACTAGATTCTGTATAGGATTCCTGTTCGATCGAGACTTCTATTCGAACTAGGATTGGCGTTCGAAGGGGCTGTTCGATCAAGATTGCTAGGCGCTGGAACAGATTGCTCGATGGGGCTGATCGATCAGATCAGTAGATTGGCGCTGATTCTGTGCAACAACCTGCTGGATTTGCGCAACAATCGTTGGATTTGGCGCTGATTCTGTTCGCTGGATGTTGGTGCTGATTAGGGTTTTAAACCCTAATTTAGCAGGCAAACATTCAATCGAAGTGGCCATAATAGTTGGATTTATATTATTCCGTATTTATTGCCTTTCTATTTGTTTGTTGTTTTATCTAGCATGCTTTTGAATGTTATATGTTATTGCATGCTAAAATCCCTCATTTAAATAACTAAGTGGGAGAGGGATTTATTTTGAATAAATCCCATAGCCTCCATTACTGGTTTGTAAGTGATGCATTTAAACTTACACGTTGGCTTTGAGTGCCTTCTTCCACATCGGATGAGTTTGATTGCGGATCACTGGATCAAACTTCCTCTAAGGATAATTATAGAAAATTATTTAGGAGCGTATGATCTTCTCCATCTGAAGAGATACAATCCTAGATAATGGACTTAGTATTAAGAAATGGTACACACTTAGGTGCATATGATAGTATCCTTCCCATCGGAGTAAGTGCTGTTGTTTGCATGGCTGAAGCTAAACCAACTATTAATTTTATTTTGTTTGACAAGATAATGAAATTAATGGGTAAAACCTCCTCTTACAAATGTTTGAATTAGCATACGTCCACACTATCGTGGCATGCGAAGTTCACGGTGTTTTGAGGTGTTGGTGAATTTAATTATATTGTTTGAGGGAACAATATAGGCTTTAAATTCTATATGTTATGACCTGTGTATTTATTTATTTATTTATATGATTCTCAGGATTTCATTATGTCTTTCAATCCACTTGCTGTTATACTCAAAGAAAACAAACTTACTGGTCCTAATTATATTGACTGGAAAAGAAACCTGGATATTGTCCTAACTGCTGAGGAGTACAAGTTTGTACTCCATGAGCACTGTCCTGACATGCCTGATGAAAACTCTACTGAAGAGGAGAAAGCGCATTATAGAAAGTGGGTTAAGGCAGATGAGATGGCGCGGTGTTACATTTTGGCTTCCATGTCAAATGTACTGCAACATCAGCATCAGGCCATGCCCACTGCCTATGATATGATGCACAATCTTAGAGAACTCTTCGGACACCAGAGTCGGGCTGCCAGACAGGAGGCAATGAGAAACTTAATGACGACCACCATGTCTGAAGGGACACCTGTGAGTGATCACGTCCTTAAGATGATGGCTCATTTGAATGAGATGGAAGTCCTTGGAGCTGAAATCGATGGGGAAACCCAGGTCGATATCGTGCTCCAAACACTGCCTAAGAGTTTTGAGCAGTTCCGCCTTAATTATAATATGAACAAAAGGATGTATTCCTTGGCGGAACTTCTGACAGAACTCAAATCGGCAGAAGGACTATTTCGTCAAAGTGCTCAAGCTTACGTTGCTGAAAATGTTTCTAATTCTAAGCCGAAAGGTGGAAAGAAGAAAAAGAAACAGAATCCTTCGGCAAACAAAGCGAATGGACCTCAAAAGGCTGGGCCACAAGGTGGCGTGAAAAAGCCGAAGGGCAAGTGCTTCTCATGCAAGCAGCCTGGACATTGGAAGGTAGATTGTCCCAAGAAAAAGGAGAACAAAGAAGGTAAATCTTACTCACTAATTACTGAAACATGTTTAGCGGTGTTATCTACCGGTACCTGGTGTGTAGATACGGGAGCCACTGATCATGTCTGCAATTCTTTGCAGGGGTTCCAGGAAACCAGGCGACTTAGTGAGGGCGAGATTACCATCTACATGGGCAACGCTACGAAAGTGGCGGCAGTTGCAGTGGGAGATGTTTATTTATCTTTTGATAGGAACAAGACTTTGGTTTTGAGGAATTGTCTTTACGTACCTTCTTTTAGAAAGAACTTGATTTCGGTTTCTAAGTTATTTTTGGATGGATATTCTGTTTCTTTTGATGGCAAAGTGGTTGTCAAGAAAAATAGGGTTATTGTCTGTTCTGGTACGTTGGTTGGCAATTTATATACTCTTAATCCAATAACTCCTACGATGCAACAACTGGAAATTAATAATACATCTTCTAACTCAAATAAGAGAAAAGAACCTTCTAAAATGAACCAAACATATCTTTGGCATCTAAGACTAGGTCACATTAACTTGAGTAGGATTCAAAGGTTGATAGCCGATGGACCTTTGAGTTCATTGGAAGTGGAAAACTATCCGACCTGCGAGTCCTGCTTGGAAGGAAAAATGACCAAGAGGCCTTTTAAAGCCAAGGGGTATAGAGCCAAAGAAGTGTTGGAATTGGTTCATTCTGATTTGTGTGGTCCTATGACTATCCAGGCAAGAGGTGGTTTCGAATATTTTGTCTCATTTATAGACGATTTTTCGAGATATGGGTATATTTATTTGATGCGCCGCAAGTCTGAGTGCTTTGATAAATTCAAAGAGTACAAGGCTGATGTGGAGAAGCGTCATGGTAAATGTATCAAAACACTACGATCTGATCGTGGTGGCGAGTACCTCTTAGGAGAGTTTAGGAATTACTTATCAGAGGCTGGGATTCAATCCCAATTGTCTGCACCTGGTACACCCCAACAGAATGGTGTGGCAGAACGAAGGAATAGAACTCTCATGGAAATGGTTAGATCGATGATGAGTTATTCGGAATTACCGAATTCGTTTTGGGGATATGCCCTGGAAACGGCAGCGTATATTCTAAACTTGGTACCTTCTAAGACAGTACCCTCTACTCCCACAGAATTGTGGAATGGGCGTAAGCCTAGTCTTAAACACATTCGGATTTGGGGTAGTCCAGCACATGTGCTGAAGGGAGATGCTGATAAGTTGGAATCTCGTACGGATGTTCGGCTGTTTGTGGGCTATCCTAGAGGAACGAAAGGTGGTTTATTTTATAGTCCTAAGGATCAGAAGGTCATTGTTAGCACAAATGCCCGATTCTTAGAAGAGGACTATGTAATGAACCACAAGCCCACGAGTAAAATTGTTCTAGAGGAAATCAGAGGGGAAATCCCTACCTTAGTACCACTAGTACAAGATGAGATACCACAGGGGTCTGCACCATGTGTCACTAATGATACACAATTACCACAAGTGCCTCGTCGTAGTGGGAGGGTTGTTAGACAGCCTGATAGATTCATGTTTTTGGGAGAGTCTTCGGACTTGGTATCTGGTGAACATGAATCTGATCCTTGGACCTATGACGAAGCACTCCAAGATAAAGATGCAGAATCTTGGCAAAAAGCTATGAATTCTGAATTAGAATCTATGGATTCTAATCAAGTCTGGGAGCTAGTAGAACCACCAAATGGTGTAAAAGCCATTGGATGTAAGTGGGTCTACAAAAGAAAAAGAGGATCAGACGGGAAAGTAGAAACTTTCAAAGCAAGGCTTGTTGCGAAGGGGTACACTCAAAAAGAAGGAATCGATTATGAGGAAACCTTTTCGCCGGTAGCCATGCTTAAGTCTATCCGGATTCTTTTGTCTATTGCTGCTCATATGAATTATGAGGTTTGGCAAATGGATGTCAAGACTGCTTTCCTTAACGGTAGTCTTGAAGAAAACATCTATATGAAGCAACCAGAAGGGTTCGTTGCAAAGGGCAAAGAGCATCTTGTGTGTAAGCTTAATCGGTCCATTTATGGATTGAAACAAGCTTCGAGATCTTGGAACATCCGTTTTGATGAGGTAATCCAGTCTTATGGATTCATTCAATGTCCGGATGAGTCATGTGTATACAAGAAGAGTGATGGAAACGTGGTGGTATTTCTTGTACTATACGTAGATGACATCTTGCTCATTGGCAACAATGTCAAGGTGTTGTCAGACGTAAGGGTATGGCTGTCCAAGCAGTTTGATATGAAGGACTTGGGAGAAGTAGGACATATTCTTGGGATCAAAGTGATAAGAGATCGCAAGAAAAGAATGTTATGCTTATCTCAAGCTTCGTACATTGATACCATTCTAGCTCGTTTTAGCATGCAAAACTCCAAGAAAGGTTTTCTACCTTTTCGACATGGAGTACCTTTATCTAAGGAGATGTGTCCTAAGACACCAAAGGAGATAGAGGACATGAAGGCAGTTCCTTATGCTTCGGCCGTAGGAAGCCTAATGTATGCAATGCTATGTACGAGGCCAGATATCTGTTTTGCCGTGGGCATGGTTAGCAGATATCAAAGTAACCCAGGACAAGGACATTGGACTGCGGTAAAGCATATTTTAAAGTACCTGAAAAGGACTAGAAATTATATGCTGGTTTACCAAGCAGATGATGTGCTTCCTGTGGGTTACACAGATTCTGATTTCCAGTCGGATAGGGACAACAGTAAATCTACCTCGGGTTATGTGTTTACCTTAGGAGGTGGAGCCATTATATGGAGGAGTGTTAAGCAGAAATGCGTTTCAGACTCCACCATGGAAGCTGAGTATGTGGCAGCCTCTGAGGCAGCCAAAGAAGCTGTATGGCTCAGGAACTTCTTGATGGACTTAGAAGTGATTCCTGGTTTGCCCAAAGCTATCACAATTTATTGTGATAACAGTGGTGCAGTGGCAAACTCGAAGGAACCACGAGCCCATAAAGCAAGTAAACACATTGAGCGCAAGTACCACCTGATACGAGACATCGTAAAGCGAGGAGAAGTTGTTGTCGCCAAAATTGCATCAGCAGATAACCTAGCAGATCCTTTCACAAAGGCCCTCCCAGCGAAAGCTTTTGATGGGCATGTTGAAGGGATGGGAATTAGATGTGTGGCGACGCTTATAGAAGCATAGTCTTTTAGTATAAGTGGGAGATTGTTAGGATGTATACTATAAGCCTAGTTTTTTGTATGAACATCGTTTATGGAATGAGAATCACATTGGTCATATGTTTGCATTTTATATTTGTTATATATGTTTATGCAATGTCCAATTAATTTATATTATAGATAACTTGGTGTGTGGTGCCACACAGAAGATCATGTTATCAGTTTCTTATAAATTATAAATAGTAGCTCACAACCAAGATGGATTTGGACAAATCATCGGAATGGTTGTAGTGTAGTTTGGTATTAGTCTGTCTTGACTATAAAACTACACTAGTACACTTTGTGTGTATTGAGCAGGACCATTTGAGGTTGTTCGTTTTATACTGACTATATAATAGAACAAGACCTCTGTTATTATGGATGTACATCTTCTTAATCCCTATATAATAACGGGCACGTATGCTCAATGTTTATTTCTTTAATTTGCCAATGGGTGAGATTTATTCATAAATCAATAAACTCGGTGAGTTGGGAGATAGCATTGTTTATATGGTGTTCTGTTGATTATAGAAGGAATCCGTGTCCTAATTATTTAGGATGATAATGTCCCCTTGAGGAGCTCATAAGGATTATCATGTAAACCCTGCAGGTGGATTTAATCCGACATGATAATAAGGATGAGTGGTACTACTCTTGGAATTAGATGTAAATTATTTAAGTTGTCAGTAACTTATTTAATTTACGGACATTCGATATCTTAAACACGGGGAAATAAATGTACACATAATAAGGAGCCCATATTAAATATGGGATTGGGATGGTAGTTCAATAATAATTCTCTAGTGGACTGAATTATTATTGATGGGCTTCAGTTATGTGTTCGGGCCGAACGCAGGATACTAAAGCCCATCAGGAGGCCCAACCCAATTCCTCCTCTAGGTCCCTGGTGTAGCCTATATATAGCTCCTTTCATCAGCGCCTCTCATAACACAGAACACAGATCACAGAAAACACGTGATAAGTGAGAGAGAGCGGAACTGATTTTTCTCGAAGGATCGTTGGCCACGCAACGTTCGAGAAGGGCTCAGAGGAATACATCAGAAGATCAAGAGGTCTACAAGGGTATGATTTCTTTCCGCTGCGATTTATCTTTGGATCCCGATTCCGATAGCATAGGGCCGGCGATCCGTCGGTTCCAACACTAGAAGGACAGGGTTAGACTGGAAGGAGAACTGAAGAAAGATGCTGCAGAAACCCGAGCTGAAGTCAAACTCTGCAAAGAACATGCAGAAACATCATCGAACAGGCTTCAAACTCACTCCTTGGTGCTATCGACACTTTTGGACCATATCTTAGATCAATTCAAAAGAACCAAGAGTGTCAACAATCGTTTGGCAAACCTGGAAATGATAGTTGGAGAATTGGCCCATATGATGATGCAAACATATCCTCAGTATGCCAAAGGATCCAGGGAAGCCCCAGCACCTGCAAGAGGACTACGTTCTAAAGTAGTTCCAAATGCCCCTGCTCCACCTTTTGATGATGCCAAAAAGGGGGAAGGATTTCAAGATAGATACCAGAGCCGAGGGGAAGAGAATGAAAGTGAGGAAGAAGATGATGACCAGCCTCTAAGCGGGAGGAAGAAGAGGTCTGGATCATCTGCTGCTGCTGATGCTCCTTTTCCAAAAAGATGGAGAAAAGATGATGAAGGAGGAGCTGGCGGTGCAGCTGCTGCAAGCAAATCAGCAGCAGGCACTGCATACAGCAGTGCTGCAAGAAGAGACACAGTACCTCTCTCTGATCATCATACAAAGAGAGGGAGAGAGAGCCAACAGCAAGGCTCAAGAAAGAAAGTGAGCAAAGCTGAGGCTGAAAGGTTCTACAACGAGAAAATGGCTGCTCAGAGGGCAGTGAGAGCCAGAGCAGAAAAAGAAGAATATGCCTGGATGCAAAGGCTTGGAGTAATTAGTGAGAGGAGAATCTTTGACAGGGATCTCCACCAATACCCCCCTCAAGAAATTCCACGTCTCGACACGGACAACATATCTTCTGAAGTATCAGTGTTGATGGATCAGAGACCCGAAAGAGAAAACATGGCCTGGAGTTTAAACATCTTCAAGGAAATTAAATTGCCTACAGATAGGAATCCATCCTTTGAAGCATTCAAGCTGTATAAGAGATCCGAGTATCTCAGATACTTCAAATTTCTATGTAGAAAGGGCAAATTCAATAGATTTCAAACCTGTCAAACTGCACTGAGAAGATATGAAGAGCTTACTAGGGCTGGAGAGATAGTGAAGAAAGGCCATACAGTGCCTTATTGCGAGGACTTCTGGCTGAGATGGATTCAGATCCCAAAGATCAAGGAGAAACTTGAAGAATCCTATCAGGAGTCCATTCGAGACTGGTGGAAAGGTTCAAAAGGAAGAGAAGAGCAAGAAGGGAGAACTGCTGAAAGAAGACCAGATGAATCGTCTACAAGAAGGTCTCTTTTTCAGTAATGCTTATTTTATCCTTCTGTGATACATTCAGGGTTATTTTGTTTTTGATTATCTCATATGTAATCCTGATGTAATTTGATATGATGTAATGAAAAACTTCCTTCATAAATGATTTTGGGAGTTGGTTTTGTCATCATCAAAAAGGGAGAAATTGTTGAGTCTTCAGTGTTTAGATTTTGATGAGACAAACGAAGGATGTAATAGGAAGTTTGAGTACCCCATTTCTCACAATGTTTAAGTTAAAACATAGACTAGGTTTAAGTCTTGTTATGGAAGCTAAAAGATGGAGGTACAAATACATACCATGCTGCATTAGAAATTTTCAGAAAGACACTGCTGCAAGAAGGCAGTTACAGCAAAGCATGAAGGAACGGCATGCAGCATCGCTGCATGAAAAAACTATAAGAATACTGCAAGTAAGCCAAGAATACAGCACGAAGCTTACAGCTTAGACACTCAACAGCGCTGATGACAAAGAGGTTGAGTATCCTGCACTCTGAGGGAAGATAAATGCAGTACGAGGAAAAGAGCTGTTCGAGAGAAGATCAAAGTTGCAGACATGGAGCCAATATCAAGACGCCACGTGGACTGACGCGCCTGCAGATAAGCTATGAGCCACAGCCACCGCATTAATTGCTCCAAAAGGAGATGTCGAGTCGCATTAAATGAGAGCCATGCCTTTGATCAGAAGATCTAAAAATTCAAAATGGAAGATATCTCCTTCAATGGATATTTTCCTTACAAAATATAAATAGAGGAAGAGCTGAACTGAAAAACTACTGAAGAACTGAATCACTAAGCAACTACTCTATAACATTATAAAGTGAGCCAATAACTGAAAAATTGAGAACAACTGAATTGAAAACTTTCTCATAAAAGTTCTCAAGTATTCAAGCTACATACTCAGTCTCAATCACTCAACCTCAAAGAAGTGGAGCACACTCAAAGCAGAGAAGATCCTCTGGAGGATTCAGAAGCTCACTTCATCGCACCAGTTGAAGAACAAACATATATTTTCAACCTTGTTACCTGTGTGCGTAGGTTGTTTTGGTGTCGAACAGTTGATAGGAGAAATCCTTGCTGTTTGTATACTTGTTTAGGTGCTAGGCAGTTTCCCTGTGTGGGAGTGTGGAATCCTATGTGGGTTAGCCTTTAGAATTTGCAGTGCTATGTGATCTCTGGATTCTAGTTGGCGGGCCTTTAGAGTTTGCAGTGTTGTGTGATCTCTGGACTCTAGTTGGCGTTTACTTTGTAAAGTTGATAGGTTGTGAGGAAGAGTCCTGTAATTCAATCTTGCTTGACAAAGTTCCTGCTCGAGGTAGCAGTAGAGTGGACGTAGAAGGCTTACACCACCTTCGAACCACTATAAGCCATATGTGTTTTACTGCTTTCCTATCTGCGATTTATCCTTTATATCTCTATCATATGCATAAAACATATTGAAAGGAGCATATTTGAGAAAACCAGCCAAACTTGTGTCAAAAAGAAGTTTATCTTTCCGATGCGCTTAAAACTCTAAGTTACTGCAAGTGGCACAGCCTTCTAGTGTTGTAAGCTGTAACTGACTGGTGCTGCAAGTTTTCATAGCTTACAGAACAGTTTATTTTGAAAAGGTTTTTAAAAATAGACCAAGGTCCATTCACCCCCCCTCTGAACCTCGGACACCACTTGGGACCCAACAAAGACCATCACTAGACTCGCCTCGACGAGAGCGATGACCTATGCGAAAACCTTTCGAAACCGAGCAAGTTGACTTTTTCGGCCACCGGTGGCGGCGGCAGCGGCTGGAAAAAGAAAGAGAAAAGGGAGAGAAAACATACGTGTTTTACGATTATGAGCTCGTGTGACTTATCTGTTAGGATGTATACTATAAGCCTAGCTTTTTTGTATGAACATCGTTTATGGAATGAGAATCACATTGGTCATATGTTTGCATTTTATATTTGTTATATATGTTTATGCAATGTCCAATTAATTTATATTATAGATAACTTGGTGTGTGGTGCCACACAGAAGATCATGTTATCAGTTTCTTATAAATTATAAATAGTAGCTCACAACCAAGATGGATTTGGACAAATCATCGGAATGGTTGTAGTGTAGTTTGGTATTAGTCTGTCTTGACTATAAAACTACACTAGTACACTTTGTGTGTATTGAGCAGGACCTTTTGAGGTTGTTCGTTTTATACTGACTATATAATAGAACAAGACCTCTGTTATTATGGATGTACATCTTCTTAATCCCTATATAATAACGGGCACGTATGCTCAGTGTTTATTTCTTTAATTTGCCAATGGGTGAGATTTATTCATAAATCAATAAGCTCGGTGAGTTGGGAGATAACATTGTTTATATGGTGTGCTGTTGATTGTAGAAGGAATCCGTGTCCTAATTATTTAGGATGATAATGTCCCCTTGAGGAACTCATAAGGATTATCATGTAAACCCTGCAGGTGGATTTAATCCGACATGATAATAAGGATGAGTGGTACTACTCTTGGAATTAGATGTAAATTAATTAAGTTGTCAGTAACTTATTTAATTTACGGACATTCGATATCTTAAACACGGGGAAATAAATGTACACATAATAAGAAGGAGCCCATATTAAATATGAGTTTGGGACGGTAGTTCAATAATAATTCTCTAGTGGACTGAATTATTATTGATGGACTTAAGTTATGTGTTCGGGCCGAACACAGGATACTAAAGCCCATCAGGAGGCCCAACCCAATTCCTCCTCTAGGTCCCTGGTGTAGCCTATATATAGCTCTTTTCATCAGCGCCTCTCAGAACACAGAACACAGATCACAGAAAACACGTGATAAGTGAGAGAAAGCAGAACTGATTTTTCTCGAAGGATCATTGGCCACGCAACGTTCGAGAAGGGCTCAGAGGAATACATCAGAAGATCAAATAGGTCTACAAGGGTATGATTTCTTTCCGCTGCGCTTTATCCTTGGATCCCGATTCTGATAGCATAGAGCCGGTGATCCGTCGGTTCCAACATTATCGACTTAAAAATCAACCTATATCACTCCTTCAAAAGAGACAACTATTCACCATAAATATCTCGTATGCTACCCCTCGTATACGTCTCGTGTATGTTTTATTCTTCATTTTCACTGTTTTCTTCACTACTTGAGCTACGTAACTCCGATTGACCTCTAGTTCGTTTCTATTCTCTCGTTTTTCCGTTACACATCTCATTATATAAAAACATCTTCTAGGTTCCATCTCTAAAAAAATTACGTCCCTCTAAACCGACATCAGACACATATGTGTAACGCACATAATAAATAAATTTAAACACCCAAAATTAACACACATAGAATTATTTCAATTAAGGGTTTAATTATTTAATTATCCAATTATGCTTCGTTTTGTCCTGGGCGCTACATCCCTTACCCCTTAAAAAATTTCGTCCTCAAAATTAGACATGCACCTAAGAAAGGTAAATTGGGATATTTCATCCGAATATGATCTTCTAGTTCCCACGTGGCTTCTTCCTTCCCATGTCGACTCCATTGAACTTTAACTATAGACATTTCTCGATTCCTTTGCTGACGTCTTTTCCTATCCAGGATGGCTATAGGAAATTCTTCATAGGTCAAATCTTTCTCCCATTCTATGTCTTCTTGTTCAATAATGTGACTTGGGTCAAAAATGTACTTCCTTAGCATAGATACATGGAAGACGTTGTGTAGTCCACTGAGGTCTGGCGGTAAAGCTAAATGGTATGCGACCTCTCCAACTCGTTCCAAAATTTCAAAGGGTCCTATGTATCTCAGTTTCAGCTTTCTTTTCTGTCCGAAATGACGAACTCCTTTAGTGGGTGACACCCTCAGAAAAACTTTATCTCCCAACTCGAATTTCAACTCCCGTCGTCTCTTATCCGAGTACACTTTTTATCGATCTTGTGTTATCTTCATTCTCTCCTGAATTTTCTTTATTGTTGGAACCGACGGATCGTCGGCCCTATGCTATCGGAATCGGGATCCATAAATAATACGCAGCAGAAAGAAATCATACCCTTGTAGACCATTTTGATCTTCTGATGTATTCCTACAGCCTTTCTCGAACGTTGCGTAGCCAACGATCCTTCGAGAAATCTCAGTTCTGCTCTCTCTCACTATCACGTGTTTTCTGTGATCTGTGTATATTTGAGGCGCTGATGAAAAGGGCTATATATAGGCTACACCAGGGACCTAGATGAGGAATTGGGTTGGGCCACCTGATGGGCTTAAGTATCCTATGTTCGGCCCGAACACATAACTTAAACTCATCAATAATAATTCAGTCCACTAAAGAATTATTATTGAACTACCGTCCCAATCCCATATTTAATATGGGCTCCTTCTTATTATGTGCACGTTTATCTCCCTGTGTTTAAGATATCGAATGTCCGTTAATTAAATAAGTTACTGACAACTTAATTAATTAACATCTAATTCCAAGAGTAGTACCACTCAACTTTATTATCATGTTGGATTAAATCCACCTGCAGGGTTTACATGATAATCCTTATGAACTCCTCAAGGGGACATCATCATCCTAAATAATTAGGACACAGATTCTTTCTATAATCAACAGTACACCATATACACAATACTGTTTCCCAATTCACCGAGTTTATTGATTTAATAAATAAATCTCACTCATTGGCAAATTAAAGAAACAAATATTATGTATACGTGGCTGTTATTATATGGGGATTAAGAGAACGCACATCCATAATAACAGAGGTCTTGTTCTATTATATAGTCAGTATAAAATGAACAACCTCAAATGGTCCTGCTCAATACACACAAAGTGTACTAGTGTAGTTTTATAGTCAAGACAGACTAATACCAAACTACACTACAATAATTCCGATGATTTGTCCAAATCCATCTCGGTTGTGAGCTACTATTTATAATTTATAAGAAACTGATAACATGATCTTCTGTGTGGCACCACACACCAAGTTATCTATAATATAAATTAATTGGACATTGCATAAACATATATAACAAATATAAAATGCAAACATATGACCAAGGTGATTCTCATTCCATAAAAGATGTTCATACAAAAGCTAGACTTACAGTATACATCCTAACAATCTCCCACTTATACTAAAAGACTATGCTGTCATCTATACTACCATACATCTGATTCCCATTCCTTCAACATGCTCATCGAAGGCTTTCACCGGAAGGGCCTTTGTGAAAGGATCTGCTAGGTTATCGGCTGATGCAATCTTGGCTACAACAACTTCCCCTCGTTTTACGATGTCTCGTATCAGGTGGTACTTGCGCTCAATGTGTTTGCTTGCTTTATGGGCTCGTGGTTCCTTCGAGTTTGCTACTGCACCACTGTTATCACAATAAATTGTGATAGCTTTAGGCAAACTAGAAATCACTTCTAAGTCCATCATGAAGTTTCTGAGCCATACAGCTTCTTTGGCTGCCTCAGAGGCTTCCATGGTTGAGTATGAAATGCATTTCTGCTTAACACTCTTCCATACTATGGATCCACCTCCCAAGGTAAACACATAACCCGAGGTAGATTTACTGTTGTCCCTATCCGATTGGAAATCAGAATCTGTGTAACCCACAGGAAGCAAATCATCTGCTTGGTAAACCAGCATATAATTTCTAGTCCTTTTCAGGTACTTTAAAATATGCTTTACCGCAGTCCAATGTCCTTGTCCTGGGTTACTTTGATATCTACTAACCATGCCCACGGCAAAGCAGATATCTGGCCTCGTACATAGCATTGCATACATTAGGATTCCTACGACCGAAGCATAAGGAACTGCCTTCATATCCTCTATCTCCTTTGGTGTCTTAGGACACATCTCCTTAGATAAAGGTACTCCATGTCGAAAAGGTAGAAAACCTTTCTTGGAGTTTTGCATGCTAAAACGTGCTAGAATGGTATCAATGTACGAAGCTTGAGATAAGCATAACATTCTTTTCTTGCGATCCCTTATAACTTTGATCCTAAGAATATGTCCAACTTCTCCCAAGTCCTTCATATCAAACTGCTTGGACAGCCATACCTTTACATCTGACAACACCTTGACATTGTTGCCAATGAGCAAGATGTCATCTACGTATAGTACAAGAAATACCACCATGTTTCTGTCACTCTTCTTGTATACACAAGACTCATCCAAACATTGAATGAATCCATAAGACTGGATTACCTCATCAAAACGGATGTTCCAAGATCTCGAAGCTTGTTTCAGTTCATAAATGGACCAATTAAGCTTACACACAAGATGCTCTTTGCCTTTTGCAATGAATCCTTCCGATTGTTTCATATAGATGTTTTCTTCAAGACTACCGTTAAGGAAAGCAGTCTTGACATCCATTTGCCAAACCTCATAATTCATATGAGCAGCAATAGACAAAAGAATCCGGATAGACTTAAGCATGGCTACCGGCGAAAAGGTTTCCTCATAATCGATTCCTTCTTTTTGAGTATACCCCTTCGCAACAAGCCTTGCTTTGAAAGTTTCTACTTTCCCGTCTGATCCTCTTTTTCTTTTGTAGACCCACTTACATCCAATGGCTTTTACACCATTTGGTGGTTCTACTAGCTCACAGACTTGATTAGAATCTATAGATTCTAATTCAGAATTCATAGCTTTTTGCCAAGATTCTGCATCTTTATCTTGGAGTGCTTCGTCATAGGTCCAAGGATTAGATTCATGTTCACCAGGTACTAAGTCCGAAGACTCTCCCAAAAACATGAATCTATCAGGCTGTCTAACAACCCTCCCACCACGACGAGGCACTTATGGTAATTGCGTATCATTAGTGACACATGGTGCAGACCCCTGTGGTATCTCATCTTGTACCGGTGGTACTAAGGTAGGAGTTTCCCCTCTGATTTCCTCTAGAACAATTCTACTCATGGGTTTGTGGTTCATTACATAATCCTTTTCTAAGAATCGGGCATTCGAGCTAACAATTACCCTCTGATCGTTAGGACTATAAAACAAACCACCTTTTGTTCCTCTAGGATAGCCCACAAACAGCCGAACTTCCGTTCGAGATTCCAACTTATCAGCATCCCCCTTCAGCACATGTGTTGGACTACCCCAAATCTGAATGTGTTTCAGACTAGGCTTACACCCATTCCACAATTCTGTGGGAGTAGAGGGTATTGTTTTAGAAGGTACCAAGTTCAAAATGTACGCCGCCGTTTCCAGCGCATATCCCCAAAATGAATTCGGTAATTCCGAATAACTCATCATCGATCTAACCATTTCCATGAGAGTTCTATTCCTTTGTTCTGCCACACCGTTCTGTTGGGGTGTACCAGGTGCAGATAATTGGGATTGAATCCCAGCCTCTGATAAGTAATTCCTAAACTCTCCTAAGAGGTACTCGCCACCACGATCAGATCGTAGCGTTTTGATACATTTACCATGACACTTCTCCACATCAGCCTTGTACTCTTTGAATTTATCAAAGCACTCAGACTTGCGGTGCATCAAATAAATATACCCATATCTCGAAAAATCGTCTATAAATGAGATAAAATATTCGAAACCACCTCTTGCCTGGATAGTCATAGGACCACACAAATCAGAATGAACCAATTCCAACACTTCTTTAGCTCTATACCCCTTGGCTTTAAAAGGCCTCTTGGTCATTTTTCCTTCTAAGCAGGACTCGCGGGTCGGATAGTTTTCCACTTCCAATGAACTCAAAGGTCCATCAGCTATCAACCTTTGAATCCTACTCAAGTTAATGTGACCTAATCTTAGATGCCAAAGATATGTTTGGTTCATTTTAGAAGGTTCTTTTCTCTTATTTGAGTTAGAAGATGTATTATTAATTTCCATTTGTTGCATCGTAGGAGTTATTGGATTAAGAGTATATAAATTGCCAACCAACGTACCAGAACAGATAATAACCCTATTTTTCTTGACAACCACTTTGCCATCAAAAGAAACAGAATATCCATCCAAAACTAATTTAGAAACTGAAATCAAGTTCTTTCTAAAACTAGGTACATAAAGACAATTCCTCAAAACTAAAATCTTATTCCTATCAAAAGATAAATAAACATCTCCCACTGCAACAGCCGCCACTTTCGTAGCATTGCCCATGTAGATGGTAATCTCGCCCTCACTAAGTCGCCTGGTTTCCTGAAACCCCTGCAAAGAATTACAGACATGATCAGTGGCTCCAGTATCTACACACCAGGTACCGGTAGATAACACCGCTAAACATGTTTCAGTAATTAGTGAATAAGATATACCTTCTTTGTTCTCCTTTTTCTTGGGACAATCTACCTTCCAATGTCCAGGCTGCTTGCATGAGAAGCACTTGCCCTTTGGCTTTTTCACGCCACCTTGTGGCCCAGCCTTTTGAGGTCCATTTGCTTTGTTCGCCGAAGGATTCTGTTTCTTCTTCTTCTTTCCACCTTTCGGCTTAGAAGTAGAAACATTTTCAGCAACGTAAGCTTGAGCACTTTGACGAAATAGTCCTTCTGCCGATTTGAGTTCTGTCAGAAGTTCCGCCAAAGAGTACATCCTTTTGTTCATATTATAATTAAGGCGGAATTGCTCAAAACTCTTAGGCAGTGTTTGGAGCACGATATCGACCTGGGTTTCCCCATCGATTTCAGCTCCAAGGACTTCCATCTCATTCAAATGAGCAATCATCTTAAGGACGTGATCACTCACAGGTGTCCCCTCAGACATGGTGGCCGTCATTAAGTTTCTCATTGCCTCCTGTCTGGCAGCCCGACTCTGGTGTCCGAAGAGTTCTTTGAGATTGTGCATCATATCATAGGCAGTGGGCATGGCCTGATGCTGATGTTGCAGTACATTTGACATGGAAGCCAAAATGTAACACCGCGCCATCTCATCTGTCTTAACCCACTTCCTATAATACACTTTCTCCTCTTCACTAGAGTTTTCATCAGGCATGTCAGGACAGTGCTCATGGAGTACAAACTTGTACTCTTCAGCAGTTAGGACAATATCAAGGTTTCTTTTCCAGTCAATATAATTAGGACCAGTAAGTTTGTTTTCTTTGAGTATAACAGCAAGTGGGTTGAAAGACATAGTGAAATCCTGAGAATCATATAAATAAATAAATAAATACACAGGTCATAACATATAGAATTTAAAGCCTATATTGTTCCCTCAAACAATATAATTAAATTCACCAACACCTCAATACACCGTGAATTTCGTATGCCACGATAGTGTGGACGTATACTAATTCAAACATTCGTTAGAGGAGGTTTTACCCATTAATTCTATTATCTTGTCAACCTAACTTTATGACAAATAAAATTAATAGTTGGTTCAAATTTGGACATGCAATTAACAGCAGTGACTCCGATGGGGAGGATACTATCAATTGCACCTAAGTGTACACCATTACTTGATACTAAGTCCATTATCTAAGATTATGTCTCTTCAGATGGAGAAGGTGACATGTTCCTAAATCATATTCTATAATCATTCATAAAGAAAGTTTGATCTAGTGATCTGTAATCAAACTCATCCGATATGGAGGAAGACACTTAAAGCCAACGCGCAAGTTTAAATGCATCACTTACAAACCAGTAATGGAGACCATGGGATTTATTCAAAATAAATCCCTCTCCCACTTAGTTATTTAAATGAGGGAATATAACATGCAATAACATGTAACACATAAAAACATGCTTGATAAAACAACAAACATATAGATAGACAATAAATATGGAATAAAATAAATCCAACTATTATGACCACTTCGATCGAATGTTCGCCTGCTAAACGGGGATCGACCTGACATAATTAGGGTTTAAAACCCTAGTCAGCGTCAAAATCCAGCGATTGTTGCGTGAATCCAGCAGGTCGTTGCGCAAATCCAGCAGGCTGTTGCACAGAATCAGCACCAATCTAGCGAACCCTGATCAACGACAACATCCAGCAATCTGTTCCAGCGCCTAGCAATCTGATCGAACAGCCCCTTCGAACGCCAATCCTAGTTCGAATAAGAGTCTCGATCGAACAGGAATCCTATACAGAATCTAGTTCGAACATCTACCAACCCTATACAGAATCTAGTTCGAACATCTACCAATCCTATACAGAATCTAGCAAGATCAGATTACATCATATGAGATCGAACAGTATTACATCGAGAACAAATCAAGAATTACATAAAACCTAACACGACAAACCGCCGTGTTTTTACTATTACAATCATGCAACCAACCCAAAACAAAAACCTCGACAGGTCCGAGGGTTTAGATCATACATTAACATGCACACAGACCATAATAGTTGGATATAGGTAACCTGTAAAACCGAGTTATCCTATGCAATCCTACTATCATACAACCTGAATATAAAACGTATGATATAGCATAAGATCATAATAATTAACCGATCCAATTACATAGAACCAGAAATCGTGGCTCTGATACCACTTGCTGGAACCGATGGATCGCCGGCCCTATGCTATCGGAATAGGGATCCATAAATAATACGCAGCGGAAAGAAATCATAACCTTGTAGACCTCTTTGATCTTCTGATGTATTCCTACAGCCTTTCTCGAACGTTGCTTAGCCAACGATCCTTCGAGATATCTCAGTTCTGCTCTCTCTCTCACTATCATGTGTTTTCTGTGATCTGTGTATATTTGAGGTGCTGATGAAAAGAGCTATATATAGGCTACACCAGGGACCTAGAGGAGGAATTGGGTTGGGCCTCCTGATGGGCTTAAATATCCTATGTTCGGCCCGAACACATAACTTAAACCCATCAATAATAATTCAGTCCACTAAAGAATTATTATTGAACTACCGTCCCAATCCCATATTTAATATGAGCTCCTTCTTATTATGTGCACGTTTATCTCCCTGTGTTTAAGATATCGAATGTCCGTTAATTAAATAAGTTACTGACAACTTAATTAATTAACATCTAATTCCAAGAGTAGTACCACTCAACTTTATTATCATGTCGGATTAAATCCACCTGCAGGGTTTACATGATAATCCTTATGAGCTCCTCAAGGGGACATCATCATCCTAAATAATTAGGACACAGATTCTTTCTATAATCAACAGTACACCATATAGACAATACTGTTTCCCAATTCACCGAGTTTATTGATTTAATAAATAAATCTCACTCATTGGCAAATTAAAGAAACAAATATTATGTATACGTGGCTGTTATTATATGGGGATTAAGAGAACGCGCATCCATAATAACAGAGGTCTTGTTCTATTATATAGTCAGTATAAAACGAACAACCTCAAATGGTCCTGCTCAATACACACAAAGTGTACTAGTGTAGTTTTATAGTCAAGCCAGACTAATACCAAACTACACTACAATAATTCCGATGATTTATCCAAATCCATCTCGGTTGTGAGCTACTATTTATAATTTATAAGAAACTGATAACATGATCTTCTGTGTGGCACTACACACCAAGTTATCTATAATATAAATTAATTGGACATTGCATAAACATATATAACAAATATAAAATGCAAACATATGACCAAGGTGATTCTCATTCCATAAAAGATGTTCATACAAAAGCTAGGCTTATAGTATGCATCCTAACATTTATTACCTCGACTGTCTGTCCCACCAATTCGGGTCCCAACACCTTCTTTTCACCCACTTCGTCCCAACAAATAGGAGAGCGACATTTCCTTCCATAAAGAGCTTCGTATGGCGCCATCCCAATTGTGGATTGGTAATTGTTGTTGTAAGCGAATTCCACTAAGCACAAGTGTTCTTCCCAAGTCCCTTGAAGATCCAGAACACAAGCTCTTAACATATCTTCCAGAATCTGTATTGTTCTTTCTGACTGTCCGTCTGTTTGAGGATGAAAAGCTGTACTGAAAGCTAGCCTGGTTCCCAACTCCTTTTGTAAACTCTGCCAGAATCTGGATGTAAATCGAGGGTCTCTATCTGACACTATAAAAACCAATACACCATGTAATCGGACAATCTTTTCAAGATAAATTCGAGCTAACTTATCTAGTCCAAAAGTCATCTTGATCGGTAAAAAGTGTGCAGACTTTGTTAATCTATCCACAATGACCCATATTGCATGGTTTCCTCGTTTGGTTCTAGGCAGACCAACTATAAAATCCATAGTTATATGCTCCCACTTCCATTCCGGGATTTCCAACGGAGTTAGCAATCCAGCTGGTCGTTGGTGTTCAGCTTTTACTTGTTGACATACCAGACATTTCTTTACGAACAGTCCGATGCTTTTTTTCATATTCTCCCACCAAAAGTTTTCCCTCAAATCTCGGTACATTTTCGTACCTCCAGGATGTGCTGACAACGGCGTGCAATGAGCTTCTTTAAGGATTCATTCTCTCAGATTCTCGTCCTTTGGCACGCAAATTCTACCCCTGAAGACAAGAGCTCCATCCATTTCGAACGAGAAGCCTTCAGCTTTTCCACTGTCCATGCGAGCTTTCATCTTCATTAAGAAGTCATCCTTCTTTTGAGCTTCAATAATTCATTCACGAAGTGTGGGTTTCACAACCAAAGTTGCCATCAAGGCTTCGATGCTGTTCGGAGGTGAGTGTTAGGATGTATACTATAAGTCTAGCTTTTGTATGAACATCTTTTATGGAATGAGAATCACCTTGGTCATATGTTTGCATTTTATATTTGTTATATATGTTTATGCAATGTCCAATTAATTTATATTATAGATAACTTGGTGTGTGGTGCCACACAGAAGATCATGTTATCAGTTTCTTATAAATTATAAATAGTAGCTCACAACCAAGATGGATTTGGACAAATCATCGGAATGGTTGTAGTGTAGTTTGGTGTTAGTCTGTATTGACTATAAAACTACACTAGTACACTTTGTGTGTATTGAGCAGGACCATTTGAGGTTGTTCGATTTGTACTGACTATATAATAGAACAAGACCTCTGTTATTATCGATGTACATCTTCTTAATCCCTATATAATAACGGGCACGTATGCTCAGTGTTTATTTCTTTAATTTGCCAATGGGTGAGATTTATTCATAAATCAATAAGCTCGGTGAGTTGGGAGATAGCATTGTTTATATGGTGTGTTGTTGATTATAGAAGGAATCTGTGTCCTAATTATTTAGGATGATAATGTCCCCTTAAGGAGCTCATAAGGATTATCATGTAAACCCTGCAGGTGGATTTAATCCGACATGATAATAAGGATGAGTGGTACTACTCTTGGAATTAGATGTAAATTAATTAAGTTGTCAGTAACTTATTTAATTTACGGACATTCGATATCTTAAACACGGGGAAATAAATGTACACATAATAAGAAGGAGCCCATATTAAATATGGGATTAGGACGGTAGTTCAATAATAATTCTCTAGTGGACTGAATTATTATTGATGGGCTTAAGTTATGTGTTCGGGCCGAACACAGGATACTTAAGCCCATCAGGAGGCCCAACCCAATTCCTCCTCTAGGTCCCTGGTGTAGCCTATATATAGCTCTTTTCATCAGCACCTCTTTCAACACAGATCACAGAAAACACGTGATAGTGAGAGAGAGCAGAACTGAGATTTCTCGAAGGATCGTTGGCCACGCAACGTTCGAGAAAGGCTGTAGGAATACATCAGAAGATCGAAGAGGTCTACAAGGGTATGATTTTCTTTCCGCTGCGTATTATTTATGGATCCCGATTCCGATAGCATAGGGCCGGCGATCCGTCGGTTCCAACATTAAGATCATTTCCAGATTCAACCTTGACATTTCTTCGACTAAATGACGTTGGTTGGTGATCATAGACGTCATAATCCCTTTTCCTTTTCTACTAAGTGCATCGGCCACCACATTTGCTTTTCCGGGGTGATAATGGATCGTAATGTCATAATCCTTCACCAACTCTAACCACCTTCTCTGTCTCATGTTTAGCTCTTTCTGTTCAAGAAAATACTTCAGGCTCTTATGATCAGTGTATATCTCGCACTTCACGCCATACAGATAATGTCTCCAAATTTTAAGAGCGTGTACAACCGCAGCCAACTCCAGATCATGTGTCGGGTAGTTTTGTTCGTGAGCTTTTAATTGTCGAGATGCATAAGCCACCACTTTTCCTTGCTGCATTAGAACACACCCCAAACCTTGTTTAGATGCATCACTATAGATCACGAACTCCTTCGTTACGTCTGAAACTATCAAGATTGGTGCTTCTGTCAGTTTCTTCTTTAGCTCTTGGAAACTTTGCTCGCAATGTTCAGTCCATTGGAATTTTACATCCTTCCACGTCAAACGAGTCATCGGAGCAACAATCTTCGGAAATCCATTTATGAATCTTCAATAGTACCCCGCCATACCAATAAAACTCCGTACTTTCTTGACATTTGTGGGAGTTTCCCATTTGCTGACAGCTGCAACTTTACCGGGGTCTACCTCAATCCCTTGTGATGAGACAATATGACCAAGAAAACCTATCTTATCCATCCAGAACTCGCATTTCTTGAATTTGGCAAAGAGCTTTTCTTTCCTTAGAACTTCCAGCGCAATCCTAAGATGTTGCTCATGTTGCATTTTATCACAAGAATAGATAAGAATATCGTCGATAAATACAATAATGAATTGATCGAGGTATGCATGGAAAACACAATTCATCAGGTCTATGAAGACAGCTGGTGCATTGCTAAGTCCAAATGGCATTACTACGAACTCGTAGTGGCCATATCTGGTTCTGAATGCTGTCTTAGACATATCGACATCTTTAACCTTCATCTGATGATATCCGGACCTTAAATCGATCTTCAAGAATACGCTAGCACTTCTTAACTGATCAAAGAGATCATCTATTCGAGGTAGTGGATATTTGTTCTTGATAGTTCTCTTATTCAGCTCCCTATAATCAATGCACATCCGAAAGCTTCCATCTTTTTTCTTCACAAATAGCACTGGAGCTCCCCAAGGAGATACACTTGGTCTAATAAAACCCTTATCCAGAAGTTCTTGTAGTTGCACCTTTAATTCTTGTAATTCTTTCGGTGCCATTCTGTAAGGGGCTTTCGACACCGGTGCTGAGCCAGGTACAAGATCAATCCCAAAGGTCACCTGACGATCTGGTGGAAGGCCGGGTAAATCTTCGGGAAATACGTCCATATACTCTCTTACCACCAATACATCCTCGATAGAACTCATTTCTTGCTTAAAACTCACCATGCTGACCAACCAAGCTTCGTAATTTCTTTTGTTAAGCATTTGGTTTGCCTTCATAACTGATATAATCCTCGTGTCCACTTTAACTCGTGTCCCATAAAAAGTGAACTCGGGTTCTCTAGGTGTTTGAAAAATTATCTCTCTTGTACGGCACTTGATCACTGCGTGATTCGACTCAAGCCAGTCCATTCCGAGGATAATATCGAAATCCTTCATCTCCAATGCATGAAGATCGGCCAGAAGGATCCTATTCTCAAAGGCGATACGTAGGTGGCGATACATGTGTTTCGTCTTTACCGTCTTTCCCGACAGAATACTAACCTCTAGGTTTTAGCATCTACCCTACTATCCTCAAACTTCAACAGCTTACAGAAATCGATAGAGATAAATGAGTGGGTTGCTCCTGTATCAAATAAAATGAGAGTAGGTATATCATATACTGTTAACATACCTGTTATTGTCTCCGACCCCTCCGCAGCCTCCGGGCGAGTAAGAGCAAAAGCCCGAGCTCTGCCAACTACCAGCCTCGAACTTATGGTTGCAGCCGCTCGGCCTTTTAACTTCCTACAATTCGCTGCAATATGCCCCGGCTCCCCACATGAGTAGCAGCTCCGTGTTTCCGGTTGACATGGCCCCATGTGTATTCTTCGACATCTAGGACACGAATTCCTAGGTGGAGGAGTGGGGAGAAGTGGAACGATGTTTTCCCTCGGAAACTTATTCTGGGTAACGCCTGGACTCGTCCTGTCCACTTCCTTTTTATCGGTGTCGGAGCAAATCTTTTAGGAGGCACCACATCCAATCGCAGTCGGGTGGTAATTTCTTGAGCTCTCTCAATTATACTAGTATAAGTCATAACTCCCTGTACGGCCAAAATCGATCAAATCTCCGGGCGTAGACCTTTTCCGAATCTCCGGGCCTTTTTGGCATCAATGTTGACCAGGTGAGTGGCATATCTGCTCAGATGATTAAATTTTCGCTCGTATTCCCCTACCATCATAGTTCCTTGACGTAGATATAGGAACTCCATCTCCTTTCTATCTCGGTAGGACTATGGTATAAAATGATGAGTAACTACTTCTTTAAAGTCCTCCCACGTCATATCTTCCCTTTAGTTCGGCAATAAAGTCCTTTCATAAGAATCCCACCAATAGCTTGCCTCCTCCGTGAGCTGGAAAATCGCACACGAAATCTTCTGTTCCTTAGTACATGCCAAATGCCCAAACAGTCGATCTAGTGATCTCAACCACTCCTCTACCTCTGAGGGTTCGCCTTTTCCACTAAACGTCGGTGGATTAAAGCACCGAAATTATTTGTATATTAGATTCGGATCAGGCCTAGCTGGTGGTGGTGCGGCTCGCGTAACCTCAAAGTGTTGTGCTAATCCTCTTAGCACGACACTAGATCTGCTTCCCGTTTCGGCTGATTAGCCATAGGTGTTTGTTCTCTCTGGGGTCGTCCTCTAGACATAGCTCTATTACGATGTATATGTATATATCGTTCAGGTTTCAAAAATAATATATAATAAGTAAAAGAAAAAATAAATATGGCAAGCGTGAAGAGATACGAACGCGGATTCCATAATATAGAAAGGGGTTACACGTGCTTAAATGTATATATAAGCAAAATATGTGTAGCCTCTACCCCACACCAAAAGGGTTATATACATATACTAGTTAAACAGCTACCACATACGTATATATAAAGTTTCATCATTCCTAATATGTATATACAAAATGGTCTTCCAACTATCATCTATGCCATAGCAGCTGGAGGTGACAGAGGTCCCTGCAGGCCCGATGCCACATTCCTCGGGTCATCTGCATCCGGATTGTCCTCTTCAGGATCCTCTTTCGGTTCCTCCTCCTCAGGATCCTTTTCAGGTTCCTCCTCTAAATCATCTTCCTCATCCTTCGAGCTACCACTAGAAGGGTCATAAGGTCTAGGCTCGGGGGTAGTCGGATTGCTATAACGGCCCCACACTTCTAACATATTCCTCGTCACTCTTCCGAAATCCACAACAGATGTGTTATCTACAGCTGAATACACCACCTCATCACGGAAAACAAGACACGCCCTAGCCGCCCATGCATTCGGTAAGGTGTGAATCATATGTGTGCAAGCCTTCATATTAGGGATACTACCCCCTGTTCCCCCTGCCTCTCGCCAACAATGAAACAATCTAGATATATGTTCACCAACTGATATGTTCCCTGACACTCGGCTTTCAAAGAAACGTCGTCTAAGTCGTTCCTCACGCGTCTCTACCGGTGGAACACGCATTCTAGAGGTACGTCTAAATCTAGCCATCTGTCAAGTATAAGCTATATGAGGGGTTTTGTTTCATATGGAACTTCATCCGTATCATCCGTTCGAACCTTAACGATGTAAATCAGATAAGCAAGATGTCATGTAAGCAAGATAATACGTATCAAACACACATTCTTTATATCAAGTTATGTGACTTAAGGAGAGACACGCCTAGAGAGAGAGAGTGGTGCTTATACTTTTTTTTCTTTGGAAAAGATTTTTTAAACATTTTCAACACGTTTTATCTCATTTTCTCTTTATCAAACCAAAACAAGCAAAGTCCTACAAAGAGTAGAACTATGCTCTGATACCATATTGTCACACCCCGGTTTCTTCCATGCAATTCATCAGAGTTTTAAATAAAAACAGAGACGTGCAAAAGAAGAAGAAGACAAGGGACGATCAGAAGAAGAAGAGGATAGAAGATATCAGAATCTTTCTCATAACATATCGGACACAGCCGATTCCAAATCATACAAAACATCGGTCACAGCCGATTCTCAAATGTCATCATAGCAGAAAAGTACTATCAGGAACCATCATCATCAAAAATTACAAAATTATATATATATACATGTCAAAAGATATAGATCATTATTTCTTGAAACTTCGTAAAAGACATTTTATGAAAATCCCAAAAGTGGCACCATCTCTCTCTCTACTGCTTTACTGTTCGTCATCTCCTGTAGTGTGAGTACAGATTAAGGGGGTCAGTGCATGGAATACACTGGTGGAGATAAACTCTGCATCTTATAACATTTGACAAAGATGTATATATAGTAAATCGAAAGTTCACAACAAAGAGGCACATTGTCATAGCACGTAAAAACACAACAGACATTAGAAATGGTAAGGGATGAATAGGTGCGGGTATTCCCCGTCTTATCCTATAAAAATGGTCTCATTACCATTGGTGCATGTAACACCCCATTTCAAGAAAACCTGCATATGCATATTTTATAAAATCTATTTTAATGTTCATTTAAGAATAAGTTAAGTATAAGATATTAGATGACATTAAGTTATGATTTATGAGTTTACGTTTCGTTGTGCTTGTTTATCAACGTACAAGTGGGTAACTTCTACTCTCTACTATGTGTTGTTAATTGAATTGATAAGATATGTATGAAAATCTACGACTGAAGTCCGTAGCTATAACCAGTATGTAACTTCCATACTGGGCGACGACCTTGAGGGCGTAAATGCCTAGTCTATGAAAGCGACCATAAGGGCGTAACTGCCTGGTCTATGCAAGGTTTAATGGGCAAGAAATTCCCACATTCCTTTATGATGTTCTCAGGGTGACTAAGAACCACAAAATGTTTTCAGGATGGCTAAGAACCACAAAATGTTTCTCAGGGTGGCTAAGAACCACAAAATGTTTTCAGGATGGCTAAGAACCACATGTAGTACTTACTTAATGATTTAATTGCTTCAATATATTAGACGGTAAAGTTATCCCACTGGGATCCCTCTCCGAAGGTGTCTCATGATGTTACTTTTTATAAATTTCAGGCTCAACAGATGATGACGTGGACGTGTAGCAGGCTGGGCTGACTTCTCACTGTCACTTTAAAATAGATATGCTAGGACCATGTTTCCTTTTGAAATCAATATGTTATTTAAACGTGTATTATATGAAAAATGATGGGCCTAAACTTATCTTATGTTATATATAAGTTTTGTTGTGTAAAGTCATGTTGGTCGATGGTACAAACATTTTTCCTAGAAATGTGGGTAAGACACGACTAATCTTGGTTAATAGTCGAGGTATAAATACATAGATATGTTATAAAAAACACTCTCGTGTCGTCACTTTTAAGTCTTCTGCTGTATGTTATAAAGTCATTATAATTTCTTTATTTCTTAAGTATGAAAAGGGTGACGATCTATTTCCAATAAAGGGAAACGGGACGTTACAGCGTGGTATCAGAGCCGAGGTTAAGGATTTTCGCCTCGGACTCTAGGTCTTATGTTTTCGGCTAAGGTTTATTTATTTAATGGAGTCTAAATATGACTTTGAGTTATAAAAGTTAAAAAGTATGGTTATGTTTATGAACTAAGTATGTTAAGTGAGGGAAAGTTGACAGCCAGCTACCATCCGAATCGTCACCGAGTAAGTATTTTATGTTATGTTTTAAAGATATATGATAAAGTATTATGTGTTTTTAAGAAAATGTTTAAGTTATGATGTTATGCATGTAAGAGATCATCAGATACGGTCTAATGATGTTTAAGTTATGATGTTATGCATGTAAGAGATCGTTAGATACGGTCTAATGAGGATATGAAACGTACTAATAAGAAGTATGCAGAGGTAACATATTTTAATGACCAAAATGATGTAACTATTTTATTGTTGTTTAAATTTAATCATTGTATTTCAAAATGCATACATGCATGAAACCCTTAGTTTATGGAACTTAGAGTTGACTTGAGTATGGATACGACACAAATAGTATAGTTGAATGGATCACAAAGCCAGACGTGCACAGTTAGAGAGGGAGTACCTCGAGTGCTATCAGCATGGTTGGGAGGATATACATGAGTTTATAGGATGAATTAGTGAGGCACGTAGGAGACTTTCAGCTTTAGGTTTTGCAGCTTGTGATTTCCAGGCAGTTGAACATTTACGTGCTCGAGTACACCCAGCATACCAGACCATAGCTTGGTCAGTTTTCCGAAGAATGCTCATCCTTGATGGTAGTCGGGGTCTTCATCCAAGACTTCGTCTTCAAGCTCGTTCATGAACTTCAAATCTTCAAGATTGAAGCTGAAGGCCCTTGTGACTTGTCTCCTCCTCTCGTTTTCCTTATCATCCGTGTCTTGCAACATCAAGAGCACGTTGTTATCTTTATCGTCTATCTTGAATTCTGATGATGCTAATGTGAGCATCTTCTTCAACTGCTTCATGTTCTCTTGAGCTGCAGCTTCACTTATTCTTAGTCTCTCATTTTCTCGTGTAATGAAATGCAATGCTTCCTCCTTCTCAGCTAAACAATCTTTAAGGCTTGAGTTTTCATCTCTTGCTATTCCTGCTGCTGCTTTTGCTGTGTTTGCCTCACTGATCGCCTGTTTCAGTATATCCCTTAACTTATATGTCTCTTCTCTTGATGTCTATAATGACTTAAAAAAAAAAAATTCTGGCTTTCATGTTGGGCCATTACCCTTTCTTCTTCTGCTCGTTTTATACAGCTCACGAACCCCATTTCTTTCCCGTTCCAAGCAAGAAGCGACTCCTCAGCCTCTGCTCTCAGCCTATCTGCTATGATCTTATTCAACTCTGTCTCTTGTTTAGCTTCTTGTAAGAAATTTTGATGCCTTTCCTCATTTGCTTTCATCGTCTCCTTCATCTTTTCAGCCTCTTCTTTAACACGTTGAAGCTCGTTTTCTGTCATACTCAGCTTCTCCTTTGCTTGATTGGCTTCCGTTACCACTTCTTTCAAAGGTAATCGCCAAATCCTCCATGGCTTTTCTGCTATTTTCTTCACCTTCAACAGCTAATTTCCATTCCTTTTTCACTAAAGCCAATTCTTCGACTACTTCTCAACCCTCGACATAGCCTCCCCTTCGCGTTCTTGAGCCCTTGACCAGTTTCTCCTTTACCAATTCCATCTCCGATTTCAGCCCTCCAACCTTTTCTTCTTTGCTGATCTGATTGCACATATCTTCCAATCCGTCAATCTTCTCATGCAATGAAGCAATCTCAATCTTTGATTCTTCGAGCTCAAACATGGTCGAATAAAGTTTTTTCATGCTGCACTGCTAATGAACCAACCATTCTTGATTCCGATTTCCTTTTCCTCTCCACTTCACCTTCTAATTCTTGAACTATTTGAGATTAAGAAAGACCTAACTTACGAGGAGCGACCCGTGTCTATTATTGGGAAAAAAAAATGAAGACCTTGAGAAATAGGAATATACCATTAGTTTTGGTACAGTGGAATAGGCATGGACAAGAGGAAGCAACATGGGAACGTGAAGTAGAAATTCGAAATAAGTGCCCCGAACTGTTTTCATAACCAACCCAAATTTCGGGACGAAATTTTTAAAAAGGTGGGGGGAGTTGTAACACCCCATTTCAAGAAAACCTGCATATGCATATTTTATAAAATCTATTTTAATGTTCATTTAAGAATAAGTTAAGTATGAAATATTAGATGACATTAAGTTATGATTTATGAGTTTACGTTTCGTTGTGCTTGTTTATTTTAAAGATTTTATGACATGTTTGTCTTTCGAGATTTTAAGGGTTTTGCAGGATTCCTCACGAAAGAAACCGAGCTCGATTTCCACTCACTCGACACACATGAACGGAAGTAAAAAGATAAGATGATAATTAAATTTAATTGAATAAAATGACTTTAGGTTTTATGCTAAGAATCACATTGTGTGATTTATACATTATGATATTAATTCTAGTCTTTTCAATAAGGTAAGCATGTACTTATACCTATATGTAATATGAAACATGAAATATCAAAGTAAATAATTAATTTAACCTTTATTTTTAATCCAAAGCTTCCTTGATAAGTTTGCTAACCTAGGACTAAGTAACTAGCCTAGCCACCTCACTAATCTAATTGCAACATGCAAATATCTACCAACTTGCAACATGCAACATGCAACTCTCTCTCTCTCTCTCTCTCTCGATTCACACCCCATAAGAGGAGCCAAAGTCATAACTATGTTAACAAAGAGATAAAGAAAAGCAAGGATCAAATGTCCATCAAGTTCTTACCTCAAACCATAAAGGTATTTTGGCTAAACTCACTTAGAATCTTCATTTAATTTCATGATTTATGATTTATATCTTAGGTTAGAAAGTCCAAAGATGTTCTTTGGCAATTTTTTTGGGATTATATGTTGTTTGAATGGAGGAATAAGTTGTTTCTAGAATAGGCTTAAAGATATGCTTTGTTTTGCCACTGTTTTGGTTGTGTTCGAAAAACTTAGAGAATGAATTAAGATGAATCCTTTTTCTAGATTGAAATATATGAAGTCAAGAGTAAGTCTGTAAAATTTCAGAACATTTGGAGTTGAATTCGATTTTATATGATTTTTCTAAGATAAGCTGTTCGGAGACAGTTTTTACCCTGTTTTCGGGTCTGATTCATATATTTTTCTGGAACAGTTTACTTCGAATTTATGCATGATCTTTTGGTATGTTTAAGAACCTGCTCTTAGGTACGTGTAGGATTTTAGTATGCATTTGTTTGAGTTTTGTACGATTTATGCCGAATTTTACAACAAAACCTGTTTTTCACATAGACGATATCCTGTTTTCAGTTTCGTTTTAAAATTCATAACTAATTATTGGGATAGAATTTACAAGCCATGTTTTACTATGTTGTATTAAACGTTCTTATGAGTATGTAAAAATTTACTATGTCATTTTTAGAACCTTGTGCGATTTATGGTGAGTTTTGCAATAAAGTCCATTTTCAGCGTATACTATGTCCAGTTTTCGGCCAACTTAGGAAATTCATAACTAATTATGTGAATCTTATTTTCCATTGATATTTTTATATGTTATACTTGGATACGTTATCTGACTTCTGTAAAAAATATGACCGCATTTCATTAAACCTATAAGGTTTAATAGGGTTTGCAATATAGACTGATTTTGAGCTGAAATTCAAGTAAAAGTCTTGTTTAGGATTCTATTTTTATTTAATTATATACACTGTGAAAAATTGTGAATTTTCAGAATATAATAATTGACACTAATATATGATCATGTAAATATTTTTGTGATTTTAGAAATTATCTATGAGTTATTAAAATTGTTGCGACTTTATGTGTGTTTTTATCTTTCAAAATTGCTAGTTTAAGTGCTTAACAATTATATAATAAGTATGATGATGTATTCTATATTCTAAATCTCACTTAAATGATTTGTGTATGATATGATCATGTTTAGAATTTAACATAAGGATCAAGCATGTATTGAATGAAGTATAACGAGTAATATTCTGGAGTAATGAGTATAAAATCTTATTAATATATCTTTAGAGTGATTATTTGAATAGGGTTATTAAATTATTATGCTTTAGGTTAAAGTAACCTAATATAAAATGCAAAAGATTATGTTACATGTTATAAGAAGGCTAATCAGTTAAGTGTGTCGAGCGCAGTCGAGACGATCGGTGAATCTGGAGGCAAACCTTGCACTATAGTTATGATTTATGCTTATTTATTTTAAAGATTTTATGACATGTTTTCTTCCGAGATTTTAAGGGTTTTGTAGGATTCCTCACGGAAGAAATCAAGTTCGATTTCCACTCACTCGACACACATGAACGGAAGTAAAAAGATAAGATGTTAACTAAATTTAACTGAATAAAATGATTTTAGGTTTTATGCTAAGTAATTTGCACATTGTGTGATTTATACATTATGTTATTAATTCTAGTCCCTTCAATAAGGTATGCATGTACTTATACATATGTGTAATATGAAACATCAAATATCAAGGTAAATAATTAATTTAACTTTTATTTTTAATCCAAAGCTTCCTTGATAAGTTTTGCTAACCTATGACTAAGTAAACTAGCCTAGCCACCTCACTACCCTATTTGCAACATGCAAGATATCCACCAACTTGGAACATGCAACATGCAACACACCCTTGCTAAGGATCTCTCTCTCTCTCTCTCGTTCACACCCCATAAGAGGAACCAAAGTCATCCATAGTTTAACATAAGAAACAAAGGAAGAAAAGATCAAGTATACTCCTCAAACCCTAAAGGTATTTTGGCTAAACTCTCTTAGAATCTTCATTAAATTTCATGATTTGTGCTTAATATCTTAGGTTAGAAAGCCCAAAGATGTTCTTTGGCAATTTGTTTGGGAATATATGTTGTTTGAATGGAGGAATAAGTTGTTTCTAGAATAGGCTTAAGGATATGCTTTGTTTTGCTTCTGTTTTGGATGTGTTCGAAAAACGTAGAGATTGAATTAAGATGAATCCTTTTGCCAGATTGAAATATATGAAGTCAAGAGTATGTCTGTAAAATTTCAGAACATTTGGAGTTAAATTCGATTTTATATGATTTTTCTAAGATAAGCTGTTTGGAGACAGTTTTCGCTTTGTTTTCGGGTCTGATTCATATATTTTTTCTGGAACAGTTTACTTCGAATTTATGCATGATCTTCTACTATGTTTAAGAACCTGTTCTTAGGTACATGTAGGATTTTAGTATGAATTTTTTTGAGTTTTGTACGATTTATGCCAAATTTTACAACAAAACCTATTTTTCGCGTAGACGATGTCCTGTTTTCAGTTTCGTCCTAAAACTATAATAATTAAGTTATAGGTATGAATATGTTTTAGATTAATGTAACCTAATATAAATGCAAAATATTATGTTATACATTATAAGGAGGCTAATCAATTAAGTGTGTCAAGCGCAGTCGAGACGATCGGTGAACCCGAAGGCAATCCTTGAACTTTTACGTACAAGTGGATAACTTCTACTCTCTACTATATAATGATAATTGAGTTGATAAGTTATGTATGAAAATCTACGACTGAAATCCGTAGCTATAACCAGTATGTAACTTCCATACTGGGCGACGACCTTAAGGGCGTAACTGTCTGGTCTATGAAAGCAACCTTAAGGGTGTAACTGTCTGGTCTATGAAAGCGACCATAAGGGCTTAAATGCATGGTCTATGCAAGGTTTAGTGGGCAAGCAACTCCCACATTCCTTTATGAATGCGAGGTTTAGTGGGCGAGCGATTCCCACATCCCTCTATGGAAGCAAGGTTTAGTGGGTGAGCGATTCCCACATTCCTTTATGATTATGACATGTAATACCTGCTTAATGATTTAATTGCTTCACTACATTAGAAAGTAAGGTTATCCCACTAGGATCCCTCTCCGGAGGTGTCTCATGATGTTACATTTTTATTATTTTCAGACTCGGCAGATGATGACGTGGACGAGTAGCAGGCTGGGCTGACTTCTCTCTGTCACATTAAAATAGATATGCTAGAACCATGCTTCTTTTTCTTTAAAAAGCGATATGTTGTTTAAACGTGTATTATATGAAAACGATTGGTCTAGACTTATCTTATATTATATGTATGCCTTGTTGAGTAAATTCTCGTTGGTCGATGGTTCAAACTTTTTCCTAGAAATATGGGTAGGACACAACTAGGCTTGAGTATATGTATGTATATACATGTAGTGTGAGTTTGGGGAGGCCTGAAGGGTGGCGCACGGTCGTGCCGTAGTGCACGGTCGTGCTCGAGCCTTTGGGATCTTGCTGGACATTGGCGCACGGCCGTGCCAGGAGGGCACGGGTGTGCGCAGGGCAAGTGTTATATGCATATATATATGTTATATTTAAAAAAAAAACTCTTGTGTCTTCACTTTTAAGTCTTCCGATGTATGTTATATAGTTATTATAATTTTTTTATTTACTAAGTATGTAAAGGGTGACGACCTATTTCCAATAAAGGGAAACGGGGCGTTACAAATTTAGTTTTATGCACTATTTTATAAATTTAGGATGCATGTTTATGCATGGAAGATTTAATTAGCTCGTGTATTTCTATGTTAAATCCTATAAATCACATTTCATATGGATTTATGTGGTTAGGATGACACGAACCGAGTCTAAACCGTTTATGTGGAATGAATGGTTTTATTTTCGTATGTTGTGGTTTTGGATTTTATTATTAATTTTTGGGACCTGTGTGTCTCTTGAGGGCGTGGTGCCTTGTACTTTACTGCTTTCGAGAATTTGCTTGTAGTGAGGTTTCAATATTGTATTTGTACGGAGGACGTAGCAGATGGACTTGAAGACCTTGGAGCTCAAGAAAGAGTAAAGGCCTAAGCTTGTTTGGGTTATTCTATTTTTGTAATAGTATAGGGCTGCGTGCTTCTGAACTGTTAATTTTAAAATTAATTCCCGATCCGATTTACAAGGCTCGTAAATGGATCACATAGGAAATGGTTCATGGTCATCCCAAGTCTAGATGCATGCTAGGCTGTGTATGGTTTAATTTATCATTTTTGATCTATGCTTGCATGTAGGTGCATGCTTAGGATTAAATAAGATAATCAAGAACATACACATGTTGATGAGATCATTTAAATTCCATAAATATCCCTTTTGGACTCGGTCCATGTTTTAATATTCAAGCTATAAAAGAAAAATGATGAAAGTCACGAGTACCTTGTCTTCTGTCATGGATTCGTGTAAGGATGAGCCGACACCATGGGGACCTTCATGTGAGTCACAGGAGTAACCTGGCCTCCGCTCTATCCAAGCCAAGAAATCCATTAATGGGAAAGTTCCGGGGAATGTAGTCAGGCACAACAGTGTTGGTCGGGCTGTAGGATCTTGACTTGTCCTACAAAATGATGGGTGCGTTTGAACGCTTGCTCTTCTAGGCCACGTCAGTGATGGGCCGACGAGAGAGGTGAGGTGAATTATCTTGAAGGTTGTAGATTCTCTACAATCATTTTAGACCACCTGGATGGGCATGTTTCGTAGGCCACTCGAGTAGGGGGTTTGCAGGATATGTCACATCATGGACCTCAAGCCCACTAAAGATTGCTTAATCGGATCTTTGTTGTTCTCCTAAGGGATTGGAGAAAGCAGAAAAATAGTGGGAGCACTCATGAATTTAAAGTCCATATTCATGTTTTAATATGTTCATATAACACAGAAGCTCATGCATTTTCCGCTTATGTCTTTGTAGATTACCCTACAAGGCTAAGAACCTTGCACCAAGGCTAAGAACCTTAAGTTGAAATGGCTAAGAACCAGTATTCCATCATACTTGAAAACAACAAGTTAAAAGGGAGAAACTACCAGGACTGGCTTCAGAATCCTAAGATTGTCTTAGATTTGGAGCAGTGAACGTATGTCCTTACTGAAGTACCACCGACTAATATTACATCGGAGAACACGATCGTGGAAATCAAGAAATTCCATAAATGGGAAAATGATGATCTCCAGGCGTGTTACTTGATGATGATGAGCATGGTGCCCCAGCTGCAGCGGCAGTATGAAACAATGCATCACGCTTGAGACATCCACATGCACTTGGAGGAACTCTTTAAGGTGCCGGATCGTACTGCGAGATACACGGTCGCGTTTGAGCTTTACGACAGGAGATTACCGGAGGGTAGCGATGTCTTGGAGCATGGGCTCAAGATGATCGAGGGGATCGAATGGCTGAGTGACCTTGGTCACGAGTTGGACTGCGATCTAGGTGAGGATTTGATTCTTCACTCCCTGCCTCCGTCATTTAACCAGTTCAGGATTAACTATCACATGGCTCCTCGGGCTCATACATATAATGAACTGGTGAACATGCTGAAGACATCTCAGGACACTATGGGGACCAAGACCAAGGCTCTGTTGGTTGGAGAGGTTGATCATCCCAAGAAGCCGAAAGGCGGAAAATGGAAAGACAAGAAGAAGCCTTCTAACACAACTAAGCCGAAGGGTAAAAAAAGGACAAGACCGAGCAAAACCAGTATGAAGAAATAGAATGTCTATTTTCATTGTCATCAACCTGAGCATTAGAAGGAGGACTGCAAGGAGTACTCTGCTACTCTTGCTAAAGGTACATTCCTTGTTGAAATCTTAAGTGTTTCTTTAGATTCTACTTTATAGGTGTTTGACACCGGGGCTGGTGCTCATGTGGACAATGATCGACAGGTGCTCCAAGAAAGTAGAGATCTATCTAAACAGAGACGAGATGGCTCTCAAGTTAAGAGATGACAAGAGAGTGCATGCGGTCGCTATGGGAGAAGTTACATTAAGATTTAGTGTCAGTTTTTCGATTGTTTTGAGAGAGGTTTATTTTGTACCTCAGATAGTTAAGAACCTTGTGTTTGTTTCTTGTTTGGACAAGATTGGATATTCATTCCTATTTTAAAATGGAAGTTTATCAGTTTCGCACAATGGTTGCTTTATATCTATTGGTACTTTGGTTAATAGCTTATACCTTCTCAATAATGATTGTGAAATACTGCACGTGTCAACATCGAAAAGATCTTTAAGTAGCGATGACACATATCTATGGCATGCACGTTTGGGTCACATCTCTGAAGGGAGACTGCGTGAGTTGGCGACGCAGGGAATGCTTCATGCAGACCTTGGAGATATGCCTACATGCGAGTCTTGCCTCAAAGAAAAAATGGCCAAACAACTATTTGGCAGCCAAATGGAGCGAGCACAGAACGTGTTGGATCTAATCCACACGGATATATGTAGTCCACTAAGTGTTTCGGCACGAGGTGGATATTCTTACTTCATTATTTTCACTGACGATCATAGTCGGTATGGGTATATATACTTGTTGAAACACAAGTCTTAGAGAAATTCAAAGAGTTTCAGAATGAAGTAGAGAATCAATTGGAATGTAAGATTAAAGCACTTTGATCGGATCGAGGTGGTGAGTATCTTAGCGATAAATTCCAAGAGCACTTAAGAATCATGGGATCCTATCGGAGTGGACTCCTGCCTACGCACCTCAGTTGAATGGAGTGTCGGAAATGAGGAATCGCACACTGATGGATATGGTACGGTTTATAATGGCCTCGACCGATCTACCGATCTCCTTTTGGGGCTATGCCTTTGAGACAACTACGAAGCTGCTCAATATTACACCGTCTAAGGCAATCTCTAAGACACCTTATGAGCTTTGGCATAAGAAAACACCCAAGTACTCATACCTCAAGGTATGCGGGTGTAGAGCATATGTGAAGCAGTTGATGGGTGAAAAATTGGACTGGAGGTCTAGTGTGTGCAAGTTTGTAGGGTACCTAAGGAAACTCATGGGTATTATTTCTATGATCCTAATGATCAGAAGGTGTTTGTCTCTAGAAATGCGAAATTCCTGGAGGAACCTATTCCTTTGGAAGGAAAGGTTACTGAACCATTGGTTGATCTTAAGCGGACTCAAGAGGATACACTGATGCCACAAATTGGAGAACAGGACATCGCTTCTTCTAAAGTAGATACACACATTCCGAGGAGGTTTGCTAGGACTCCACATCCACCGAAAAGATACCTTGCACTTGTGGATGAGAAATCTACTGAGGAAGCCTTGTTAGACAAGGACTCCAAGAAATGACAAGAAGCAATGAATGCCGAAATGGAATCCATGTACCAGAATCAAGTTTGGACTCTAGTTCACCTGTCACCTGGGGCTAAGCCCGTGGGTTGCAAGTGGCTGTTTAAGAGGAAACTAGGTGTGGATGGAAACATTGCCACGTTCAAAGCCAGACAAGTAGCGAAGGGTTATACTCAAAGGCCTAGAATAGACTTTGAGAAACCTTCTCTCCAGTAGCCATGTCTAAGCCCATTCAGATTCTACTTGACATTGTGAAGACTGCATTCCTGAATGGGAACATCGAAGATCTTCATGGATCAACCTCAAGGTTTCATATCCAATGGGAGTGCAGACAAGGTCTGCAAGCTTAAGAGATCCATCTAGGGACTTAAGCAAGCCTCTTGGAGTTGGAACTTGCATTTTGATGAAGTCATACTCGATTATGGATTCATCAAGAATGTGGGTGATCTTTATGTGTATGCAAAGACTAGTGGGAGCTCGATTCAGTTCCTAGTGCTATATGTCTGTTAGGATGTATACTATAAGCCTAGCTTTTGTATGAACATCTTTTTCATATGAGAATCATTTTGGTCAAATGTTTGCATTTTATATTTGCTATATATGTTAATGCAATTGTCCAGATTAATCTATATTGTAGATAACATGGTGTGTAGTGCCACACAGAAGATCATGCTATCAGTTCCTTATGATTATAAATAGTAGCTCACAACCAAGATGGATTTGGATAAACCATTAGAACAGTTGTAGTGTAATTTGGTATTAGTCTGTCTTGACTATAAAGTTACACTAGTACATTTTGTATGTATTGAGCAGGACCATTTGAGGTTGTTCGATTTGTACTGACTATATAAAAGAACAAGACCTTTGTTATTATAGATGTGCATCTTCTTAATCCCTATATAATAACGGGCACATGTACTCAGTGTTTGTTTCTTTAATTTGCCAATGGGTGAGATTTATTCATACATCAATAAGCTCGGTGAATTAGGAGATATCACTGTTTATATGGTGTGTTGTTAATTATAGAAGAAATCTGTGTCTTAATTATTTAGGATGATGATATCCCCTTGAGGAGCTCATATAGATTATCATGTAAACCCTGCATGTGGATTTAGTCCGGCATGATAATAAAGATGAGTGGTACTACTCTTGGAATTAGATGTAATTAATTAAGTTGTCAGTAACTTATTTAATTTACGGACATTCGATATCTTAAACACGGGGAAATAAACGTACACATAATAAGAAGGAGCCCATATTGTAATATGGGATTGGGGCGGTAGTTCAATGATAACTCCTTAGTGGACTTTGTTATAATTGATGGACTTAAGCTGGATGTTCGGGCCGAACACAGGACGCCTAAGCCCATCAGGAGGCCCAACCCTAATTCCTCCTCTAGGTCCCTGTTGTAGCCTATATATACCCTAAAATCAGCGCCTCTCTTTAAAAAAAAGACTCTCAATCTCACGCGTACAAAAGGTACAGAATCATGAAAAGAGAAAAAAGACAAGATCGCTGAGTCCTTGGAAGATCGTCGCCCACACGATGTCCAATGAAAGGGCTGGGAATACAGCAGAAGATCGAGAGGTCTAAACTTCGATCTGTTCATCTTCAAAAGGTATGGTTTCTTTCCACTGTGCATATCTTTATGGAACCCGATTCCGATTGCATAGGGCTGGTGATCTGTCGGTTCTAACAATTGGTATCAGAGCCAAGTTTTTCCGATTCTGTGCAGTTGGATCGGTTAATTCTTTTATGATCTTATGTTGTTCATACGTTATATATATGGCTGGATAGTAGTAGTGCATGCGATAGGATAACTCTGTGGTTGCAGGTGTTCTTGATCCAACTATTATGGCCTGTATGTATGTGATGTATGTTTTAAAACCTCAGACCTGTCGAGGTTGTTTTGTTTTGGGTTTGTGCATGATTGTAATAGTTTAAACACGTCGGTTTGTCGTGTAGGTTTTGATGGATGTAATCTGTTCGATCTAGAACCTGTATAGGATTGATGGATGTAATCTGTTCGATCTAGATTCTATATAGGTTTGATGGATGTAATATGTTCGATCTAGATTCTGTATAGGTTTGATGGATGTAATCTGTTTGATCTAGATTGTCTATAGGTTTGGTATGTGTAATCTGTTCGGTCGAGATTCCTATTCGATCGAGGATTGGCTTTCGGAGATGCGACCGTCTGGACGAGGCCATAATAGTTGGAATTTATCATTTTCCATATTTATTATCTTGCTTATATGTTGTTATGAAATGCATGTTGTTATGTATTTTATATGATATGCATGTTAAAATCCCTCATGATAAATAACTAAGTGGAAGAGGGATTATTTCAAATAAGTCCTTTAGCCTCCATTACTAGTTTGTAAGTGATGCATTTAAACTTATATGTTGGCTTTAATGCCTTCTTCCACATCGGATGAGTTTGATTGCGGATCACTAGATCAAACTTCCTCTGTGGATAATTATAGGAAATTATTTAGGAGCGTATAATCTTCTCCATCTGAAGAGATACAATCCTAGATAATGGACTTAGTATTAAGTAATGGTATACACTTAGGTGCATATGATAGTATCCTCCCAATCGGAGTAAGTGTTGTTATTTGTATGACTGAAGATAAACCAACTATTAATTTTATTTGTCATTATGGTTGACAAGATAATGAAATTAATAGGTAAAACCTTCTTCTACAAATGTTTAAATTAGTATACGTCCACACTATCGTGGCATGTGAAAGTCACGGTGATTTGAGATGTTAGTGAATTTAATTATATTGTTTGAGGGAAACAATATTGTTTTAAATTCTAATATTTTGACCTATGTGTTTATTTACGTGATTCTCAGGATTTATCTATGACTTTCAATCCTCTTGCTATTATACTTAGAGAAAGAAAACTTACTGGCCCTAATTATATTGATTGGAAATGGAACCTGGACATTGTCTTGACTGCTGAAGAGTACAACTTTGTACTCTCTAAGCTCTATCCTGAAAAGCCTGATGATAACTCTAGTGAAGATGAGAGAGAGGCTTATAGGAAATGGATCAAGACAGATGAGATGGCGCGGTGTTACATTTTGGTTTCTATGTCAAATGTGCTGCAACATCAGCATCAGACCATGACTACTGCCTATGACATGATGTTCAATCTCAAGGAACACTTTGGACACTAGAATCGGGCTGCCAGACAGGAGGCCATGAGAAACTTAATGACGGCCACCATGCCTGAGGGGACACCCGTAAGGGATCATGTCCTCAAGATGATGGCTCATTTGAATGAGATGGAGGTCCTTGGAGCTGAAATCGATGGGGAAACCCAGCTCGATATCGTTCTCCAAATGTTGCCTAAGAGTTTTGAGCAGTTCCACCTGAACTACAACATGAACAAGAGGTTGTATTCGATGACAGAACTTCTGACAGAACTCCAAGCGGTAGAAGGGATACTTCGTCAAAGTTCTCAAGCTTATATTGCTGAAAATGCTTCTTCTTCTAAGCCGAAAGATAAAGTGAAAAAGAAGAAAAAACAAGCTGGTTCGGCAAAGAAAGTGGGTGGACCTAAGCAAGCTGGGCCACAAGGTGGCGTGAAAAAGTCAAAGGGCAAGTACTTCTTGTTAGGATGTATACTATAAGCCTAGCTTTTGTATGAACATCTTATATGGAATGAGAATCACCTTGGTCATATGTTTGCATTTTATATTTGTTATATATGTTTATGCAATGTCCAATTAATTTATATTATAGATAACTTGGTGTGTGGTGCCACACAGAAGATCATGCTATCAGTTTCTTATAAATTATAAATAGTAGCTCACAACCAAGATGGATTTGGACAAATCATCGGAATGGTTGTAGTGTAGTTTGGTATTAGTCTGTCTTGACTATAAAACTACACTAGTACACTTTGTGTGTATTGAGCAGGACCATTTGAGGTTGTTCGTTTTATACTGACTATATAATAGAACAAAACCTCTGTTATTATGGATGTGCGTTCTCTTAATCCCTATATAATAACAGCCACGTATACACAATATTTGTTTCTTTAATTTGCCAATGAGTGAGATTTATTTATTAAATCAATAAACTCGGTGAATTGAGAAACAGTATTGTCTATATGGTGTACTGTTGATTATAGAAGGAATCTGTGTCCTAATTATTTAGGATGATGATGTCCCCTTGAGGAGCTCATAAGGATTATCATGTAAACCCTGCAGGTGAATTTAATTCGACATGATAATAAAGTTGAGTGGTACTACTCTTGGAATTAGATGTTAATTAATTAAGTTGTCAGTAACTTATTTAATTAACGGACATTCGATATCTTAAACACAGGGAGATAAACATGCACATAATAAGAAGGAGCCCATATTAAATATGGGATTGGGACGGTAGTTTAATAATAATTCTCTAGTGGACTGAATTATTATTGATGGGCTTAAGTTATGTGTTCGGGCCGAACACAGGATACTTAAGCCCATCAGGAGGCCCAACCCAATTCCTCCTCTAGGTCCCTGGTGTAGCCTATATATAGCTCTTTTCATCAGTGCCTCATTTAACACAGATCACAGAAAACACGTGATAGTGAGAGAGAGCAGAACTGAGTTTTCTCGAAGGATCGTTGGCCACGCAACGTTCGAGAAAGGCTGTAGGAATACATCAGAAGATCAAAGAGGTCTACAAGGGTATGATTTCTTTCCGCTGCGTATTTTTTATGGATCCCGATTCTGATAGCATAGGGCCGGCGATCCGTCGGTTCCAACACTTCTCATGCAAGCAGCCTGGACATTGGAAGGTAGATTGTCCCCGTAAAAAGAAGAACAATGTAGGTACATCTTATTCACTAGTTATTGAAACATGTTTAGCGGTGCTATCTACCGGTACCTGGTGTGTAGATACGGGAGCCACTGATCATGTCTGGAATTCATTGCAGGGGTTCCAAGAAACCAGGAGACTAAGTAAGGATGAGATTACCATCTACATGGGCAATGCTACGAAAGTGGCGGCTGTTGCAGTGGGAGATGTTTATTTATCTTTTGATAGGAATAAGACTTTGGTTTTGAGGAATTGTCTTTACGTACCTTGTTTTAGAAGGAACTTGATTTCAGTTTCTAAATTATTTTTGGATGGATATTCTATTTTTTTTTATGACAAGGTTGTTGTCAAGAAAAAAAGGGTTGTTATCTGTTCTGGTACGTTGGTTGACAATTTATATACTGTTAATCCAAAAACTCCGACAATGCAACAAATGGAAATTAATAATACATCTTCTAACTTAATAAGAGAAAATAGCCTTCGAAAATGAACCAAACATATCTTTGGCATCTAAGGTTGGGTCATATTAACTTGAGTAGGATTCAAAGGTTGATAGCCGATGGACCTTTGAGTTCATTGGAAGTGGAAAACTATCCAACCTGCGAGTCTTGCTTGGAAGGAAAGATGACCAAGAGGCCTTTTAAAGCTAAGGGGTATAGAGCCAAAGAAGTGTTGGAATTGGTTCATTCTGATTTGTGTGGTCCTATGACTATCCAGACAAGAGGTGGTTTCGAATATTTTGTCTCTTTTATAGACGATTATTCGAGATATGGCTACATTTACTTGATGCACCGCAAGTCTGAGTGCTTTGATAAATTCAAAGAGTACAAGGCTGATGTGGAGAAATGTCATGGTAAATATATCAAAACACTACGATCTGATCGTGGTGGCGAGTACCTTTTAGGAGAGTTTAGGAATTACTTATCAGAGGTTAGGATTCAATCCCAATTGTCTGCACCTGGTACACCCCAACAGAATGGTGTAGCAGAACGAAGGAATAAGTGTAGCACCCCAACCCATCTCTGTAGGATTGAGGCGCCACCTTGACCTTATGCTCAAATGATTTTTTGTAAAAAGGATAATAATTTATTTTTTTCTTATAAAAAAGATTTTCGTAAATAAACTCAGCGACAGACTTTACTAAACACGAGTATTTTTTTTCTTTTCTTTCAATTTTTAAATTGAAAAGCTTAGCATGCAAGAACTAACTCGTGTTCTACCCACATTTGTAAGTCAAAAACCCTATCATATTTAAAACGACTAAACATTTTACTTAAAAGGCATCCAACGTTTTAAATTCGTACACATTAAAATATATTAAAACACACACACACATATATATATATATATGCTTCTAGAGGGGAGTCCATACAGCCGGCTACTCATCCGCTTCGTCATATGTTGATCCTGAAAAATATTTAAACATAGCAACGTAAGATTTGAGAAATCTTAGTGGATAACGCTTATTAACTGTTACATTAAAGAGATTAACTGATACGCTTAATATGTCATCTCCAAGGTCCGAGGACCTGGTATAATCTCCAAGGTCCGAAGACCTGGTATAAACTCCAAGGTCCGAAAACTTGGCTCCAAGGTTCGTCAACCTGGTACTTCACCCGAAGGTGTCATTTCATTTCATCATACTCAACATACGAGTTATTCTAAACAATATAATTGTAAATAAATGTTACCCACTTTTGACGTTGATTTGTAAGCTGGGATAGCTCCTGAAGTATCCGGTCACTCGTACTGCACTCGGCACGTTCATAAATTCTTAGTCTTTATGTTACATTTCAATTGTATTATACTTATCTAACCTATCATGCGTATCGCACATATAACATATATATATCACAAAAACATAGCTATTGGTTTAGGAGAAATTTTAAAGTATACTTTCAAGCAAGCATTGATTGTACCTTGAAGGGAATGAAAACCGTATTTTACATTTTAACTCATAAAACTCTAATTCATATGCTAAAGACTTAAATTATTTAACACTTCACACATAAGCACACATTTAATCACATAATATAAGTTTTTAAAATATGGTCAAAATGCATTCTTAAACATAGGTAAAACTTTGATCTTGAAGTTAGTAATATATGAGAAGAAAAGACACTCTTTACCACAACAATTTTCATAATTTAGATGATCATCCAAAATTCATGAAAATAAACATACATTTACATAACAACCCTTAGTTATCCATGCTAAAATATCAGGAATAAATTCAAATCACAAAAGCTTTAATAAATTATTTAATATGATCGAAAATTATTCGAAACTGCTCTAAAATCAGTCTGTGTCATAAAATTCACCGTAAATTGTATATTTAGCGAAACCTTCTGAAATTAATAATTTAGACCTCTGACATCATGTACTTAAACATAGTAAAACAGTTTTAAAAAACTATAAGGGATCGATTTTATAAAATTAATTTTCTAAGGTCGGAAACTGCGTAAATCCAACTCGAACTGGACTATCTTTGAAAAATCCTCATAATTCATAGACTATTTCAAAAATTATCAAATTTTAACCATAGACTCAACACTTCATGTAGTATAACATACCAAAACAGTTTCAAAACATTTCAAGTATAAAAGTTTATAAAAATCGGCAAAGTGGACTGCCCTTTCTAAAGATTTTCACAACTTGATTAAACTCACCTATTTTCATAATTAAAATGTAGATTCGACTTTTATAACACTATCAACCTCAAATAAACCATCTTGACTCAATTTATCACACATGCAATGAGCTTAGACAAGATAATCAAACATGCAAAGCTTAATCCCACATGCATTTGCTCAATCAACACTTAAAATGACATATTTTTTGAAGATCAACCACATATCATCTCTTAGATCACACATGCAATGGGTTTAGGTGAGGGAAAACAAACATGCAATACTTTCTTCAACATGCATTTCAATATTAAGAACCTAACCATGACTCTAAAGAGGAGATTGTTGAGATTTAGCTAAAATACCTCTAGGGTTGCACACAATTTATGAGTTCTTGAGTGTTCCTTGGATGGAGATTATCTTGAGCTTAACTTTCCATGATCTCTTGGAATGATCTTGTTTCTTCACTCATTTCTTGAATTGGGTAGCTTGATTGAAGATAGAGAATATGATTTGAAGGAGAAGAAAAGGAGTAGAGAGAAGGAAGAGCAACAATCTAGAGAGAGAGAGAGATATACTCAAAAATGAGGGGAGTGAAATGAGCTCAAGTGTGGAGTCTCCCCTTTTATATGTAGCATATAGTATACTAATTCTAATTTAATACATGTATTATACATGTAAATCATTTCTTGTAGTATTTGTCCATTAGAGGTGTGATGATTAGTGTCATTGAAACTTGGTTTGGATTTGATGGGGTATGGAAGAGATAGAGTGTAGTTCTTACCTAGTGTGACATGTAAAATAATGAATCATGGTAATTATACATAAACTTATTTTCAATTTAATACATCATATAAGTTACATGAGTATGTTCGAAATATATTTAATTTAACACATCATAATAGTCACATACTTTATTGCACATAAACTATATAATAAAATCCACATAACTATAATTAAACACATAAGTCACATTTCTTATATTAATTATTTAATCATTTTTATGTGTAACTTATCTATTTTGGTCGGTCTTTTTCTCGTGCATGTTGAGTGCATCACGATCGAACCCGGTCTTTTCGGATAGCTATCCTGCAAGACTTTTAGACTTAAAGAAATATTAGCTCTTCCATTCTTGATAAAAAAAAAAAAATTCATCTTAAACTCGAAAAGATCATACACTATAAGTTATTTTATAAAGAGTGAAATTTATATATATATATATAAATATATGTTATGCAATTTTTATGAAAAATGGGGTGTTACAATAAGACTCTCATGGAAATGGTTAGATCGATGATGAGTTATTCGGAATTACCGAATTAGTTTTGGGGATATGCCCTGGAAACGGCGGCATACATTCTGAACTTGGTTCCTTCTAAGATAGTATCCTCTACTCCCACAGAATTGTGGAATGGGCATAAGCCTAGTCTAAAACACATTCGGATTTGGGGTAGTCCAGCACATGTGCTAAAGTTGGAATCTCGTACGGATGTTTGCCTATTTGTGGGCTATCCTAGAGGAACGAAAGGTGGTTTATTTTATAGACTAAAGATCAGAAGGTCATTGTTAGCACAAATGCCCGATTCTTAGAAGATGACTATGTAATGAACCACAAGCCCATGAGTAAAATTGTTATGGAGGAAATCAGAGGGGAAACTCCTACCTTAGTACCAACGGTACAAGATGAGATACCACAGGAGTCCGCACCGTGCGTCACTAATGATACACTATTACCACAAGTGCCTCGTTGTAGTGGGAGGGTTGTTAGACAACTTGATAGATTCATGTTCTTAGGAGAGTCTTCGGACTTAGTGCTTGGTGAACATGAATCTGATCCTTGGACCTATGATAAAACACTTCAAGATAAAGATGCAGTATCTTGGCAAAAAGCTATGACTTTTGACATAGAATCTATGGATTCTAATTAAGTCTGAGAGCTTGTAGAACCACCAAATGGTGTAAAAGCCATTGTGTAACGCCCCATTTCCCTTTATTGGAAATAGATCATCACCCTTTACATACTTAGGAAATAAAGAAATTATAATTACTTTCTATTATACAGCGGAAGACTTAAAAGTGAAGACACGAGAGTTATTAATTTTTTTTATATAACATATCTATGTATTTACACATCGACTATAAATCAAGTCTAGTCGTGTCTTACCCACATTTCTAGAAAAAATGTTTAAACCAAAGACTTACATGAATTACACATCAAAACATATATATATATATATATAATAGAATATAAGTCTAGGCCCATCGTTTTCATATAATACACGTTAAACAACATATTGTTTTTTAAAGAAAAAGAAACATGGTTCTAGCATATCTATTTTAAATTGACAGTGAGAAGTCAGCCCAGCCTGCTACTCGTCCACGTCATCATCAGCCGAGCCTGAAAATAATAAGAGTAACATCATGAGACACCTCCGGAGAGGGATCCCAGTGGGATAACCTTACTGTCTAATATAGTGAAGCAATTAAACCGTTAAGCAAGTACTACATGTCATCATAAAGGAATGTGAGAATCGCTCGCCCACTAAACCTCACTTTCATAAAGGAATGTGGGAGTCGCTCGCCCACTAAACCTTGCATAGACCAGGCATTTACGCCCTTATGGTCGCTTTCATAGACCAGACATTTTCGCCCTTAAGGTCGTCGCCTAGTATGGAAGTTACATACTGGTTATAGCTACGGACTTCAGTCGTAGATTTTCATACATAACTTATCAATTCAATTAACAACACATAGTAGAGCAGAAGTTACCCACTTTGTACGTAAAGAGTGCAAGGATTGCCTCTGGGTTCACCGATCGTCTAGACTGCGCTCGACACACTTTAACCGATTAGTCTCCTTATATCGTATAACACAATCTTTTGCATTTATATTAGGTTACATTAACCTAAAGCGAAATCATACATATAACTTATTTGTCAAGCATATAGACTAGTAATTTTTGACCTAAAATGACATATAAAGATGTCATAATTTTAATAATTCTCATATAATTCCTAAAATCACATAACTATTCATATAATCACATCACTTCTTTTAATATAACATATAAAAAGTATCAAGTGAAAACAAGGTTCACATAATCAGTTATGAATTTCCTATGTTTGCCGAAAACTGAACATAGTATACGCTGAAAATGGACTTTATTGTAAAAATCACCATAAATCGTACAAGACTCTAAAAATTACATAGTAAATTTCTACATACTCCTAAGAACGTGTACTACAACATAGTAAAACATGGCTTATAAATTCTATTCCAATAATTAGTTATGAATTTTAGAACGAAACTGAAAACAGGACATCATCTACGCGAAAAACAGGTTTTGTTGTAAAATTCGGCATAAATCGTAAAAATCTCAAAAAAATACATACTAAATTCCTACACATACCTAAGAACAGGTTCTAAAACATAGTAAACGATTATGCATAAATTCGAAGTAAACTGTTTCAGAAAAATATATGAATCAGATCCGAAAATAAGGCGAAAATTGTCTCCGAACAGCTTATCTTAGAAAAATCATATAAAATCTAATTTAACTCCAAATATTCTGAAATTTTACAGACATACTCTTGACTTCCTATATTTCAACATGAAAAAAGGATTCATCTTAATTCAATCTCTAAGTTTTTCGAACATATCCAAAACAGAAGCATAACAAAGCACATCTTTAAGCCTATTCTAGAAACCACTTATTCCTCCACTCAAACAACATATAATCCCAAAAAAATTACCAAAGAACATCTTTGGACTTTCTAACCTAAGGTATAAATCATAAATCATGAAATTAAATGAAGATTCTAAGTGAGTTTAGCCAAAAATACCTTTAGGGTTTGAGGTAAGAACTTGATGGATATGCTCTTTGCTTTCCTTTATGTTTTATGTTAACTTATCTATGACCTTGGCTCCTCTATATGATGTGGTCGAGAGAGAGAGAGAGAGAGTTGCATGTTGCATGTTGCAAGTTGGAGATATTTGCATGTTGCAATTAGATTAGTGAGGTGGCTAGGCTAGTTTATTAGTCATAGGTTAGCAAACTTATCTAGGAAGCTTTGGATTAAACAAAATGTTAAATTAATTATTTACCTTGATATTTTGTGATAAAAATCTCATGTGCATGTATCTATGTATAGCTTGTCTCATTTTTTTACTTTGGTGTCTTATATTATTAAAGAGACTAATAATAATAGTATAAGGTATAAATCATATAAGTGTAAAAATTACCTAGCATAAAATTAAGTATTAAAAATCTTCATATGTACTTAAATTAATAAGTATTGTGGTTATTTTAATATTCACTATAATGCATGCTCGTTGAAGGTAAACGTCTAATTTCATAAAAAGAAAGTATTCAAAAGCGGTAACGAACAAAATTAGCATAAAACCTAAAATCATTTTATTCATTTAATTAACATCTTATCTTTTTACTTCCATTCATATGTGTCGAGTGAGTGGAGATCGAGCTCGGTTTCTTCCGTGAGGAATCCTGCAAAACCCTTAAAAATCTCGAAAGAAAAACATGTCATAAAATCTTTAAAATAAACAAGCACAACGAAACATAAACTCATAAATCATAACTTAATGTCATATAAGATCTCACACTTAAATCATTCTTAAATGAACATTAAAAGCAATTTTAATAAATATGCATATGCAGGTTTTCTTAAAATGGGGTGTTACACATTGGATGTAAGTGGGTCTACAAAAGAAAAAGAGGATCAGACGGAAAGTGGAAACTTTCAAAGCGAGGCTTGTTGCGAAGGGTTATACTCAAAAAGAAGGGATCGATTATGAGGAAACCTTTTCACCGGTAGCCATGCTCAAGTCTATCCAGATTCTTTTGTCTATTGCTGCTCATATGAATTATGAGATTTGACAAATAGATGTCAAGACAACTTTCCTTAATGGTAGTCTTGAAGAAAACATCTATATGAAGCAACCAGAAGGATTCATTGCAAATGACAAAGAGCATCTTGTGTGTAAGCTTAATCGGTCCATTTATGGACTGAAACAAGCTTCGAGATCTTGGAACATCCATTTTGATGAGGTAATCCAGTCTTATGGATTCATTCAATGTCTGAATGAGTCTTGTGTATACAAGAAGAGTGACGGAAACATGATGGTATTTCCTGTACTATACGTAGATGACATCTTGATCATTGACAACAATGTCAAAATGTTGTCAGACGTAAAGGTATGGCTGTCCAAGCAGTTTGATATGAAGGACTTGGGAGAAGTTGGACATATTCTTGGGATCAAAGTTATAAGGGATCGCAAGAAAAGGATGTTGTGCTTATCTCAAACTTCATACATTGATACAAGAAAAAGATGTTGTGCTTATCTCAAACTTCATACATTGATACTATCCTAACTCGTTTTAGCATGCAAAACTCCAAGAAAGGTTTTCTATCTTTTCGACATGGAGTACCTTTATCTAAAGAGATGTGTCCTAAGACATCAAATAAGATAGAGGAAATGAAGGCAGTTCCTTATGCTTCGGTTGTAGGAAGCCTAATGTATGTGATGCTATATACGAGATCGGATATCTGCTTTGTCGCGGGCATGGTTAGCAGATATCAAAGTAACCCAGGACAAGGACAATGGAATGCGGTAAATCATATTTTAAAGTACCTGAAAAGGACTAGAAATTATATGCTGGTTTACCGGGCAGATGGTTTGCTTCCTATGGGTTATATGGATTTTGATTTACAGTCGGATAGGGACAACAGTAAATCTACCTCGGGTTATGTGTTTACCTTAGGAGGTGGAGCCATAGTATGGAGGAGTGTTAAACAGAAATGTGTTTCGGACTCCACCATAGAAACTGAGTATGTGGCAGCCTTTGAGGCAGCCAAAGAAGCTGTATGGCTCAGGAACTTCTTGATGGACTTAGAAGTGATTCCTGATTTGCCTAACGCTATCACAATTTATTGTGATAACAGTGGTGCAGTAGCAAACTCGAAGGAACCATGAGCCCATAAAGCAAGTAAACACATTGAGCGCAAGTACCACCTGATACGAGACATCGTAAAACAAGGAGAAGTTGTTGTCACCAAAATTGCATCAACAGATAACCTAGCAGATCCTTTCACAAAGGCCCTTCTAGTGAAAGCTTTTGATGGGAATGTTGAAGGGCTGGGAATCAGATATATGGCAGCGCTTATGGCAACATAGTCTTTTAGTATAAGTGGGACATTGTTAGGATGTATACTATAAGCCTAGCTTTTGTAAGAAAATCTTTTTCATATGAGAATCATTTTGGTCAAATGTTTGCATTTTATATTTGCTATATATGTTTATACAATTGTCCAGATTAATCTATGTTGTAGATAACATGGTGTGTGGTGCCACACAGAAGATCATGCTATTAGTTCCTTATGAATATAAATAGTAGCTCACAACCAAGATGGATTTGGACAAACCATTGGAACGGTTGTAGTGTAATTTGGTATTAGTCTGTCTAGATTATGAAGTTACACTAGTACATTTTGTATGTATTGAGCAGAACCATTTGAGGTTGTTCGATTTGTACTGACTATATAAAAGAACAAGACCTCTGTTATTATAGATGTGCGTCTTCTTCATCCCTATATAATAACGGGCACGTGTACTCAGTGTTTGTTTCTTTAATTTTCCAATGGATGAGATTTATTAATAAATCAATAAGCTCTGTGAATTGGGAGATAACACTGTTTATATGGTGTGCTGTTGATTATAGAAGGAATACGTTTCCTAATTATTTAGGATGATGATGTCCCCTTGAGGAGCTCATAAGGATTATCATGTAAACCTTGCATGTGGATTTAGTCCGGCATGATAATAAAGATGAGTGGTACTACTCTTTGAATTAGATGTAATTAATTAAGTTGTCAGTAACTTATTTAATTTACAGACATTCGATATCTTAAACACGGGGAAATAAACGTAGACATAATAAAAAGAGCCCATATTGTAATATGGGATTGGGGTGGTAGTTCAATTATAACTCCTTAGTGGACCGAGTTATAATTGTTGAACTTAAGCTGGGTGTTCGGGCCGAACATAGGACGTCTAAGCCCATCAGGAGGCCCAACCCTAATTCCTCCTCTAGGTCCCTGTTGTAGCCTATATATAACCCTAAGATCAGTACCTCCCAAAATAAGAAATACACTCAATCTCACACGTACAAAAAATACAGAATCGTGAAAGGAGAAAGAGGGACAAGATCGCTAAGTCCTTGGAAGATCGTCGCCCACACGACGTCCAAGGAAAGGGCTGGGAATATAGTAGAAGATCGAGAGGTCTAAACTTCGATCTGTTCATCTTCAAAAGGTATGGTTTCTTTCTACTGTGCATATCTTTAAGGAACCCGATTTCGATTGCATAGGACCGACGATCCGTCGATTCCAACAGTCCTTGTGCACCGGAGACATACCATTAGATTTATTATATTATGGATTAATTAATTATGAGTCAATAAATTAATTAGAGGATAATTAATTTGATTGGGCTTGGATTAATTAATTGATCATGAATGAAATTAATTCATGGAACCCAATTGATTATAGTGGATATAATAATTGGGCGCCATATATTAGTAGAGGTAAAATAAAAGGAGGAGTGGATTTGACTCATTCTCCTTAGTTTACTACGTGGGCCTGAGAAGCCCATGAGAGGAGGTAAAATAAAAAGAGTGGGCTTGGTCCATTCTTCTTATTTTACTACATGGTCCTAAGAAGCCCATGGGCTTGGTTTGGGAGAGTAGTATAAATAGTTAGCAACCCTAACTATTTGAGGCCAGCACACAACATACATGCCTCCAAGAGAGAGAAACAAGATACGCTATTTTCTCTCCCTTTCCTAAAACATGCCTACAACTAAAAGAAGAATGAGAGAAATTTTTTTCTTCCTTTTTTCTCCTCTCTAATCCTCATGTGAGTTGTCTTGGGTCGTTGTGTGGTTGAATCAAGCTCACACCACATACGTGCACAAGCTTACACGTGGATACACTTTAGAGGAGGATAGTCGTTTCGTCTTAAGCTCGTGGGAACCGATTTTGAAGATGAAGGAGAACCAGATCTAAAGGTAACCTCGATATCTTTTCAGATCCATAATCATATGATCACAAGACGTGTCTGGTGTCAAATCGGATCTCGGATCCAGATTCTTCACGCTTCCGCTTGCTCGTTTTGTTAAAAATAGACATCAGGGTGTGACCGCTTCCTAACAAGTGGTATCAGAGCCTACTCGTGGATCATATGATTCGTATATCTTGTTTACCTATGTGAGTTTTGATCATATTGATGCATGTTAATTTAACTCACAAAATAGAAGATTTGTGAGTAATTAGATCGATGTCAAAAATTGTATAAAATGAGTGAAAACTTGAATGTTCCAATTTCTAATTTATGTATATATATATATGCATTCCGGAATTTTTTGTTGGAAAAATCACCGAAAATCCAAACGGGGTGGTGATTATTTCATCACCTAAAAGGTTAGCTCACGACGCGATGCCTTATAGGCAAAGACCGAAGCAACTTCAACCAAAGAAGGCTTGTAGCCTATTGGTTGCATGAGGATGGAAGGGATCTGGAGCTCTTTGGTTCGAATCTCACCTAAGGTGACATTTTTATCTTTTGGGATTCATGTCTGGAATGATATATATTTATTTTTAGGTGCTATTATGAACATAAGGCAATACAGCTTGGATGGTTGGCCTTGCATGCGCACGTAGGATGATCCTGTGTTCGAATCCTCCTAAATGCAAAATAATTTTTTTTCTTTGTAAGAAGGAATTTTGGTTGTGGGTTGAACAGAAGTTGGGTCGCGCCTTTGGGCCGGCCGTTGGGCTTCTATTTTACGGGCCGAATGGGAGTTGGGTCGGGCCTTTGGGCTGCTTACTCGGATTCTGGCGATGAGGATGATGATAGTGATAAGCCCACCAGGAAACCGGTTATGGAAGCTCTCAAGAGAGCTCCATTAAAGAAGAAGTTGAAGCTGATTCCTTATGCTAAGGCTGCTAAGAGGACAACTCAAGTACAATCTCTTGAGAATCCAGCGTACGAGCAAGCACAAACAGGGCACAATGTGGTAGAATCTCCTAAGGCTATCACTTTGGGAGATTCAAAGGATGCTAAGAGGACAACTCAAGTACAATCTCTTAAGAATCCAACGTACGAGCAAGCACAAACAGGGCACAATGTGGTAGAATCTCCTAAGGCTATCACTTTGGGAGATTCAAAGGATGCTGCTCTGAGAGATGTTGATGATCAAGGATTTGATGAAGTTCAGGATGCAGAACAAGTTGCTGATCAGGAAGCTCATGATGCTGATCAGCTTGCAGAAGAAGTTGCTGAACAAGATGCTCTTCAAAAAGCAGAAGAATGGGATCGAAGGATGCTCTCAAATACAACTCAAGTACAATCTCTTGAGAATCCAGCGTACGAGCAAGCACAAACAAGGCACAATGTGGTAGAATCTCCTAAGGCTATCACTTTGGGAGATTCAAAGGATGCTGCTCTGGGAGATGTTGATGATCAAGGATTTGATGAAGTTCAGGATGCAGAACAAGTTGCTGATCAGGAAGCTCAGGATGCTGATCAGCTTGCAGAAGAAGTTGCTGAATAAGATGCTCTTCAAAAAACAGAAGAATGGGACCGAAGGATGCTCTCAAATACAACACATGACACACTTGTAGAAACTCCTGAATCAATATGGTAGAGGTTTGCAATTGTCTATGATTTCTAGAGATGGATGCGACTTCCTGGAGTAAGAGACTTGCTGAAATGGGAAGATTGGCTGATGGTGGAGGATATTGTTCTCACTTGGACTGCCAATTTTGTTGAGAACCCTGTGACGCCACTAATGGACTTCTACCTATTTTCCATGAAGATTTCATTGAAAACTACATTGATGAAATGACTGAGAAGACCTTTGAGAGACAAGAGAAGTTATATGCCCACTGGAAAGCCAAGAGTAAGTTTGAGGAGAAAGAGGGTGAGCAGTCGATGAAGTCTGGGGAAGACAACACAATGATGATCCCCGTTATTGAGACTGTTAGGACCCCGACAGAATTGGAGCTTGCTGAGGAAGCTATAACCAAAGAATGCTATAGTTGGGGATTGAAACAAACAGAGTAGAAGCATTTAGGTAACCCCCAGAATGCTACAACCAGGAGAAGAAAGCAGTGTTGCCACTAAAGCTCATGATTCGCCTATTGCAACACTATCCCCTATTGTGAGTTTGGATGTGATAGAGACCGATGAGCAACAGTTGGTCGATTACACAAGTTTCTCTATTTATCATGGTTTATCATCTGAGGGAGAACCATCACCAATCATCCACAGAGTCTAGAAAAATATCAATCAAGAATTTGCCAATGAAGCAACCATGGAAAAAGTTACTGAGGTAAGACTTTTTATACTGGCTACCGTAACAATACAGAATGCTGAAAAAGAATAGGAACCAGTACCTGTTGAAGAACAACAAGATATGGTAGTTGCTGACATTGTCATCCTTACTAAAGTTGCTGATGCTGAGACTGAAGAGAAGAAAGTTGATTCTTTACTGGTGGAACTTCAGCAGTTGATTGAGCAAACCTATTTAGATGCTCAGAACCTTAAACTTCTGAATGATGCTGCCACCAGAGTTGCTGAAGCCAGTAAGGTTGTTGAGGTTGCTGATGATGAACTTGCTGATGTCGAGAATGTTATTGAGATAGCCTCTCCGTTGAATACCTTGGGCGTGGTTACTGTTGAGACAGTACCGACAGAAGATAAATAAGAGAATGATGAGAAGGAAGAAGTGCCTTAGAAAGGCAAAGATATTGTCTCTGCTGCTCCTGCACCATCGAATCCTGATGATGGAGATGACTTATCCAGTGATGATGATGAGGATCTAGAAGGTGACAGTTCTCCTTACAAAAAACCATTAAAAGTCAAAGATTCTGTTGATGATAGGAGAAGGAGGCTGATGTAGGATGCTGATGATGCTCAGCAATAAGACATTGATTAGAGTCGGGCCATGGTGCTCTATACTCATCTGGAAGTAGAACCAAGTATGGCTAGGATTGAGACCCTTTCTGACTCTCATGAACAATCTCATCAAGGGATTATGGATGTCATTCAAGGACTTATCCGAGCCATGCAGACTCATGAGATGAATATAACAACAGACATCAATATAAGAGAACATGTGCACTTATCATCTATGGCAGAATTGAGAAAGGAGTTGTCTGAACTCCCTTCCAGGATACAATGAAAGATGAATAATGAGTGGAACGCTCAGTATCGTGAGCGTAATAAGGTTGAGCATACATAACAAGCTGTATCTGATGCTAGAGATAAAATAATCGAAGATATCAAAAGCTCAGTTAATGAGATGAAGAGTAATCAGGTTGCATAAAACATGGTGCTCAACAACATGCAGGAAACCATAAAAAACAAGCTAGTGTGGTTCAAAGCACAAATGACAGGATCCTGAACCTGGAGTTGTTGATTGGTGAGATGCGAGTCATCTTACATCGGCCCTTTCCTCAATATGTGCCCACTGACTCTGCTGCTCCAGGTAATACCCCATTTGATGATGCTAAAAATGGGAAAAACAAGCAGCAAGTAGATCTTGTATTGGATACTGCAGTGGAGGACATAGTAAGAGAGTTGGATGAGGAATATGATGAAGATGATAGCCTTCCTTTGGTTATTAGCAGAAAAAGAAAGCGCTCTGACTCTGAACATGGTTAGAGCATCCAACCAAAGAAGATGAAGGATGAGGATGATGATGAAGGAGATACAAGTGATGGGCATGCTGCATCCCATGCAGTAAGCAACATTACAGCTCAACAAGGAGCTATCAATCCAGCTGCTACAACAACTCCTCAGAGGAGTTCAAGGCAACAAACACAACGAGACACATAGAAACAGTAGCATACAAGTCCAAATCTTAAAGATAAACCTTATATAGGTATTGCTGCAGGTAGAAGGTTGGATGAAGCTAGATGGAGAGAGCTGAAGGAAGTTGAAGAAGAAATGAGAAGGAAAAAGACTGACTGGATGTCAAGGCTGAGAAAGGTTGGAGCTGAAAAATCTAAAATTGTTGAGAAAATAGTTTCAAACTTGGTTTTGTTCCCACCACAAGAAGCTTCCTGTTTTGATAGAGACCTAGTCTCTGTAGAAGTCTCTATCTTGCTGGATCAAAAGCCTGAAAAGGTAAACATGGCATGGGATTTCAAGATCTTTGATCAGCTATACTTGTGAAAGAATAGGAATCCATCTTTTGAGGAGATTACTCTTTATAAAAGATCTGAATACTTGAGATATTTCAGACATCTATGCAAGCATGACTACTTTGAGAATCATCCATCCTGTGAGAAAGCCTTGATAACATATGAAAATATGGTAAGAGAAGGAAAGTTGGATATTCAGCTAAGATTGTTGGATAGGATAAAGAAAGGTGAGCAGATACCTTTCTATCAGGATTTCTAACTTCATTAGATTCAGGTTCCTGATATAAAGAAGAAGCTGGAGGAATCCTACCATGAATACATTCTGAATTAGTGGAAGGGAACTAAATATGAACAGGTTGTTAAACAGTCTGAAATCCATGTGGAACATGATTATGTAAAGAGAAGGCTGTTTGGAGAGAAAAAAATCTGAGGAAGTGATGTTTACTGCAATTTCTCAGAAAATGGTTAAGTAAGCACTTCGTGTAAAGAATTTTATTTATTCTTTTATTCTTTCATTTTACTTATGAAGTTGATGAGCTAAGTTATTTGTGAAGATAGCTCATGTTGTACTTTACTTGTACAAAATAGTTGTAACTATACACTTCTGTATATGCTGCTTAGTAATGGGTTTTGTCATCATCAAAAAGAGGGAAATTGTTAGGATATTTCTATTAGGATTTTGATGAGACAAATAATTTTGTAGAGGAAGTTAGAGTACCCCATTTTTCCACATTGTTTAAGTGGAACTTAATTTTGAAAAGTTAACTTTCTGTGTTTATACTTGTAAAGTTGTAAAAATCAGAAAGATGGAGGATACTGGTGTTGCAGGATTCTGGATATGAAGAAGTATCGAATGCTGGTTTTCAATAAGGAAAGTCAGTAAGCAGAAGGAGTAAGCAGAATCAGCAAGCTGAATTGGTAAGCAACATATAGAAAGCAGTAAGGAAAACAAGAGGTTGTCTGCAGGATTTAGGAAACAGGAAGCTATTCCAGAATCAGTAAGCAAACACAGATTAAGAAGCTAGCGCAGAGCAGTAAGCAGTTACTGTAACCTGAGCAGTAAGCTATAAGTTATTCTAACTTATTTATTGCAGTACGAGAATATATTGAATACAGTACGAGGTTTATGCATTATCAAAGTTGCCAAGGAGTGGTACCATTAATGCCAAGCAGAGTAGGACATGTCCTATTTTCCCAGTTGTTCCAGGTACATTAAATGCGAAGATCTTGAAGATCAATTTTTGAATTTCTACAAGGACTATGCCTTTTTTCAACGGGCATATTCATACAAGTATATATAGAAGATGGAAGTGACCAAGAAGACTACTGAACTTACTGATAATTTTCTAAGCTATCACATTCTCAAGCAAAACACAAGTTTGCTAAACAGTTCAGTCACTCATGCAACCTTCAGAAGCAGTCAAGCCCAAGATTCAAAGCTCTCAAGATCTTAAGGCTGTCTTCGAAAAACACCAGTTGAAGAACATATACTATTTAACCTATTTGTTGTCTGCTAGGTTGTTTTAGTCGGTGTCCTTCATGGAAAGAATTTAGATCCTCACTAAGTGTTTGGTCTTTGTGTAAGGCTCTTTACTCTGTGGGAGTAGCCTAGGAATCTTACTGATTCTAGTAGGTTTGACTTGTTAGGAAGAGGTTTGTAAAGTTGAGACTTATAAATCAAACTGATCTAGTGGAGTTCCTCCTATGTAAAAGAGAAGAGTGGACGTAGAAGGATTACACTACCTTCGAACCACTATAAACCTTTGTGTGTTTACTGTTTTATCTACTTGCTGCATATATCATTTATATATTTTGCTCATACTGCTAAAAGAATTCTATTAAAATCATACTTATGAAAGAAAACTGTTTTTCAAAAGAAACTTTATCTTTAATTTCTGCTGCATACTGTGATAACCGAGATAGTAAGCTGAATGAGCATTCTTCCAGCTTACTGAATGGAGAGAGTTGTTGCATTCTCTGTAGAATCTAGTAACCTGTTTACATAATAGTTTTAAAATGTAAAATTTGATAGAGGTTCATTTACTCACCCTCTGAACCTCTGACCACTTGGGACAAACAATGAGAAATGATGATTTCATGGTCTTTCGAAAGAATAAATTAAGATGAATGAATTTGAAGATATATTGCTTGATTGAGTTGAGATTTTTTGAATTTTTGTATATTTGAGCATGAAATGATTGTGTATTTTGAGTAGTATGAAAATAAGCTTGTGAGATTTGAGCCTTGACTTGACATTACACCAAGTCTTATTTGTTTTTGATTGTGTGGTTATCGATTGTCTTGTATATATCTCTTGAACTTGCTTTGGTATCTCTTTCGAGAATACAAGTACGTGTGAATTCTTGAAAATGATATAAGACCATCTTTGTTTTGGAGTTTTAGTCACTCAACCTTAGTGAAGCAGCCAAGCCGAAGATTTCTAGACCCTTAAAGATCTTAAGGTTGTCTTCGAAGCACCAGTTGAAGAAACATATACTTTTAACCATTTGTGTTGTATGCTAGGTTGTTTATTTGGTGTCCTCAGTGGGAAGGATTTAGATCCTTAGTGAGTGGTAATCTTAAGTGTTTTAAGGCTTTTAACTCTATGTGAGTTTGTTGACCCTGTGTGGGATTAGCCTGTTTGATTCTAGTAGGTGTAAACTTGATAGGAGTTGGTTTGTAAAGTTGAGACTTGTAAAGCAAATATTTCCTGATTGAAGTTCCTCTTTAGTGAAGGAGAAGAGAGGACATATAAGGATTACACCACCTTCAAACCTCTATAAACCTTTGTGTGTTTATTGTTTTATATCCATTTGTTGTATCTGATATATATCCTATTCATACTGCATAAAACGATCTTGATAAAATCATACTTGGAAAAGAAAATGTGTTTATAAAAGAAACTCTTTCTAAGTATTTCCGCTGCTTACTGTAAACTCTGGAATAGTAAGCTAAAACAACATTCTGTCAGCTTATTGATTTGGCCAAGTTGCTGCATTCTATTCTAGAATTCAGTAACTTCTTACAGAAAGTTTTAAAAAGTAAAAATTTGATAAAGATTCATTCATCCCTTTTTTTGAACTTCTGACCACTTGGGACCAATAACCAAGAAGTCATAAACTCAGAATAAGCTACCAAAATTCATGAAGAGGATAAATAATGAGAATAGTCTAAGTATTTTGAATATAGGATCTGATAGAGGAACATAATTCACAAACGAGTTGATTGAGAAGTACTGTCCAGAAAATGGGATATATTATAAGTCTCTGCAACAAGAACACCCTAGCGGAATGGTATTGTAGAAAGAAGGAAGAAAACCCTCAAAGAAGTAGCAAGAACAATGATTGAAAAAGCTGTTATTCCTAAAAGATTTTGGCCTGAAGCTACAAATACAGCATGTTATACCCAAACCAGATATTTAATCAACAAAGATCATGACAAGACTCCCTATGAAGTTTGTTATGGAAATGTACCAAACATTGTCTATTTGCACATCTTTAGATGCAGATGTTACATTCTGAACAATAGATAAGAGCACCTGAAAACCTTTGATGCAAAATCAAATAAATGAGTATTTATAGGATACTTATCAGTAAGCAAAACATTCAGAATCTTCAACAAAAGAACCCTTATAATTGAAGAATCGGTGCATGTTGTAACACCCTGTTTTCAAGAAAACATGCATTTCATATTTTATAAAATTTCTTTTAGCGTTCAATTATAAATGATTTAAGTGTGAGCTCTTATATTACTTAAAATTATAGTTTACGAATTTCGTTATGCTTGATGATTTTAAAGATTTTATGACATATATATATATATTTCTTTCGAGATTTTAAGGGTTTTGCAGGATTGCTCATGGAGGAAACCGAGCTTGATCTCAACTCACTCGACAAATATGGATGAAAGTAAAAAGATAAGATAATAGATAAGTTTAAATGAATTAAGATTATATTAGGTTAAGACATTTAACTTACTCGTTTGTGCTTGTTAATGCTTTATTTAATGTAATTTAATAATGATCTATTTATGTGATTTTATGTGATAAAATATTTTGCTCAAGCATGCGTTCCTAATTCATTGTGTATCAAAATATCTTCTCACCACACAAGTAAAATTATAACACCCTAATCAATTAACTATGTATAAGAATTAATTAATTAAGTCTAAGAAATAATTAATTGGGGGATAATCTTAATTAAGCTAAGATTTAACTAAGTGATAATTTTAATTAATCTAAGAATTTATTGAATTAAAGTGTAAATATATGTACAGGTATAATTAATTCCTTAACTAAGTAAACTTAGTTAATTAACTAATTGGAATAAGCATGTAATAATTAAGAAAAAGGCAAGCAGGACATGCTTTCTCCCTCCATAAGCCACGCCACCTGTTGCCTATTCCTCTCTCAAGTGACACCTAGCTAGTAAACGGGTTTGTGTGTGAAATAGGGAAAGGAAGGGAAATTAAAGAACAGAGAAGCAAGACAGTAATACACACATAGTTTTCCTCTTCTCGTTCTCCATCTCTCTCTCTCTCGCACGCTTTTCTCTCCCTTTCCATCTCTCTCTCCAGCCTTCTCTCTCACTTTCTCTTTCTCTATCTCTCTCTCCTTCTCCTTGCTGCTCTCTGCTGCTTTGTGTAAGTATACTGTTGCTATAAGTATTTTATGCTGCTGCTGTAAGTAATTTTCTGCTGCTGCTGTGTGTATTTCTCTATTGTTCGGGAATTTTCTGTGTTTTTTAGAAATCGATTTAGGATAAACCCTTTTACCACAGTGTATTATGTGAAGTGTAGAATATGCATGTTAAATTTCAGAATTCTCGGACTTAAACTCGATTTTCTATGATTTTTCAAAGACAAGCTGTTCTGAGACAGTTTTTTTCCCCGTTTTTGGGTCAGAATCAAACAATTTTCTGAAACTGTATCCTTCGATTTTATGTATGATTTTTTACTATGTTTTAGAATCAGTTCTTAGGTACGTGTAGAAATTTAGTATGCATTTGTTTGAGTCTTGTACGATTTATGACGAATTTTACAACATAACCTATTTTCAGCATACACTATGCACTGTTTTCTGCTAATTTAGAAAATTCATAACTAAATATTTAAAGCTTATTTTCAGTTGATATTTTTATATGTTATACTTCAACATGTTGTCTAAATTCTGTAAAAAGATGAAAGGTTTTCATCATTCCTATAAGGTGTGGTGAATTTTAAAATATAGACTGATTTTGAGTTGAAATTCCAGTGAAAATCTTGTTTAGGATTCTATTTTTATTTATTTTTATACACTGTGAAAAATTGTGAATTTTTAAATTATGATAATTGATACTAATGTGTGATTATATGAATAATTTTATGATTTTAGGAATTATGTATGAATTATTAAAATTATTACACCTTTATATGTCATTTTAGGTCTAAAATTACTAGTTTAAACGCTTAACAATTAAGTGATAAGTATGATGATGTATTCTATATTCTAAATCTCTTTTACATGATGCATATGATATGATCAAGTTTAGAATTTAATATAAGGATTCAAGTATGTAAGGAATGTTATATGACATAATAGACTAAACAGTTAAATGTGTCGAGCGCAGTTGAGACGATCGGTGAATCCAGAAGCGATCCTCGCACGATCAGCATACAAGTGGGTAACTTCTACTCTCTACTATATGATGATAATTGAATTGATAAGTCATGTATGAAAATCTACGGCCGAAGCCCGTAGCTATAACTAGTATGTTACTTCCATACTAGGCGACGACCATAAGGGCGAAAGTGCCTGGTTTATGAAAGCGAGGTTTAGTGGGCGAGCGACTCCCACATTCCTCTATGAAAGCAAGGTTTAGTGGGCGAGTGATTCCCACATTCCTTTATGATTATGGTCCAGGGTGAGCGTACCCAAAGGACATGTAGTACTTGCTTAATGATTTAATTGCTTCAATGTATTAGACAGTAAGGTTATCCCACTGGGATCCCTCTCCGGAGGTGTCTCATGATATTTATATATTTTCAGGCTCGGCGTACGATGACGTGGACGTGTAGCAGGCTGGGCTGACTTCTCACTATCTCCTTATAGTTATTGTACTAGAATAATATTACCTTTTGAGAACGATATGTTGTTTATATATGTATAGTATGATAAACTATGGGCCTAGACTTGCATCCTGTCATATATATATATGTTTTGTTGTGTAAGTTTCAGATAGGCTTTTGGTTTGAACATTTTACCTAGAATTGTGGGTGAGACATGAACTAGATTTGGATATATATATATATATATATATATATATATATATATATATATATATGTATATATGTTATGTTTTAAAAAAGAAAAAATTAGTAATTCTCGTGTCTTCACTTTTAAGTCTTCCGCTGTATTTTGAAAAAGTAATTACGATCTCTTTAGTTCCTAAATATGTAAAGGGTGGCGACCTATTTCCAATTAAGGGAAACGGGACGCCACACATGTGGTGTTTGATGAACCACACTGTGATACAACTGAGCTTGACAAGATGAAAGAAAACCTATCATAGATAAAGATCAAGGATCATCGAGTTAGATACATCAAAAGAATACATATCCCGACTGAAATTACTATAAAAGATAGTACAAAGGATGTTAGGAGCACAAGTTACAACACAACAACCTGACAGAATGCAGCAATTGGATAGAATTCAACAACCTAAACTAGAACAACAAGCAACAAACCATCAACCCACACATGTCTTTGAACCAGAAGAACTTGGCTAAAAAATCACCCAATAGAGCTCATCATTTGATATCCTAATATTGGAGTTAGAACAAGAAAGTTAAGACCCCATGAAGTTATGTTTGCCTACTTCATATCACAAGTTGAACCCAAAACCATTGAAGAAGCTCTAGAAGACAGTAATTGGATTTAAGCTATGCAAGAACTTAATGGATTGAGAGAAATCAAATATGGAAGCCGGTTCCAAGACCTGACCATTAAGGAGTAATTGGAACAAAATGGGTATTCGAGAAAAAACTAAATGAGTCTAAAGTTGTTGTTAGAAACAAAGCAAGATCAGTTGCTAAGGGATATTGTCAAGAAGAAGGATTTGATTTTGATGAGACCTTTGCACCTGTAGCAAGGCTTGAAATAATTAGAATTTTCTTAGCCTATGCTACAACAAGAATTTCAGTGTATATCAGATGGATGTTAAAAGTGCATTCTTGAATGGTCTCCTATCTGAAGAAGTTTATCTGGAACAACCCCCTGGATTTGAAGATCAACCTGAAGAGAAAGTATTCAGATTACAAAAAGCTCTATATGGTTTGAAGTAAACACCTAGAGCATGGTATGACACATTGTCCTTATCTCTATTAGAGAATGAATTTTAGAAAGGAATAATAGATAAGACCTTCTTCAAAACATAAGATGGAGATAGTATCCTCCTTGTGCAAATCTATGTTGATGATATCATTTTTTGATCCACCAACAAAGATCTCTGTGAAAAATTCTCAACCCTTATGCAGAAAAAGCTTGAGATAAGCATAATGGGAGAACAAAGTTTGTTTCTAGGACTACAAGTTAAGCAACTTGACCATGGGATCTTCATAAATCAAGTCAAGTATAACAAAGAGCTGATCAAGAAGTTTGGGATGGAAAATAGATTTGTTGTACGAATTCCTATTGTAATATCAATCAGCCTAGACAAATATGAGAATGGAAAGAATGTGGAAATTACAAACTATATATGATTGATTGAATCTCTATTGTATCTTACTGCAAGTAAGCCTGATATTATGGTTGCAGTAGGTGTGTGTGCAAGATTTCAAACAACCCCTAAGGAGTCACATCTTGCCACAGTGAAGAAAATTATTAACTATCTCAAGGGACTCAAGATGTTGGGTTATGGTATCCTAAAGAATGAGGATTTAGTTTGAAAGAGTGTTCAAAATTAGATTTTGCTGGATGTAAAATTAACCGAAAAAGTACAAGTGCCACTTGTCGATTTCTTGGAGAATGGTTAGTGTCATGGTTCTGCAAGAAGTAAATATCTATAGCTACATCCACCATAGACACCAAGTATGTTGCTGGAGGAAGCTGTTGTGTGTATATTCTTTGGAATCAGCAACAACTTAAGGATTATGGAATAATTGAGAGAGAAACCCTTATTTTGTGTGACAATACAAGTGCTACAGTAATCACACACAATCTAATATTCCACTTCTAAACAAAGCATATTGATGTGAGACATCATTTTATAAAAGATCATGTTGAGAAGAAAGATATTGTCTTGGAGAAAGTTCATACAGATCTGCAACTAGCAGATATATTCATGAAATCCTTTTGTGAATCAAGATTTATTTTCAATGCTTAGAAAAGAACTTTAGATTATTAAGCTATAAAGAAGATAAGAAAGTTCAATTATTTGGAATTGAGAGAGAATGCTGCATCTATGCTAGGATATAGTAAGATGGCAAATAGAAAACCAGAAAACTGCAAAAAGGCTTGGTTACTGCAGTAAGCAAGGTTATAGTATCAAGTTACAACAACTTGATACCTCATTTATGGCAACAATATTTATTGCTCTACAATCTCATATCAACGCAGTAATCTTAAATGTTAATCATTTGAGTGGTAAAATGATTTGTCGCATTTAATGTAAAATTTACTTTTTAAGAAATACTATAGTCGTATTTTTTTTAAACCCTTAAAGTCCGGATTTTGCAAAAAGGCCCATTCATCTTCACAACCGTCAGATTTCATGCCATTTGAATGATCTTTTAATCACAACCGTTGATCGTGGGATAGTTCATAATTGAATGTAAACTGTTCATCGTCCCTCCCAATCAACCACCTCTCTCATTTCAAATATCCACAAAGCAGAAACTTTCTCAAACCCTAATCTTTCTAACAGTAAACCATTATTGGTCTCAAACCTTCAAACATGGTACCAAGAGAAACAGTAGTTCAGTAAGGCCGTCTCGTGAATCCATCAGCTATCCTCTCTGATTCGAGTGCATTTGACCAAAAAGAGATTTAAAAAGTCTGGTCTTACGTTCAAGACATGAATTTTTCAGGTCTTTTAATAACCAGATATGTTGGATTCTCTGAAGTATCGGTGTACAAGTTTTATGATTTTGCTAGATTATCTAATGATACGAAGAACATTATCTTCAAAATGGAAAAAGATGATGAGGAGCACACTTTGACATCTCAAATAATTTTTTAGACCTTTGATATCTCTAGAAAAGGTCTTAAGCACTCTCAGTTGGGAAAGTATGTCGATGAATACACGAAAGAAATGTGGCAGTTGTTCAAGTTGGAGGAGACAACTAGTTTTGTGCAGAAAAATATTGCGAAAAAGCTTTTCAAACGAGAGTATCAATTCATGCATGACATATGTGCTTATTCAGTCGAAGGTAGATGTGGAAGCTGTTGGAACCGACGGATCGCCGGCTCTATGCTATCAAAATCGGGATCCATAAAAGTATGCAGTGGAAAGAGAAATCATACCCTCGTAGACCTCTTGATCTTCTGATGTATTCCCCAGCCCTTTCCTCGGACGTCGTGTGGGCGACGATCTTCCAAGAAAACAGCGATCTCGTCCCTCTCTCTCTAGTCTCACGGTTCTGTGTGTTTTTGCGTGAGATTGAGCGTGAGAAAATCTCAGGGAGGCGTTGATTAAAAGAGCTATATATATGCTACACCAGGGACCTAGAGGAGGAATTGGGTTGGGCCTCCTGATGGGCTTAAGTATCCTGTGTTCGGCCCAAACACATAACTTAAGCCCATCAATAATAATTCAGTCCACTAGAGAATTATTATTGAACTACCGTCCCAATCCCATATATAATATGGGCTCCTTCTTATTATGTGTACATTTATTTCCCCGTGTTTAAGATATCGAATGTCCGTAAATTAAATAAGTTACTGACAACTTAATTAATTTACATCTAATTCCAAGAGTAGTACCACTCATCCTTATTATCATGTCGGATTAAATCCACCTGCAGGGTTTACATGATAATCCTTATGAGCTCCTCAAGGGGACATTATCATCCTAAATAATTAGGACACGGATTCCTTCTATAATCAACAGCATACCATATAAACAATGCTATCTCCCAACTCACCGAGCTTATTGATTTATGAATAAATCTCACCCATTGGCAAATTAAAGAAATAAACACTGAGCATACGTGCCCGTTATTATATAGGGATTAAGAAGATGTACATCCATAATAATAGAGGTCTTGTTCTATTATATAGTCAGTATAAAACGAACAAACTCAAATGGTCCTGCTCAATACACACAAAGTGCACTAGTGTAGTTTTATAGTCAAGACAGACTAATACCAGACTACACTACAACCATTCCGATGATTTGTCCAAATCCATCTTGGTTGTGAGCTACTATTTATAATTTATAAGAAACTGATAACATGATCTTCTGTGTGGCACCACACACCATGTTATCTATAATATAAATTAATCGGACATTGCATAAACATATATAACAAATATAAAATGCAAACATATGACCAAAGTGATTCTCATTCCATAAAAGATGTTCATACAAAAACTAGGCTTATAGTATACATCCTAACAGAAGCTTCGATAAGTGTACCAAATTGAAATTCATTTTGATGACATCAATAATAAAGAAAGAAAATTTGAACTAGAGCGGGATCATTTTACGAAGGATTTGGGAAAAAGCTGCGAAAGAGACAAAGTGAAGAAGCTTTGGAATCACTATCTCTTTAATCATATCCAAGATGGAGATTCCATTAATCAATATAGTTCTTATTTATATTGGAAGTTTCTTGGAGAAAAAAAAAGAGTAATGTAATAAAGAAGCAAGGTGAGAAGAAATCAGTCAAGGATGCAATAACCAAGTCGAAAAATAAAGTAGTTGCACCCCTTAACAAGAGCACATAAAGTTGTTGTTTCTACAATTAGTAGCGAGTATGAAGATACCAATGATGCATAGGATGTTGTAGCACCAAAGAAGAGAAACTAAACCACTAGAGTTGCATCCAAGCGATCCCCTCACTAGTCAGAGCCTCTGAAAGTTCAAGTTTAGATGAGAATAAAGTCCTTTTTATAAAGAAACTGAAAAAAACAGCAATTGCAGAAGCTGGTACCTCTCATCAAGAACCTCTGGTAGAGGAACCTGAAGAAATTGAACCAATCAGGCTGCAACCTAAAGTCAGAACAGAAATTGCAGCAACTAAATAAATAGTGATAAAATAAGCACAATACTATAATGGTGCTTGTGAGGAAGAGTATCTTATGGAAGAACCAAAGGATGCATGTTTCTAGTGCATTCACCTGAAGAGAATAAAGCTCATTTACCTTTAGCTATCAAAGAAGCTGGAAAAGAGAAAACTGACCAAGTAGCTGATTAAGCCATAGATCTAGAGATTCCTTTGGAAGGGCACCAATGAATGTTTGTCACCCCTGCTAGCCTATATTTAGATTTTAAGCAGCTCCCTACTGATCACATTCCTTATGAATTCCTTGACTACAAAATAGAGGATAGTTTTTTAGGAGATGAAGACTGTCATTGGTAGAAAAGTTGCTGCAATAAGACTGTCCTCGACAGAAAAGTTGCTACAATGGAAAGAGTTTGTTGACATGGAACAGAATGTCTGGCTATGGGCTGAATCTTCAAATAGCTAGCTGATGTTAAATCCAAATTTCCAAGACTCCATCAGAATAACAAAAATTGTTGAATCAGGGAATACCAGACTATTTGGAGATAGATCGCTAAAAAAACAGCTTTTGAGAAACATGCTGACCAGCAAGATCGCACAAGCATGTGTTTCCGTGAAATACTGAAGAGTTGAGAATGGCTGAACAACAATCTGGGTATATGGACACAGAAGAAGCCAATGAGGCTATGCTGCAAATAGGACTCCAAGCTAACAGAACAAAGAATCTATAAACTTAAAGAAATCTACTACCTTGATAAGGTACTTTTGGTGTTAAGCATTTAGAATCCACAACTTTCGATGCAATGCTAGTTGATCTCTCACTTATCTGCAACTTGGATTCGATGTAGAAGGATGATTAGTTGTTGGATTATGGTGATTCTCATGTTCTCAACAAAGATCAATCTGAGGGGAAACCATCAAAAAAGACAAGGAGTCCACGCTAGCTTACAAAAAGAAATCACCAATGATGCAACCATGGAGGAAGTTGCTGAGTCAGGACTCCCTATACTAGCTCAAATAGCAGTATTGCATGTTGTGATCAATCAAGATACAACAAAATTCGATGCAGCAATTTGTGCAGTAATTGAATGAGACATCATATCTATATACACTGTTGCTAGGAACCTTGAGATTCTAAAGTCTGCAGTCTTAACTACAAGGATTGAAGATGTTGATGGATAAAGGATTATTGTTGAGACAGTATCCTCTCCAAAGACCTCGGGCAAAGTCATTGTTAAGACAAAACTTATAGAGAATTTAGAAGGGAAAAAAATGAAGGAGCTATGGAGACACAGGAATCATAGAAAGAAATTCTTGGTGCATCTGATACATGATCTTGATACAACAAAACTCTCAAGTTCTGTTGTCCCAAGATCAAAGAAAGCAATACAAGTTGCACTTGATGGCGTTAAAGACGAGTCATCAGATGGTCCTAATGATGATATAAATACAAAGAAGATTGTTATTTCTTAAAGAAGAGATATTGAAGAACTTTTTGCTCTTACTCACGAACAATCCCTGCAGAGTATTGCAGCAGTGGTTCAAGCTTTGGGAAGAGCTTTCCAATATCATGTGTTCAATTCTGCCCTAATGATAAGTCTTGTGCTGACTAGATAGCCAAGCTATACTGAGTAATTGCTGACATTCCAAAGAAGCTTATTGAATATATGCAAGAAGAACAACACATATATCGCTTTAATACTGTGAGAAAAGCCGAAACAACTGCTACAACTGAAGCTACTGCACAACAAACCACCAATGATACTCTGACAGCACATTCTTTTGTGCTTCACAACCTATAAGACCATATTGTTAATCAAGATCACAGATCTCAAAACACTAATGAACCTCTAGCCAACTTGGAGCTGATCGTTGGTGAAATGAGGAATGCTCTCTTTAAGGCATTTCCTCAGTTTGTAGCTGGAGACAAAGCTACTACTCTCCTTCTAACAAACCCATCTTGATGATGCCAAAAATGAGGGAGAACAAAGAAAAAAAAAAGAGATTTACAACTTTCAGCTACAATCGATGAAGTGATGCAGTCATTGGATGATGATGATGAGGATGAGGAGGAGCTGGTCAGCAAGAAGCACAGGAGATCAACATCTGATACTAGTCAGAGCCCTTCAGCCAAAAATAAAAATATGATGATGAAAGTGGTGTTAGCGCTGCTGTATCCAAAATAGTAGGTAGTGCTATATCCAGAACTAAAAGAAATGGTACAACGAGGAAAGATACAACACCCACCCCAAGATTTTCCATGCTTTGATCCAGACAATCTTTCAGCAGAAGCATTAGGGTTAATGGATCAAAGACCCCTGAAAGATAACATTGCTTGGGAGTTAAAGCTATTTGACAAGGTGAGACTGCTACAGAATAGGAATCCCACATATGAAGAGATCACCTTGTTCAAGAGATTAAAATACTTGAGATACTTCAGATATCTATGCGAGAAAAAATGCTTAGCAAGTTACAAAACTTGCAGAGATGCTTTAATGAAGTATGAAAAGTTGGCCAGAGTAGAGGAGCTTGAAGTGTAGAAGCATTTGATCGAGGATATGAAAAAATAAAAGGAGATACTCTTTTGCAAAGACTATTAGCTAATGTGGATTCAAATACAGAAGATAAAGATGCAACTAGAGCAATCATATTAAGAATCTATCATCAATTGGTAGAAGAGAACCAAATTTGGAAGAAGATCGAAAAATATCTGAAGATGACCTAGTGAGGAAGAAACTTTTCATACATCAACAATCTTGAAGAAATGAAGTGAACATCTTACTATAATCCTTTTATAAACTATAGCTGTAAGCTGTATTTATTTTCTTAATATCTGTAACTTGTAATCGTAACTTTATGATATAATTGTTAGGATGTATACTATAAGCCTAGCTTTTGTATAAACATTTATTTTGAAATGAGAATCATTTTGGTCAAATGTTTGCATTTTATATTTGTTATATATGTTAATGCAATTGTCCACAATAATATATATTGTAGATAACATGGTGTGTGGTGCCACACAGAAGATTATGTTATCGGTTCCTTATAAATTATAAATAGTAGCTCACAACCAAGATGGATTTGGACGAACCATTGAAACAATTGTAGTGTAATTTGGTATTGGTCTGTCTTGACTATAAAATTACACTAGTACATTTTGTGTGTATTCAGCAAGACCATTTGAGGTTGTTCGACTTGTACTGACTATATAAAAGAACAAGACCTTTGTTACTATGGATGTGCGTCCTCTTAATCCGTATATAATAACGGATACATGTACTCAGTGTTTGTTTCTTTAATTTGCCAATGGGTGAGATTTATTCATAAATCAATAAGCTTGGTGAATTGGGAGATAGTACTGTTTATATGGTATGTTGTTAATTATAGAAGGAATCTGTGTCCTAATTATTTAGGATGATGATGTCCCCTTGAGGAGCTCATAAGGATCGTCATGTAAACCCTACAGGTGGATTTAGTCCGACATGATGATAAAGTTGAGTGGTACTACTCTTGGAATTAGATGTAAATTAATTAAGTTGTTAGTAACTTATTTAATTAATAGACATTCGATATCTTAAACACGGGAAGATAAACGTACTCATAGTAAGAAGAAACCCATATTGTAATATGGGATTGGGGTGGTAGTTCAATTATAACTTCTAAGTGGATCGAGTTATTTTTGATGGACTTAACCGGTGTGTTCGGGCTAAACACGGGACGCCTAAGCCTATTAGGAGGCCCAACCCTAATTCCTCCTCTAGGTCTCTGTTGTAGCCTATATATAACCCTTATATCAGCTAACCTCCAGAACTTAATCTGACGCGTGTATTAAAAGCAAGATCGCGAGAAAAGAGAGAGGAGGTGAGACGGCTGAAACTTCTTGGAAGATCATTGTCCACACGATGTCCAAGGAAGGGCAAGAAATACAGCAGAAGATCGAGAGGTCTAACCAATCCCTGTTCATCTTCGTCTGTCTCTGAAAGAAAGGTATGACAAGCTATCTCTTCCACTGTGCATTGTCATATTCATTATGGACCTCGATTCTGATTACATAGGGCCGACGATCTGTCAATTCCAATAATAATCATGTTATTGCTGGATGGAACAAGTTCACAACTTGTGAACTTTATGTGTTTTACTTTAAGTTGTAGGAAAACATGCTAGAAATATCTGTTTGTGTTCATATGTTGATAGTATCCATGATAGACTGCTAGCACGATTAGATTATGGAGGAATTGTATTGTATACTCATTATACTCTGTAATCATCCCTATGAAAAGTATAAAAAGGAAAAATGCTATAATAATCCTCTGAAAATTTGCAATGAACTGCATAATGTAAAGGTTTTGTCATCATAAAAAATAGGAAAATATTTAGTAAATTTATGATTAGATTTGATGAGATAAAATAGCATTATAATAGGAAAATAGAGTACCCCATTTTTCAAGAAGATAAATTGAATAATGAAGGATTTTACAATTTAGTAGCCGATTGATATTTCAAGTAGCAAAGAAAGCTACTACTAAATATAATAGAAGAATACAGTATTTACATACTATAAGTAGAAGAATGCAACAACACAACTAACATAACGAATACATCAAATTGACAAAAAGTTGCAAAGGTTGCATAAAGCAATTACTGTATTCTAAGTCAAAGAAAGACATAAAGATTGAATTGGCAAACACACACATCAATGTAGTACGAGGAATATCAATTATAGTCCGAGGATCAATCAAGTCTCAACTAGCCATTAGAGATAAAGTGATCAATGCAGTACGGAGAGCTAGTAACCAGGCGATACGTAGACTGACAAATTGCGACTAGACTGCAACTTAGTATAATCATATTAAATAACTTGGAGTGCAAGACAAGGTAAATTGAATGCAACCCTTCAAAGTCAAATAATTCTAGCTCAACAACTTTGAAGAGGATTCAAATTCAAAGAAATATGTTTCTCTTCAACAGACATATTTCTTCACTAATTGAAGCATTTGAGTTCAAGATCCATCAAGTTTGCTTCAATCACCAGTTGAAGAAACCCCAATACTTTTAACCTTTGTTCTGTGTGCTTAGATTTTTTTAGTGTTGTCTCAGATCCTTACTTAGTGTTTAGCCTTAGAAGCTTAAAGCAATAACACTGAGTGAGTTTTAGGATCCTATGTGGGTTGCCTATGAGATTTGAGTAACCTGTGTGGAATCTAGGCTTAGTAGGTGTTAACTTGTTAGGTTGATAGTTGTAAGGGTCAAAGTCCTATAAAACAACATGGTTAACAACGTTCCTCCTAAAAAGAGTAAAGTGGACGTAGAAGGATTATACCACCTTCGAACCACTATAAGGCTTTATATGTTTATCTTTCAGTTTTAACCTCGTGCTGTATTTTTCATCACATCATACCGCATGAAAAGGTTTTCAAAAACAAACTCTATCAATGTTTAAGTTTCCACTGCATAAAGAACTCTGATACGGCAAGCTGCGCTGCAACCTAGCCTAGTAAGTTGTAGTGCATCTTGTATTGTATTCCATTGTAGGATACAGTGCTGTGAGTTTAAGAAGTTTGAAAATCGATAGAGGTTCATTACTGCCAAACATGTGGCATAGTTGACAAAGCAATTTTTCTGGCAAAGCTGTTTGAAGTACCTCAAGTACTCAGCTCTTTTGAACAGCGTGATCTCTTCGAATGTTGGATTCATGTTCTTGGGAAGATATACTCTATCAAATATCTTCAGGTTCTAAGCAATGCCTTTTTTAAGGGTCTTTGATCTAAGAGCATTGAAATTTCTATGGATGTATTATCTAGATCAAAGTAAGGGATCGATAGTGCGCATCATCCACTTTCTTCATGACTTCTATTCTTACTGGTTCAACAACTCCAAGACGAGAAATACATGCATCTTCCTTTCTCCTCTTTTCTTTATCTACAGTTTTCAACTGCCTCCATCTGTCTTTATCTAATCTTTTAATAGCAATACTTCTTAAAGGTCTGATCTTATGATGTGATTGTTATTATCTGTTGCATCTTATTTCTTGAGGAGAAGGTGGGGCTACTATATCTCTTCATTGTGTTCTAGATACAGTGTTGCCTACTACCTTGGATACAGCAGCACCACGTCACCTTCTTCTTCATTGTCTCTTTTCTTTTTGGCAAGAGGATTTCGACCAGTGTTAGATGTTGATCTTCTTCTATTCTTACTGACAAGTCCCTCCTCATCATCATTATCTTTCTCTAGCGACTCCATGACTTCTTCTCTGCAGCATCAAATATTTTTCTTTGTTCTTCTTTTTTTCCCCTTTTCTGGCATCATCAATAGGGGTACTCTTCGAAGAAGCTACCACAACTTTGCCAGAAGTAACATGTTGAGGGAATACACATACCATGATATCCCTCAGTTTTCCAACAATCAGTTCAAGGTTAGATAATCTGTCATTAGTATTCTAAGATCCTTATGCTTGATTGAAGGCTCTTTCTTGTAGAGAGTTCAGCATAAGAGAGTGTGTTGCAAAGATGCGACTAACGAAAATATGGAGGGACCTTTTTGTAATATATAGAACTTCTGGGTTCAAAATAAAACTAACGACTGTTGTGCTTCTGAAAAAGTAGATTTCACATTAAACGTGAGAAAATCATTTTACCGCTCAAATGATTAGTCTTTACAGTTACTATTGTTGACATAGATGCAACATTGCCTCTTACTTCATGTATTTCCTTCAAAATCGTTGAAGACTCGATCTTCTCTTCATAACTTGATAATTCCATGTTCATTTCTAAGCATAGAAAATTTGGATTCACATAAGGGCTTCGTAAATATATCTGCCAGCTGTAAATCCGTATAAATCTTTCTTCTCAATATGATCTCTTATAAAATGATGTTTTATATCAATATGTTTTGTTTTGGAGTGAAATACTGGATTATGTGTAATAGTGATTGCACTTATATTATCAGATAGGATATGGTCTTTTTTTCTTCAATTTCATAATCCTTAAGTTGTTGTATCCAGAGAATCTATGCACAACAGCTTTCTACAACATCATATTTTATTTCAGCTGTTGATGTAATTATTAAAGTTTGCTTTCTGCAAAACCATGACACCTGTCTATTTCCAAGAAATTGACATGTTCCACTTGAATCCGAATATACTTTCAAACTGAATCCTCCTTCTCTTGGATACCACAAATTGACATCCTAAGTTCCTTTAAGATACTTGATGATTCTTTTTACTATTGTAAGATGTGATTCCTTTGGTATAGCTTGAAATCTAGTATATACTCCTACAATAAACATGATATCTGGTCTACTTACAATAAGATACAAAAGAGATCCAATCAACCTTTTGTATTTGGTGATATCAACATCTTTTCCACCCTCATCCTTATCCATACTGATTGATGTAGCCATAAGAATGTTTACTGCAGATTCATTCTCCATACAAAATTTCTTGATCAAATTATTCGTATATTTGACTTGATTTATAAAGATCTCATTCTCAAGTTATTTAACTTGTAGTCCAAGGAAGAAACTTAGTTCACCTATCATGCTCGTCTCAAAATTTTTCTACATGAGACTTGGGAATTTTTCACATAGATCTTTGTTAATGAATCCAAATATAATGTCATCAACATATATCTGTACGAGAAAGATATTTTCTCCATCTTGGATTTTGAATAAGGTCTTATCTATTGTCCTTTTCTGAAATCTATTCTCCAATATATGGATAGAGTATCATACCATGCTCTTGGTGTTTGCTTTAAATTATATAATGCTTTTTGCAACTTGTACAACTTATCTTCAGATTGATCTTTATATTCAGGGGGTTGTTCAACATAAAAATTTTCAGATAAGAGACCATTAAGAAATACTCTTTTAACATCCATTTAATAAACATTGAAATTCTTGTGTGCAACATAGGCTAAGTAAATTCTGATTGCTTCGAGCTTTGCTACAGGTGCAAAGGTATTGATCCCAAGTGGTTTAGAGGTTCGGGGGGGTCAATGAACCTCTATAGATTTTTGTTTTTGAATTTTATTTCAACCCTCGGCATTGTATTCTAATGTAGAATATAACATTAAATGCAGTATAGTAAGCTGGGTAGGAATGTTGTTCAGCTTACTGTATCGGAGTTCTGTATGTAGCGGATATAAATTTGATAAAGTTTTTTTTGAAAACATTTTCTCAAATATGGTTTTTGCTAAACTTTGAACATTGAAGATAAGATATAAAATACAACACAGATATGGTTAAGAACAGAAAATAAAACACACAAGGCTTATAGTGGTTCGAAGGTGGTGTAATCCTTCTACGTCCATTCTGTTGGGGATCTTCATGGATCTATTCGGGTATAATTTAAATAAGAATTATCATAAATCTAACCTTATGAATTAAAGCAATTAAATCAAATAATTCATGCTTTGAATAAACGATAAATCATACATAGCCCTAAACATGCGGAACTAAGGGATATGTATTTACCTCTTGATCGGAGAGACACCGTTGAGAAGATTAGTAGCTTCAACCGAAACACCTTCTTAAGTATTCCCCAAGTCCAAGTTCGTAAATTTGGTGAAGAATCAAACGAACTTTTTTAACTCTTGTAGGAAGAATTAATTTCTCACTTTTTGTTGCTCTAAAAAATCAGCACTCTTGTATATGCACTCTCACTATGGCGCTGAAAAATCAGCCCCTATTTATAGGCATTGGCCGAAGATTTGAGCATTGGAGGAGAAGAAATATCAAGATTTGATTTCCTCATATCTTGCATCAATATATCGAAAGATTTATTTTCCTCATATCTAGCAACAATATATCGAAAGATATGATCTTTTCATATCTAGCAACAATATATCGAAAGATTTGATTTTCTCATATCTAGCAACAATATATTGAAAGATATGATCTCCTCATATCTAGCAACAATAATTAACTCTTATCTTTAACCACCTTAGTTAAATGGACTTTTATTGGGCTACTCAAGGGGCTTTAGAAGAATTAGGATTGGACCTCCCAATGGGCCTAGAAACCAATATTGAGCCACAATATTATTCTAACCCATTAATATTAATTCATTCCACTATAGAATTAATATTGTACTATCCATCCTAACCTATATTATGAAATATGGCTCCCGGTTATTATTTCCCGTGTTTAAGATCCAATTTCCATTAATTAATTTAAGCTACTGAATGCTTTTAATTTCTTTTATTCCTTGGGAAAAGACAACTCAACTTTATTACCATACCGAAAATTAATCCACTAGCCAGATTTGATATGATAAACGTACTAAGCCCACCAAGGGGACATTATCAACTTGATGTATCAAGACATGATTTTCTGTATTAATTTAGCAATCTGTCATATAACTAATAATATTACCCAAAATATAATGTATTGAATCCTTTTTGATCCTTTACCCATAATAAATCAAAGCAACATTAATTAATTATATACAATCCCAATTAAGTAACAGAAATTAAGAAATCAATAACCACTGAGATTTAATTCTTTTTTCCAAGTTAGTTTAGAAGAATTATCTCACTGTAGGTCCTATTCAGTACATCAAATGTACTAATGTAATCTCTTGGTCAAGACAAACCAATCTGAGCCTTACACTTCAACTTCTTCCAATGGATTGTTCAATTCCATCTAAGTTGTGAATTTTACTATACTTATTACAAGAATCTAACAATGTGATCTTATGTGATCTTCTACACACCATATTGTCTACAATGTAAAGTATATTGAATATTTATGCAATAAATAAATAACATTCATAATATTTAATGCAAACAGTGATAAAAGATTTATTCTCATAAAATGCAAGAATCAGTTTATATACAAAGTAACACTAAAAACATACTTTTCAGTATATCCCTAACAATCTCCCACTTATACTCAAAGTCTACTGTTAAGTATACTACAACATGTCCTAATAATTCTCCCACTTATACTCAAAACAGCTTGGCGACGTACTTGACTCTCATTCCTTTCACATCTTCTCTCTTAACGATTTCTCGTATAAGATGGTATTTTCTTTCAATGTGCTTGCTTGCCTTGTGGGCCCGTGGTTCCCTTGAATTTGCAACTGCTCCAGCATTATCACAATAGATTGTAATACTGCTAGACAAATCCAGAACCACATCCAAGTCCACTAAAAAGTTCTTGAGCCAAACCATTTCTTTCGTTGCTTCACAAGCAGCGACATACTCAGCTTCCATGGTTGAGTCAGCGATGCATTTCTATTTCACACTCCTCCATGTTATGGCCCCACCTCCCAAACAGAATACATTTCCCGAGGTAGATTTTTTAGAGTCTATGTCTGATTTCCTCATATCTTGCATCAATATATCGAAAGATTTATTTTCCTCAGATCTAGCAACAATATATCGAAAGATATGATCTCTTCATATCTAGCAACAATATATTGAAAGATTTGGTTTCCTCATATCTAGCAACAATATATCTGATTAGAAATCTGAGTTCGTGTAACCCACAGGGCATAGATTGTCCGATTGATAAACTAACATTCTATCTCTAGTTATTTTCAGATACTTCAGAATGTTTTTAACCGCAGTCCAATGTTCCTTTCCCGGGTTACTTTGATATCTCGCTACCATGCCTACTGCATAGCATATTTCCGGTCTCGTGCATAACATTGCATACTTGAGGCTTCCAACTGCCGAAGCATATGGAACCTTCCTCATCTCATCTATTTCTCTTTGTGTCTTAGGACACATGTCTTTTGATAGATGAATTCCATGCCTGAAAGGTACAAAACCTTTCTTGGAATCTTGCATGCTGAATCGTTTCAAAACAATGTCAGTGTATGAGGCTTGAGATAAGCATATCATCCTTTTTCTGGCGATCTTGAGTAATCTTGATCCCAAGGATATGACCAGCTTCTCCTAAGTCCTTCATGTCAAACTATTTTGATAATCATACCCTTACGTCTGACAACACCTTTTTATTATTTCCAATAAGCAGAATGTCATCTATGTATTGAATTAAGAATACCAAGCCAGTTCCGACATACTTTTTATAAACACAACTCTCAAATTCATTTTGAACAAATCTATATGATTGGATTACTTGATCAAAACGTTGATTCCAAGCTCGCGATGCTTGCTTAAGGCCATAGATTGTCTTCTTAAGCTTGCATACAAGGTTTTTTTTGGCCTTTTTCAACGAAGCCTTTGGGTTGACACATGTAGATGTTTTCTTCAAGATTTCCATTTAGGAAAGCTGTCTTAACATCCATTTGTCATATCTCGAAGTCTAGGTGCGCAACTATCGACAAGAGAATACAGATAAACTTAAGCATGACTACAAGCGAAAAGGTTTCCTCATATTCGATCCTCTTTTTCTGAGTGTATCCTTTTGCCACAAGCCTAGCCTTGAAGGTCTCAACCTTCCCGTCAGATCCTCTCTTTCTCTTGTAAACCCACTTGCATCTAACAGGTTTTACGCCGTTGAGTGGTTCAACAAGCTCCCACACTTTGTTGCGATCCATAGATCCCATTTCTGCTTCCATTGCAATTTGCCAAGAATCTGCATCCTTGTCTTGGATTGCCTCGTTGTAAGTCCAGGGATTAGATTCATCATCTCTAGGGACCAAGTCTGAAGACTTTCCCACAAACATGAATCGTTCAGGTTGTCGAACAACCCTCCCACTACGATAAGGTTCTGGTTGTGTTTGTGTATCGCTTGGTATATCTATTTGTACAGTTGGTATAGGAGCTGGCCCCCTCATTTCATCTAAGGTAATCTCACTCTAGGGCTTCTTACTCATATAGTCATCTTCTAAGAATTTAAAATGCGTACTTACCACGATCCGCTGATCTTTAGGACTATAGAATAATCCCCCTTTCGTTCCTCTAGGATATCCTACAAACAGCCTTAATTCCGAACAAGGTTCCAACTTATTAGCTTCCTTGTCCAACTCGTATGCGGGACACCCCCAGATTCTCATGTGTCTCAGACTGGGTTTTCATCCAGTCCACAATTCTGAAGGGGTTTTTGGAACTGATTTGGAAGGTACCAAGTTAAGAATATAAGCCACTGTTTCCAAAGCATATCCCCAGAATGATTTGGGTAAATCTGAATAACTCATCATAGATCTGACCATTTCCAAAAGAGTTCTATTTTTTCGCTCTGCGATCCCGTTTTGTTGAGGGGTTCCAGGTGCAATCAACTGGGATACAATCCCTTACCCTGACAAGTAGTCTAAAAACTCATTGCTGAAGTATTCGCCTCCATGATCAGATCGTAGAAACTTGATACTCTTTTTCCTATGTTTTTCTGCTTCAGTCTTAAATTCTTTGAACTTATCAAAGACTTCAGACTTATGCCACATTAGGAAAATGTATCCATATCTCAAGTAATCATCGATAAACGTAATGAAATACTTAAAACCACCTCTTGCCTGAATCGGCATTGGACCACATACATCAGAATGAACAAGTTCTAAAACTTCATTGGCTCTGTTCCCCTTAGCTCCAAAAGCTCTCTTAGTCATTTTACCTTCTAAACATGATTCGAATGTTGGAAATGGCTCAACATGGAGTGATTCCAACGAGCCGTCACTCACCAACCTTTGAATCCTTTTTAGATTAATATGACCAAGTTTAAGATGCCATAGAAGTGTTTCGTTCATTCTTGAAAAATGCTTTCTTTTCTTAGAAATAGACAATGAGTTATATGATTCATTTTGCATGTGTGTGGGTTGTGCACAGTTAATATTATAGAGATTGTTCATTAATGTTGCTGAACAGATAACTTCATTATTACGAGAAATAATGACATTCTTATTAAAAGAAACTGAATATCCATCCATGAACAATTTAGAAACTGAAATTAAATTCTTTCTAAAACTTGGAACAAAAAGAACATCTCTTAAAATTAAAACTTTATCACTAAAAGATAGATGCGCATCTCCCACTACAACAGCTACCACTTTCGTAGCTTCGCCCATGGTGATGATGATCTCACTCCCACTAAGTTGTCGGGTTAGCTGGAATCCCTGCATATTGAAACAAACATGATCAGTGGCTCCCGTATCCACCACCGACGAATGGGAAGAATACACCGCTAAACACGTTTCAATTACTAGTGTGTGAGAATTACCTTGTTTTCCAGCCTTCTTAGACTGAGGACAGGCCATCCTCCAATGTCCTTTCAGACCGTAGTTAAAGCACTTTCCTTTGGTTGTCTTCTTCTTGACACCACCACCAGTGGGTGTTTTTTCCTTTCCAACTTTGTCAATCTATTTCTGACCATTTGCCTTCTTCTTTTTCTTCTCACCTTTAGGTCTGGAAGAGGAAGATGGACCGTTTGTCAACAGGGTTTGACTTTCTCTTGGTCCCTTTAGCATCTCAACTGATACCAAAGCTTGCATGAGCTGAGCCAACATATACGCTTGATTGTTCATGGTATAGTTCAGTTGGAACTACTCAAAACTTTTTGGTAGAGAATGGAGTATGAAATCAACCTAGGTTTCCCCATTGAATTCGGCACCAAGAATCTCAAGTTTGTTAAGGAAACCTATCATTTTAAGAATGTGATCCCTCACGGATATCCCTTCAACCATTTTCAGCGATAATATATCTCGCATGGCCATTTGCCTTGTCGTACGATTCTGGTGAGCGAAGAGTTTCTTAAGGTTTAACATAATATCTGCAGCGGTTTCCATGTATTGGTGTTGGTGTTGCAACACATCTGACATTGAAGCCAAGATGGTACACCTAGCCATTTCATCGGATTTCAACCACTGCTTATGATATTTCTTATCATTCTCACTAGTTTCATCCATAGGTTCAGCGGGTTTAGGTTCGTCAAGGACAAACTTATGCGATTGTGTAGTCAAGACTATTAGTAAGTGTCTTTTCCAATCTACATAGTTTTCTCCCTCTAATTTGTTATCTTTAAGTATATGAAACAGTGGATTAAAAGGTGACAACATATTGAACTGAGAATAAAACATACAGTTTGTATTAATATCTAATCAACACAAAATTATCACATAATTCGATCACATGTACTATAAAATAAAAAAATATAAACATGTCATTAGCCAACATCTCAAAACAATTCAAGTAAGTCATGTTGAGTGTGAACGTTTACTCAAACACATTTGAGCAGGTTACAAACAAAGACAGTTACAAACCTTTAATTCAAAATTAATAGTTGGCTCCCACTTGACCATATAAAACTGATAGGGACTCCGTTGGGGAGTTAATATATCAATTTTATACCTAAGTAATAACCATAATTTAATACAGGATTATTATTTTGTTTTGAATAAGTCATTCGTTGGGAAGGTCATATCGCTACTAATAATAACCCAAAATTATCCAAAAAAATTTATTCAAGTGAACTTGTCTTTGGCCTATCCGTTAGGGAGAGAGACGCTTGCCAATGCGAAGCCAAAGATGTAACGCCCCGAAATCTTTCACTTAAAATATCAGAGTTTTTCATTTTTGGGCGTTAAGAGAGAAAGAGGAAGGAGGTGTGCATGATATATAAAAGAAAGAAAAATGAGAGGATAAGATGTGGTACACTTAAAACATCGAATACAACCGATAAAAGAAAGTTTGAAACCATACATAACGGAAAAACATCAGGATCCTTTACATAGAAAAAGAACAGTTTAACATTTTACATAACGTGGAACATCGTTTCACAGTTTTCTTTTACAAAAGAACAACATAGCTTTAAAAGATAAAACCGAAAGATGGACACAACTGATAGGGCACCCCTCTCTCTCTACGCATCATGAATCTCTTCATCTCCTGTAGGGTGAGTACAGATTAAGGGGTAAGTGCGTTGAATACACTCGTGGGGATATTTTCCAAGTTCAAACAATCAATCATATAAAAGTTCAGCATATAAACACATCACATATTGACACGTAGCTTAGAAATGAACCGTAGTCCCTTCGTAGCATAAATATGGACCGAAGTCCCTTCATAGAACAATTATGGACCGAAGTCCCTTCGTAGCATCACCATCGTAAAATAAACACGGTATATAAACACAACACTTAGAGTTCAACGATTCATATATCACATAGGGAAAACAGTAAACACATAGAGTTTAGAAGTTACCCCCACCTCGTTCGGTGGTTACCACGTGAGTAACGAGTTCCAAAGTCCCGTGTCTCAAACCTCGTGCATCAAAGTTCAATCCAAGTGATAGCCTACATACGTTACATCATTTCTTAGATCTTTAAAAACATATAATTAAAGCTATAAACGTTGCCGGTGGAAAAACGATCGTTAAAGGCGCGACGGATCGAGAGATCTAAAGATTGAGGTTGAGGAGACAAGGGTGAAATTTTAGTTTAATAGGATGAGATGAAAGAGGGCGATATTAAGGTCGTAACAAAAAAAGAATGAGCTCAATCGGAGTTGAAACGAGCTCAAACGGAGCGTTTTAAGATTGAGGGGTATTTCCCGCGCGACCGCCCTACCGCGCACGGTCACTCCTCCCCCGGGCACGACCGTGCGCGATCGTCCAGTAGCTCCCATTGGCGCGCGCGCGCCCGTGCGCGACCACGCACGCCCGTGCGCGACAAAACACCTGAAAATGGAGCTTTTTGCCCGTGACCTCCCGTCATCGGCCACCACCTCCACGTCTCACCGGCAACCCCATTCCAACCTCCTCCATCTCCGATTATCCCCAACGAATTCTGGTGTAAGAACAAACCCTTCCCCACCTCCAAACTCACACAAACATGCATATATATATATACAACACCCACACACTCTCAAACACTTAGTCGGCGACCTCCGGTCGTCGGAAACCCATCGCCACAACTCGCCGGTGCATCACCAGCGCCGGTCATCACCTTTCCCATGATGACACCATCTGTGCCGCCCCCAACAGAGATCACACACGCACACACAAACCCAAGCTTTTCACCCAAAACCACACACACACAACTCCGGCCACGCCGCCTCCCCCGGCGGCTCCACCACCCCCAACCTGTGGTCCTTCACTCCAAGATGGTTATCTACCACTCCAGCGAGGAAGACGAGAGAGAGAAAGCAAGAAACAAGGAGAGAGAAAAAGTGATGAACTCAAACAAGGTTTTTTCGGTGGTTGACCGGCGATTTGCCGGCGATCCGACCGTCGGAACGGAGAAACAAAACCGTCACTAGACTCACCTCGATGAGAGCTACAACCTATGCGAAAATCGTTCGATTCCGACAACTTTGAAAATATTCCGGCGATCGCCGGTGGCGGCACCACCGCGCCGGTGGCGGTGCGTCGGAGGCCGAAAAAGGAAACAAGAGAGAGAAGAGAGAAGAGAGAAACTTACTCATTTTCGGCGTGTTCGGCTCGTTCGAAGAAAGAGTGAGAAATGAATTGGGGGAAGCCCCTATTTATAGAATTGGAAAAGTTACTATTCACCAAAATATCTCGTATTCTACCCTTCGCATACGTCTCGTATACGTCGTATTCTTCGTTCCACTGTTTTCTTCACTACTCGAGCTACGAAACTCCGATTGACCTCTAGTTCATTTCTATCTTCTCGTCTTTCCAAGACGCATCTAATGGTATAGGAAAATTCTACACACCAAGTCCAAGAAAATTATCCATCTTAAACGTGTATTAAACACGTATCTGAAACGCACGTAAGTAATTTAAACAGTCAAAGTAAACGCACATACTTATTAAGTCATATGTTAAATATTTAATTAATCAATTATGCTCGTTTTGATCTAGGGCGCTATAAAAGACTTCACAAATAAATCAATTTGGAGGCCAATTAATTAATTTATTATCCAGAATAAATTCATTAAATTACATACTTAGTAATTTTAAAACGATAAGATTTTTCATGGATATACATGCATAATTAATCAAATTAATAACAACAATAAACCCAAATTAAATACATAAATAATTCCAATTATCATGGTTTAATTTCCCATTTTGAAAACGAGAACCCGAATTTTCAAAAAATCCGAGCAGCAGCCGCGACGACTTGGGTAACCTGGACAGCGGCTCAGTCCGTCTACATATGACATCCGGCGATCGTACACCTGTGGTAGTCTCCGATCTTTTTAATCTGTCTCTTCGATCTTCATTTTTGATTCGTTACAATTTATTTACAAAAAAATAAATCTAAATCTAGATCCTAATCTACCCGCGGATTTTCTCATGGGAAAAACAAATCTGAACGAATGAGATTAAAAATATATCTTTCAAACAACATGAATTTAAAACATACATTAAAAACCATGATAATTGGATACCTGCAAAAAAGATCTAACAATTCTACTATCCAATTTCAATTCAATGTATATAGATTTAAATTCTAATTTAAATAACAAAGCCCGAAACCATGGCTCTGATACCATATGTTGGGGATCTTCATGGATCTATTCAGGTGTAATTTAAATAAGAATTATCATATATCTAACCATATGAATTAAAGCAATTAAATCAAATAATTCATGCTTTGAATAAACGATAAATCATATAGCCCTAAACATGCAGAACTAAGGGATATATATTTACCTCTTGATTAGAGAGACACCGTTGAGAAGATTAGTAGCTTCAACCCAAATAGTTTCTTGAGTATTCCCCAAGTCCAAGTTCGTAAATTCGGTGGAGAATCAAACGAACTTTTTTAACTCTTATAGGAAGAATTAATTTCTCACTTTTTGTTGCTCTAAAAAATCAGCACTCTTGTATATGCACTCCCACTATGGCGCTGAAAAATCAGCCCCTATTTATAGGCATTGGCTGAAGATTTGAGCCTTGGAGGAGAAGAAATATCAAGATTTGATTTCCTCATATCTTGCATCAATATATCGAAAGATTTGATTTCCTCATATTTAGCAACAATATATCGAAAGATATGATCTCCTCATATCTAGCAATAATAATTAATTCTTATTTTTAACCACCTTAGTTAAAATGGGCTTTTATTGGGCTACTCAAGGGGCCTTTAGGAGAATTAGGATTGGACCCCCTAATGGGCTTAGAAACCAATATTGAGCCACAATATTATTCTAGCCCATTAATATTAATTCATTCCACTATAGAATTAATATTGCACTATCCATCCTAACCTATATTATGAAATATGGCTCCCGATTATTATTTCCCGTGTTTAAGATCCAATGTCCATTAATTAATTTAAGCTACTGAATGCTTTTAATTAATCAATATCTTTTATTCCTTGGGAAAAGACAGCTCAACTTTATTATCATACCGAAAATTAATCCACTGGCCAGATTTGATATGATAAACGTACTGAGCCCACCAAGAGGACATTATCAACTTGACGTATCATGATACGATTTTCTGTATTAATTTAATAATTTGTCATATAATTAATAATATTGCCTAAAATACAAAGTATTGAATCCTTTTTGATCCTTTATCCATAATTAATCAAAGCAACAGTAATTAATTATATACAATCTCAATTAAGTGACAAAAATTAAGAAATCAATAACCACTGAGATCTAATTCTTCTTTCCAAGTCAATCTAGAAGAATTATCTCACTGTAGGCCCTATTAAGCGCATCAAATGTACTAGTATAGTCTCTTGGTGAAGGTAAACTAATCCGAGTCTTACACTTCAACTTCTACCAATGGATTGTTCAATTCCATCTAAGTTGTTAATTTTACTATACTTTTTACAAAAATCTGACAATGCGATCTTCTGTGATCGTCTACATACCACATTGTCTACAATGTAAAGTATATTGAACATTTATGCAATAAATAAATAACATTCATAATATTTAATGCAAACAGTGATAAAAGATTTATTCTCATAAAATGCAAGAATCAGTTTATAAACAAAGTAGCACTAGAAGCATACTTTTCAGTTTATCCCTAACACACTCTACTCCTACTTTGAGGAAGAACTTCATTAGGCAAGATTGAATTATAGGACACGACCTAACAATCTACCAACCAAACAAGTTTTCACCTACAATGATTCAACTTCCACACAGGTTACTCGAATCCACAAGTGGACCCACACAGGATCCAACTAACTCACATAAAGTTACTACTTTAACAACTTAAGATAAATACACTCAGCAAGGATCTAAATTCTATCAACTGAGGACACCACTAAAATAACCTAAGCACATAGCACAAAGGTTAAAAGTATAATGTGTTTTTCTTTGTATGTGCTTGAAGCAACATTGATAACTCTGGAGCTTGATGACTCGAAGGCTTGACTGCTTCACTAGGAGGTTGAGTGGCTTAAAACTTGGAGAGTAAAAGGCTTGAGTACTTGTTCTTGCAAGGGTGAGTTTTGAATATCAGTTTTACAGCAGTTTCTTTAATCAACTCTTCATCTATTTATAGATGTAAGAAAATGTATCCATTGAAGAGACACACTTCATTTGAATTTGAATTCCTTTGATCGTCTTTGATCTTGCATTCAATGTCTCTGAGATTCTAGGAATGAATTTCTTATCTTATTCTACAGCTCATTTAATACGACTATTCTGCAGAATACTATCACCATCCTCTATTCTGGAAAAGAGTTTTGTCCAGAAATCCATTCTCTAAAACAGATATAAAGACAATGTATCATACCAAGCTCTCGGTGTTTGCTTCAATTTATACAGAGCTTTCTGTAGTTTGAAAACTTTCTCTTTTTGTAGATCCTCAAATACTAGAGGTTGTTCCACATAGACTTCTTCAGATAAGAGACCATTTAAGAATGCACTTTGGACATGCATCTGATATACATTAAAATTCTTATGTGCAACATAGGCTAGAAAAATTCTGATAGCTTCAAGCCTTGCTACAAGTGCAAAAGTCTCATCAAAATCAATTACTTCTTCATGACAATATCCCTTAGCAACTAATCTTACCTTATTTCTAACAACACCAGATTCATCCAACTTATTCTTGAATATCCACTTTGTTCCAATTACACCTTGATGATCAGGTTTGGAATTAACTTGCATAATTGATTCCTTTCAAATCTGTTTAGCTCTTCTTGTATAGCTGGAATCCAATTGATCTCTTCAAGCGTTTCTTCAATGGTTTTGGGTTCTACTTGTGATATAAAACATGCAAAAATAGCTGCATGTGGTCTTGATCTTCTTATTCTGACTCCAACATTAGGGTCTCCAATGATGAGTTCTCTTGGATGGTTCTCGAGCCATGTTCTATCTAATTCAAAGTTGTATAAGGGTTGATGATCGGTAAATTGTTGATCAGCTTCATCATGTTGAGTTCTGCCAGGTTGCAGTATTTTATCGACTTGTTGTGCTACAACATGTTTTTCTATATTTTCAGATGCAGGAACTTCTATACTATTTTCAACGATAATTTCAGCAGACAGTGGAACTCCATCATTTTACTTAACTCGATGATCCTTGATCTTTATCTGAGATTGATCTTCTTTCAACTTATCAAGATTAGTTGTACACAATGTGGTTCATCGAATACTACATGTATTGACTCTTCTACAACGAGGGTCTTTTTGTTGAAGATCTTGAAGGCCTTACTAACTAATGAGTATCTTAGAAGTACTCATTCATCTGATTTTGCATCAAAGATCTTCAGATATTCTTTACCATTATTCAAGATGTAATATCTGCATCAAAAAATATGTAGATATGAAATATTTTGTATGTAGCCATGACAAACCTCATACGGGATTTTGTCATGATCTTTGTTGATAAGACATCTATTTTGGGTATAACATGTTGTATTTGTAGCTTTAGCCCAAAATCTTTTTGGTATTATAGCTTTAGCAATCATAGTTCTTGTTGCGTACTTCAAAATTTTGTTCCTTCTTTTTTGAACTCCATTCTGTTATGATGTTCTAGCTATAGAGTATTCATGACTGATTGTATTTTCTAAACAATATTTCTTAATTAATTTGTTTGTGAATTATGTTCCTATATCAGATCTTATCTTCACAATGCTCAAACTCTTCTCATTTTGAATTCTCTTCAGAAATTCTGTAGCCTATTTTGAGCTTTTGATTTCTTGGCTAGAAAGATTATCTAAGTAAATCTAGAGTAGTCATCCATAGCAACTAGGAAAGCTCAATTGGTACAAAGAGATCCATGTGTAATAGATCCAGAATCTTGTGGGATGATCTTTGCACTTTCTCCTTAAAGACTTGTTTTCCTTTCTGGTATACTTCACAAATATTTTCCTTCTTGAAGGCTACATCTAGTAAGCTTCTCACTAAGTTCTTTCTTACCTGTTTGTTAATGGTTTTGAAGTTCAGGTAACTCACTCTTTTGTGCCAGAGCCAACTTAATCCTTGTGTATTCTTTGTAATGAAGCAAGTTGGTTGCACTGTTGAACTTCAATCAGCAAGATACATATTTCTTCTTCTGGTTGTAGTAAGCTTGTTGATGTTGAATTTCAGAGAGCATCCTTTATCACAAAATTGACTAATGCTCAAAAGGTTATACTTCTGTCCTTTTACATATGACACATCTTTGATGCATGTGTTGCCTTTGATCATGCTTTCTGTACCGTTGGTGCTTTCTCTTGAGTCATCTCCAAACACTATTTTAAGACCTTTATATGGTTGGAAGTCTTTCAAGGCTTCTCTGTTGCCAGCCATGTGTCCTGAGTAGCCGCTATTAATATACCATACATAACTGCTACTTTCTGGCAACTATTTTTAAATGCAATTTAGGTTGAATTAGGTACCCATACAAGTACGGGTCCTTTGGGGTTAGTTTTCTTTAGAATCCATACTTGCTTAATGACAATTAATTTGTTATCAGCTTTGGTGATTCACTTTCTATAAGCATTCTTCACTGAATGTTGTTTGTGAATAGTATGTGTATGAACTTTTCTTGTGTTACCTTCAATACTAGTGTGAGGTCTTCTCTTATATCTTCTTGGAGTATATGCTCATTTGGATTTAAACATATAGGAGTGAGATTGTTGCATTTTTACTTTGGTTGTAGCATTTTGACTCTGCTGCATCCTATAAGTCTGTGCAGTCTTACTTTCTATAGCTTCTCAATGTCAATTGTTCTTGCTGTATTCTGAGAGTTTTCAGCATTGTATTTGAGACCATTTCCTTTACAGGCTTTTTGAGTCTCAATGATACAATCTTATGTTATCCTGGCTGATCTGCTGTATACATCAATTGTATTTTGCAAACTTGGTTTCTTAGATTCTAGCTTAGTGACTAGTAGTTTGAACTTAGAGACTTCTGTTCTGAGATTATTACATTCTGCACTATAATACTCAAGATTTGAGATATTCTCTTCCAGTGTAATTTGCTCACTCTTGAGTACCATATTTTCCTTTTTAAGTTCCTTATGAGCTGAGTTTATATGCTCAAAGTCACTCATGATCTGTTTAAAAGACTAGATCATGTTAATCTTTTCTCTACCAGAATCATCAAAAGATTGAGAGGTTACCTCATCATCTTCGTCTTCACATGTCTTCACCATTAGGCATAGCAATGCTTCTTCATCAGAGGTGGAGCTATCATTGTCGCTCTCAAATAATATTTGTTCTTTTGGCTCTTCATTCTACATCAGATATGGAGCTATCAGTGTCGCTCTCAGATGAGCTTTATTCTTTGGCTCTTCAACTTCACCAAGAAGTGCTCTCAGTTTTTGTTTCTCATCATTCCTCTTTTCACTCATTTGCTTTCTTTCTTCTTCATGATATTTGTGCACTTGAGGATAAGGATGGTTTCTTACATAATGTCCTAGTTTCTTGTAGTTACAACAAAGGTCAGAAGAAATTGTATTAGATTGTGATACTTATTTTACCTATGGGGTTGGAGGTTTCTTCTTGGACTTTTTTCCTCTTTTGTTGGTGTAATGCCCAATTCTCTAATCACTTGCATCTTACATTGAAATGCATTCATGAGCATTCAAGTTATATTTCTAAGCATCTTTTTTTTTACAAAATGCGCTGAATTCTCAAGTATATGTTTCTTTTATGGTCTAATTAGTCATGATTACATTATCTATGCATGATATTATTATGACATTTCAACTCCATAACCTAATATGCTCTGTTTAGTACTTCTTCTTTTACAGTGGAAAAGTTTGGCTTGGGAAGAGAAGATGGATGTGCTGAAAATGGTTATAAATATACTAAATGCATAATATCTCTAAACGACATTCCTAGATTAAATTGATTACACTTCTAATTTATGAATTTCATTGTATTTATTTATAATTCTAAAGTAAGCAAAATAGTGCAATTTCATTGGTTAGTTGACTAGGGTGCACCAAAAGCAATTTTAATGTATTGCACTTCATTATTATGATATTTCAATCAACACCAATCCTCTCCTTAGGCCAAAAATGTGGCATACTGCCCATTTAACACCCATACATGTCCAAACAATAAGAACAAAGCAAGTGCTTCTCTTTAGCATGGTCAAAAGTGGTAGGAAATGTTCTTTTGTGTTCTCATTTGATCACCTTGGACTCAAAAATGACCAGCCCTCTTCTCCTCTTTCTTTCGTCATGCTTAGAACCCCAAAATACCATAAAAACTAAAATATATAATAGAGGTTTCATATGAGACTAATTGAAGCTAGTTGGTGCCTCTTTTGGTTAAAACGTTGCATCCTTAAGCTTAATTGCTAAGTCTAATCCTATCTCTATGTTTTATGTTTAAAATTATGTTTATATTATAGGCCACATGATCTGATATTATATGTGTTATAATGAAGATAAATTGAAGATAACTAAGTTAGTTGAAGTAGTTTAATTGAACTTGTGAATCTAATAAGTTGTGGTTGTATATTGATTCTATTGATGCTTGGTATTTGTTATAATGATTGGAAGTATGCTTGAAGAGCTAGAGGATAGGTAACTTAATTGGTTATTGATGTTGACTTATGCAAAAACATAATTAGTTCGGTTCATTTGAGTTCTTAGTGTCTTATTGCAAAGTTAGGGGTTGCCCTATTAGTATTCTTAACTTATTGAATAAAGAAATGATATTAAGATGTATGAATTATAAGTCTTGATGTGTGTAATTAAATGATATTGTCTCTGTTAGGATGTATACTATAAGTCTAACTTTTGTATGAACATCTTTTATGGAATAAGAATCACTTTGGTCATATGTTTGCATTTTATATTTGTTATATATGTTTATGCAATGTCCAATTAATTTATATTATAGATAACTTGGTGTGTGGTGCCACACAGAAAATCATGTTATCAGTTTCTTATAAATTATAAATAGTAGCTCACAACCAAGATGGATTTGGATAAAACATCAGAATGGTTGTAGTGTAGTTTGGTATTAGTCTGTCTTGACTATGAAACTACACTAGTACACTTTGTGTGTATTGAGCAGGACCATTTGAGGTTGTTCGTTATATACTGACTATATAATAGAACAAGACCTCTGTTATTATGGATGTACATCTTCTTAATCCCTATATAATAACGGGCACGTATGCTCAGTGTTTATTTCTTTAATTTGCCAATGGGTGAGATTCACTACAAGAAGTCACACATTTCGTCACGAATATTTTTGCGACGACAAAAAAATCATCACAATTTGTTACTTAATGGCGATAAATGTTATTTTCGTCATTAAAATACTAGAAATTGTGACAATTTTATTTTGTCACCATTTATAATTTTATTCGTCACTAATTTGTAAATTTCATGATGACATAAATTATGTCGTCACAATAATAATAGGTGACAATTTTAATAATAATTGGTGACGAAATTCGATGTCATAAAAATATATATTTTCATGATGATGCTATTTTTCGTCATTAATTATTCTAAATAATTATTGACAAAATTATTTCATCACAATAATAATTGGTTACGATTTTAATTATAATTGGTGACGATATTCGATGTCGTAAAAACTAAATTTTTGTGACGGTGCTATTTTTTGTCATTAATTATTTGAATTAATTAGTGACAAAGTTCTTTTGTCACGATAATAATTGATGACGATTTTAATAATAATTGGTGATGATATTCGATGTCGTAAAAACTAAATTTTTGTGACGGTGCTATTTTTTATCATTAATTATTTGAATTAATTAGTGACAAAGTTCTTTTGTCACGATAATAATTGATGACGATTTTAATAATAATTGGTGACAATATTCGACGTCATAAAAAACATATTTTTATGACGATGCTATTTTTTGTCATTAATTATTTGAACTTATTACTAAAAAAATTATTTCGTCATAATATTATTTGGTGACGATTCTAATAATAATTGGTGACGGTATTCGACGTCGTAAAAAATATACTTTTATAACGATATTTTTCGTCATTAATTATTTGAACTAATTACTAACAAAAAATAGCATCGTGTTCACTATTGCTAAATATACTTTTATAACGATATTTTTCGTCATTAATTATTTGACTAATTACTGACAAAAACAGAATCCCCTCAAATAAGTAAAAAGAAGAAAATAAAAAAACATGTACCCATTAGAAATTTAACCCAAGAATCCCTTAACACTACAAACCAATTGACTAACAAATCTAACTTAATTTAGTTTCTCACAAATATTTATATAATATAATATTAATTTAGTTTTCAAAGGTATACTACACAAAATAATTGTGAATTTAGAGATTAAAATATTTTAAAACTTAGTGAAAACTTATTCGTAAACCGACTGAATTAACTTGCTCTATTGGTATCTATATCTATATTAAAGGAATAACCAAGAGGGGCACATGTGGCTAATTTTAATTTTAATTTCAATTAATTCTCTTAATATTTCTAATTTATTGTAATTAAATATTTAATGAGATAATGATAATTGAAAAAAAAGTTAATAATGATAATTGCTAACAAAATTGTAATTTATAAAACTTTAGGCAAAACATTTTAATTGAAGTTTATTGTTACAATTGCATTAATTGATAATTGAAGTTTAATTTATATACTAATTAAATTAAGAATTAGTGATAAATAATAATAATTAAGTTTATTTATAAATAATAATTTGCAATTTTTTTAATTAGTATTAAAATATCCATGTAAATTGATGAATGATCTCTAAACATATGAGGGGTCAAGACTAGCCTGGACCGAAATAACATATTTAAGTAATTGTCAACAAGAAAATAACATCTAACAACATAGCCAAAACTTTGAAATGATTTTTTCATAGAAACCTCTCTTCTTGTTTAATTTATTAATAGAACAAAAAATAAATAAGTAAACTAAAAAAACAGAATTAAAGAAATATCCCCAAATCTCTAAACCAACATAATAACCCAATCTCAAAATTTGAACCCCAATTTTCATTTAATGCTAATCCTCAGTTGCTCTTCCTCGCTACAAGACTCACCACATCACAACGTATTTGTTTCTGCAATCCAGAAGGCTATCAAACTTGTGGCAGGTATTCTTGTGTTAAGAATTGCTTGATGAGGATTCGTGTTGAATTCAGGGTATTGATATTTTTGTGAAATTTTGTAACTCCTAAATGCTGGTTTCTTGTTTGTAATGTTTATTTCATGGTATTTCAGTTTTTTTGAATCTGTAATTCTCTTTGACCCACAAAATCTGCACTGCTTCAGTAAATTAGACAAACTCTTCCGTGAAGGAAGGTTGCTTAAGACCTTTGGGCCTTGGTCACCAAAATGAAAATTTCTTCTGCAGAAAATTTTCAAAATTGGCCATGATTCTGCTATCAATGGGATTAATGATCTGAAAATTTTCATTAAACTACTCTATTGTTAAGAAGACAACGAGGAACCTAGAGTGAGCTTATAAAGATAGACAAATTGGTTGATAGTGCTTTCACTTTAGTTGCATTGATACTGGAAGACTTACTATGCATAGTTAAACATGTTCACCCAACTGATCATATTTTGTCTCTGCTCGTATGCCTTGCTGACTTGATGAGTTAGCATGACCAGGAAACTTAGTGTTTTATCAGTAGTGATGTTGTGAAATAGCAAATATGGCATGAAGGGAGTTGAACAAGACTTGAAATTCTCTGTGAAGCTAATATATTTCATTTTCAGGAATTTGATCTCTTGCTGTATCTCTGAAGATAGTAGACTAATCGCATACTATTATAGGCTAATATTATTGTAGTTAAGTTAATTTGATAATCAGTGGCCCAATTGGACATGCTGGAGGCTGGTCAATAAGAAAGGTCAGAAGCAGATATTAGAAGGCAAAAATTGCTGCATATAGCGAATTAATGTGAAACAGAGGTTAGTTGTTGTTTCGTCTTGTCATTTTGTTTGTCTTCTGTTGCATGCATAAAGAGTTCGTTTTAGTCCAAATTAACGTTTATAGGCATCCATTTTGTTTGAATTATTTTCTTGATTTGGTAATTGTGATCATTATAACTACACGTTCTTATATACGTCTAGAGCTACCAATGTGCCTCAGAACCATACACACAAATGTATTTGAAATCCTGTATACTGGTCATATCACAAGTGAACAAAAATATTGCCAATCACCGTTCACATTCTATTCTCTCATATCCCACACCAAGCTGAGTCAGAATGTTGTTGCATACTACCTAGAACCTGATTAAAAGGACATTCTGTTGAAATTAGTTCCAAATTATCATCTCATGAGTGCCAAAATCATGTAATATCCCTCTACCTTAGCTCCATGCTAAACAAAATATACCGGTTGGTAAATTTGTTCCTTCTTAATATTTCTATTGTGGTTGGACAGTATGTAGTTTTATTTCTCATTTAGATACCTTTATTTCATACATAATTGGAATTAATATAGAATCAAGAATTGTGTCTTGTATTTTTCTCTTTGATTTTTACTTGAATGCAGATTGTTCCTTGTATATACTTGTAAATATAACATTTATAGTTTCTATGTTCTGATAGAAATAAGTACTTTCTGGGGATGAGGTATCTAGTTAGGTATTAAAGAAAAACCCTTTCAGATCTGATTTTTTATTTTTGTGCAATTCTTCAAGTTGGAACAGAATCTTAGTGTCGCTACTTCTGTAATTTTCAAGAGTGACAATATCAATTTGAATCATTGTTTATTTTTCCTCTCTACTAGTGATCACCCCGTGCATTGCATGGGATCGATTTGCATTTATATCTTAAATTTTTTTTTAGTAAAATTGGGTCTTGAATCTTCTTTTGTCAATTCATGTAAAGTGCAAACTCTCCCATTTTATATATAAATTTGTGTTGATCATGGAGCAATTATATCATTTGATGTGAATTTATTTGATATCATTTTATATTATCTCCATGTTATGTTGGCCTTATTTTTTTGATCAAACGATTGGTTTGTGAGTGAGATTTGGAAGATTGGATTGGATATCAAGGAAAAGAGGCTGTTAGTACGAAGGGTTCTTCATATTGCAATTTCGATGGGTAAGTTGAGTACTTTAACTCATTGATAGTTTGAAAGATTTAATGGCCTAAATGAAATTTGAGTTATAATTTGATGGGATACTTTGATAACATTTTTTAAAGAAGTCATTTCCACATAACAATACAATGTTGTAATGTATGTGAAATACACGAAGTTGAGGCCTGAAACAAGCCCAAAATGCTTAAAAAATATAGCAAGACACAATCAATATACGAGAATAACACTCTGTTTTGGCAAACAATTGTATATATAGCCATTACATGAGCAATTCACAAACTCCAATCCTTTACTACTCGTATGATAAAAAAAAATTCAAAGAAAATAATAATTATACTCGTAAGACAATCAAACTGCAACAGAGAGAATGTGAAACAGAGGAAGAAAGAAGAATAGTTTGGCAGAGATGTCAATGACCTTGAGCTCAGGCTTCTTCACTTACTCCTTTGGCACTGCCACAGTCAGCACCCCATCCTTCGTCGCCGCCTTCACCTTATCCAATTTCGCATTCTTCGGCAGCCTGAACTGGCGGAGGTATTTGCCATCATTTGTCGTTCTTCACCTCCTGCTCCTTGTTTCTATCCCCACTAATTTGCAGAACATAAGAGATTGGTGAAGTTGATTATGCTATTTACTTTACTCTAGGATCATGCCTCCTTTTGCTTATATGTGATGAAATTTCAAATGGTGCCTCTCGTTTGATGATTGTTGATTGGGTTGGTTGTCCTCTCTGTGTAAATTCTGGTGAAAAGCTCTATGATGTTAAGTTGATATAATTCATCAACATTTAATCATTGAGAAGCTTTTCATCTTCATAACTTTTCATCTCCACGACTTTTCATATTTTTTAATTAAAAAAAAAACAAAAACACATAAGATACACATGTATAATACATGAACACCACGTGTCAAATCAACAAAGCTCAAGAATGCTTATTTGTCATGCTCTGGAGAGGCACAACTCTCTTTTTATATAGATAGATTTCTGTACTCTTCAACCGTGATAATATCCCTTTGAATCGTTGTTTATTTTTCTTCTCTGTGTCTACTTCTATAAATTCTTAAATCGTGCATATTATTCCTTTGAATCTTGATTGTGTTTTATTCTCTAAGTTGTCGCTTCTAGAAAATACAATCCCAAAATCATGGAACTCATTCGAAAGCCAAAAAGAAGCCTTAGCAACTGAATTTACTTGTGTGGGCACTGATATATGTGAATTGTAATCCCTCGTTTAAGGTATGTCTTTTTGTATATCTATCTATTTTGTATAAAGTTGTGTATTCTAAATGCAATTTGTAAGCAAACTGTATACAAGTCATCAATTTGGAATATAAAGGATTTTTTAATACATTATATGAAGCATGCTATAACAATATAGAACGAAGAATTGTTGAATGTTTCCAGTTGTAACTTGTTAAACCTTAGCATTTTCTTCATTTACAAAAATATGATATTTGATCTTTCTCCATGTTAGGTGAAATACAAAATGGACAAATGTTGGATGCATGCTATTAAGTGGTCTTACACTTATGTAAATGGGGTAAATAGTTTTATGAAATTTGTTGAGACACATATGGGTCAAGAGGGTGACATCAGATGCCCATGTAGAGATTGTTTGAACTTAGTAACAAAGGATAAGATAACCGTTAAGAATCATATTTTGGAGCGGGGGATAGATCCGGGATACACTACGTGGTTTTATCATGGTGAACCAAATTTGAAAAATCATACGAATCAACATGTTAAAGAGAGTGAAAGAATTGATAGTGATTCTCCAGAGGGAAATGATGAGGAAGATGATGGTATTGCTGATATGTTATTTGACCTTGGTGAACAATACTATGAAACACACACTAATAATATGTCGGATGACGATAATACCAACACTTGTGAGATTCCAACATATCTTGAGGCACTATTGGATGATGCTGAAACTGAATTATACCCAGGATGTAAGAAGATTTCGCGGACATCTTTTATTATTCAATTACTCCACTTGAAAGTATATAATAGATTGAGTAATAAAACAATAGATATGATGATAAAGTTGATGAAGTCAGCTCTTCCAGATGGTGAAACACTTCCAGGTTCTTGCTATGAAGCTAAAAGGTTTTTGCGTGATTTGGGATTGGGATATGAATGTATCCATGCATGTAAGTATGATTGTATTTTATTCTGGAAAGAGAATAAAAACTTGGAAAATTGTCCTACTTGTGGGACTTCTCGTTGGAAAATTAATGATGGTACAGGGAAGAAGATACCACAAAAGATCTTAAGGTATTTTCCATTGACACCTAGACTTCGTCGTCTTTTTATATCTTCAAAAACATCTAAGAAGATGGTTTGGCATAAGGAAAAATGAATTGATGATGATTATATGAGACATCCGGCAGATTCAATTGCATGGAAGGACTTTGATAATAAATTTCCTCTATTTGCTAAAGAACCTAGAAATGTTAGACTAGCCCTAGCTTCAGATGGTTTTAATCCATTCGGAAACCTAAGTACCACTTACAACATGTGGCCAGTAATTTTAACCCCATTGAACCTTCCTCCTTGGGATTGCATGAAGCCATCATTTTTTATGTTGTCTTTGCTTATTCCCGGAAAAAAGTCACCAGGAAAAGATATTGATGTCTACTTGAAGCCATTAATTGAAGAATTAACAGAATTGTGGGTAAAAGGAGTAGAAACCTATGATGTTTCTTGTAAAAATAATTTTCAACTACATGCAGCTGTTATGTGGACGATTAATGACTTTTCAGCTTATGGTGATTTGTCCGGATGGAGTACCAAAGGGTATATGGCTTGTCCAGTTTGTAATGAGCAAACGTATTCTCTAAGATTATGGAACAAGATATGTTATATGGGGCATCGTCGTTATTTACCCAAGGATCATCCTTGGAGGAGAAGTAGAAAGTTTAATAATAAAAGAGAAGATAATGAGGCACCAAGGAACTTATCTGGTGATGATGTGGCAATACAGTTGGATAGACTAGAAGATTTGACACCAAGGAAGCATGGTAGTAGAAAGAGGAAGCGTATGCCTGAGGAATTGAATTGGACTAAACGTAGTATTTTCTTTGATTTACCTTATTGGAGTAAGTTAAAGTTGAGGCACAATTTAGATGTAATGCACATTGAGAAGAATATTTGTGAGAGTATATTAGGAACATTGATGGATATAGAAGGTAAAACAAAAGATACTATAAAGGCAAGACAAGACTTAGAGGACATGAGTTGCACTTAATTAAGAGAGGTGATGGAAAATATGTGAAACCTGCTGCATGCTATGTTATGAAAAAAAAAAAAGACAAGACTTCTGTGAGTTTTTGAAATCTATTAAATTTCCAGATGGATATGCTTCTAACATATCTCGTTGTGTTAGTACAAGAGACCAAAAGATATCTGGACTGAAAAGTCATGACTGTCATGTACTCTTACAAAGACTACTTCTAGTTGGTGTTCGTGGATCTTTAAATATGAATGTATCTGATGTGTTGGCTGAGTTAGGCCAATTTTTTCAACGTTTGTGTTGTGAGAAGTTGAAAAGATCTGAACTGGAGAAAATGAGTGGAGATATCTATTTGATTTTGTGTAAACTAGAACAGATATATCCTCCTGCCTTTTTTGACATTATGGTTCATCTACCTATTCACTTACCAAATGAGGCGCTGCTTGGTGGACCGGTTCAATTTAGATGGATGTATCCAATTGAAAGGTAACATTTAAATCTTTTTTATGAATATACTTTCATACTAGAAAACACTGTTAATTTTTGGCCTCATTCTTTTAGATTATTATGTGATTTGAAGCAAAGTGTGCGCAATAAAGCTCATCCAGAAGGTTCAATTGCAAAAGCTTACATTGCAAAAGAGTGTTTAACTTTTTGTTCAATGTACCTACGAGGAATTGAGACTAGATTTAACAGAGATGAACGGAACACTGATATAAGAATTGATGATAGTTTATCAATCTTCTCACAAAAATGTCGACACTTTGGGGCAACAAAATATATTCAGTTATCTGAGGAAGAGTTTAGTGTCACACAATGGTTTGTCTTCCAAAATTGTGAGGAGGTTGAACCATATTTTGAGTAAGTGTAATTTTTTTTAACTTACGAAATCAATATGAGTTGTTAAAAACTTTAAACATGTTGTCGCCTACAGGAGGCATAAGCAAGAGCTTGTCCTAGAAGGCTGCGAAAATATAGATAAAGAACACAAAGAGAAGTTTCCTACATGGTTCAAGAAACAAGTAAGTTATAGACAATGAATTATTTGCTTGTAGTTAACAGAGTATTTTAACATTCCAATTGCTGATATATTAGATTTTTGATACTTTATATATATATGTATATATATTCTAGATGACTCAAGTATACCATGAAGAACAATCAGCTGCAAATGAGTCTCTATATGCACTTGCATGTGCATCGCATAAGTGTGTAAGAAAGTACACCGGATGCATTGTAAATGGAGTAAGGTTTCTAACTAATGAACGTGATAGTCGACGTAAGAGTCAAAATAGTGGGATTGTTGTAGAAGGGAACCACGGTGATAAAACCATAGATTTTTATGGTCTTTTGACTGATATAATTCAACTTGATTATGTGAGAGATAAACATGTTACTATATTCAAATGTGATTGGTTTGATCTTGGGAGCAAAAAGAAACCAGGGATACAAAAGAATGGAAATATAGTAAGTGTTAGAGTTAGTGGAAAATGGTATGAAAATGATTCATATATATTGGCCGATCAAGCAAAACAAGTGTTCTACATTAATGATCCCAAATTAGGAAGAGATTGGAGAGTGGTTCAACCATTCCAACATAGGCATATATACGATGTTGATGAGATGCAGGATGAAGTAATAGATGATGATAGTTCTAATTTAGAAGAAGATGCGGTATATCAAGAGAATGAAATGGATGATGCATTTGAAGTTGGTCATAGTGAAGTACAATCACTACATAGAGAGGATTTGGATCCTGAAGATATTGATGCTTCAAAAATTTCTAGACTACCTGAAGATGTTGAAGAAGCTAACTTAGATACTGTTGAAAATGAAGATGAGTTGGATGAAACTTTAATTGATTATTGCAATAGTGAAGAAGACTCACAGAACAATTCTAACTCTGATGATGAGAGTGACGATGACAATTTGGAGACTTGATTTTCGTCATATGGAGGTAAGATTCAATCAACTTTACCTTATATGAGGATCAAATTATATTGAAAAATTAATTGTAACATGGACAGTTGGTTTAAGTGTGGAAATTTGTTCATTGTTTCTTCATGGATATGGGGGATCTCCATAACTTTTCTTAAAGTTTTTAATGGAGATTAATCATATCCTACTATTTTTTGAACTTGTCTACTGGGTTATATACTAAGATGTTGTTGTGTATTCATTTTCTCTCTTTCTTGTTAGTTCTAATGCCATGTCAAAAAGGAAGATGAATAAAAGAAGATGGTGAATTTTTTAAATATTTTTTGCATCACAAGTATACTTGTCAGGATAATGGGCATATATAGTATATCTTCATCCAGTTGCATCAAGCATAATTAATCCTTGCACAATGTTGATAGTGACTAGGTTATTTTTATTTTATTTTTTGTAAATGCACTTGGGATTTGTGAACAATCTTTCATTATTTACTCAAATTTGATTAAGTGCAGGGAATTGGTCACTTGTTATATCTGGAACTAAAGAAAAGGCAGCAAAGTGTAGGTGTTCAAAGTCTATTTTGTATGGGAGACAAATAATCCAAAGGTTTTTTGGTCAAGCAGGTATTCTTGAAACAGTTAGTTTGAATAAGGTTAAATTAGTGTTGATGAGACATATTCATCAATAAGTTTTCTGATGATTCCATGTTTTTCAATTCATGTTCATTTCTTTTAGAGCTAAGGATCCTCAGATTGAATGCTTTAGTTGCAAGAAGTTGATCTTGAGGCCTCTCAATATGCAGTTCCGTTAGACTAAATAATTAACAGGTGTAATACCATGTTGCATGCATGGAGTTATACATATTTAGGTAGCTTTGAGGAGCCCAAATCTCTCTGTACTCTCGCTTTCTGTAAATGCTTGAGAGATTACACATGTATGACTTTCCTTCATTTTTTTTTTATTTAAACTGGAAGTTAATGTTAGGCTCTGAATATAGAGATTTCAATTGTTGAAAACATGATTGTTCAGAAAATATCATATGAATGTCTAAAGATTGTTTGGATGACACTTTGATCAAGTATGTAATGATGAAAATTAATTATTCAAAAAAATCATGTGAATATCTTCCTAATTAAGTTGATCATTTATTTAACTTTAATTTAATTCTCTTCATTATGTATAGATATATTATTTTAATTTGTCACCAACGTTCAGTAATCAAGCATAGAAAAAAAAAGCCTTTTAACTTGATACAAATTGTAGTAATGTTATAGTTTTTTTAATATGACCATGATGTTTGTGAATAGAGAGATACTTGATGCATTTTAATAGATAATAAAAAACTATATATGATTTATAAAAAATGGGGAAAAAGAAATAAAGAATGGTCTTCTGTAATGCATGATTTACAGTTGTCTTCGTTTTTTGCCAAATTCAGTAACAACAAACTATCAAAACTCAAATGAATCTTTAATTTATAATAGTAGGAATTACAATAAGGTGTGTTTACAAAGTAATTTATATTAATATAAGAATAGACTATATTTCAACATATATTAAAATTTTGTATGAGGTTTGAGGTTCACTCGGTCCTAATATTATAATTAATCTTGATCTACTGTTTTATAAATGGTTAATTAAATTAAAAAAAAAACACACAGATTATTATAAATTTTATAAGATTACATTCAAGAATCTAAATATTAAAAATGTTTTGTCCTTTAAATTTTTTACATCTATTATCCTTCATTATATATAATTTATGTTTTTACAAAATAAAAGTATTGATATATTATTTCTTAATATATAATTTGTACTTTTCTTATAAATTAGTAACACAACATATTAGCATGAGAGTATTAGGGATGTATAATTTATATATTCTTATTAATATAAATATTTGTTTATAAAATAAGTGTATTGATATATTATATCAAGAGTTGCCCCTCCTAACTGAAAAATAAAAACCAAACTTGAATCAAACCAAGGTCAATGGTTTAATTTCGATTCCAAATAGGATCGTGAATCAATTTAGGTTGTGTTATTTTCAAACTGAGACTAATGGTTCGAATCGTCAGTTTATCTTATTTTTTCCGTAATTTAATATAATATGAAATTAATATTACGGCTTTCTAGTCTTTATCTTTGAGTTGTATTGATTTTCTTTATATTTGTATTGTAATTTTTAATGTTATAATTTATAGTCTATACTTTGTTGTATTTAAATTGTAGTTTATAATTTTTAAACATATAACTTGTAAATTGTATTAGTATAGTTACTAGTATTTCTCATGTGTGTTACAAATTATCATATTTGTAGTTAGATTTTGATTTTAACCAATAACCTTTATATTAAAAGTGTGTTTATAAGTTTTCCCAAATAATCTAAAATTTATACTAAAAAGTACTTATTTCATTAATTTTCTAATTTTGATTTCATTTATTGTCATCTTATTTAGTATTTATAAAACTTACAACATAATTTTTGCTCAGAATTAAAAAATAGAAAATAAAAAATATATATTCAGATGATTAAAACTGAACTGACGGTTTACAAATTGGAACCAAAACCATGATTTCCATGATTCAATATATTTTTCACTCACCATGATTTTCCTAACAGCCGTTTCCAAATCAAAATTAATGATTTGAACCAGATGGACACCTCTAATTATATCTTTGTATTCAATATATACTTTTCTTATATTTGTAGTAGACATATTAACATGTATACATTATAATTTTACAATATCCTAATTCATATGTTTTTATTATTACAATGTTTTTTTCCTATAAATATAATCATATAATTATTTATCATGTATCAACACTTAATATCATATTTAATAAGTCAATTAAATTATAGGATGTTTTTAGTTGTGTCGTGGTGAACTGGTGATATATATAACTTAGTTTTTGAATTTTGAATATAATTATTTAGTTTTACACATACAACATCTCATTTTTATTATCACGCCAGAAGAAAGCACTACCGACTGATCAAAGATACCAGTACTGCGCCTCTTTGTTGGACCGCAAGTGAATTGGTTTCGAGAGCATTCCGCCTAATTAAATAATATTATTAACTAATACATAAATGTCTTGAGAAATAAAAGAATAATTAGGTAAGTTCGCTCCCACTCATCCCGTCTGCACCTCTCTCTCTCCTCTCTCTCTCCATTGCGGCGTTACCCATCTTGTGTATCTCTATTATTTCATTTTCCATTCCCCCAATAAACAATATCATCTCAATTGAAAAATTTTGCCCTAAATTTTAAAGTTTCCTAGTTAATCTTCAATGAAAGAGTTGTACAAATCTTTCTCCCAAAATTTTGCGAATTATACGATTCGATATGTGAATCTTTCCTTGTCATATCTTTCTTCCTTTTTGGGGGGGGAGGCGAGAGGGTGGGAAAAGTATGGCGGGAAAATCATGGTAAAATCTCAACTTCTTCCTATTTTTTCTATACATACAGTAGTATAATATTGGTTATTTCAGTTCACTTGAGTTGTTTTGTGAGGTCAAGTTTTTTGTTGAGACGTTGAAAAAGAAGAGTATTGTTGATTCGTCATTGGTAAAGATTTCAGCGTTAGCATCTATTTCTCTTTATTTTGTCTGTTTTTCAAGTTTGTTGCCTTGAAGTATTTTGATTTGGATCATATGTAAAGATGTCTGCTATTAATTTTGATATGGATTTTCTATAAATGTATTTTTTTTCAAGTTTGTTGTCTTGAGGTATTTTGATGTTAAGATGTTTGATATTAATCTTGATATGGATTTTCTATAAATGTGAATTTTTTTTACTTCTGAATGTATGAGAATTCATTTATTAAATTACTGGATATAGTTGAGAGTTCCATAATTATTGTATTTGATTAACTTTGATCAATATTGAAGCATGTAAACTGTTGGAAATAATGGGAGACTGATGTAATCATGGTAAAATCTCAATCTCTTCTTATTTTCTCTATACATTCAATATTATATTATTGGATATTTCAAATTCATAAGTTGCTTTGTGGGTTCAAATTGTTTCACTGAGATGTTGAAAATAAGTCTTGTTGGTTCGTCATAGGTAAAGAGTTCAACGTAAGCATCTTTTTTTTTTTGCTATGTTTTTCAAGTGTGTTGGTTCAAGGTATTTTTGATTTGGATCTTATATAAAGATGTCTATTTTTAATCTTGATCTGGTTTTTATGTAAATGTGTATTTTTCTATTTTTGAATGTATGAAAATCATTCATTGAATAGCAGATAGTCATAAGGATTTGAAATATGTTGATATGTAATATTGATGGAACAAAAAAGTGAACTTTCTTTAAGCTTCCCAGTTCACTAAAATACGTTTATGGTGCATGCTTGATTTTTTGGTTTTTAAAAGCCAATCATAAGGAAAAACATGTAGAATTGTGTGCATCATATTAAATTCAATATTATCAATTTCTTGATTCTACTATTTTTTTTATTTCTTCGATCCATTAATGGTGTAACTATTCAGTAGATTAATGTTTTTTTTTATTTTTAGTTTACCCACTTACAAAAAATTGAATTTATATATCCTTACAGATTTAGGAAATGGCTCCAGGAGGATTACGCAAACTGAGGTCAAAAACACAAAATGGTTCCTCGAAAGGGAGTCAATGTAGTGCAGCAAAACAGACTTTTGAAAAAGACCACGTAATAGAAAATTCTACCATTCCACCTACCCAAAATAGTTAAAAAAATCAGAACTCCAATGGATATCAACATATAACAACATATTTGACATGTGAAAGTGGTAATACATCACAAAATATTAGAGCACCAACAAGTCAGACTCCTGAAATTCCATTAGCCGAAACCTCTGAAGTTCCATCAAATGGGAGCTTTCAAGATCTTTCACCTGAAACTGGAGCTGATACAACAGGTAAAGATTATATGTTCTTTTTAGCCACTTGTATAATTATATATTGAGTAATTAATTTAAATTTCTAACTATTTATATGAGATATACTATCATAGTTGTTATTCATTTTCATATGCAGTTGTCGGATCTAAGAAAAGAGGTCGTGGTCAGACAATGGGGAAAGGCATTATGAAGTATTTTGCTTCTTTTGGTAACAAGATGAAGATTACTGTGGACCCGGAGATTGGAAGACCTATTAATGTACAAGAATCTGCAAAACTTTCGAGTCAAATTGGTATATTAGCTCGAGATGTCCTTCCAGTACCCAAGAGGTGGAAAGAAGTGGATGAGGGAAACAATTTAGAACCATGTTTTGATCATCTAAAGGTATGAGTTGAAACTAATAAGTAGTTTGTTATATCATCCAATTATTTTCCCATAATCTAAAATATGTTACGTTTATATGATAATTAGATGCATATGGATGTTAATGTTGATACTCCGGGTGTGAGACAAAGCTTGGTTGATAGACTAAAAATTAGTAGTCGGCAAAAGCGTCATAAGCTTCACAAACATTTCAAAACTTTTGCAACGTTGGAAGATGCTAAAAAGAACAAACCATCCTTTTGTCATAGTAAAGAAAATTGGGAAGCATTGTGCGAGCATTTTGCTACAGCTAAATTCAAGGTAATTATCTTAAAAATAATTACTTAAAAATCATATTTTTAGTTTTATGTACATTTCATACATTGTAAATTATTATTCTTCTTTTTCACAGCACATAAGTGGTGTGAATAGTGCAAATAGGAAAATGTTGCGAGCGCCACATATTACTGGAAGAAAGGCTTTCACTGTTTGTCCACATGAAATAGTGAGTGTTACAATATTGTGTGTATATATATATAATTCTTATTTAGTTAAATGAAAGAGTTGTGATACTTTTTATTTTGAAGATGTTTCATATGTGTATACTTTATTCAATGTTTAGATTTTTTAATTTGATTAGGCATGAAAGCTTTTGAATCTTAGAATGTAGAGACTAAGGATATATTTTTTTGTTGTTAATTTGAGCTAGTCACTTGTTTCTACGTTTCTATGAGAAATAATTGTAAGATATAACTAAATCATTTATAAATGTTCACTATAATTGAATTCTCATTTTAGTTGTGCTCAAAGTGCTGGGATATTTTTTATTTTGAAGTTGCTACTGCTTATGTGTTTAATTTAATAAATCGTTAGATATTCTATGTTGGTTACACATGAAAGTTCTGAATCTCAGATTGTTAAGACTTTGTATCATTTTGTTGTTAATTTGAGCAGGCCACTAGTTCCTTATGATTCATTTTCTAAATTAATCAATTTTTTTCCTTTCTTTTCAGTCTCAAAATGAGCTTAATGGAGAACCTTGTGATAGAATTGAATTGTATAAACATACTCATTATACTGAGAAAGATGGATGGTCGAGCGATGATGCAAGAGATAATTGGGTAAGTCACATACACATTAACTTTATGATAGTTCAATTTTATTAATTGCAATGGTGTTGATTATACCTGTTTACATTCATATGTTCAACCAGGAGAAGATGATAAAGTTAGTAGAACAATATAAAGAAGAAGGGATTGACAAGAGTTCTGATGAGATTATTTTGGAGGTTCTTGGACATGGATCTGGTTACGTAAAAGGATTAGGGTATGGTCCAAAGCCTCCAAGCAGACGTAACACTTCATATCAATCATCTACCCAACAGCTACAAAAGAATCTTCAAGAGACACAAGAACAATTGCAACAGTCTGAAGCTCAAGTGAATGAATTGAAGACACAAGTGGTTGAATTTGAAAATGAAGTGACTGGTTTGAAGGATCAACTATCTCAACAAGGTGCCAATATTAACAAGCTTATGGAATATCTTACTACTAAAGGAATTGAGCTCTAAAATATTTACAAGGTTAGTTTAAATTATTATATTGTTATTTTGTTATGAGGTTTTTAATTTAATAAAATTTTGTTAATGTGCATGGCTTTGAAGTCATTGTCTAACTCTATTTTCTTATATTTGCTTTTGTAATTTTGTTTTTTCATCCTTTTTATTTGTCATTGTGGAATATAAAACTTTCATATAGATTGTCTGAGTGCATTCACTTTTCATATGCTAATATTTGTTTGAAAATGCACAGGTGGATCTTTTTATATTCAAGCGGTTGAAGATCTACTCAAGGGAAGTTTTCATTCTTACCACTTTGAAGTTTTTGAAAGAAGCAAGGAAATAAGATCCAGCATTATATTCTTTATATTTACCTAGATAGTTGGTATTTTTTCAGTGACATCACCAATGATTCATATTTTATATTATCTAAGTAGTTGTTTCTTTCATGTTAAAGTTGAATATTTGTCATTGTTTTTAGTATTTATAAATATTTGTGTTCATTCTAAATGTATATTTTGTTTTAGTTTTTATGGGTAATTTGGTTTTGGAATTCATTTATCTTATGATGAAATCCAAATTTTGTATAGATTATTATTACATAATAAATATAAAATATTTACAACTACAGATAAATAATGATATGATATATTTTGTCACACTTTTATAATGAATAGTTTATAAAAAATGACATTATAACAATTCGTCTTTATATATATTTATTTAGTGATGATGCTTCTTTTTGTAATTGTTAATGTGTCACACAAAATCAATAAATTAATGACAATGAAATATTTTGTCAACGAAAAGCTAATATTTCACAACAAATTAAATTAGTTGTCGTGAAAAATATTCATTTAGTGATATTAAATATTTTGTCACTAAAAATGTTTGTCAACATTCATCTAATTTATGAAAGAAAAAAATCATCACAATTTCTTTTTGGCGACAATAATATGTTGTCATAATACTTTCTTTTTTATTGACAATTAAAATTTGTCACCAAATGCTAACTTATCATGACAAATTAGTTTAAAGATAACGAAATAATCAATATATTAATGACAATAAAATTGTCACTAAAAGATGATGAGTTCGGTAAAATATTTGATTTCGTCGTTGTAGATCAATATTTTTATGACAACAAGACATTTGTCATTTAAAGTTAACACTTTAGATGACGAAATGACATAATAGGTGACAAAATTTTTAAGGCAAAGGTGACGACTCTAACGTCACAATAAATGATAAAATATGGTGATGATGCCTATAGTGTCATTGAAAGTTTAATATTTAATGACAAATTAATAAAATTGTCAATTCATCTTTTGTGACGCGCCTACGACGACGCTCACTGTGACGCTAAGATTTCGTCACCAAATACTTTTAGTGACAAAAAATAGATTTTAGATGACATATTTTATCGTCACGATTTCTCAAATTTCTTGTAGTGATTTATTCATAAATCAATAAGCTCGGTGAGTTGGGAGATAACATTGTTTATATGGTGTGTTGTTGATTATAGAAGGAATCCGTGTCCTAATTATTTAGGATGATAATGTCCCCTTGAGGAGCTCATAAGGATTATCATGTAAACCCTGCAGGTGGATTTAATCCAACATGATAATAAGGATGAGTGGTACTACTCTTGGAATTAGATGTAAATTAATTAAGTTGTCAATAACTTATTTAATTTACGGACATTCGATATCTTAAACACGGGGAAATAAATGTACACATAATAAGAAGGAGCCCATATTAAATATGGGATTGGGACGGTAGTTCAATAATAAATTCTCTAGTGGACTGAATTATTATTGATGGGCTTAAGTTATGTGTTCGGGCCGAACACAGGATACTGAAGCCCATCAGGAGGCCCAACCCAATTCCTCCTTTAGGTCCCTGGTGTAACCTATATATAGCTATTTTCATTAGCGCCTCTCAGAACACAGAACACAGATCACAAAAACACGTGACAGTGAAAGAGAGCAGAACTGAGTTTTCTCGAAGGATCGTTGGCCACGCAACGTTCGAGAAAGGCTGTTGGAATACATCAGAAGATCAAGAGGTCTACAAGGGTATGATTTCTTTCCGCTGCGATTTTTTTTTTGGATCCCGTTTCTGATAGCATAGGGCCGGCGATCCGTCGGTTCCAACAATTGGTATCAGAGCCATGGTTTCTGGTTCTATGCAATTGGATCGGTTAATTATTATGATCTTATGCTATATCATATGTTTTATGTTCGGATTGTATGATAGTAGGATTGCATAGGATAACTCGGTTTTGCAGGTTACCTATATCCAACTATTATGGTCTGTATGTATGATCTAAACCCTCGAACCTGTCGAGGTTTTTATTTTGGGTTGGTTGCATGGATGTAATAGTAAAAACACGGCGGTTTGTCGTGTTAGGTTTTACGTTTTCCTGTTTTGTTCTTGATGTAATTCTGTTCGATCTCATATGATGTAATCTGATCGTCCTAGTTTCTGTATAGAAGGTAGATGTTCGAACTAGATTCTGTATAGGATTGGTAGATGTTCGAACTAGATTCTGTATAGGATTCCTGTTCGATCGAGACTCCTATTCAAACTAGGATTGGCGTTCGAAGGGGCTGTTCGATCAGATTGCCAGGTGCTGGAACAGTTAGTTGGATGTTGCCGTTGATCAGGGTTCGCTAGATTGGCGCTGATTCTGTGCAACAGCCCGCTGGATTTGCGTAACGGCCTGCTGGATTTGCGCAATAGGTCGATCCCCGTTTAGCAGGCAAACATTCGATCGAAGTGGCCATAATAGTTGGATTTATTTTTTCCATATTTATTGCCTATCTATATGTTTGTTGAGAATGATTTTATTTGTTACATGTTATTGCATGCTAAATTCCCTCATTTAAATAACTAAGTGGGAGAGGGATTATTTTGAATAAGTCTCATAGCCTCTATTACTGGTTTGTAAGTGATGCATTTAAACTTACACGTTGGCTTTGAGTGCCTTCTTCCACATCGGATGAGTTTGATTGCGGATCACTGGATCAAACTTCCTCTATGGATAATTATAGAAAATTATTTAGGAGCGTATGATCTTCTCCATCTGAAGAGATACAATCCTAGATAATGGACTTAGTATTAAGTAATGGTACACACTTAGGTGCATATGATAGTATCCTCCCCATCGGAGTAAGTGCTGTTGTTTGCATGGCTAAAGTTAAACCAACTATTAATTTTATTTTGTTTGACAAGATAATGAAATTAATGGGTAAAACTCCTCTTACAAATGTTTGAATTAGTATACGTCCACACTATCGTGGCATACGAAATTCACGGTGTATTGAGGTGTTGGTGAATTTAATTATATTGTTTGAGGGAACAATATAGGCTTTAAATTCTATATGTTATGACCTATGTATTTATTTATTTATTTATATGATTCTCAGGATTTCATTATGTCTTTCAACCCACTTGCTGTTATACTCAAAGAAAACAAACTTACTGGTCCTAATTATATTGACTGGAAAAGAAACCTGGATATTGTCCTAACTGCTGAAGAGTACAAGTTTGTACTCCATGAGCATTGTCCTGACATGCCTGATGAAAACTCTAGTGAAGAGGAGAAAGTGTATTATAGGAAGTGGGTTAAGGCAGATGAGATGGCGCGGTGTTACATTTTGGCTTCCATGTCAAATGTACTGCAACATCAGCATCAGGCCATGCCCACTGCCTATGATATGATGCACAATCTCAAAAAACTCTTCGGACACCAGAGTCGGGCTGCCAGACAGGAGGCAATGAGAAACTTAATGACGACCACCATGTCTGAGGGGACACCTGTGAGTGATCACGTCCTTAAGATGATGGCTCATTTGAATGAGATAGAAGTCCTTGGAGCTGAAATCGATGGGGAAACCCAGGTCGATATCGTGCTCCAAACACTGCCTAAGAGTTTTGAGCAGTTCCGCCTTAATTATAATATGAACAAAAGGATGTACTCCTTGGCGGAACTTCTGACAGAACTCAAAGCAGCAGAAGGACTACTTCGTCAAAGTGCTCAAGCTTATGTTGCTGAAAATGTTTCTACTTCTAAGCCGAAAGGTGGAAAGAAGAAGAAGAAACAGAATCCTTCGACGAACAAAGCGAATGGACTTAAAAAGGCTGGGCCACAAGGTGGCGTGAAAAAGCCAAAGGGCAAGTGCTTCTCATGCAAGCAGCCTGGACATTGGAAGGTAGATTGTCCCAAGAAAAATGAGAACAAAGAAGGTATATCTTATTCACTAATTACTGAAACATGTTTAGCGGTGTTATCTACCGGTACCAGGTGTGTAGATACGGGAGCCACTGATCATGTCTGCAATTCTTTGCAGGGGTTCCAGGAAACCAGACGACTTAGTGAGGGTGAGATTACTATCTACATGGGTAACGCTACGAAAGTGACGGCTGTTGCAGTGGGAGATGTTTATTTATCTTTTGATAAGAATAAAACTTTGGTTTTGAGGAATTGTCGTTACGTACCTAGTTTTATAAAGAACTTGATTTCTGTTTCTAAATTATTTATGGATGGATATTCTGTTTCTTTTAATGGCAAAGTGGTTGTCAAGAAAAATAGGGTTATTATCTGTTCTGGTACGTTGGTTGGCAATTTATATACTCTTAATCCAATAACTCCTACGATGCAGCAAATGGAAATTTATAATACATCTTCTAACTCAAATAAGAGAAAAGAACCTTCTAAAATGAACCAAACATATCTTTGGCATCTAAGACAAGGTCGCATTAACTTGAGTAGGATTCAAAGGTTGATAGCCGATGGACCTTTGAGTTCATTGGAAGTGGAAAACTATCCGACCTGCGAGTCCTGCTTGGAAGGAAAAATGACCAAGAGGCCTTTTAAAGCCAAGGGGTATAGAGCCAAAGAAGTGTTGGAATTGGTTCATTCTGATTTGTGTGGTCCTATGACTATCCAGGCAAGAGGTGGTTTCAAATATTTTGTCTCATTTATGGACGATTTTTCGAGATATGGGTATATTTATTTGATGCGCCGCAAGTCTGAGTGCTTTGATAAATTCAAAGAGTATAAGGCTGATGTGAAGAAGTGTCATGGTAAATGTATCAAAATGCTACGATCTGATCGTGGTGGCGAGTACCTCTTAGGAGAGTTTAGGAATTACTTATCAGAGGCTGGGATTCAATCCCAATTGTCTGCACCTGGTACACCCCAACAGAACGGTGTGGTAGAACGAAGGAATAGGACTCTCATGGAAATGGTTAGATCGATGATGAGTTATTCGAAATTACCGAATTTGTTTTGGGGATATGCCCTGGAAACGGCGGCGTACATTCTGAACTTGGTACCTTCTAAAACAGTACCCTCTACTCCCACAGAATTGTGGAATGGGCGTAAGCCTAGTCTGAAACACATTCGGATTTGGGGTAGTCCAGCACATGTGCTGAAGGGGGATGCTGATAAGTTGGAATCTTGTACGGAAGTTCGTTTGTTTGTGGGCTATCCTAGAGGAACGAAAGGTGGTTTATTTTATAGTCCTAAGGATCAGAAGGTCATTGTTAGCACAAATGCCCGATTCTTAGAAGAGGACTATGTAATGAACCACAAGCCCACGAGTAAAATTGTTCTAGAGGAAATCAGAGAGGAAATTCCTACCTTAGTACCAACGGTACGAGATGAGATACCACAGGAGTTCGCACCGTGCGTCACTCATGATACACTGTTACCACGAGTGCATCGTCGTAGTGGGAGAGTTGTTAGACAACCTGATAGATTCATGTTTTTAGGAGAGTCTTCGGACTTAGTGCTTGGTGAACATGAATCTGATCCTTGGACCTATGACGAAGCACTCCAAGATAAAGATGCAATATCTTGGCAAAAGGCTATGACTTCTGAGATAGAATCTATGGATTCTAATCAAGTCTGGGAGCTTGTAGAACCACCAAATGGTGTAAAAGCCATTGGATGTAAGTGGGTCTACAAAAGAAAAAGAGGGTCAGACGGGAAAGTGGAAACTTTCAAAGCAAGGCTTGTTGCGAAGGGGTATACTCAGAAAGAATGGATCGATTATGAGGAAACCTTTTCGCCGGTAGCCATGCTCAAGTCTATCCGGATTCTTTTGTCTATTGCTGCTCATATGAATTATGAGGTTTGGCAAATGGATGTTAAGACAGCTTTCCTTAATGGAAGTCTTGAAGAAAACATCTATATGCAGCAACCAGAAGGATTCATTGCAAAGGGCAAAGAGCATCTTGTGTGTAAGCTTAATCGATCCATTTATGGATTGAAACAAGCTTCGAGATCTTGGAACATCCGTTTTGATGAGGTAATCCAGTCTTATGGATTCATTCAATGTCCGGATGAGTCTTGTGTATACAAGAAGAGTGACGGAAATGTGGTGGTATTTCTTGTACTATTCGTAGATGACATTTTGCTCATTGGCAACAATGTCAAGGTGTTGTCAGACGTAAAGGTATGGCTGTCCAAACAATTTGATATGAAGGACTTGGGAGAAGTAGGACATATTCTTGGGATCAAAGTGATAAGGGATCACAAGAAAAGAATGTTATGCTTATCTCAAGCTTCGTACATTGATACCATTCTAGCTCGTTTTAGCATGCAAAACTCCAAGAAAGGTTTTCTACCTTTTCGACATGGAGTACCTTTATCTAAGGAGATGTGTCCTAAGACACCAAAGGAGATAGAGGACATGAAGGCAGTTCCTTATGCTTCGGCCGTAGGAAGCCTAATGTATGCAATGCTATGTACGAGACCAGATATCTGCTTTGCCGTTGGCATGGTTAGCAGATATCAAAGTAACCCAGGACAAGGACATTGGACTGCGGTAAAGCATATTTTAAAGTACCTGAAAAGGACTAGAAATTATATGCTGGTTTACCAAGCAGATGATTTACTTCCTGTGGGTTACACAGATTCTGATTTCCAGTCGGATAGGGACAACAGTAAATCTACCTCGGGTTATGTGTTTACCTTAGGAGGTGGAGCCATTATATGGAGGAGTGTTAAGCAGAAATGCGTTTCAAACTCCACCATGGAAGCTGAGTATGTGGCAGCCTCTGAGGCAGCCAAAGAAGCTGTATGGCTCAGGAACTTCTTGATGGACTTAGAAGTGATTCCTGGTTTGCCCAAAGCTATCACAATTTATTGTGATAACAGTGGTGCAGTGGCAAACTCGAAGGAACCATGAGCCCATAAAGCAAGTAAACACATTGAGCGCAAGTACCACCTGATACGAGACATCGTAAAGCGAGGAGAAGTTGTTGTCGCCAAAATTGCATCAGCAGATAACCTAGCAGATCCTTTCACAAAGGCCCTTCCAGCGAAAGCTTTTGATGGGCATGTTGAAGGGATGAGAATCAGATGTATGGCGGCGCTTATGGCTGTTGGAACCGACGGATCGCCGGCCCTATGCTATCGGAATCGGGATCCAAAGATAAATCGCAGCGGAAAGAAATCATACCCTTGTAGACCTCTTGATCTTCTGATGTATTCCTCTGAGCCCTTCTCGAACGTTGCGTGGCCAACGATCCTTCGAGAAAAATCAGTTCCGCTCTCTCTCACTTATCACGTGTTTTCTGTGATCTGTGTTCTGTGTTTTTAGAGGCGCTGATGAAAAGAGCTATATATAGGCTACACCAGGGACCTAGAGGAGGAATTGGGTTGGGCCTCCTGATGGGCTTTAGTATCCTGCGTTCGGCCCGAACACATAACTGAAGCCCATCAATAATAATTCAGTCCACTAGAGAATTATTATTGAACTACCATCCCAATCCCATATTTAATATGGGCTCCTTATTATGTGTACATTTATTTCCCCGTGTTTAAGATATCGAATGTCCGTAAATTAAATAAGTTACTGACAACTTAAATAATTTACATCTAATTCCAAGAGTAGTACCACTCATCCTTATTATCATGTCGGATTAAATCCACCTGCAGGGTTTACATGATAATCCTTATGAGCTCCTCAAGGGGACATTATCATCCTAAATAATTAGGACACGGATTCCTTCTATAATCAACAGAACACCATATAAACAATGCTATCTCCCAACTCACCGAGTTTATTGATTTATGAATAAATCTCACCCATTGGCAAATTAAAGAAATAAACATTGAGCATACGTGCCCGTTATTATATAGGGATTAAGAAGATGTACATCCATAATAACAGAGGTCTTGTTCTATTATATAGTCAGTATAAAACGAACAACCTCAAATGGTCCTGCTCAATACACACAAAGTGTACTAGTGTAGTTTTATAGTCAAGACAGACTAATACCAAACTACACTACAACCATTCCGATGATTTGTCCAAATCCATCTTGGTTGTGAGCTACTATTTATAATTTATAAGAAACTGATAACATGATCTTCTGTGTGGCACCACACACCAAGTTATCTATAATATAAATTAATTGGACATTGCATAAACATATATAACAAATATAAAATGCAAACATATGACCAATGTGATTCTCATTCCATAAACGATGTTCATACAAAAAACTAGGCTTATAGTATACATCCTAACAATCTCCCACTTATACTAAAAGACTATGCTTCTATAAGCGCCGCCACACATCTAATTCCCATCCCTTCAACATGCCCATCAAAAGCTTTCGCTGGGAGGGCCTTTGTGAAAGGATCTGCTAGGTTATCTGCTGATGCAATTTTGGCGACAACAACTTCTCCTCGCTTTACGATGTCTCGTATCAGGTGGTACTTGCGCTCAATGTGTTTACTTGCTTTATGGGCTCGTGGTTCCTTCGAGTTTGCCACTGCACCACTGTTATCACAATAAATTGTGATAGCTTTGGGCAAACCAGGAATCACTTCTAAGTCCATCAAGAAGTTCCTGAGCCATACAGCTTCTTTGGCTGCCTCAGAGGCTGCCACATACTCAGCTTCCATGGTGGAGTCTGAAACGCATTTCTGCTTAACACTCCTCCATATAATGGCTCCACCTCCTAAGGTAAACACATAACCCGAGGTAGATTTACTGTTGTCCCTATCCGACTGGAAATCAGAATCTGTGTAACCCACAGGAAGCACATCATCTGCTTGGTAAACCAGCATATAATTTCTAGTCCTTTTCAGGTACTTTAAAATATGCTTTACCGCAGTCCAATGTCCTTGTCCTGGGTTACTTTGATATCTGCTAACCATGCCCACGGCAAAACAGATATCTGGCCTCGTACATAGCATTGCATACATTAGGCTTCCTACGGCCGAAGCATAAGGAACTGCCTTCATGTCCTCTATCTCCTTTGGTGTCTTAGGACACATCTCCTTAGATAAAGGTACTCCATGTCGAAAAGGTAGAAAACCTTTCTTGGAGTTTTGCATGCTAAAACGAGCTAGAATGGTATCAATGTACGAAGCTTGAGATAAGCATAACATTCTTTTCTTGCGATCTCTTATCACTTTGATCCCAAGAATATGTCCTACTTCTCCCAAGTCCTTCATATCAAACTGCTTGGACAACCATACCCTTACGTCTGACAACACCTTGACATTGTTGCCAATGAGCAAGATGTCATCTACGTATAGTACAAGAAATACCACCACGTTTCCATCACTCTTCTTGTATACACATGACTCATCCGGACATTGAATGAATCCATAAGACTGGATTACCTCATCAAAACGGATGTTCCAAGATCTCGAAGCTTGTTTCAATCCATAAATGGACCGATTAAGCTTACACACAAGATGCTCTTTGCCCTTTGCAACGAACCCTTCTGGTTGCTTCATATAGATGTTTTCTTCAAGACTACCGTTAAGGAAAGCAGTCTTGACATCCATTTGCCAAACCTCATAATTCATATGAGCAGCAATAGACAAAAGAATCCGGATAGACTTAAGCATGGCTACCGGCGAAAAGGTTTCCTCATAATCGATTCCTTCTTTTTGAGTGTACCCCTTCGCAACAAGCCTTGCTTTGAAAGTTTCTACTTTCCCGTCTGATCCTCTTTTTCTTTTGTAGACCCACTTACATCCAATGGCTTTTACACCATTTGGTGGTTCTACTAGCTCCCAGACTTGATTAGAATCCATAGATTCTAATTCAGAATTCATAGCTTTTTGCCAAGATTCTGCATCTTTATCTTGGAGTGCTTCGTCATAGGTCCAAGGATCAGATTCATGTTCACCAGATACCAAGTCCGAAGACTCTCCCAAAAACATGAATCTATCAGGCTGTCTAACAACCCTCCCACTACGACGAGGCACTTGTGGTAATTGTGTATCATTAGTGACACATGGTGCAGACCCCTGTGGTATCTCATCTTGTACTAGTGGTACTAATGTAGGGATTTCCCCTCTGATTTCCTCTAGAACAATTTTACTCGTGGGCTTGTGGTTCATTACATAGTCCTCTTCTAAGAATCGGGCATTTGTGCTAACAATGACCTTCTGATCCTTAGGACTATAAAATAAACCACCTTTCGTTCCTCTAGGATAGCCCACAAACAGCCGAACATCCGTACGAGATTCCAACTTATCAGCATCTCCCTTCAGCACATGTGCTGGACTACCCCAAATCCGAATGTGTTTAAGACTAGGCTTACGCCCATTCCACAATTCTGTGGGAGTAGAGGGTACTGTCTTAGAAGGTACCAAGTTTAGAATATACGCTGCCGTTTCCAGGGCATATCCCCAAAACGAATTCGGTAATTCCGAATAACTCATCATCGATCTAACCATTTCCATGAGAGTTCTATTCCTTCGTTCTGCCACACCGTTCTGTTGGGGTGTACCAGGTGCAGACAATTGGGATTGAATCCCAGCCTCTGATAAGTAATTCCTAAACTCTCCTAAGAGGTACTCGCCACCACGATCAGATCGTAGTGTTTTGATACATTTACCATGACGCTTCTCCACATCAGCCTTGTACTCTTTGAATTTATCAAAGCACTCAGACTTGCGGCGCATCAAATAAATATACCCATATCTCGAAAAATCGTCTATAAATGAGACAAAATATTCGAAACCACCTCTTGCCTGGATAGTCATAGGACCACACAAATCAGAATGAACCAATTCCAACACTTCTTTGGCTCTATACCCCTTGGCTTTAAAAGGCCTCTTGGTCATTTTTCCTTCCAAGCAGGACTCGCAGGTCGGATAGTTTTCCACTTCCAATGAACTCAAAGGTCCATCGGCTATCAACCTTTGAATCCTACTCAAGTTAATGTGACCTAGTCTTAGATGCCAAAGATATGTTTGGTTCATTTTAGAAGGTTCTTTTCTCTTATTTGAGTTAGAAGATGTATTATTAATTTCCAGTTGTTGCATCGTAGGAGTTATTGGATTAAGAGTATATAAATTGCCAACCAACGTACCAGAACAGACAATAACCCTATTTTTCTTGACAACCACTTTGTCATCAAAAGAAACAGAATATCCATCCAAAAATAACTTAGAAACCGAAATCAAGTTCTTTCTAAAAGAAGGTACGTAAAGACAATTCCTCAAAACCAAAGTCTTGTTCCTATCAAAAGATAAATAAACATCTCCCACTGCAACTGCCGCCACTTTCGTAGCGTTGCCCATGTAGATGGTAATCTCGCCCTCACTAAGTCGCCTGGTTTCCTGGAACCCCTGCAAAGAATTGCAGACATGATCAGTGGCTCCCGTATCTACACACCAGGTACCGGTAGATAACACCGCTAAACATGTTTCAGTAATTAGTGAGTAAGATTTACCTTCTTTGTTCTCCTTTTTCTTGGGACAATCTACCTTCCAATGTCCAGGCTGCTTGCATGAGAAGCACTTGCCCTTCGGCTTTTTCACGCCACCTTGTGGCCCAGCCTTTTGAGGTCCATTCGCTTTGTTTGCCGAAGGATTCTGTTTCTTTTTCTTCTTTCCACCTTTCGGCTTAGAATTAGAAACATTTTCAGCAACGTAAGCTTGAGCACTTTGACGAAATAGTCCTTCTGCCGATTTGAGTTCTGTCAGAAGTTCCGCCAAGGAATACATCCTTTTGTTCATATTATAATTAAGGCGGAACTGCTCAAAACTCTTAGGCAGTGTTTGGAGCACGATATCGACCTGGGTTTCCCCATCGATTTCAGCTCCAAGGACTTCCATCTCATTCAAATGAGCCATCATCTTAAGGACGTGATCACTCACAGGTGTCCCTTCAGACATGGTGGTCGTCATTAAGTTTCTCATTGCCTCCTGTCTGGCAGCCCGACTCTGGTGTCCGAAGAGTTCTCTAAGATTGTGCATCATATCATAGGCAGTGGGCATGGCCTGATGCTGATGTTGCAGTACATTTGACATGGAAGCCAAAATGTAACACCGCGCCATCTCATCTGCCTTAACCCACTTTCTATAATGCGCTTTCTCCTCTTCAGTAGAGTTTTCATCAGGCATGTCAGGACAGTGCTCATGGAGTACAAACTTGTACTCCTCAGCAGTTAGGACAATATCCAGGTTTCTTTTCCAGTCAATATAATTAGGACCAGTAAGTTTGTTTTCTTTGAGTATAACAGCAAGTGGATTGAAAGACATAATGAAATCCTGAGAATCATATAAATAAATAAATAAATAAATACACAGGTCATAACATATAGAATTTAAAGCCTATATTGTTCCCTCAAACAATATAATTAAATTCACCAACACCTCAAAACACCGTGAACTTCGCATGCCACGATAGTGTGGACGTATGCTAATTCAAACATTTGTAAGAGGAGGTTTTACCCATTAATTTCATTATCTTGTCAAACAAAATAAAATTAATAGTTGGTTTAGCTTCAGCCATGCAAACAACAGCACTTACTCCGATGGGAAGGATACTATCATATGCACCTAAGTGTGTACCATTTCTTAATACTAAGTCCATTATCTAGGATTGTATCTCTTCAGATGGAGAAGATCATACGCTCCTAAATAATTTTCTATAATTATCCTTAGAGGAAGTTTGATCCAGTGATCCGCAATCAAACTCATCCGATGTGGAAGAAGGCACTCAAAGCCAACGTGTAAGTTTAAATGCATCACTTACAAACCAGTAATGGAGGCTATGGGATTTATTCAAAATAAATCCCTCTCCCACTTAGTTATTTAAATGAGGGATTTTAGCATGCAATAACATATAACATTCAAAAGCATGCTTGATAAAACAACAAACAAATAGAAAGGCAATAAATACGGAATAATATAAATCCAACTATTATGGCCACTTCGATTGAATGTTTGCCTGCTAAATTAGGGTTTAAAACCCTAATCAGCACCAACATCCAGCGAACAGAATCAGCGCCAAATCCAGCGATTGTTGCGCAAATCCAGCAGGTTGTTGCACAGAATCTGCGCCAATCTACTGATCTGATCGATCAGCCCCATCGAGCAATCTGTTCCAGCGCCTAGCAATCTTGATCGAACAGCCCCTTCGAACGCCAATCCTAGTTCGAATAGAAGTCTCGATCGAACAGGAATCCTATACAGAATCTAGTTCGAACATCTACCAATCCTATACAGAATCTAGTTCGAACATCTACCAAACCCTATACAGAATCTAGTACGATCAGAATACACCATATGAGATCGAACAAAATTACATCGAGAACAAATCAAGAATATGTAAAACCTAACACGACAAACCGCCGTGTTTTTACTATTACAATCATGCAACCAACCCAAAATAAAAACCTCGACAGGTCCGAGGGTTTAGATCATACATTAAACATACATACAGACCATAATAGTTGGATATATAGGTAACCTGCAAAACCGAGTTATCCTATGCAATCCTACTATCATACAATCTGAATATAAAACGTATGAAAAAGCATAAGATCGTAATATATAACCGATCCAATTACATAGAACCAGAAACCGTGGCTCTGATACCAATTGTTGGAACCGACGGATCGCCGGCCCTATGCTATCGGAATCGGGATCCAAAGATAAATCGCAGCGGAAAGAAATCATACCCTTGTAGACCTCTTGATCTTCTGATGTATTCCTCTGAGCCCTTCTCGAACGTTGCGTGGCCAACGATCCTTCGAGAAAAATCAGTTCCGCTCTCTCTCACTTATCACGTGTTTTCTGTGATCTGTGTTCTGAGAGGCGCTGATGAAAAGAGCTATATATAGGCTACACCAGGGACCTAGAGGAGGAATTGGGTTGGGCCTCCTGATGGGCTTTAGTATCCTGCGTTCGGCCCGAACACATAACTGAAGCCCATCAATAATAATTCAGTCCACTAGAGAATTATTATTGAACTACCATCCCAATCCCATATTTAATATGGGCTCCTTATTATGTGTACATTTATTTCCCCGTGTTTAAGATATCGAATGTCCGTAAATTAAATAAGTTACTGACAACTTAAATAATTTACATCTAATTCCAAGAGTAGTACCACTCATCCTTATTATCATGTCGGATTAAATCCACCTGCAGGGTTTACATGATAATCCTTATGAGCTCCTCAAGGGGACATTATCATCCTAAATAATTAGGACACGGATTCCTTCTATAATCAACAGAACACCATATAAACAATGCTATCTCCCAACTCACCGAGTTTATTGATTTATGAATAAATCTCACCCATTGGCAAATTAAAGAAATAAACATTGAGCATACGTGCCCGTTATTATATAGGGATTAAGAAGATGTACATCCATAATAACAGAGGTCTTGTTCTATTATATAGTCAGTATAAAACGAACAACCTCAAATGGTCCTGCTCAATACACACAAAGTGTACTAGTGTAGTTTTATAGTCAAGACAGACTAATACCAAACTACACTACAACCATTCCGATGATTTGTCCAAATCCATCTTGGTTGTGAGCTACTATTTATAATTTATAAGAAACTGATAACATGATCTTCTGTGTGGCACCACACACCAAGTTATCTATAATATAAATTAATTGGACATTGCATAAACATATATAACAAATATAAAATGCAAACATATGACCAATGTGATTCTCATTCCATAAACGATGTTCATACAAAAAACTAGGCTTATAGTATACATCCTAACAATGGCAGCATAGTCTTTTAGTATAAGTGGGAGATTGTTAGGATGTATACTATAAGCCTAGCTTTTGTATGAACATCTTTTATGGAATAAGAATCACTTTGGTCATATGTTTGCATTTTATATTTGTTATATATGTCTATGCAATGTCCAATTAATTTATATTATAGATAACTTGGTGTGTGGTGCCACACAGAAGATCATGTTATCAGTTTCTTATAAATTATAAATAGTAGCTCACAACCAAGATGGATTTGGACAAATCATCGGAATGGTTGTAGTGTAGTTTGGTATTAGTCTGTCTTGACTATAAACCTACACTAGTACACTTTGTGTGTATTGAGCAGGACCATTTGAGGTTGTTCGTTTTATACTGACTATATAATAGAACAAGACCTCTGTTATTATGGATGTACATCTTCTTAATCCTTATATAATAACGGGCACGTATGCTCAGTGTTTATTTCTTTAATTTGCCAATGGGTGAGATTTATTCATAAATCAATAAGCTTGGTGAGTTGGGAGATAGCATTGTTTATATGGTGTGCTGTTGATTATAGAAGAAATCTGTGTCCTAATTATTTAGGATGATAATGTCCCCTTGAGGAGTTCATAAGGATTATCATGTAAACCCTGTTGGAACCGACGGATCGCCGGCCCTATGCTATCGGAATCGGGATCCAAAGATAAATCGCAGCGGAAAGAAATCATACCCTTGTAGACCTCTTGATCTTCTGATGTATTCCTCTGAGCCCTTCTCGAACGTTGCGTGGCCAACGATCCTTCGAGAAAAATCAGTTCCGCTCTCTCTCACTTATCACGTGTTTTCTGTGATCTGTGTTCTGTGTTCTGAGAGGCGCTGATGAAAAGAGCTATATATAGGCTACACCAGGGACCTAGAGGAGGAATTGGGTTGGGCCTCCTGATGGGCTTTAGTATCCTGCGTTCGGCCCGAACACATAACTGAAGCCCATCAATAATAATTCAGTCCACTAGAGAATTATTATTGAACTACCATCCCAATCCCATATTTAATATGGGCTCCTTATTATGTGTACATTTATTTCCCCGTGTTTAAGATATCGAATGTCCGTAAATTAAATAAGTTACTGACAACTTAAATAATTTACATCTAATTCCAAGAGTAGTACCACTCATCCTTATTATCATGTCGGATTAAATCCACCTGCAGGGTTTACATGATAATCCTTATGAGCTCCTCAAGGGGACATTATCATCCTAAATAATTAGGACACGGATTCCTTCTATAATCAACAGAACACCATATAAACAATGCTATCTCCCAACTCACCGAGTTTATTGATTTATGAATAAATCTCACCCATTGGCAAATTAAAGAAATAAACAGTGAGCATACGTGCCCGTTATTATATAGGGATTAAGAAGATGTACATCCATAATAACAGAGGTCTTGTTCTATTATATAGTCAGTATAAAACGAACAACCTCAAATGGTCCTGCTCAATACACACAAAGTGTACTAGTGTAGTTTTATAGTCAAGACAGACTAATACCAAACTACACTACAACCATTCCGATGATTTGTCCAAATCCATCTTGGTTGTGAGCTACTATTTATAATTTATAAGAAACTGATAACATGATCTTCTGTGTGGCACCACACACCAAGTTATCTATAATATAAATTAATTGGACATTGCATAAACATATATAACAAATATAAAATGCAAACATATGACCAATGTGATTCTCATTCCATAAACGATGTTCATACAAAAAACTAGGCTTATAGTATACATCCTAACAATCTCCCACTTATACTAAAAGACTATGCTTCTATAAGCGCCGCCACACATCTAATTCCCATCCCTTCAACATGCCCATCAAAAGCTTTCGCTGGGAGGGCCTTTGTGAAAGGATCTGCTAGGTTATCTGCTGATGCAATTTTGGCGACAACAACTTCTCCTCGCTTTACGATGTCTCGTATCAGGTGGTACTTGCGCTCAATGTGTTTACTTGCTTTATGGGCTCGTGGTTCCTTCGAGTTTGCCACTGCACCACTGTTATCACAATAAATTGTGATAGCTTTGGGCAAACCAGGAATCACTTCTAAGTCCATCAAGAAGTTCCTGAGCCATACAGCTTCTTTGGCTGCCTCAGAGGCTGCCACATACTCAGCTTCCATGGTGGAGTCTGAAACGCATTTCTGCTTAACACTCCTCCATATAATGGCTCCACCTCCTAAGGTAAACACATAACCCGAGGTAGATTTACTGTTGTCCCTATCCGACTGGAAATCAGAATCTGTGTAACCCACAGGAAGCACATCATCTGCTTGGTAAACCAGCATATAATTTCTAGTCCTTTTCAGGTACTTTAAAATATGCTTTACCGCAGTCCAATGTCCTTGTCCTGGGTTACTTTGATATCTGCTAACCATGCCCACGGCAAAACAGATATCTGGCCTCGTACATAGCATTGCATACATTAGGCTTCCTACGGCCGAAGCATAAGGAACTGCCTTCATGTCCTCTATCTCCTTTGGTGTCTTAGGACACATCTCCTTAGATAAAGGTACTCCATGTCGAAAAGGTAGAAAACCTTTCTTGGAGTTTTGCATGCTAAAACGAGCTAGAATGGTATCAATGTACGAAGCTTGAGATAAGCATAACATTCTTTTCTTGCGATCTCTTATCACTTTGATCCCAAGAATATGTCCTACTTCTCCCAAGTCCTTCATATCAAACTGCTTGGACAGCCATACCCTTACGTCTGACAACACCTTGACATTGTTGCCAATGAGCAAGATGTCATCTACGTATAGTACAAGAAATACCACCACGTTTCCATCACTCTTCTTGTATACACATGACTCATCCGGACATTGAATGAATCCATAAGACTGGATTACCTCATCAAAACGGATGTTCCAAGATCTCGAAGCTTGTTTCAATCCATAAATGGACCGATTAAGCTTACACACAAGATGCTCTTTGCCCTTTGCAACGAACCCTTCTGGTTGCTTCATATAGATGTTTTCTTCAAGACTACCGTTAAGGAAAGCAGTCTTGACATCCATTTGCCAAACCTCATAATTCATATGAGCAGCAATAGACAAAAGAATCCGGATAGACTTAAGCATGGCTACCGGCGAAAAGGTTTCCTCATAATCGATTCCTTCTTTTTGAGTGTACCCCTTCGCAACAAGCCTTGCTTTGAAAGTTTCTACTTTCCCGTCTGATCCTCTTTTTCTTTTGTAGACCCACTTACATCCAATGGCTTTTACACCATTTGGTGGTTCTACTAGCTCCCAGACTTGATTAGAATCCATAGATTCTAATTCAGAATTCATAGCTTTTTGCCAAGATTCTGCATCTTTATCTTGGAGTGCTTCGTCATAGGTCCAAGGATCAGATTCATGTTCACCAGATACCAAGTCCGAAGACTCTCCCAAAAACATGAATCTATCAGGCTGTCTAACAACCCTCCCACTACGACGAGGCACTTGTGGTAATTGTGTATCATTAGTGACACATGGTGCAGACCCCTGTGGTATCTCATCTTGTACTAGTGGTACTAAGGTAGGGATTTCCCCTCTGATTTCCTCTAGAACAATTTTACTCGTGGGCTTGTGGTTCATTACATAGTCCTCTTCTAAGAATCGGGCATTTGTGCTAACAATGACCTTCTGATCCTTAGGACTATAAAATAAACCACCTTTCGTTCCTCTAGGATAGCCCACAAACAGCCGAACATCCGTACGAGATTCCAACTTATCAGCATCTCCCTTCAGCACATGTGCTGGACTACCCCAAATCCGAATGTGTTTAAGACTAGGCTTACGCCCATTCCACAATTCTGTGGGAGTAGAGGGTACTGTCTTAGAAGGTACCAAGTTTAGAATATACGCTGCCGTTTCCAGGGCATATCCCCAAAACGAATTCGGTAATTCCGAATAACTCATCATCGATCTAACCATTTCCATGAGAGTTCTATTCCTTCGTTCTGCCACACCGTTCTGTTGGGGTGTACCAGGTGCAGACAATTGGGATTGAATCCCAGCCTCTGATAAGTAATTCCTAAACTCTCCTAAGAGGTACTCGCCACCACGATCAGATCGTAGTGTTTTGATACATTTACCATGACGCTTCTCCACATCAGCCTTGTACTCTTTGAATTTATCAAAGCACTCAGACTTGCGGCGCATCAAATAAATATACCCATATCTCGAAAAATCGTCTATAAATGAGACAAAATATTCGAAACCACCTCTTGCCTGGATAGTCATAGGACCACACAAATCAGAATGAACCAATTCCAACACTTCTTTGGCTCTATACCCCTTGGCTTTAAAAGGCCTCTTGGTCATTTTTCCTTCCAAGCAGGACTCGCAGGTCGGATAGTTTTCCACTTCCAATGAACTCAAAGGTCCATCGGCTATCAACCTTTGAATCCTACTCAAGTTAATGTGACCTAGTCTTAGATGCCAAAGATATGTTTGGTTCATTTTAGAAGGTTCTTTTCTCTTATTTGAGTTAGAAGATGTATTATTAATTTCCAGTTGTTGCATCGTAGGAGTTATTGGATTAAGAGTATATAAATTGCCAACCAACGTACCAGAACAGACAATAACCCTATTTTTCTTGACAACCACTTTGCCATCAAAAGAAACAGAATATCCATCCAAAAATAACTTAGAAACCGAAATCAAGTTCTTTCTAAAAGAAGGTACGTAAAGACAATTCCTCAAAACCAAAGTCTTGTTCCTATCAAAAGATAAATAAACATCTCCCACTGCAACTGCCGCCACTTTCGTAGCGTTGCCCATGTAGATGGTAATCTCGCCCTCACTAAGTCGCCTGGTTTCCTGGAACCCCTGCAAAGAATTGCAGACATGATCAGTGGCTCCCGTATCTACACACCAGGTACCGGTAGATAACACCGCTAAACATGTTTCAGTAATTAGTGAGTAAGATTTACCTTCTTTGTTCTCCTTTTTCTTGGGACAATCTACCTTCCAATGTCCAGGCTGCTTGCATGAGAAGCACTTGCCCTTCGGCTTTTTCACGCCACCTTGTGGCCCAGCCTTTTGAGGTCCATTCGCTTTGTTTGCCGAAGGATTCTGTTTCTTTTTCTTCTTTCCACCTTTCGGCTTAGAATTAGAAACATTTTCAGCAACGTAAGCTTGAGCACTTTGACGAAATAGTCCTTCTGCCGATTTGAGTTCTGTCAGAAGTTCCGCCAAGGAATACATCCTTTTGTTCATATTATAATTAAGGCGGAACTGCTCAAAACTCTTAGGCAGTGTTTGGAGCACGATATCGACCTGGGTTTCCCCATCGATTTCAGCTCCAAGGACTTCCATCTCATTCAAATGAGCCATCATCTTAAGGACGTGATCACTCACAGGTGTCCCTTCAGACATGGTGGTCGTCATTAAGTTTCTCATTGCCTCCTGTCTGGCAGCCCGACTCTGGTGTCCGAAGAGTTCTCTAAGATTGTGCATCATATCATAGGCAGTGGGCATGGCCTGATGCTGATGTTGCAGTACATTTGACATGGAAGCCAAAATGTAACACCGCGCCATCTCATCTGCCTTAACCCACTTTCTATAATGCGCTTTCTCCTCTTCAGTAGAGTTTTCATCAGGCATGTCAGGACAGTGCTCATGGAGTACAAACTTGTACTCCTCAGCAGTTAGGACAATATCCAGGTTTCTTTTCCAGTCAATATAATTAGGACCAGTAAGTTTGTTTTCTTTGAGTATAACAGCAAGTGGATTGAAAGACATAATGAAATCCTGAGAATCATATAAATAAATAAATAAATAAATACACAGGTCATAACATATAGAATTTAAAGCCTATATTGTTCCCTCAAACAATATAATTAAATTCACCAACACCTCAAAACACCGTGAACTTCGCATGCCACGATAGTGTGGACGTATGCTAATTCAAACATTTGTAAGAGGAGGTTTTACCCATTAATTTCATTATCTTGTCAAACAAAATAAAATTAATAGTTGGTTTAGCTTCAGCCATGCAAACAACAGCACTTACTCCGATGGGAAGGATACTATCATATGCACCTAAGTGTGTACCATTTCTTAATACTAAGTCCATTATCTAGGATTGTATCTCTTCAGATGGAGAAGATCATACGCTCCTAAATAATTTTCTATAATTATCCTTAGAGGAAGTTTGATCCAGTGATCCGCAATCAAACTCATCCGATGTGGAAGAAGGCACTCAAAGCCAACGTGTAAGTTTAAATGCATCACTTACAAACCAGTAATGGAGGCTATGGGATTTATTCAAAATAAATCCCTCTCCCACTTAGTTATTTAAATGAGGGATTTTAGCATGCAATAACATATAACATTCAAAAGCATGCTTGATAAAACAACAAACAAATAGAAAGGCAATAAATACGGAATAATATAAATCCAACTATTATGGCCACTTCGATTGAATGTTTGCCTGCTAAATTAGGGTTTAAAACCCTAATCAGCACCAACATCCAGCGAACAGAATCAGCGCCAAATCCAGCGATTGTTGCGCAAATCCAGCAGGTTGTTGCACAGAATCAGCGCCAATCTACTGATCTGATCGATCAGCCCCATCGAGCAATCTGTTCCAGCGCCTAGCAATCTTGATCGAACAGCCCCTTCGAACGCCAATCCTAGTTCGAATAGAAGTCTCGATCGAACAGGAATCCTATACAGAATCTAGTTCGAACATCTACCAATCCTATACAGAATCTAGTTCGAACATCTACCAAACCCTATACAGAATCTAGTACGATCAGAATACACCATATGAGATCGAACAAAATTACATCGAGAACAAATCAAGAATATGTAAAACCTAACACGACAAACCGCCGTGTTTTTACTATTACAATCATGCAACCAACCCAAAATAAAAACCTCGACAGGTCCGAGGGTTTAGATCATACATTAAACATACATACAGACCATAATAGTTGGATATATAGGTAACCTGCAAAACCGAGTTATCCTATGCAATCCTACTATCATACAATCTGAATATAAAACGTATGAAAAAGCATAAGATCGTAATATATAACCGATCCAATTACATAGAACCAGAAACCGTGGCTCTGATACCAATTGTTGGAACCGACGGATCGCCGGCCCTATGCTATCGGAATCGGGATCCAAAGATAAATCGCAGCGGAAAGAAATCATACCCTTGTAGACCTCTTGATCTTCTGATGTATTCCTCTGAGCCCTTCTCGAACGTTGCGTGGCCAACGATCCTTCGAGAAAAATCAGTTCCGCTCTCTCTCACTTATCACGTGTTTTCTGTGATCTGTGTTCTGTGTTCTGAGAGGCGCTGATGAAAAGAGCTATATATAGGCTACACCAGGGACCTAGAGGAGGAATTGGGTTGGGCCTCCTGATGGGCTTTAGTATCCTGCGTTCGGCCCGAACACATAACTGAAGCCCATCAATAATAATTCAGTCCACTAGAGAATTATTATTGAACTACCATCCCAATCCCATATTTAATATGGGCTCCTTATTATGTGTACATTTATTTCCCCGTGTTTAAGATATCGAATGTCCGTAAATTAAATAAGTTACTGACAACTTAAATAATTTACATCTAATTCCAAGAGTAGTACCACTCATCCTTATTATCATGTCGGATTAAATCCACCTGCAGGGTTTACATGATAATCCTTATGAGCTCCTCAAGGGGACATTATCATCCTAAATAATTAGGACACGGATTCCTTCTATAATCAACAGAACACCATATAAACAATGCTATCTCCCAACTCACCGAGTTTATTGATTTATGAATAAATCTCACCCATTGGCAAATTAAAGAAATAAACAGTGAGCATACGTGCCCGTTATTATATAGGGATTAAGAAGATGTACATCCATAATAACAGAGGTCTTGTTCTATTATATAGTCAGTATAAAACGAACAACCTCAAATGGTCCTGCTCAATACACACAAAGTGTACTAGTGTAGTTTTATAGTCAAGACAGACTAATACCAAACTACACTACAACCATTCCGATGATTTGTCCAAATCCATCTTGGTTGTGAGCTACTATTTATAATTTATAAGAAACTGATAACATGATCTTCTGTGTGGCACCACACACCAAGTTATCTATAATATAAATTAATTGGACATTGCATAAACATATATAACAAATATAAAATGCAAACATATGACCAATGTGATTCTCATTCCATAAACGATGTTCATACAAAAAACTAGGCTTATAGTATACATCCTAACAAACCCTGCAGGTGGATTTAATCCGACATGATAATAAGGATGAGTGGTACTACTTTTGGAATTAGATGTAAATTAATTAAGTTGTCAGTAACTTATTTAATTTACGGACATTCGATATCTTAAACACGGGGAAATAAATGTACACATAATAAGAAGGAGCCCATATTAAATATGGGATTGGGACGGTAGTTCAATAATAAATTCTCTAGTGGACTGAATTATTATTGATGGGCTTAAGTTATGTGTTCGGGCCGAACACAGGATACTTAAGCCCATCAGGAGGCCCAACCCAATTCCTCCTCTAGGTCCCTGGTGTAGCCTATATATAGCTCTTTTCATCAGCACCTCTTAGAACACAGAACACAGAACACAGATCACAAAAACACGTGACAGTGAGAGAGAGCAGAACTGAGTTTTCTCGAAGGATCGTTGGCCACGCAACGTTCGAGAAAGGCTGTAGGAATACATCAGAAGATCAAGAGGTCTACAAGGGTATGATTTCTTTCCGCTGCGATTTTTTTTTAGATCCCGTTTCTGATAGCATAGGGTCGTCGGTTCCAACAGTCTCTTCATTGAATGAGCATTTAATGCATATACATGCTTGATCCTTTTAGGTTTATAAGTACATTGTATCTTCCCCAAGGGCTAAACACTTTCACTATTGTACTTGCTTTGGATTTGAGGTAAGTTGAAGCTTTTATTTGCTGCATTGCAAGAACTAATTGATATTCATGTAATTTAAATGATATGTGAATGATTGTTCTCTGTCTACGATTGAATGATATGTGAGGTTCATGTGATACATGATGCCTATAAAAGGTGTTTTGAAAGGAGAAGTATGGTACTTGGTTGATTGAGAGTAGGTAACATGATTATACGGTCTACAGATGATAGTTGAGTACCAAAAGAATAAGTGGAATGGTGTTTGGCTATCGGAGAGTAGACACAATACATTTACGGTCTACAGATGATAGTTGATGTTTGTTGAGTACTAATGATAGTGCTTAACTAACAAAGAGTAGATATCATGGTATGATGATTGGCCAATATTAATGAAATGCTTATACGGCCTACTGATATTGATTGAATACCAGTCTTCAGGGTACCCTATAATGGATATTTTCAGAATAAATGAATATGGAAAAGCATATTGCATGATATGATTCATTATAGGTGATTGTATGCATAAGTTTCAACTTACTGAGTTTATTACTCATTATTAATTAAGTTTTGGTAATGCAGGTAATGATGTACCGAGATAGTGGGTCTCCTAAATGACAAGTCAGTTTGTTCATATACCATACTCGAGATGAACGTTTGAAGCTTATGTTCAGTTACTCATCTTTTGGACAATTAAACTGTTTAGATATCTTTTGATGTAAATATATATTTTGGATCCAATGTAGAAATGATGTTTTATTTCAATCGACAAGGTTCATTTCAAGTATTATAAAGTTCTTTTGTAAAAATTAAATATTTGGGGACATTTAATAGCTTGCTGCGTTTTGAAGTTAAGTTAGGAGTCTAATATTCTCATACACGTGTTCTTAAAAGTATTTCAAATCAGTAAAGCTTGGGAGTGTTACAGTTGGGTTTTAGAAACTTATTGAATCTCTTCAAGAGTAGTGTCATTTCTTATTCTGCATCTTCTGCATGTAGCTTTTTCTACTTGATGTTGTTTGTTGTTGCAGTATCTTTGGATCTTGTTGTAAGTGTAGTGACTTTAGTGTTTGATTTTTCAGTCTCTATCTTTCATCTATTGATGTCAAACTCGAATGCTGTGAGGTTTAAGAATAGATCAAATGTACTCATTATCTTCAAATCCATTGATACTCTCATGGCTATGGTTTTGCTATCCCACTTAAAAGGTAATGCCCTAAGTACTTTGAGGTTTTTCTCCTTCTGGCAGTAGTATTTTCCTAAAGACTCTATCTCATTCATAATAGATGTGAATCTTAAGTCTAATTCTTCCAGAGATACTTCAGGCTTCATTTTGAATAGCTCAAACAACTGAGTTGCAGTGGATATCTTGTTATCCTATGCCAGTTTAGTTCTTTCACAAATTTATTCTAGTTTGTCTCGAATTTCCTTGGCCAGTTTTGCATGTCTTTATTTTGCTAAAAGTTCCTTTATCCAATATGAGAAACAATGCATTCTTGGAAACATTATCTAGGTTTGCCCTTTTTCTATCTTCAGCAATATATTCATGTCTTAGCTTTATCAAGTACTCAGCAGGTGGTGGCGCTCTTCTATAATCAGGTATATAAGCTACAGCTGCTGCAGGTAGTGGTCTGCAAGATAAGGTCTAGGGCCTGCTCCTTCAGCTAGCACCTTCTTCGATTCTACTCTTTCTATTACTACTTCTACTTTAGCAACTATTATTGCTCCTACATGTGCTGCAGTTGCTATAGCTTCAGCTCTATCTCTTTCAAGAGATGGATTCGGCTTAGTGATGACTGGTGGTCCTTTAGTGATAATGTACCACAACTCATCATGCATAACAGAGAGATGTGTCTCCATTCTGATCTTCTAGTCATCATATTCTTCTGTAGAAAACATAGCTAGCTTATGATGTGAGAGATCCATACTTATGTTAAAGAATGAGTTTTGGAAAGTAGAAAAGGAAAACGATTTTCACAACAAAAATAGGTGGATCTAGATAGGTGACTAGACAAGTTGGCTTTTAACCTAACTTGTTCTCATACCATTTGTTGGTCCTAAGTGGTTCAGAGGTTCAGAGGGGGGTGAATGAACCTCTATCGATTTTTCTTTTTGAACTTTGTTTGAGATTTTGGCTATGTATTCTAACACAGAATACAACATTAAATGCAGTATATTAAGCTAGGCGGGAATGTTGTTCAGCTAACTGTATCGGAGTTATGTATGTAATGGAAATAAACTTGATAGAGTTTCTTTTGAAAATATTTTCTCAAATATGTTTTTTTGCTAAACTTTGAATGCAGAATGATAAGATATAAAATGCAGGACATATATGGTTAAGAACAAAAAATAAAACACACAAAGCTTATAGTGGTTTGAAGGTGGTGTAATCCTTCTACGTCTACTCTACACCTACTTCAATGAGGAACTTCATTAGGCAAAATTGAATTATAGGATATGATCTAACAATCTATCAACCAAACCTAATTTCACCTACAAGAATTCAGCTTCCACACAGGTTACTCGAATCCACAGGGTGACCTACATAAGATCCTATTAACTTACACAAAGTTATTGTCTTAACAACTTAAGATAAATACACTCAGCAAGGATCTAAATCCTATCAATTGAGGACACCACTAAAACATCCTAAGCACACAATATAGAGGTTAAAAGTCTATATGTTTTTCTTTAACTGGTGTTTGAAGCAGCCTTGATAACTCTAAAGCTTGATGACTCGAAGACTTGACTACTTCACTAGGAGGTTGAGTGACTTAAAACTTAGAGAGTAGAATGCCTAAGTACTTGTTCTTGCAAGAGTGAGTTTTGAATATCAGTTTTACAGTAGTTTATTCAGTCAACTCTTCATCTATTTATAGATGTAAGAAAATTTGTCCGTTGAAGAGAGACACCTTACATTTGAATTTGAATTCTCCTTGATCATCCTTGATCTTGCATTCAATGCCTCTAAAATTCTGGGAATGAATTTCTTGTCTTATTCTGTAGCTCATTTAATGCGATTATTCTGCACTTCAAGGTTTACTATAAGAAATTCTCTTATAGATAATGGTTCACATACAATGGTTTTATAAAAAAATCATTGTCGTAGTCTAAACAATCGTTGTTGTAGAGAGAACCGTTGTCTTTGAGAGAAAAAATGGGCTCATAGACAACAGTTTTGACTTGGCATTATCGTAGGGAAATTGTCAAAGAAAAAAATCGAAACCTAATATAACGGTTTTTTTCGAGAAGTTGTCATAGCCTAATAAAAGCGTTGTTGTAGACTAGTTTTAGTAGGAAAAAAAATTAAAAAAATTAAAGTCATGTTTGATTAATTAACAAAGAAAAATATTGAGAAATCCGCCACCACATTTCAATTCTTAAACCTAGCTAAGTCCGAATATACCCACTCTCCATTCTCTTGCCTACTATCGACGACGACCACCGACTACCAATGCCTTACACCATTTTCTAATTCATAGCTTGACCCATTTCTAAGCCCTAAACATAACCCATATCTTCTCTCTTCTCATGATGGCTGCTGGCCGACCGATTGCCACCCAGCAGGCCCCTATTCTCTTACCCAAATTCAATACCTGATTCAAAAACCCACAATTTCAAATCCTACTTGGAAACCTATCAATTTCTCAGCCCTAATTTTAATACCCATAAGATCAACTCATCGTTCTCTTACCGACCGCCGACTGCCGACTTTGCAGAGGTGATCATCTCTCTCTCAAAGATAAGGAAAAATGATAAGAGGTATTGTCTCCATAAATTCATATTAATTAATGATAAGATGTATCGTTTCACACACACTATACTTCATCACTGCAAATCAGATTTTACTTACTTTTCAAGAAAAGAAAAAAAAACAAAGTAAAAATAGTTGATATTTAATTGAGTTTTCTGATTTATTGGTGTAAAATATGTGCTGCAGTTTATTTGGCTATCAAATATGAAGAAATTTTCTTGTTATTCTGATTAGGATTGCAATTGTCTTCATGATTGAACCTAAGGTTTGCGGATTTTAACCAATATTTTCACCAATATTGTCTCTTTATTTTCCTAATTCTGTTTATTGATCAGAATCAGAAAAAATATTGCGTACTGATCTTACTTTGGTAAATAATGTGCAGAAAATCCTATTATCTGTGATCTTTCAATTCATCTTATTTTTTTATAAAGCCAAATCCTTGGCCACTTGTCTTTCAATATTACTATTATTATTGTACATAATTTGTTATGATGTGATATAAATAATCATGTTTGTGTTTGTTTTAACTTTGTAAATTTTAATTATTATTCAGGGGAAGACCTTGGTACGAGCCAGATTAGTGGAAATTTGGTGATAAAAAATCGTGAGTACATCACTCTTTCTTACATGTATTTTTTATATGTTTAAAGTTCCAATATGAATTTTTGTTTTAGGTACTTCCGACATTCAACCGGTTCAATCTTGATACTTTCAAGAAATCTAGCTCATTATATTGCAACTAATAGGTGAGTAAGGGTTGTAGTAAGATTAGTGTGAATGTTAATTAAGGATATAGTTTGAGTCATGATGTCATTATGGGTGAGTGTATCTTTAAAAGCTTATAAGCATGATGATGTTAGTGTGGGATCATGGATGATGGGTTTTAATGCAACCTACATAGACGATCCTAGTCTATGCTATACTTACTCCATCCAAGGTTGGTTATAATTATATGCACTTTCCTTTCTCATAATCCATTTCACACTTTTCTTGTCTCTTTTATGGATATCTTAGCAATACTTTGTTTTGGAAAGATAGGTGTGTGTTGTAGACAAGCATTTCTCCTCTACTTGAGAAGGAATGGTGATGGACCATTATTATATTTTTCTTCAACTAAACATCAATACTTTCCTGTAATTCTTTTTTGTTATTTGATTTGTTTTCCTTGTCTTTCAATTATGAAAATTCATCTATAGTAAGTGGTTCATTAAATCTATGTGGAATCCATCATGTTGTTGGCACTTCATATTTCTCTTATTTTAAAAGGCATTGGCTTTTGACTCACACCTTGTTTTTATATTCCTTAGTTGTTGTAGAAAGGTAAGTGAGTGATCTCTGTCCTTAAAATGCAACGTCGGTTCTATGACTAAGATTTGGTATAATTTAATATTCATACCTTTTGATTTTGCATAATTTAACAATAAATTTTACATGTGGTTAGTCATTTTGGGGATTGCTATAGTCTTGAATTGATTTAGGATTGAAACTTTTTATGGATTGGACTTTTTTTAAAGTTTGATTGTTGTTTTTTCCACTTTATCTTATCATTGTGGTTTTAATGACAAATTAAAAAAATTTATTATGAAGTTGTTGGATTGAAAAAAAAAATTAGCTAGAGATTATAGATTTATGAGAATGTATTATATTCTTTCAAACATTCTTTTATTTATTGTAGATTATATACAAATTCTAATTTTTTTACTAAATAATTTGAGGTTGTGTTTCGATTTGAGTATTTGAAGTTATATTATTATTATTTTTGTATGTTTAAACTGTATGCCCCATACAATTTACAAAATATAGCATTTACATGATTTGTTTAGAAAATGGAGATGGATCTTTTGTTCAAATTTGCTGATTTCTGATTTTATGACACATGTGCACCTTATTTTATTCTTTTTCAAGATTGGGTGTTTTTTTTCTGGAAAAGAAGTTATTTTTCCTATGCATAGAAGATCAATTGGCTTAGGATTGTTTGAATTGATATCTACATTAATTTATTATTTTTGTGGGGCTTAAGAATGTTTTATTGAAGGGGGGGTCATTTGGATGAACCCATTATTTGTCATAGATTAAGAAACATTTATTGTTTAAACTGTACGATGCATGATAAAAGGAAGTATTGCATAATATGATACAATTAAATACATAGTTTAACAAATTAATCTTAAAGATTATTGTAAAATAATGTAGCAACTAATATGTGATCTGGATGGGCAATATATATGATTTAATGACATGTGTTGCTAATTATTTTTGGATAGGTACTTGAGTATCTGGAGATAAGAGAGAATATTACTTTAGAGCACATTACTAGTGGTCTGCCTTGTGCAGGGGTGGAAAGGTGAAAAAAGAAAATCCTCTCTCGACTATTACTGTTGTATCATGATTTGCTCATTTTATTTGAATATTAAAGATGGCTTCACATTTGTGATACCTGCATAATAATTATCATACTCGTCTTTGACCTAAAGGTTATGGTAACTGCTTTCAAGTCTTACTGTAGTTCATTTCTTGCATATTCAAGAAGAATCAGAGTCATTCTTTAGACGTACGTTACTAGTTGTCTTACTTATGGGAGACTTATTGCATTAAGTATTCATTTCATATTACTGTGTAGCTGAAGTATGCACCTAGGATTCACAAACACTAGACGATCAGAACTAAGGAGGAACTTAGTAGTTATAGCTAAATAATTGAAAGACATAAATGACCCACGGGCCATTGAATACATAAAGCAAGAACTTATAAATTAAATAATGTGAATAATAGAATACAACAGAGGATATATTTATGATATACTGGTATTTATACTTAGAGATGTTTATATAAATGAAGGACTAAAAGATCTGTGGCACTAATAGTTACCTTTCATTCTGCCACTTGACTAAACTTTTAATACAAAGTTGATTGTTTCTTGGTTAGTGCCAGACTTAGGTTACTGATGGAATCTAAGCAAAATGAACTTCTATAACTATTTATGTTTTAACTCTGTCATGCCTCACTTGGTGTTCAAATATGTATTTTTAGTTATTATTGTTTAAGAAATAAATTGGAATGTTATATTGTAGATCATGTTGCATGCTAATTGCTTGTTATATTTAGTTTCGTCAAACTTTCTCCTAAAATAATTTTGTTTTAATATATCATGCTTTAATTTTGTTTTATGGTAAATTTTGTTTCAATCAATTGTGGTTTGTATTGCAAGAGATTTTAGCATCCTTGATAAGAATGATTGATTGATCCAGTTACCAATCACATGATCTCTTTTGAATTGTACTTTGAATTGATGTAATGAATGTTGTAATGAATTGTACTTTTGATGATGAATATTTTATTAAGTGGATATTTTAGTTTCTAGTAATAAATATTATGTGGTTTGGATATTAATTTGTATTTTGTGATTTAATTTTAATTATATAATTATTATTAAAAGCAGTAAAAAAGGACTTCAAAAAAATCTACGACAATGGTTTTTAGCTAATCTACAAATATTGTCTTATTACTCTACGACAACGGCTAAAAACCATAGTTATAGTGTAGTTATTGTTATCTACAACAATGATTTACAATCATTGTCCTACCATTGTGGTAGATGGGAAAGACAACTGTTTATAACTGTTGTCATGCCATTGTCATAGGTTTAAGATAACGGTTATAAACTGTTATCCACGCCGTTATCGTAGGGGTCTAAGAAAATGGTTAATAACGGTTATAAATCATTGTCCATGCCGTTGTCGTAGGTGTCTAATACAATGGTTAATATGAGCGTTTTTTTCCTGACCCTATGATAATACTAGCTACAACAACACTGGATTTTTGGCTACAACAACGGTAAATAACCGTTGTGTATGTGCATTTTTCTTGTAGTGGTTGTTGCAGTCTGTCGGTCCATGTGCCAGCGAGACACTGGTTCTTCATATAGTTCGATCACTTGTTTCTACTGGTTATATTTGACAAGATGTATTCTAGTATAGCAGTGATCTTCGTACAACATTGTTATGCGTGACTGTCTCTTCCTACTTTATATCTTCTTTTAGTTCTGGAATGTCATGCCAGCTTACTGCAACTTGAAATTGTAATGAGACTTTCTGTTCACCTTACTGTATTTTTACTTGTTACTTGTTGTATCTGTTACTTACTGTATGTAGTATCCGATATGATTTCTTTGTTGTATCTGACTGCTATCAGAAATATTATTGTTGGTCCCAAGTGGTGTCCGAGGTTCAGAGGGGGGGTGAATGAACCTTGGTCGATTTTGAAAATCTATTAAAACTTACTGTTCTGCAAGTTACTTGAACTTGCAGCGCCAGTCAGTTATTGTTTACAGCACTAGGATGCAGTGATGCACGCTGTAACTTAGAGTTTTATACGCAGCGGAAAAATAAAGATTTTAAGACACAAGGCTGTCTGGTTTTCTCAAATATGATCCTTTTCAAAACATTTTATGCTTATGACAAAGATAGATATAAAAGATAAAGCGCAGATAAGAAAGCAATAAAACACTTATGGCTTATAGTAGTTCGAAGGTGGTGTAAGCCTTCTACGTCCACTCTACTGCTACCTCGAGCGAGAACTTTGTTAAGCAAGATTGGTTTACAGGACACTCCTAACAATCTATCAACTTACAAAGTGAAACACCTACTAGAGTCTAGCGTCCACACAACAACTGCAAACTCTAAAGGCCAACCCACACAGGGTTCCACACTCCCACATAGGGAAGCTGCCTAACACTTAGACAACTATACAAACAACAAGGATCTCTCCTATCAACTATTCGACACCTAAAACAACCTACGCACACAGCTACAAGGTTAAAAAGAAAATAAATCTTCAACTGGTGAAGAGCAGTCTTGATCTCTAAAAGCTCATTTGTTGTTGTAGACTGCTTCTAGAAGGTTGAGTGGCTGAACATGTGAAAGCTTAAAAAGCTTTGGATGATGTGTGAGTTTCCTCTCGACTTTGTCCAGCAATTTTTTCAATCAACCACACCTTCTATTTATAGATCTTGAGAGTTTTTATCCGTTGGGAAGTATCCGTTGAAGAGAGATACTTCTCCTTCTTTGAAATCAAGCTCTGATCTCCAAGATCTTCTTTGTGGTCGCATTAAATGCATCTGAGCTTCTTGATCAAAGGCATGGCTTGCATTTAATGCGACTTGACTTTTCTCTCTAGAGCATTTAATGCGGTGATTGCGACTCGCAGCTTTCTGCAGCACGTCAGTCCACGTGGCGTCTTGGCATTGGCTCCGTGTCTGTAACTTTAGTCTTCTCTCGAACGGCTCTATTTAATCTTGCTTGGATCTTCATTCCTCATACTACATTTATCCTTCCTCAGATTGCAGGATACTTCTTCAGTTGACTGTTTGTCATTGGCGCTGTATCCTAGGTCTGCTTGCAGCTGTTAGTTCCTTACAGCGCTGTTGTAACTTAGACCTTCTTGCAGTATCTTCATACAGTACTGCTGTATCCTTTCTTGCAGTACTCCTGTATCTTTTTCTTGCAGTGATGCTGCATGCCGTTCTTACTTACTCTGCTGCAATGCTGTAACTGCCTCTTGTAGTGTTGTTGTATATGCTTTCTTGCAGCAGCTTCTTGCAGACTCAGCTTCCTCAGTAAACTCTGCTGTTGTAACCTGGATAGGTTCTTGTGAGCATGCAGCAGCAGCATCATCAACCTCCTCATGAGGTGTCTCTAGCTGTTTAGCGGTTACCTCAGCTTCTCCTCGAACATCCTCTAAGGGTACTATCTCAACAGTCGCCCCTTCAGAGGTCTTCTTATCCTCAGAGAGTGTTGTCTGAACAACAGCCTCGCCTGAGGTCTTCAGCAAGGACCCCGTCTCCTCAGCCGGTCCTGTAAACTCGACAACCTCTGCTGCAAGCATGGGTTCTTGTAGCTCTTGTCGGTTTCTTGCAGCAGCTACTTACTTTCTGAATTATCCTTTCAGAACAGTTTTCTCACAACCTGCTAACTGTTTCTTCCAGTATCCTAACTCCTTTCTACTAAGGATACTTCTTCTAGCTTGTTGTTCCCTATAGCATGTTGACCCTTAGAAGTGCTCTTACTTCTTCTAAGGTTGGTTTTCCTTGTATCTTGGAAAACCATTACACGATCTTTCCTTGATCATGTGATGTGGAAACTAGGTATCAATACCTTAAGCAAACTGTTCTTTTCTTATTATGTTATTGTGTTTTGTCTTATCAAGATAACAACTGAAATATCCCAACAATTATTCTTACTGATTTCAGAGTTTTTCCATTCTTCAACTTAGACTTTTAAAATTCAAAAAACTAATCTAAGTTTCCACTTAAACAATATGGAAAAATGGGGTACTCTAATTTCCTATTACAATACTGTTTTGTCTCATCAAAATCTAAATATCAATTTTCCAACAAAAGGTCTCATCAAAATCAATACCTTCTTCCTAACAATTTCCCTGAGCAACTAATCTTGATTTTTCTTACAACCAGTCAAATTCATCTATCTTGTTCTTGAATACCAATTTTGTTCCAATAAATCCTTGATGATCTGGTCATGGAACTAGCCTCCATACTTGATTTCTTTCAAATCCATTAAGATCTTGCATGGCCTGAATGTTGTGTGCATAAGTTTTAACTTACTGAGCCTATTACTCATTATTAAGTTTTTGTAATGCATGTAATGATGTACAGAGATAGTGGGTCTCCTAAATGGCTAGTCGGTTTGTTCATATGCCATGCTCGAGATGAACTTTTGAAGTTTATATTCAATTACTCATCTTTCGGACAATTAAACCGTTGAGGTGTCTTTCGATGTAAATATATATTTTGGATCCTATGTATAAATGATTGTATATTTCAATTGACAAAGTTCTTTCAAGTATTATGAAGTTCTTTCATAAAAATTTAGCATATTTGACCTATTTGATGGTTTGTTGTGTTTTGAAGTTAAGTCAAGAATCTAACATTCTCATAAACGTATTTTTTACAGTTGGTATCAGAGCAATAGTTTAATTGTCCATAAAGATAAAGAATGGCATATGAACGTACTTGGCGGCCTGGGAGACTCGGTTTCTATTTACTTGTTTATTCATGTTGAGTATTGTATTACATATATCATATATGTTGATTATGTCTTATGTTTGCATCATTAAACATTCATTGTTTTACATATACATTATAAGAGATCGGGCATTGTATAGAAAATCATGGCATCAAGAAGAAAGGGAAGAACAGATAATGAAACTAGTCATCTTGTTGATAACTTGAATGATTTGATTCAACAACAAACTAGAACACATGGTGAACAGACAACAATTGTTGGATATGCAACAAAGAACATATGAACTAAACCATCAACCTCCACCACCAAATAGACCAAATATTGTACCAACTGTTTATGAAAGATTTCGGAAGATGAACCCCTCTGATTTTGATGGTGGACTTGATCCTTTAGTGGCAGAATAATGGGTGAAATCATTGGAAATTATCTTAGACTACATGCATATTGATGATGTAGAGAAAGTGATTTGTGCAATTTTCCTATTAAAGAAGGATGCTAGAACTTGGTGGGAAGAAGCTAAACTTGCTATCAATATGGAAAATTTGACATGAGAAAGATTCAAAACCATTTTCTTTGAAAAATATTTCACCAGAGATGCACGATCGCTTAAGGTAAAAGAGTTATTAGAGTTGAGACAAGAAGGTATGTCCGTGTGTGAATATGTTCTCAAGTTTGAAGCTAGCTGCAAATATGTGTCATACATTGCTAGAGATAATAATGAGAAGATTGACCACTTTCTCAGAGGCCTTAATCCAGAAATAAGAAGAGATGTTCGAATGTCTTCAGCTACTGAGTTCAGGGAGATAGTGGATAAGGTTTTGATGGCAGACCTTAACAAGAAAGAGATCGACAAATCAACACAACAAATAAGGCAAGTATTCACTCAAAAAAAACTCAAATCAGTAAAGGAATGCAGAGCAAAAGCCTGAGAAAGAAAATGAAAAATGTCAAAAAGTAGGGTAGACATCTAATGCTGCTGAGAGACCTAAATGTACAAATTGTGGGAAAAGTCATTTTGGTCAATGCTTTAAAGGTACGGGTCATTGCTTCAATTGTCATGAGCCCTGACACATTGTAAAACATTGTACTAAACCATAAAGAAGAGTTCAAGGCAGGATGTTCGCAATGAATCAACAACAGGCGGACATAGATGAAGGAGATGTCCTTTAATAAGATGTCAATATAATAAATAGTTAAGGATTTTAATTAATGAAGATTATTAATTCAGTTATTTTAGGTGGTCGTAGTGTTTAGCTAGAAACCAACTACGATCTACATTCCAATTGTTGGGCTTGCTACTAACAATAACTGGGTCCTATGAGGGTTACACACGTTAAGTTTTAACTAGATCAATAAGCCTGTTGTATAAGTTGTGGACCTAATATGATTAGGATATGTGTTGGACCTAATATGATTAGGCACAGGTTATGGGCTTTTACCTTTTATATGGTATAAATTGATGAGCCCAAACCTAATGAAGTGTGTGAAAAACATAATTCTCCATACACAGAAAAAAAACTACATTCCCACTCACTGTATAGGAGACGTGGTTCTTTCAGAAAGAAAATAAGTTTTCTCTGCGTTCTAGCAAACGCTTTGGAGGAGGTCTAGGAAGAGCTTGTGTGTCTCGAGTAGAGGAATTACATTTGTGATTCTTGATCTTCGTCATCAAAGGGCACACATCAAGAGGTAAATCCTTATTTAAATTATGCATGAGATCCTCTTCTGTTTTGATGCTTGAGAAAATTGTTTTCTGCTATTCCGCTGCGAAGCATCAAAATCCTACGTGGTATCAAAGCCTCTTGCACAAATTAATAATGATTGTTTTATTATATTTCTTTTTGATACATGTTCTTCATGATTTTAATTCAAAAGATTAGATTGATATATGGATTAAAGTTGTTTAATTAGAATTTGATTCTGATTAGTTGGATCTTAATTTGATGTATTTGACATACCAAAACCCTAAAAATCGCTTGGGAACATGATGTTGCCTAGAATCTGTTATTTTATATATATTTGATATATAATTTTTAGGATTTAGTGTGTGTCCCAATGGTTGGAGTGAGCAAAATTAGTGGGGGTTGTAGGTTCAACCCTTTATCCACGTGAATTTTCCTTATTTTCCCATGAATTGCTTAAGTCATTTAGATAAGTTCTTCTGGTTGATTCTTCAACCACTCATCGTGTAGCCGGGTTGGTTGCATTGTGCATGTTTTGCGCTGACCACCCAGGTTCGAATCTTAACCGTAGCGTGGATGTTCCAATTGTTGCGGATTTTCTGTTTAAAGATAAATTACACGATTTTATATTCGATAGACTGTATTGGTCAAGTGGTTGAAGTTGTTACTTGAAACTCGGGATTGAATCCCATGTTTCTTGGAAAAATTGTTTAATTTTGCGAAAATAAGGGAGGGTCAGTTAAATGTTAATTGTTACCTTATTTGTTGTAGAGCAAGCTGGAGCCAAATTGGTAACGGTTGCCTCTTTGTCAGGCATGGTCGTGTGTTCGAATCTGTCAAGCCTCATTTATTTTGAATAAGTGTTGGGTTGAGGATTTTGCTTGATGGGCTTTTACCTGCTGGCCCTTTAGGACCATCTGATGGGCCATGGTATGTTGGGCCGACCCTTGGGCTTTTGTTCTATGGGTCTGGCTAGGCTGCAACTATTGGACCTCCATATCTTTAGGCCTGGATTTATTTTGAATAAATTCTGGATCATAATAAACATTTTGATTCAATTACAATTTTGATAAATAATTTCCATATTAAATCTAGTTGAATTAAATTGAATTATAAAGTTTATTTTGTCTATTAATTTGATTAATAGATTCTTGTCGTTTATTTAATGTAAATGAATGTATGTTTAATATTTGATATTGTGTATGCATTCCTATAATTCTTAATATATGATGTTTGGAATGTATGTATGCTTATTATTCTTTATATATGATGTTTAGAATGTATGTTGTGATCAAAGTATGACCCATATATAATTTTATGTAGTTGTAGAGTTTTGAATACGCTTTGCGTATCGATCGTTGTAAATTTTTATTTTTTTTATTTTAGTTAATATAATTAGAATACAAATCTTGTAAGCATTGATTGGTAGATCAAGGATGGAGATCCATGACGGTTCGAGATGGAGCAACTGAAGATTTGATCTTTTGTATGTATATATATATGGGCCATACTAAGATTACATTTATTTAACGCATTTTTATGCATTGTATGTTTATGTATGTTTATGGTTTATGTTATGAGTTCGCTATATAAACCTGCATAATAATTCATAAGTCCCTAAAGAAATATTGAGTAATATGCCTTTCCAAATATACGCATATGAAGCCCTTGATAATTTATGATAGGTTATGCCTAAGCAAAGTGTCATTCTTTATCTTGGGATAATACGGGTAAATTCATTGAAGGGATTTACATGTATGATTTGGTTAAACTCAACGAAGTTATCACAAGACAAAGTTTTGGACTTCGAGGCAAAATGATATGATTTAACATGAGATGTTAACATATCGACCAAGAATTATAAATGTTATAATTAGTAAAAGAGTTTACTTACCTTGATCATTTAGTTTTGGGGAAGGGCCAAAGTCCGCTCAAAATTTTTGTGAAATTGGATCTTGGAAACACTTTATACAACTAGGGAGTTTTTGTATGAATATAGTGTGCATAGCCTATTTTAAATTTGTTTAAATTTTGAGCTATTTTCTTTTATACATGATTGAATGGTGTATTTTTCTTTCATATGTACATAAATGACTAACAACAACAACAACACGGTTTTCAATCTCCGTTCAATCCTTGAGAAGGATAAGTTAAACGGAAATAACTTCCTCGATTGGGAGAGAAACTTGAGAATTATTTTCAGGTTTGAAAACAGAGAGGATGTCCTTGACACCCCAATCCCAAAACATAGTGATACCTCAACAGTTGGGAATAAACTTAAGGAAAAAGCTATTCGTGAAAGGTCTGTGACTGTCACATGTCTTATGTTGGCAACCATGGAAACAAGCCTCTAGAAGAGGTTTATGGATATGGATGTCTACACCATCATTCAACAACTGAGAAACATGTTCCAATTGCAATCAAGGATGGAGAGGTATGAGACCTCTAAGGCAATTCTCGAGAGTCGTCTTGAGAAAGGTAAGCCGGTTGGTTTGCATGTCTTCAAAATGATTGGTCTTTTTGAAAACATGGCAAGACTTGGATTTCCTTATAGTTAAGAGTTGGCTACGGATATCATTCTTCACTGTCTTCATGATGAGTACAACCAATTCAGGTTAAACTACAATATGAATGGTATTGATAAGACCTTAGAAGAGCTTCTTGGAATGCTCAAAACAGCTGAGCAGAATATTGGGACCCTAACACCAAAGAAGGATGTTCTAATGGTTAATAAGGGAAAAGGGTTCAAGAAAAAGGGCGCTGACAAGAATAAGCAAGGAAAAATGGTGAAAACAAGAAAGTTGTTGAACCTAAACCTAAACCCAAAGGTGCTTCTTTTGATACAGAGTGTTTCTATTGCCATGACAAGGGCCATTTGAAGAGAAATTGCCTGAAGTACATGGAGGATAAGAAGAATGGAAATATAGTTTCCAATTCAGATATATTTGTTATTGAAATAAATTTAGCAAATTCAGCAGACTCTTCTTCTTGGGTATTTGATACCGGATGTAGTTCTCATATTATTGCGAATATAGAGGGACTAAAAAGAGTTAGAAGACTGGAAAAGGGAGAGGTAGACCTGCGTTGGAAATGGAGCAAAAGTTGCCGCTTTAACTGTAGGGTCTTATAGTCTATCTCTACCATCTGGTTTAGTTTTAGAGTTGAATAATTGTTATTATATTCCCTCTATTACTAGAAACATTATTTCAGCTTCCGTTTTGGACACCGAAGGGTTTTCATTCATTATTAAGAATAAATATTGTTCTGTTTATAAGGATGAATTATTTTATGTCAGTGCTAACTTAATGAATGGTCTCTATATATTTGATTTAGATAACCATGTCTATAACATAAATACTAAAAAGCATAAATCAAATGATTCAAATCCCACTTACCTTTGGCATTGTCGTTTAGGCCATATTAACTTGAAACGCATACATAAGATGCAAAAAGAAGGTCTTCTGCAATCATTTGATTTTGAATCATATGATGTATGTGAATCTTGTTTAAAAGAAAAAATGATGAAGTCCCCTTTTACTGGAAATGGAGAAAGAGCTAGTGAACTATTGGAACTAATACATACTGATGTATGTGGACTATTTGAGTCAAGAATTTGATAATCATCTTAAAAATTGTGGAATTCTTTCACAATTAACTCCACTAGGAACACCCCAATGGAATGGTATGTCCGAAAGGAGAAATCGAACATTGTTAGACATGGTTCGATCTATGATGAGTAATGCTAATCTTCCATTATCCTTTTGGGGATATGCTCTTGAAACTGCTACTTTTACACTAAACAGAACTCTGTCAAAAGCTGTAGAAAAGACACCATATGAGATATGGAGTGGAAAAGTTCCAAAGTTATCTTTTCTAAAAGTTTGGGGATGTGAAGCTTATGTAAAACGTTTACTTTCTGATAAGCTTGTACCCAAATCAGATAAATGTTTTTTTGTAAGTTATCCAAAAGAAACAAGGGGCTATTACTTCTACAACCAAACTAAGAACAAAGTGTTTGTTGCTCGAGATGGTGTCTTCTTGGAAAAAGAGTTTATTTCAAAGACAACAAGTGGGAGTAATATACTTCTCGAAGAAATTAGTGAAGAGCAACAAATGGACGAAATTCAACCTCCATTAGAGGTGGAGACCTCTTGTTTAATGACATGTTAGACATGTCAGATATGGCACCCCATGTGCCAGAGGTAGAAGAACGTGAACTCATAGTCCCGACAGGGGTATTGAATGATGTCCCACTCAAATTAGATACACAAGAGAGTTCACAACCTGTTGTGAATATTTCTCCTGTTACTTTAGCCCCTTGTAGAACTGATAGACCTAGATCTAGACAAAAGAGATTTGTGGATTTTCTTTTGACAGAAAACCGTGAAGTCTTAATTTTGGAAGATGAGGAACCTAATAGCTACAAGGAAGCTATGACGAGTCCAGACTCTAATAAATGGCTAGAAGCCATGAAATCTGAAATGGAGTCCATGTCTGAAAATCAAGTTTGGAACTTGGTTGATTTGCCAGATGGGGTAACACCCATAGGATGCAAATGGGTTTTCAAGTTGAAAACAGACAAGGAAGGAAACGTGAGTGTTTTCAAAGCTAGATTGGTGGCTAAGGGATATAAACAAATTCATGGTATAGACTATGATGAGACCTTTTCACCAGTTGCTATGCTTAAATCCATTCGGATACTCCTAGCAATTACAGCTCATTATGATTATGAGATTTGACAAATGGACGTCAAAATTACCTTCCTTAATGGAAATTTGCAAGAGGTTGTGTATATGACACAACTGGAAGGTTTTGTAGATTCTAAAAATGCTGGGAAAGTATGTAAACTTCAAAAATCCATTTATGGATTAAAGCAAGCATCTCGGAGTTAGAATCTTCATTTTAATGAGACAATCAAACAGTTTGGTTTTCTCAGAAATGAAGAAGAGTCTTGTGTTTACAAGAAAATTAGTGGGAGTAGTGTGGCCTTCTTGATCCTATATGTAGATGACATACTGCTCATTGGAAATGACATTCCAATGCTTAACTTTGTAAAGATTTGGCTATGGAAATGTTTGTTAATGAAGGATCTTGGAGATGCAAAGTACATTTTGGGCATCAAGATCTATAGAGATAGATCTAAAAGGATGATTGGACTAAGTCAGGAAACTTATATTGATAAAATTCTTGAAAGGTTCAATATGAAAGACTCTAAGAGAGGATTTCTACCCATGTCACATGGTATAATGCTTAGCAAGAATCAATGTCCTTCAAAACCTGATGAGCAAAAGCGCATGAGTAAGATCCCTTATGCCTCAGCAATAGGATCTATCATGTATGCCATGATTTGTACTCATCCAAACATCTCATATGCTTTGAGCATGTGTAGCAGATTCCAATCGAATCTAGGTGAAGCACACTGGATTGCGGCTAAGAACATCCTCAAGTACTTGAGAAGAACTAAGGATTGTTTCTTAGTATATGGAGGTAAGAATGAACTTGTTGTTGAAGGTTATGTTGATGCAAGCTTCCAAACGGATAGAAATGATTTTTGGTCCCAATCCGGTTTCATCTTCTGTCTTAATGGAGGAGCAGTAAGCTAGAAAAGTTCAAAGCAAAGCACTGTTGCAGATTCTACAACTGAAGTAGAATACCTTGCAGCTTCAGAAGCATCAAAGGAAGGAGTTTGGATTAAAAAGTTCATTACCGAACTTGGTGTGGTTCCTAACATAGACAATGGTGTAAATCTTTATTGTGATAATAATGGAGCCATTGCCCAAGCTAAGGAACCTAGATCATACCAGAAGTCCAAACACATTATGAGGAAGTTTCATGTGATACGAGATATTATTGAGAGAAAAGATGTGAAATTTGCAAGATTCATACGGATGATAATGTTGCAGATCCATTGACTAAGCCACTACCTCAACCCAAGCATGAAGATCATACTAGGGCCATAGGGATTAAGCGTTCTAGAGATTGGTTTTAAATCATGTAATTTTCTAATTTTATGAAACTTGTTCATAGACTTGAGAAAAATGATATGTTTGTTTTGAAATAGATTTTCAATGTTGATTCATTATTTTGTTGAATTAATATGTCCAAAATAATTTATAATTTCAAATAGGATTGTCAAATATGTGATTTGATGAATGAAACCCTATCATGCAAACTTGAAATTATATTTATCATTGTCCCTAGTCTAAGTCATTAAATTGGACAATAATGACTTATGAAGACTAGCTTGTAAGTTAGTTGATAGCGCAGTTTCATGGGCTATAGAGACATTTGATGTCTAGTCAATTACATAGATATTTGTTGGAGAACAGATATTGGATTAACCCGAATAAAATTCTGTAAAAACGTCATAGAATTTTCAGTAACTATTAAATAAGTTCCTAAACCATGAGTATACCACTTATTTCTTATATAAGGATTGGATATTCTTGATTTCGTCAAACGTTGTGCCGTAAAAGGAGGCTATAAAGTCAAGAATCAAAATTGACATGAATTGTGTGGAGAAGTGTGGGTGTACAAGCATGAGATTATCTTCCTATTTAATAGGAGTGTTGTCTTCGGCCTCTTGAAAAATGAAAATTGAAATGCATGGCCATGCTCAAATGGATTAAGAGTTAATCATTTGTTTTGACAGTTTAAATTTAGAATTCAAGAAAAATTCTGAATAAGATAGAATAACGAACTATCTTACATGATGTTCAGATTAAGATATTAAAATGACAAGGGAATTTATTATTGCACACTTGTTAAGGATAAGTGGGAGATTGAAGGAGATGTCCTTTAATAAGATGTTAATATAATAAATAGTTAAGGATTTTAATTAATGAAGATTATTAATTCAGTTATTTTAGGTGGTCGTAGTGTTTAGCTAGAAACCAACTATGATCTGTATTCCAATTGTTGGGCTTGCTACTAACAATAACTGGGTCCTACGAGGGTTACACACGTTAAGTTTGAACTAGATCAATAAGCCCGTTGTATATAAGTTGTGGACCTAATATGATTAGGCATAGGTTATGGGCTTTTACCTTTTATATGGTATAAATTGATGAGCCCAAACCTAATGAAGTGTGTGAAAAACATAATTCTCCATACACAGAAAAAAAAACTACGTTCCCACTCACTGTATAGGAAACGTGGTTCTTTCAGAAAGAAAAGAAGTTTTCTCTGCGTTCTAGCAAACACTTTGGAGGAGGTCTAGGAAGAGCTTGTGTGTCTTGAGTAGAGGAATTACATTTGTGATTCTTGATCTTCATCATCAAAGGACACACATCAAGAGGTATCGTTATTTAAATTGTGCATGAGATCCTCTTCTGTTTTGATGCTTGAGAAAATTGTTTTCTACTATTCCGCTGCGAAGTATCAAAATCCTACAATAGACCCCTCTGTAGTTTCAGGTACTATTTTTGTTTGTGGATTTCCTTCAGTTGCATTCATAGATTCAGGATCTATATATTCATTTACATCAAATGCATTTGTAAGAAAATTGGACACTACACCGGAAATTTTAAAAAAAAGGTACTGTTAGGATGTATACTATAAGCTTAGCTTTTGTATGAACATCAATTTTGAAATGAGAATCATTATGGTCAAATGTTTGCATTTTATATTTGTTATATATGCTAATGCAATTGTCCAAATTAATTTATATTATAGATAACATGGTGTGTAGTGTCACACAGAAGATCATGTTGTCAGCTCCTTATAAATTATAAATAGTAGCTCACAATCAAGATGGATTTGGACGAACCATTGGAATGGTTGTAGTGTAATTTGGTATTAGTTTGTTTTGACTATAAAATTACACTGGTACATTTTGTGTGTATTGAGCAGGACCATTTGAGGTTGTTCGACTTGTACTGACTATATAAAAGAACCAGACCTTTGTTACTATGGATGTGCATCCTCTTAATCTGTATATAATAACGGGCACGTGTACTCAGTGTTTGTTTCTTTAATTTGCCAATGAGTGAGGTTTATTCATAAATAACGGACATTCGATATCTTAAACACAGGGAGATAAATGTACTCATAGTAAGAAGGAGCCCAAATTGTAATATGGGATTGGGGCGGTAGTTCAATTATAACTCCTTAGTGGATCGAGTTATTATTGATGGACTTAAGCAGTGTGTTCGGGCTGAACACGGGATGCCTAAGCACATCAGGAGACCCAACCCTAATTCCTCCTCTGGGTTCCTATTGTAGCCTATATATAGCCCTTATGTTAGCCGGCCTACAGAATGACTTAATCTAACGTGTGCGTTAAAAAGAAGATCGCGAGAAAGTAATGAGAGGATGAGATGACTAAAACCCTTTGGAGGATCATCGCCCACACGACGTCCAAAGGAGGGCAAGGAATACAGTGGAAGATCGAGATGTCTGAAGCTTCAAATCAATCGGATTGTTTTCATCCTTATTAGTCTTCGTTTGTCCTGAAGAAAGGTATGACTAACCATTTATTCTATTGTGCGTTGTCATATGTTTTATGGACCCCGATTCTGATTATGCAGAGCCGATGATTGATTGGTTCCATCAGTTGGTATCAAAGTCAAGGTTTTCTGGCTCTATGCGATTGAATCGATTATTTTATTATTATGATTCATGTGTTGTTCATATGTTCTTTGGCCGGATAATAGTAGGATGTGCGATAGATTAACTCGGTGGTTGCAGGTTTCTTAAGACCAACTATTATGGCCTGTATGAATGTTAATGTATGATTTAAACCCTCGGACCTGTCGAGGTTGTTTTGTTTTGGATTGGTGCGTGGTTGTAATAGATTAAACACGGTTGTCTGTCGTGTAGGTTTTTTATTTATTGTTCGATCTAGATTTTATGTAAGCTCTTTCCTAGAGCATAGGATCGATGGATGTAAATTGTTTTTTTTTCCGTTCGGTTGTGGCTTGGTCCTTTGCTGTGCGTGGATATTCGGAGACGCGACTGAAAAGGATCTGTGCGTGGATGTTCTAACCTCATCCAGCACGCTGATGGTGGACATTCGAGAACAGTGGATATATGACGAGGCCATAATAGTTGGAATTTATTATTTTCCATGTTTTTTACCTTTATCTATATCCTATTATGATATGCATATTGTTGTGTGTTTTACTTTGTCCATATGATATGCATGTTAAAATCCCTCGTGTTAAATAACTAAGTGGGAGAGGGATTATTTTGAATAAGTCTCATGGCCTCCATTAATGGTTTAAGTGATGCATTTAAACTTGCACGTTGGCTTTAAGTGTCTTCTTCCATATCGGATGAGTTTGTTTGCGAATCACCAGATCAAACTTCCTTTATGGATAATTATAGGAAATTATTTAGGAGCGTGTAATCTTCTCCATCTGAACGGGCACAATCCTAGAAAATAGACTTAGTATTAAGTAATGGTATACACTTAGGTGCATTTGATAGTATCATCCCCATCGAAGTCACTACTGTTATTTGTATGGCCGAAGATAAACCAACTATTAATTTTATTTGTCATATAGTTGGGTTGAAAAGATAATAAAATTAATGGGTAAAACCTCCTCTTATAAATGTTTGAATTAGTATACGTCCACACTATTATGGCATGCGATATTCACGGTGTTTTGAGGTGTTGGTGAATTTAATTATATTGTTTGAGGGAAACAATATTGTTTTAAATTCTAATGTTTTGACCTAAGTATTTATTTTTGTGATTCTTAGTATTTCTCTATGTCTTTTAATCCTCTTGTTGTTATACTTAAAGAAAACAAGATCGTGAGATTGAGTTTGTTATTGATGTTGTACCATAAACTACACCTATATCGAAACAGCCATATCGCATGGCACCATCAAAGTTGAAAGAGTTAAAGATTCAGCTGTAAGATTTGCTAAACAAAGGTTTTATTCGCCCAAGTTATTCTCCATGGGGTGCATCGGTGTTATTTCTGAAAAAGAATGAAGGTACTCTATGATTGTGTAATGATTATAGAGAGTTGAACAAAGTCACAATCAAGAATAAATATCGACTTTAGATGATTTGTTTGATCAACTTCAAGGAGCCTCGATATTTTTCAAGATTGATTTGCGTTCTAGATACCATCAATTGAAGATAAGGGAAGATAACATTTCGAAGACCGCAATAAGGACTAGGTACGGATATTATGAATTTCCTGTGATGCCATTTGGTTTGACGAATACTCCGGCAGCTTTTATGGATCTAATGAATCGTGTGTTCCAAGAATATCTTGATAAATTTGTGATTGTCTTCATTGATGACATTCTAATCTACTCCCGTGATAAAGAAGAATATAGAGAATACTTGAGAGTGGTGTTCCAAATACTGAATGAGAAATAGTTATATGCCAAATTTAAGAATTGTGAATTTTGGATTGAAAAAGTGGTGTTCCTAGGACATGTAGTCTCTAAGAATGGGGTTACTGTTGATCCAACAAAGATAGAGACTATCACTAAGTGGCTAATGCCAACTAGTGTGTCGGAAGTTAGAAGTTTCTTGGGGCTAGCAGGCTACTATAGAAGATTTATGTAAGGATTTTCAAAGATAGCTACGCCCTTGACAACATTAACAAGGAAGAATGTGAAATTCCAGTGGACTGATGCTTGTGAAAATAGTTTTCAAGAGTTGAAACATAAGTTGACCACAACTCCTGTTCTTGTCATTCCATCTACTACTAGAGGATTTGTAGTATACAGTGATGTTTTGAAGAATAGTTTAGGTTGTGTTTTAATGCAGAAAGGAAAAGTGATTGCATATGCTTCGAGGTAATTTAAAGAATACGAGAAAAACTACCCAACTCATGATTCAAAGTTTGCTGTTGTTGTTTTTGCCTTGAAGATTATGTGGTGAGAAATGTGAAATATATACAGATCATAAAACTTTAAAGTACTTCTTTACACAGAAGGAATTAAACATGAGACAAAGAAGGTGGCTAGAACATGTAAAGGATTATGATTGCTTGATCAACCATCATCTGTGAAAAGCTAACGTCGTTGCAAATGCTTTGAGTCGTAAATCTGCATCCTCTCTTTTCACCATATAAAAACCTATATTACTTGATATACAAAATTTAGAGCTTGAGATCGTGCCGAAAAGTAAGATTTGCTCACTATCAGCTTTAACATTGAACCCATTTCTTCAAGATATAATCTAGGAGGGTCAAAAGACACATGACTATCTATACAAATTGATAAGAGAAGTTGATACAGGCAAAAGGTTAGAATTTTCTATTAATGATGATGGATTCATTCATTATAAAGGGCGTCTACATTTGATAAGTCCGTAAAAGAGGACATTTTGAAAGAATCCCATACCACTCCCTACTCAGTACATCCAGGTAGTACTAAGATGTATAAAGATTTACATCTACATTACTAGTGGCCTAGATTAAAATATATATCTAATGTTGTTGAGAGACTTAAATGTGTAAATTGTATATCTAATAAGGACCAGGTACGGACATTATGAATTTCTTGTGATGCCATTTGGTTTGACGAATGCTCCGACAGCTTTTATGGATCTAATGAATCGTGTGTTCCAAGAATATCTTGATAAATTTATAATGGTCTTCATTGATAAAATTCTAATCTACTCTCGTGATAAAGAAGAATATAGAGAACACTTGAGAGTGGTGTTACAAACATTGAAGGAGAAACAATTATATGCCAAATTTAAGAAGTGTGAATTTTAGATTGAAAAAGTGGTGTTTCTAGGACATGTGATCTCTAAGAATGGGGTTACTTTTGATCCAGCAAAGATAGAGGCTATGTCACGCCCCTATTTATTTCATACAAATCTTCAGAGTTTTAAATAAAAACAGAGGCGTGCAAAAGAAGAAGAAGACAAGGGACGATCAGAAGAAGAAGAGAATAGAAGATATCAGAATATTTCTCATAACATATCAGACACAGCCGATTTCAAATCATACAAAACATCGATCACAGCCGACTATCAAACGTCATCACAACGGAAAAGTACTATCAGGATCCATCATCATCAGAGATTACAGAATATATTACATATCAAAAGATATAGATCATTGTTTCTTGAAACTTCGTAAAAGACATTTTATGAAAATCCCAAAAGTGGCACTGTCTCTCTCTCTATTGCTCTATGGTTTGTCATCTCCTGTAGTGTGAGTACAGATTAAGGGGTCAGTGCATGGAATACACTGGTGGAGATAAACTCTGCATCATATAACATTCAACAAAGTTGTATATATGGTAAACCGAAAGTTCACAACAAAGAGGCACGTTATCATAGCACGTAAAAGCACAACAGACATTAGAAATGGTAAGGGACGAATAAGTGCGGGTATTCCCCCATCTTATCCTATAAAAACGGTCTCATTACCGTTGGTGCATTTCCAGGACCACCAAACCTTCAAGAGTAGTAGAATAGGGGTAGGGGATGAATGCATGATCAGAGGTGGACCGCAGCCCATGCACAATATAAATATGATACAACACTTAAAATACACAGCATTTAGCATTTCTCAAACAAGCATCAAAATAGGGAAAACAGTAAACAGCTTAAGAATTAGAAATTACCCCCACCTCAATAAAAGGTTATCACGTGTTCTGATAAGATTTAAGAGTCAAGCCTATAACGTTCGATCCAACAGATAACCTACAAAAGTACCGTGATAGCTTAGATCCTCAAAAGATTAAAAGACGGATGTAAATAAAGAAAAGAACAATCGAGGAGGCGAGACGGATAAGCAAGACTCAAGGATTAAGGATATCGAGAAGAGTGTGAAAGGTAAAATTGGTAAAAGGGTTGACTCGACCGAGATCCCCGACTCCCGGCAAAACGACGGAAACCAACTACTCGAAATGACCCATGAAAACGCTCGCCGGTGCGCACACGACGCACTCCTTAAAACCCCATATACACACTCCTCTCGCACGATCGTGCAAAATCGCACACGACCGTGCCCCACAAAGCTCGACCGTGCGCCACTTTCCAGTGGCCACGCACAGTCATTCACACCTCACGCACGGTCGTGCCCTGGCGCACGGTCCTATGCGAGCCAGCCTACACAGCACACCACCAACACCGTCTTCTTCGTCTAGCTCCAGCCGGCGACTCTTGTCGCCGGTAACCCTTCTACCACTATGGCCGGTGACCTCCCATTGCCGGTAACACCCAACAACAACAAAACACACAACCCAAACACGATCAACACACAAAACACACATACACGAACTCAATCTCCTCCGAAAACCACACGTACACACACAACTCCGACCACACCAACCGGCGGCTCCACCACCCCCAACCCGAAGACAAACACTCCAGAATGGTTATCTACCATCCCGACAAGGAAGACGAGAGAGAGAAAGTAAGAAATGAGGAGAGAGAAAAGGTGATGGACTTTAAACTAGGTTTTCCGGCGGTTGACCGGCGATTTGCCGGCGATCTAACCGTCGGAACAAAGAAAAAAGACCGTCACTAGACTCGCCTCGTCGAAAGCTACGACCTATGAGAAAACTGTTCGATTCCGAGCAAGTTGACTTTTCCGGCCACCGGCGGTGGCATCGGCGGCCATCGGAAAAAGAAAAAGAAGAGGGAGAGAAAACTTACGTGTTTTTCAATTATGAGCTCGTGTGACTTATCGACTTAAAATCGGCCTATATATACTCCTCCAAAAAGGCTACTATTCATCAATAATATCTCGTATGCCTCCCTTCATATACGTCTCGTATACATCGTATTCTTCGTTTCACTGTTTTCTTCACTACTCGAGCTACGAAACTCCGATTGACCTCTAGTTCATTTCTATTTTTTCGTTTTTCCGTTACGTTTCCAATTATATAAATATCTTCTAGGTTCCATGTCTAAAAATTACGTTCCTCTAAACCGGCATCAAACACATATCTGTGACGCACATAAATAAATCTAAACACCCAAAATTAACACACATAGAAAAATATTTCAATTAAGGTTTTAATTATTTAATTATCCAATTATGCTTCGTTTTTTCCTGGACGCTACATCCCTTACCCCTTAAAAGAAATTTCATCCTCGAAATTAGATGCGTACCTAAGAAAGGCAAATCGGGATATTTCGTCCGAATATGATCTTCTAGTTCCCACATGGCTTCTTCCTCCCCATGACGACTCAATTGAACTTTAACTATAGACACCTCTTGATTTCTTAGCTGACGCTTTTTCCTGTCGAGGATGGCTACAGAAAATTCTTCATAGGTAAAATCTTTCTCCCATTCCACGTCTTCTTGTTCGATAATGTGACTTGGGTCGAAAATGTACTTCCTTAACATAGATACATGGAAGACGTTGTGTATTCCAATGAGGTTCAGAGGTAAAGCTAATCGGTATGCGACCTCTCCAACTCGTTCCAAAATCTCAAAGGGTCCTATGTATCTCAATTTCAGCTTTACTTTCTGTCCGAAATGATGAACTCCTTTAGTGGGTGACACCCTCAGAAAAACTTTGTCTCCCACCTCGAATTTCAACTCCCGTCGTCTCTTATCTGCGTATATTTTTTTATCAGTCTTGTGCTATCTTCATTCTTTCCCGAATTTTCTTTATTACCTCGACTGTCTGTTCCACCAATTTGGGTCCCAACACCTTCTTTTCGCCTACTTCGTCCCAACAAATAGGAGAGCGACATTTCCTTCCATAAAGAGCTTTATATGGCGCCATCCCAATTGTGGATTGATAACTGTTGTTGTAGGAAAATTCCACTAAGCACAAGTGTTCCTCCCAAGTCCCTTGAAGATCCAGAACATAAGCTCTTAACATATCTTGCAGAATCTGTATTGTTCTTTCTGACTGTCCGTTTGTTTGAGGATGAAAAGTTGTACTAAAAGCTAGCCTGGTCCCCAACTCCTTTTGTAGACTCTGTCAAAACCTGGATGTAAATCGAGGATCTCTATCTGACACTATAGTAACCGGTACACCATGCAATCGGACAATCTCTTCAAGATAAATTTGAGCCAACTTATCTAATCCGAAAGTCATCTTGATCGGTAAAAAGTGTGCAGACTTTGTTAATCTATCCACAATGACCCATACTGCGTGGTTTCCTCGTTTGGTTCTAGGCAGACCAACTACAAAATCCATAGCTATATGCTCTCATTTCCATTCCGGAATTTCCAACGGAGTTAGCAATCCAGCTGGTCGTTGGTGTTCAACTTTTACTTGTTGACATATCAGACATTTCTTTACGAACAGTCCGATGCTTCTTTTCATATTCTCCCACCAAAAGTTCTCTCAAATCTCGGTACATTTTCGTACCTCCAGGATGTGCTGACAACGGCGTGCAATGAGCTTCTTCAAGGATTTTTTCTATCAATTTCTCATCCTTTGGCACACATATTCTTCTCCTGAAGACAAGGGCTCCATCCGTTGCAAAGGAGAAGCCCTCAGTTTTTCCACTGTCCATGCGAGTTTTCATCTTCGTTAAGAAATTATCCTTCTTTTGAGCTTCAATAATTCGTTCCCGAAGCATAGGTTTCACAACCAAAGTTGCCATCAAGGCTTCGATGTTGTTCGGAGGTGAGACCATTTCCAGATTCAGCCTTGACATTTCTTCGACTAGATGATGTTGGTTGGTGATCATAGACGTCATAATCCCTTTTCCTTTTCTACTAAGTGCATCAGCCACCACATTCACCTTACTAGGGTGATAATGGATCGTAATGTCATAATCCTTTACCAACTCAAGCCACATTCTCTGTCTCATGTTTAGCTCCTTCTGTTCGAAGAAATATTTCAGGCTTTTATGATCAGTGTATATCTCGCAATTCACGCCATACAGATAATGCCTCCAAATTTTAAGGGCGTGAACAACCTCAGCCAATTCCAAATTGTGTATCGGATAGTTTTGTTCGTGAGCTTTCAATTGTCGGGATGCATAAGCCACCACTTTTCCTTGCTGCATCAGAACGCACCCTAAACCTTATTTAGACGCATTACTATAGATCATAAACTCCTTTGTTACGTCTGGAACAGTCAAGATTGGTGCTTCTGTCAGTTTCTTCTTTAACTCTTGGAAACTATGCTCGCATTGTTCAGTCCATTGGAACCTTACATCCTTCCACGTCAAGCGAGTCATAGGAGCAGCAATCTTCGAAAATCCATTTATGAACCTTCGATAGTACCCCGTCATACCAATAAAACTCCGTACTTCCTTGAAATTGGTTGGAGTTTCCCATTTGCTGACAGCTGCAACTTTGTCGGGGTCTACCTCGATCCCTTGTGATGAGACAATATGTCCAAGAAAACCTATCTTATCCATCCAGAACTCGCATTTCTTGAATTTTGCAAAGAGCTTTTCTTTCCATAGAACTTCCAGCGCAATCCTAAGATGTTGCTCATGTTGCGTCTTATCACATGAATAGATAAGAATATTGTCAATAAACACGATAACGAAAAGATCGAGATAGGCATGGAAAACACGATTCATCAGGTCCATGAACACAGCTGGTGCATTGCTAAGTCCAAATGACATTACTACAAACTCGTAGTGGCCATATCTGGTTCTGAATGCTGTCTTGGATATATTGGCATCTTAAACTTTCACTTGATGATATCCGGACCTTAAATCGATCTTTGAGAATACACTAGCACCTCTTAACTGATCAAAGAGATCTTTGATTCGAGGTAATGGATATTTGTTCTTGATAGTTCTCTTGTTCAGCTTCCTATAATCAATACACATTCGAAAGCTTCTGTCTTTCTTCTTCACAAATAGCACTGGTGCTCCCCAAGGAGACACGCTGGGTCTAATAAAACCCTTGTCCAGAAGTTCTTGTAGTTGCACCTTCAATTCTTGTAATTCTTTGGTGCCATTTGATAAGGAGCTTTCGACACCGGTGCTGGTCCTGGTACAAGATCAATCCCAAAGGTCACTTGTTGATCTAATGGAGGACCGGGTAAATCTTCAGGAAAAACGTCCATAAATTCTCTTACCACCTGTACATCCTCAATGGAACTCATTTCTTGCTCAAGACTCACCATGTTGACCAACCAAGCTTTGCAATCTCCTTTGCTAAGCATTTGGGTTGCCTTCATAACCGATATAATCCTCGCGCAATCTTAACTCGTGTCCCATAAAAAGTGAACTCGGGTTCTCCCGATGTTTGAAAGATTATTTCTCTTGTACGACATTTGATCACTATGTGATTAGACTCAAGCCAATCCATTCCTAGGATAATATCAAAATCCTTCATCTCCAACGCGTGAAGATCGGCCAGAAGAATCCTATTCTCAAAGGTAATTTGTAGATGACGATACAGGTGTTTCGTCTTTACCGTCTTTCCCGATGGAATACTAACCTCTAAGGTTTTAGCATCTACCCTACTATCCTCAAACTTCAACAGCTTACAGAAATTGACAGAGATAAACGAGTGGGTCGCTTCGGTATCAAATAAAATGAGAGCAGGTATATCACATACTGTTAACATACCTGTCATTGTCTCCGACCCTTCCGCAGCCTCCGGGCGAGTAAGCGTAAAAACCCGTGCTCTGCCGGCTACCGGCCTTGAACTTGTGGTCGCAGCTGCTGGGCCTTTCGTCTTTCTACAATTCACTGCGATATGCCCCGGCTCCCCACATGAGTAGCAGCTCCGTGTTTTCGGTTGACATGGCCCCATGTGTATCCTTCGGCATCTGGGACACGAATTCCCAGGTCGAGAAATAGGGAGAAGTGGAGGGTTGTTCTCTCTCGGAAACTTATTTTGGGTAACACCTTGACTCGACCCTGCCCATTTCCTTTTCATCAGCGTCGGAGCAAATTTCTTAGGAGGCACCACATCCAATCGCAGTCGGGAGGCAATTTCTTGAGCTCTCTCAATTACATTAGCATAAGTCATAACTCCCTGTCCGGCCAATATCGATCCAATCTCTGGGCGTAGACCCCTTTCGAATCTCCGGGCCTTTTTGGCATCAGTATCAACCAGGTGAGTGGCATATCTACTTAGATGATTAAATTTCCATTCGTATTCCCCTACCGTCATAGTTCCTTGACGGAGATGTAGAAACTTCGTCTCATTTCTGTCTCGGTAGGACTGTGGTATAAAATGATGAGTGACCATTTCTTTAAAGTCCTCCCACGTCATTTTTTCCCTTTGGTTTGGCAACAAAGTCCTTTCATAAGAATCCCACCAATGGCTTGCCTCCTCCGTGAGCTGGAAAATCGCACACGAAATCTTCTGTTCCTTAGTACATGCCAAATGCCCAAACAATCGATCTAGTGATCTCAACCACTCATCTGCCTCTGAGGGTTCGCCTTTCCCACTGAATGTCGGTGGATTAAAACGCCGAAATTGTTCGGATCAGACCTAACTGGTGGTGGTACGGCTCGCGTAACCTCAAAATGTTGTGCTAATCCTCTTAGCACCGACACTAGATCTCCCATACTTGCATCTTCTTCCCGTTCTGGCTGATTAGCTGTAACGCCCAATTCTCTAATCACATGCATCTTACCTTGAAATGCATTCATGAGCATTCAATCTATATTTCTAAGCATCTTATTACGAAATGCGCTGAATTCTCAAGTATATGCCTAATTTTATGATCTAATTAGTCATGATTACTTTATCTATGCATGATATTATTATGGCGTTCCAACTCTATAGCCTAATATACTCTGTTTAGTGCTTCTTCTTTTACAGTGGAAAGGTTTGTCTTGGGAAGAGAAGATAGATGTGCTGAAAATGGTTATAAATACGCTAAATGCATAATATCTCTAAAACGACATTCCTAGATTAACTTGATTACACTTCTAATTTATGAATTTCATTTCATTTATTTATAATTCTAAAGTAAGTAAAATGCTGCAATTTGATTGGTTAGTTGACTAGGGTGCACCAAAAGCACTTTTAATGTGTTGCACTAGATTATTGAGATCTTTCATCCAACACCAACCCTCTACTAAGGCAAAAAACGTGGCATATTGTCCATTTAACACTCACACATGTCCAGCCAATAAGAACAAAGCAAGTGGAAGTCTTTAGCATGGTCAAAAGTGGTAGGAAATGTCTTTTTATGCTTTCATTTGTTCACATTAGACTCAAAAACGAACAGCCCTCTTCTCCTCTTCCTTTCTTCAACCTTAGAACCCCAAATACCATACAAAAACTGAAATATATCATGGAGGTTGCATATGAGACGAATTGAAGCTAGTTGGTGACTCTTTTGGTGAAAACGTTGCATCCTTAAGCTTAATTGCTAGGTCTGATCCTATCTCTGTGCTTTATGCTTAAAATTATGTTCATATGATGATTACATGATCTGATTTCATATGTAGTATTATGAAGATGAATTGAAGATAGCTACATTAGTTGAAGTAGTTTAATTAAACTTGTGAATCTGATAAGTTGTGGTTGATTCTATTGATGCTTGGTATTGTTATAATGATTGGAAGTATGCTTGAAGAATTAGAGGATAGGTAACTCAAGTGGTTATTTAGGTTAAGTTATGCAAGAACATAATTAGTTCGGTTCATGTGAGTTATTATTGCAAAGTTAGGGGCTGCCCTATTAGTGTTCTTAATTTATTGAATTAAGGAATGATATTAAGATGAATTATAGGTTTTGATGTGTTTAATTGAATGATAGTGTCTCTTCATTGAATGAGAATTTAAAGGTATGTATATGCATGCTTGATCTTTTTAGGTTTATAAGCACATCGTATCTTCCCCAAGGGCCAAACACTTCCACTATTGTACTTGCTTTGGATTTGAGGTAAGTTGAAGCTTTTATTTGCTGCATTGCAAGAACTAATTGATATTCATGTAATTTGAATGATATGTGAATGATATGTGAATGATTGTTCTATGTCTACGATTGAATGGTATGTGAGATTAACTTAATACATGATGCATATAAAAGATGTTTTGAAAGAGGAAGTATGGTACTTAATTGATTGAGAGTGGGCAACATGACTATACGGTCTACAGATGATAGTTGAGCTATCGGAGAGTAGACACAATGTGTACGGTCTGCTGATGTTGGTTGAGTACTAATGATAGTGCTTAACTAACAGAGAGTAGATATGATTGGCCAATCTTAATGAAACGCTTATACGACCTACTGATATTGATTGAGTACCAGCCTTCCGGTACCCTACAAAGAAGGTTTTCAGAATAAATAAGTATGCAAAAACATATTGCATGATATGATTCATTATACGTGGTTGTGTGCATAAGTTTCAACTTACTGAGCTTATTGCTCATTAATAAGTTTTTGTAATGCAGGTAATGATGTGCAGTGATAATTGGTCTCCTAAATGGCCAGTCAGTTTGTTCATATGCCATGCTCGAGATAAACTTTTGTAGCTTATGTTCAGTTACTTATCTTTTGGACCATTAAACCGTTGAGGGTCTTTTGTTGTAAATAGATATTTTGGATTCCATGTATAAACGATGGTATATTTCAATCGACAAAGTTCCTTTCAAGTATTATAAAGTTCTCTTATAAGAATTAACATTGGGGACCTTCTTTAATGGCTGGCTGCGTTTTCAAGTTAAGTCAAGAATCTAACATTCTCATACATGTGTTTCTTAAAAGTATTTCGAATTAGTAAAGCTTGGGAGTGTTACATTAGCCGTAGGTGTTTGTTCTCTCCGGGATCGTCCTCTAGACATAGTTCTGTTACGATGTATATGTATATATCGTTCAGGTTTCAAAAATAATATATAAATAAGTAAAGGAGAAAAAACACAGCGAGCGTGAAGAGATACCAACGTAGATTCCATAATATAGAAGGAATATACACGTACTTAAATGTACATATAGGCAAAATATGGGTAGCCTTTACCCCACACCAAAAAGGGTTATATACATATACAAGTTAAACAACTACCTCATACGTATATAAAAGTTTCATCATTCCTAGTTATATACACCAAAATTACGGTCATCTTTCTATCACCTATGCCACAGCAGCTAGAGGTGACGGAGGTCCCTGCAGGCCCGGTGCCACATCCCTCGGGTCATCTGCATCTGGATTATCCTCTTCCGGTTCCTCCTCCTCGGGATCCTCTTCAGGATCTTCCTCCAAATCATCTTCCTCATCCTCCGAGCTGCCACTAGAAGGGTCATAAGGTCCAGGCTCGAGGGTAGTCGAATAGCTATGACGGCCCCACACTTCTAACATATTCCTCGCCACCCTTCCAAAGTCCACAGCAGGTGTGTTATCCACAGCTGAATACACCACCTCATCTCGGAAAATGAGATGCGCCCTAGCCGCCCATGCATCCGGCAATGTATGAATCATATGTGTACAAGCCTGCATGTTAGGGATACTACCCCCTGTTCCCCCTACCTCTCTCCAATAATGAAATAATCTAGATATATGTTCACCAACTGATATGTTTCCTAACACTCGGCTTTCAAAGAAACGTCGTCTAAGTCGTTCCTCACGCGTCTCTAACGGTGGAACACGCATTCTAGCGGTACGTCTAAATCTAACCATCTGTCCAGTATAAGCTATACGAGTCATTTTGTTTCATATGAAACTTTATCCGTATCATCCTTTCGAACCTGTATTACTTATATCATGTAAACAAGATAACATGTATCAAACACACATTCTTTCTATCAAATTATAAAGCTTAAGGAGAGACACGCCTAGAGAGAGAGAGTGGTGCTTGTACATTTTTCTTTGGAAAAGATCTTTTTTTTTAAATCATCTACAACACGTTTTACCTCGTTTTCTCTTTATCAAACCAAACCAAGCAAAATCCTACAAAGGGTAGAACTATGCTCAGATACCATATTGTTACGCCCCGGTTTCTTTCATACAAATCATCAGAGTTTTAAATAAAAATAGAGGCGTGCAAAAGAAGAAGAAGACAAGGGACGATCAGAAGAAGAAGAGGATAGAAGACTCAGAATCTTTCTCATAACATATCGGGCACAGCCGATTTCAAATCATACAAAACATCGGTCACAGCCGACTATCAAACGTCATCACAGCGGAAAAGTACTATCAGGATCCATCATCATCAGAGATTACAGAATATATTACATATCAAAAGATATAGATCATTGTTTCTTGAAACTTCGTAAAAGACATTTTATGAAAATCCCAAAAGTGGTACCGTCTCTCTCTCTATTGCTCTATGGTTCGTCATCTCCTGTAGTGTGAGTACAGATTAAGGGGTCAGTGCATGGAATACACTGGTGGAGATAAACTCTGCATCATATAACATTCAACAAAGTTGTATATATAGTAAACCAAAAGTTCACAACAAAGAGGCACGTTGTCATAGCACGTAAAAGCACAGCAGACATTAGAAATGGTAAGGGACGAATAGGTGCGGGTATTCCCCCGTCTTATCCTACAAAAACGGTCTCATTACCGTTGGTGCATTTCCAGGACCACCAAACCTTCAAGAGTAATAGAATAGGGGTAGAGGACGAATGCATAATCAGAGGTGGACCGCAGCCCATGCACAATATAAATATGACACAACACTTAAAATACACAGCATTTAGCATTTCTCAAACGAGCATCAAAATAGGGAAAACAGCAAACAGCTTAAGAATTAGAAATTACCCCCACCTCAATAAAAGGTTATCACGTGTTCTGACAAGATTTAAGAGTCAAGCCTATAACGTTCGATCCAACAGATAACCTACAAAAGTACCGTGATAGCTTAGATCCTCAAAAGATTAAAAGACGGATGTAAATAAAGAAAAGAACAATCGAGGAGGTGAGACGGATAAGCAAGACTCGAGGATTATGGATATCGAGAAGAGTGTGAAAGGTAAACTTGGTAAAAGGGTTGACTCGATCGAGATCCCCGACTCCCGGCAAAACGACGGAAACAAACGACTCGAAACGACCCACAAAAACGCTCGCCGGTGCGTACATGATACACTTGTCAAAACCGCACACGACCGTGTCCCACAAAGCTCGACCGTGCGCCACTTTCCAGTGGCCATGCACGGTCGTTCACACCTCGCGCATGGTCGTGCCCTGGCGCACGGTCCTACGCGAGCCAGCCTACACAGCACGCCACCAACACCGTCTTCTTCCTCTAGCTCCGTTCGGCGACTCCCGTCGCCAGCAACCCTTCTACCACCATGGCCTGCGACCTCCCGTCGCCGGTAACACCCAACAACAACAAAACACACAACCCAAACACGATCAACACACAAAACACACATACACGAATTTAATCTCCTCCGAAAACCACACGCATACACACAACTCTGACCACACCAACCGGTGGCTCCACCACCCCCAACCCGAAGACAAACACTCTGGAATGGTTATTTACCACCCCGATAAGGAAGACGAGAGAGAAAAAATAAGAAACGAGGAGAGAGAAAAGGTGATGGACTCCAAACTAGGTTTTTTCGGCGGTTGACCGGTGATTTGCCAGCGATCTAACCGTCGGAACAAAGAAACAAGACCGTCACTAGACTCGCCTCATCGAAAGCTACGACCTATGAGAAAACCGTTCGATTCCGAGCAAGTTGACTTTTTCGGCCACTGGCGGCGGCGGCCACCGGAAAAAGAAAAAGAAGAGGGAGAGAAAACTTACGTATTTTTCAATTATGAGCTCGTGTGACTTATCGACTTAAAATCGGCCTATATATACTCCTCCAAAAAGACTATTATTCATCAATAATATCTCGTATGCCTCCCTTCATATACGTCTCGTATACGTCGTATTCTTCGTTTCACTATTTTCTTCACTACTCGAGCTACAAAACTCCGATTGACCTCTAGTTCATTTCTATTTTCTCATTTTTCCGTTACGCTTCCAATTATATAAATAACTTCTAGGTTCCATGTCTAAAAATTACATTCCTCTAAACCGGCATCAAACACATATCTGTAACGCACATAAATAAATCTAAACACCCAAAATTAACACACATAGAAAAATATTTCAATTAAGGTTTTAATTATTTAATTATCCAATTATGCTTCGTTTTATCCTGGGTGCTACAGGCTATCACTAAGTGGCTAACTCCAACTAGTGTGTTGGAAGTTATAAGTTTCTTAGGGCTAGCAGGCTATTACAGAAGATTTGTGCAAGGATTTTCAAAGATAGCTACGCCCTAGACAACATTAACGAGGAAGAATGTGAAATTCCAATGGACCGATGCTTGTGAAAATAGTTTTCAAGAGTTGAAACATAAGTTGACCACAACTCTTATTCTTGTCATTCCATCTACTACTAGAGGATTTGTAGTATACAGTGATGCATCGAAGAATGGTTTGGATTATGTTTTAATACAAAATGGAAAGGTGATTGCCTATACTTCAAAGCAATTGAAAGAATATGAGAAGAACTACCCAACTTATGATTTGGAGCTTGCTGCTGTTGCTTTTGCCTTGAAGATTTGGAGAAACTATTTATATGGTCAGAAATGTGAAATATATACAAATCATAAAAGTTTGAAGTACTTCTTTACACAGAAGGAATTAAACATGAGGCAAAGAAGGTGGCTAGAACTTGTGAAGGATTATGATTACATGATCAACTATCATCTGGGAAAAGCTAACGTCATTGCAGATACTTTGAGTCGAAAATCTGTATCCTTTTTTTTCACCATACAGAAGCTTATATTACTTGATTTACAGAAATTAAAGCTTAAGATCGTGCCGAAAAGTAAGGTTTGCTCACTATCAGCTTTAACATTGAAACCAGTTCTTCAACATATAATCAAGAAGGGTCAGAAGACAAATGACTATCTATGCAAATTGATAAGAGAAGTTGATATAGGCAAAAGGTTAGAATTTTCTGTTAATGATAATGGAGTCATTCATTATAAAGAGCGTCTATGTGTTCTATTTGATAAGTCCATAAAAGAGGACATTTTGAAAGAAGCTCATGCCACTCCCTACTCAGTACATCCAGGTAGTACTAAGATGTATAAAGATTTATAACTACATTACTGGTGGCCTAACATGAAGAAGGATGTCGCCAAAATTGTAGCAGAATGCCTAACTTGTCATCAGATTAAAATTGAGCATCAAAGGCTAGCAGGTTTATTGCAATCATTGCTCATACCTGAATGGGTATGGGAGCACATCACCATGGACTTTGTGCTTGGATTACCAAGAAATCAAAAAGGGTATAACTCAATCTGGGTGTTTGTTGACAGACTAACAAAGTCAACTCATTTTCTTGCGGTGAAGTCTACATACAACATGAATTAATATGCTAAAATCTATATCAGGAAAATAATCAGATTGTATGAGGTACCTGTGTCTATAGTCAGTACAATATTTCATCCACAAACTGATGGGCAATCGGAAAGAGTAATTCAAATATTGGAGAATATGTTGAGAGCTTGCATTCTAGACTTTGAGGGGAGTTGGGATTCAAAACTTCCATTGGTAGAGTTCACTTACAACAACAGTTATCAAGCTACAATTGGCATGGCACCTTATGAAGTACTATATGGAAGGAAATATAGATCTCCAGTACACTGGGATGAGGTAGAGGAGTGAAGTTTGCTTGGTCCAGAGATGGTGCAATAAACTGCAAAATTAGTAGAGAAGATACGACAAATGATGAAAACTACACAAAGTAGATAGAAAAGTTATGCAAATAAACAAAGAAAGGATCTAGAGTTTTCCATTGGTGATCTTATATTCTTAAAAGTGGCACCATTGAAAGAGATTATGAGGTTTGGTAAAAAGGGAAAACTAAGCCCAAGGTACATTGGTCCATTTGAAATTCTTGAAAGAGTGGGTGATAGAGCTTACAAAGTCGTCTTACCTTCATCACTATCTACTGCCCATGATGTATTCCACATATCTATGTTGAGAAAATATATTTCGAATACATCTCATGTTTTGAGCTATAAGGAGTTGCAGTTAACCTCTGACCTCACTTATGAAGAAAAACCAGTACAGATTCTCGATCAAAATGAAAAAGAGTTGAGAAATAAAAAGATCTCACTTGTTAAAGTTTTGTGGAGAAATCACATGATGGAAGAAGCAACGTGGGAAAGATAGCAAGAAATGCAAAGCAAGCATCCAGAACTTTTCAATAAGCCCAATTTCGAGGACGAAATTTTATAAGGGGGGAGGATTGTAACACCCAATTCTCTAAGCACTTGCATCTTATATTAAAATGCATTCATGAGCATTTTAGCTACATTTCTAAGTATCTTGTTACAAAATACGTTGAATTCTCAAGTATATGTCATTTTTATGATCTAAATAGTTATGATTACTTTATCTATGCATGAAATTATTATGGTATTTCAACTTCATAACCTAATATACTCTGTTTAGTGCTTCTTCTTTTACAATGGAAAGGTTTGGCTTGGAAAGAGAAGATGGATGTGCTGAAAATGGTTATAAATATGCTAAATGCATAATATCTCTAAAATGACATTCCTAGATTAACTTGATTATACATCTAATTTAAGAATATCGTATTTATTTATACTTATAAAATAAGAAAAATAGTGCAATTTGATTGGTTAGTTGACTAGGGTGCACGAAAAGCAATTTTTATGTGTTGCACATAATTATTATGATATTTCATCCAACACTGATGATCCCAAGTGGTCAGAGGTTCAGAGAGGGGTGAATGAACCTCTATCGATTTTTCGATCTTTAAAATCTATCAGAGATACAGGTTCCTGATTTTTAAAAGAAACAGCAACCTGACTTGATCAGAAACCTGGCAGAATGCTAATTCAGGTTTCTGATCCAGCTTTCTCAGTATGCAGTGGAATAAACAACGATAGAGTTTCTTTTGGAAAAATAGTTTTCTTTGCAAGTATGCTCTTTTCAAAACACTTTATACAGGATGCTTTTGAAATGCTCAGCAAGATAAATATAGATAGAATGCAATGTAGCAGATATATCAAAATAATATACACACAAGGGTTTATAGTGGTTCGAAGGTAGTGTAAGTCTTCTACGTCCACTCTACTCCATCACAAGGAGGAACTTCATTAGGTCAGTTCGAATTACAAGCCTCGTTTTACAAACTTCTTCCTAACAAGCTATGCCTACTACAATCCCAGATTCTAGTCGAAGGCCACAACCCACAAAGGGTACAACCCCACAAAGGGCAAGTAGCCTACTTCTAGACTACACACTTAGCAAGGATACTATCCTCTCAACTAAGTACACCTAAAACAACCTAGCGCACACAACACAAATGGTTAAAAGATAAAGGTTTCTTCAACTGTCGTGATGAAGTCAGTCTTGAACTTGATAGCTTGAATGCTTGGTAGATTGACTGCATCTTCGAAGGTTGAGTGACTGAGCTTAATAAGAGTTTGAATATGAAAGACTTGAGAGATTTTGCAATGTATGTTTCAAAGCTTCAGTAGTCTTCATGGTCACTCCATCCTAATAGATCTTTGGAAAATGCCCATTGAAGAAAGACATTGTCCTTGTTCCATTTCAAATTTGATCTTCCAAATCTTTGCAATTAATGCGACTGAACAGCTGAGAGGAGAAGTCTTGTCCTAGTCTGTTTTGCATTAATGGTACCACTCTTTGGTTGCAGTTCTTCTCTCACATCCAGGTGGCATTTTCTTATTGGTTTGTCACTTTACTTTAGTCAAACGGATCTTTGTCAGCAACCTTCCTCATACAGCATTCAATGTATATTCCTCGTATAGTGATAAATAAGTTGAGCAGGAGTTGTCAGCTTGCTGTTTTGTCCTTCAGTGCTTATATATCTTAGATGTTAGCTTTCTGTTCCAGAGTAGCTTTCTTGTCTTAATATCTGATTGTCAGCTTCCTAACTCGACTAGCTTCTTTTGTCAGACAATTGTTCAGTCTTCAATGTAACTTCCTGATCTTCTGATTGCTTGATTCTTCTTTGGACACGAAGTGTTCCTTGAAGTTCTGTTCCAAACATTTTTCTTTATCTTTCTAAAGACCTACTATTATATTCATAAAGATATGCTTATAGGTCTATGTCCCACTTATAAAATGTGGAGAATGGGTACTCTAACTTTCTATCCAAAGTTACATTATCTCATCAAAACCTATATTGAAATCTCCCAACAAATTCCTCATTTTTGATGATGACAAAACCCATAAAGAAAAATAGAACTAAGCAGTAAGATCAGGTGACTACTTATACAAGTTAAAAGTACAAGTATGCAAAATATCCTCTTTACAAAGTGAAGAGATAGCTTACTGTAAAACAAAATCCAAAGTATAGAATATAGAAATTCTTTTCGAGGAATGTTATTACAAAGATGAATTGATAGAACTCGTAAGCATGTTTTCTTCAACTTCTTGTCCCTCAAAATAGCTTCTTTTGAACTTGATCATTCTCTGAGCTTTTTCGCTTATGTTGTTTTGCTACTTTTTCAACCTTCGTCCCTCTCCACCAGTTCGAGATAGAATCCTGATAAGACTTCTCCATCTGCTTGGCTATTTCAGGAATCTGAATCCATCTCAGCCAGAAGTCTTCATTGTAGAAAAGTTGTTTTCCTTCCTTGACCCTTTTTATCAGCATGTCTTGCCAAGGCAACTTTCCTTCTCTTGCCAGATATTGACACTCCTTGAGTGTCTTTTCGCATGTGAGATAATTTTTAAAGTAACCAGCCTTACATAGATCCCTAAAGTATCTCATATAGGCTGATCTTTTGAAGTTGCGAATGTTCTCGAATTTCGGATTCCTATCCTGGGGTAGAGCGACCTTGTCGAAGATTTCCATGTTCCAGAAGATAGGGTCAATTACTTTCTCCAATTTCTGATCAAGTAGAACAGACACCTCAACTGAAACTTTGTCGCCAGAGAAATTTGAGGCTTCCTAATTTAGGTAGGAGTGTCTCTCAGTATTATAAACTCCATTGCCAATAACTCCTAGCCTTGAAATCCAGTTAAACTCCAATTCCCTTCGATTAGTAGATGTTCTATGCATAGCAATATGTTGTTGTTTTCCCTGTTGTTTTCCTCCATCTCTTCCAGTTTGCTGCCTTTATGTACTTTGTCTTGTTTTAGTAGCAGCAACCTGTGTTGTTGCAGTACTACCTGCTGGTTGAGAACCAGCATCCCCAGTACTTGTACCATCTTCTTCATCATCATCTCTTTTTTTCTTTTTTGGATCAGCATCCTGACCAGCTCCTAAGTCAGATCTCTTTCATTTGCTTCTTCTGATCAATGTTACCTGATCCTCGTCCTCTTCTTCATCAAGCTCCCTTGTTATTGTATCAATAATTTCAGAATCGTGCTCCAGCTGTTTCTTTTTCTGCTTTATCTATCTTTACTGTTTTCCTTATCCCTTTTTGGCATCATCACCAAGAAAGCCCCGTTGGGTGGCGGCCTCAGCAGCTTCAGCTGCTTTAGCAAGATAGACCTTTCCCAGAATATATCTCATTTCTCCCATTAGTATTCCCAATGTCTGGTATTCTTATTTGAGATCAGCGATGTCCTTGCTTTGGGAGGAAGAACTTTCCTTGAGATCAGCCAAGGCAAGTCCATGTGCATCTTGAGTATCATTTACTTCTTTCATATTCTATTTCAGGTCAGAAGTAGCAGTTTTTTGTCTTCCTTCAAAGGCAGTTCTGGATTTCGTCTAATTGTTGAACTCGTTGTTCAATTTGTCATTTATAGCATCGGGAAGCTCTTCTATTGTCTCCTTCAAGTCTTCCAGTGTTGAAGCAAACTACTTCTCATTCGAGATAATTTTATTGGCTAAGTCTAATCTATGACACTCTAGAGTTCTTGTAAGTTGCTGGACAGCATCCATCACATTTCTGAGTGTCAATTCTTGAGTGTCAGCATGAGTCTCAACTCCAACCACTGGTCGAGGGTCATGAGGAGTAAAGATGACCAGTACCTGATTCTCACGTCTGCTGGCCTCTTCGTCATCTTGCTATGTTGTCTCTGTATGTTTGACAGTAAGATATCTCATCCTCTCCTTTTGAGTAAGTGGAATCTTTTCAGGTTCCTTAAGTGGAGAAGAGTCGGATTCATCATCACTAGAACTGGATGAACAATTACCGTTATTGCTTGGCGGTAGATCAAAGGTTGTAGCAGGTTTTTTGCCTTTCGAAGGTTACTCAGCATCCTTCAGAACTGTCATTTGTATATCTTCAGCAAGGGTTGTCTCAATAGTATCCTTGCCAAGAGTCTGTGATTGAGATGTTGTCTCAACAATGACCTCGGGATCAGCAACCTGCTCATTGATGTGGGCCTGACTTTCCTCAGCAACCTGTTCAGTAGTAATGATTACTTCATGGGAAATGACAATTTCCTGCATCACCTCTCTAACTGTTGTTTCCTCAGCGACTTCATCTGCTAGAATGGGTACAGTTGTAGTCACCTCAGCAACCTCCTCAGTTGCGTCATCAGCAGCCTGACTGACTTCAGAATTATGTACAATGTCAGTGGATGCTTTAGCAACTGGCACTTCATTTGTTGCTCTGTCTCCAGCAACTTCCCCCTCATTTCCATTATTTCTTCCAGCAGTTTCCCCCTCAACTACTTCATTTCTTTCTACATCAACCTAAGGGTTTTCTTCAGCTATTTATGCTGCTACTTCAGCCGGTACAGGGAGTCTGGCCTCTGCAGCTTCCTCCAATGCTTCTTCATCGGCAAACTCAGTCTCAACAGTTTATCAGACTACTTGGATGATAGGTGTTGCCGCTCTCTCAACAGATTCATCATTGATGGATGGGGTTGCAGAGTAATCCAATAGTTGTTCATCTGGATCCACAGTATCAAGATTAGTGATAAGGAAAAGATCTGTGATACATGTGTAGATTGGGGATTCAGTTCCTTCAGCAGCTTTAGAGCTGGATTTCCCGTGCTGCAGCTCTCTTGAGGGTAGGAATTGTTGAGCTCTGCTTGCTTCAATTTCTTGCTGCAGCATCCTTCTGTTAGCTTTTTCTTCAGAACAGGTAGCTAACTAAGCTCTCGCCAGCTCGACTTCAGATGAGATCCTAACAGTCTCTGTGCTGGGGCTTATCAATATGTTATCTGTCTCAGCTATCATTGACTATTCTCTCACCATTTCTACTATTTTCTGCTTATTTGACATATAGGTGTGTAACTCATTCTGTCTCTCTTCAATGAGATTGATGAAATCATCAGCATGTCTGACCATGAATCCTAGCCTAAAGAAGGGTATGAGTCCCAGATGATCATCTTCCTGGTCCACAAAGTTCCTTATCCAAGGCAGGATGATATCTTCTACTTCAAACCAATCTTCCCACTCAACTAGTTCCTTTGCTGGGCTTAGCCTCTTTTCTCTCCACTGTTCATATGTAAGAAGAATTCTTTTAAAAATAGAATTTGAGGTTTTGCCCAATATCTCTGTTGCATCATCAGCACTGATTGATTCAATGGAATCCTTCACTCTGTTGAGAATGTCAAGCTCTTTCAATCTGTTTCTCATGAGTTGAGAAACAAGCATGCTATCTGAGGTTTTGACCAATTTTCTACGGGAACTTGTTACAGGAGCCTCTGCTGCAGTGATTTCTTCTATGTCATCGGACTCTCAGCATTGAGTCTCTGTTAGGACAGCAACCTAATCTTCCTGAGCAACAGTAATTTCTGCAGCGTTGCTCTCATCAGGGACCTGAGGTATGGATCAGCATCCTGTTCTACATCCATAGTGGCAGGATCCTCAGGTTGCGGGATCAGTAAAGGTTCTTCAACACTGGCTGTGGCCTCCTCAATGACAATGTTGTCAGTAGGGATGATGGCCACAAGTTCCTCAAGGATGGGGACTTCTTCCTCAGGATCAGAATCCTGCAGTCTCAGAGTTGGTGCCGATTTATTCTTCTTCGAAATGGGAGCAACCTCCTTCATTTTCTTCTTCTTTGAAGGAGCAATCTCCTTCTGCTTCCTTTTTGCAGGCAGGGCAACATCTTTCTTAGCCCCAGCTTTCTTCACACCAAGAAACCATCCTGGTGCATACCCAACACTCCTCTCTAGAGGAATATTTTTGTAGCAAAGGATTGAAGAGATGACAATTCCAAAACCTCTACCTGATGAAGTTTTGGTAGCTTCTTCCCAAATTCAATGAAAAACTATCCCTGCCCAGTTGACTTCTGCTTCACAAACCACAGCAATCATCATTCTGAATCTTATTGTTGTGCACTTGTCAAAGCTTCCACACCTTCCTTCTAGTGTGTGTACAAGTAAGTCATGAAGAAGCTCATACGCTTTCTTAAGCTTCTTCTTTCCAAAATTGACAGTATAGACCTCCTTCACTGAATCCAGTTTAAATGGGTTCCAACTTTCTTCCAGAAATTCTGACCCATAGAAGGCTAGGTCAGAAAGTGTCATGCCTGAGTTAGATATTCTGAAGGCGTGTGCAATGTCTTCAACAGTCAGTGTGTGAACTTTCTCATCAGTTTTATTCATTTTGAATGAGATAGTCTTCTCATCCTCTGATCATGTTGCAAAGGCGTAAAACTTTTCAACAGATAGGACAGAGTACCCTGTGTAGGTTGTAGTAAAAAGACCATCAAGATTACTTTTGATGATATAATCCCATACCTCGGTTAGAAGTTCATTGTCCTCATATGGAGATTCATCTCCAAGCAGTGTGAAAGGACTCACAAGTCTTCCTTCCATAACCTTGGTTTCTCTGGATTGAGCCATTGATGTTTTAGAAAAAAAATTTGAGAAAGAGAGTGAGAGATTTGGTTTGCAAAGAGAATGTTTGAGGAATAGAGTGATAGAATGATGTGAATGTGGAGTGATTCAAGGGTTTTGGCGGTTTTGATACGTCTCTTGATTCAAAATCGTTCAATGGTTAAGATTGAGAATGTTAAAGGGCGGTTCTTATCAATGATTGAGATTTGAATTATAGAAGGGCAAATCTGTAAAACATCTGAGATTGTGTCAGAATTGGAATCGCGTCTTTCTTTTTTTTCCTCTGAAAATGTAATTTTTGGATTTAATGTAGTTGTCAAACTGTCGTCTTTAATCATTGTTTAAGGTTACTGTTGGCGATACGAGGTTGTAAGATATATAAATGTTGATCAATAAATGCTTTCTTCAGTAACCACTTTTAGTGACCTAATTCAGTAACCTGACATACCTTGATAGAGAATGAAACTGAATACTGTTCGAGGATCCTGTTTATATGAGGATCAATATCCTGTTTCAGCATCCTGGAAATTTTACGTCTAGGATACTGAGTGAGTATAGAACCTTGAGAGGGTTCCCCCTTACTTAGAAACCTTGTATTTCCTTACTCATTGGAGCTTGATGATGCCAAGCTCTGTTCTTAGCATAGAAAATCTTGATTCACACAGGGGTTTTGTGAAAATATTAGCTAGCTGCAAGTCAGTATGCACTTTCTTCAGTAAGATGTCCTTTTCCACATGATCTCTGATGAAGTGATGTCGCACATCAATGTGCTTTGTTCTTGAGTGGAAAACAGGATTGTGAGTGATGGCAATTGTAATGGTATTATGACATAGGATGGGAGTTTCCTTCTCTATTATACCATAGTCCTTTAGTTGTTGTTATATCCATAAGATCTGTGCACATCAACTTCCTGCAGCTACATATTCAGCTTCAGCTGTTGATGTTGCAATAGATGTTTGCTTTCTGCAGAACCAAGAGACAAGTCTCTGTCCAAGCAACTGACAGGTTCCACTTGTACTATTTCTGTCTATCTTGCAGCCTGCGAAATCAGAGTCTGAATAGCCCTTTAGGTTGAATCCTCCTTCTTTCGGATACCATAGTCCAACATCTTGAGTGCCTTTTAGATATTTGATATTCCTTTTTACTGCAGCAAGATGTGACTCTTTTGGGGCTGTATGAAATCTTGCACAAGCTCCAACTGCAAAAACTATGTCAGGTCTGCTCGCTGTTAGGTGTAGCAAGGATCCAATGTCTTCTGTACTTGGTAACCTCCACATCATTTACATCTTCATCTTTATCCATGCTGATAGATGTGGCCATGGGTATACTTACTGAGGATCCATTTTCCATACCAAACTTCTTGATTAACTTCTTGGTGTACTTGGCTTGATTGATGAAAGTTCCATGCTGAAGTTGTTTCACTTGTAGACCAAGAAAGAAACTGAGTTCTCCCATCATACTCATTTCAAACTTATTTTTCATGAGTGAAGAGAACTTAGCACAAAGATCTTTGTTTGTTGATCCAAAAATAATATCATCAACATAGATCTGAACGAGCAGTATGTTGTCACCATCTAGTATTCTGAAGAGAGTCTTGTCTATTGTCCCTTTCTAAAATCCATTCTCGAGGAGGTATAGGGACAGTGTATCATACCAAGCTTTGGGAGCTTGCTTTAATCCATACAAGGATTTCTCTAGTATGTAGACTTTATCTTTAGCTTGCTCTTCAAAACTTGGTGGTTGTTCTACATAGACTTCCTCTGTAAGGAGTCCATTCAGAAATGCACTCTTCACATCCATTTGGTATACTTTGAAGTCATTGTGAGTAGCGTAGGCCAGAAATATCCTAATAGCTTCAAGTATTGCAACAGGAGCAAAGGTATAATCAAAATCTATTCACTCTTGCTAGCAGTATCCTTTTGCTACCAATCTTGTCTTATTTCTGACCACAGTTCCTGATTCATCTATCTTGTTCTTGTATACCCACTTAGTTCCAATAACTCTTTGATGATCAGATCTTGGAACCAACTTCCATACTTGGTTCCTCACAAAGCCATTTAGTTCCTCTTGCATAGCCTGAATCCAATTACTGTCCTCAAGAGCTTCTCCAATATTCTTGGGTTCAACTTGCAAGATGAAGCATGTAAATAGTGACTCTTGAGGTCTTGATCTTCTTGTTCTAACTCCTTCATTGATATCTCCAATCATGAGTTCTCTAGGATGATTCCTAAGCCATGTTCTGTCAGGTTCAAAGGTGAATGATGGTTGCTGAATAACAGTTTGTCGTTCATCATCATCGTATCTATGATTACTGTTTGTCTGCTAATTTATGTCTGTTTGTTGATCAATATCCTGTGTTACTGCATTTCTTGGTACAGTGAGCTGTGAGCTACTTGCAGTAACATCTTCAGCAGGTACTGGAACTCCATTTATGTATCTGACTATTTGATCTTTGATCTTTAACTTGGATACATCTTCTCTTAGCTTTTCTAGCTCAGCAGTATCACAATGTGATTCATCAAATACTATATGAACTGATTCTTCAACAACCAAACTTCTTTTGTTAAAGATCCTGAAGGCCTTGCTTACTAAGAAATATCCCAAAAATACTCATTCATCAGATTTTCCATTGTTCAGGATGTAGCATCTACATCCAAAGATGTGAAAGTATGAAATGTTAGGTGTTTTCCCATACCATACTTCGTACAGAAACTTGTCATGGTCTTTGTTGATCAGATATCTGTTCTGTGTATAGCATGTTGTGCTGGTTGCTTCTGTCCAAAATCTCTTAGGTATTCCAGCATCAGCAATCATCGTTCTTGCAGCTTTTTTCAGAGTCCTGTTTCTTCTTTCTGCAACTCCATTCTGTTGTGGAATCCTTGCTGCAGAATATTCATGACAGATCCCATTCTCTGAACAATATTTCTCAATAATCTTGTTTATAAACACAGTTCCTTTGTCAGATCTTATCTTTACAATACTCAAGCTCTTCTCATTCTGCACTCTTTTCATGAATTCTGGAAGTCTGGCTTGGGTTTCAGATTTCTTGGCAAGGAAGATGGTCCAAGTGAATCTTGAGTAGTCATCCTTTATTACAAGGGAATACGTCTTCCCACTCACACTAATAGGCTCTACTAGTCTAAATAGATCCATGTGCAGAAGGTCTAGTATCCTATTTGAGGATCTTCAAACTTTGTCTTTGGATGAGCTTCTTACTTACTTTCCTTTCTGACATGATCCACAAACACTTTCCTTCTTGTAAGCAACATCAGGTAGCCCTCTCACTAGATTCTTCCTTGCTAGCTTGTTGATTGTTTTGAATTTTAGATGGCTCATCCTTTTATGCCATAACCAACTTAGCTCTGGGGTGTTATTTGCTATGAAGCAAGTTGGTTGTATTGTTGTTCAAATCAGCAAGGTAGATGTTGTCTCTCCTAGTTCCAGTAAGCTTAACCTCATTTGTCTTGCTGTCTTTGATCAGACATTTATTGAGGTTAAACTCACTGAATATCCTTTATCACAGAATTGACTGATACTCAGGAGGTTATATTTTAGTCCTTTGACATATGAAACATCGTTGATACTTGTATTGCCTTTGATCAAGTTTTCTGTGCCCTTAGTATTTCCTTTGGAGTTGTTGCCGAACACAACTTGAGGGCCTTTATATGGTTGGAAGTCTCTCAATCCAGCTTTGTTGTCAGTCATATGTCTGGAGCAACCACTATCAATATACCATACATCACTGCTGCTTCCTGGCAACTGCACCTGCAAGTAGATCAGACAGATTTAGGTACCCATACAAGTACGGGTCCTGGGGGATTAGTACCTTTTGGAACCCACACTTGCCTTATGGTAATTAATTTACCAGAGTATAGTGGTTCTCATTCTGTAAGTGTTCTGGGCAGGATACTGTTTATGAGCTTGGGGTTTCCAGGTCTTGTGCTTTCTGTTTGTGAAAGGTATTCATTTATACCTTTCTTGTGAATAGACCTGTTGGAACTTAGACACAAATGTCTTGGTTCTTATGGAGTAAAACTCTTGATCTAACTTAGAAAACTGTTGTTTTCTTCTCTTACTGACAGCATATTGATTATGCTATTTTCTGAGATTCCTTGCAGGCTTACCGTCTTCTTCCTGCAGAAGGGGTTTCCCCTTATCCAGAGTACTTGTTTTGTTCAAGCTTTCATTCATTTTTCTGATGATTGTGGCTTCCTTCTGAAGTCGTTTCCTTTGTGATTGTTTTTATAAATTTTCTAAACTTCTTCAGTAAGAGTGTCATTTCCTCTTCCGCATTCTCAATAAGCACTTTCTCTTCCTTGCTCTTCAACTTGCTGCTACTAGCAGCAGCAAGCTGGTTTCTTGCAACCAGTGCTGCTATTTTGGCATTCGTCCCTTCCATCTTATTTCTCCTCTGTTCAATGTCATATTCGAAGGATTTTAGGTCAGAGAAGAGATCGAAGGTACTCATCGCATTGAGATTTAGTGACACTCTCATCGCAGTTTATTTGCTATACCACTCGTAGGGTAGGGCTCGTAGCACCTTCATATTTTTCTCTTTCTGGGTGTAGATTCTTTCCAAAGATTTTAGCTTACTCACAATGGCTGTGAATCTTTGATCGAGCTCTTCAAGAGTTTCTCCAGACTTCATATTAAATTGCTCAAACAATTGGATGGCTTTGGAGATCCTATTATCTCTGGCAAGCTCGTTGTCTTCACATATCATACCTAGCATCACCCATATCTCTTTGGCTATTGAGTATCCTTTGACTTTGCTAAACGTCTCTTTATCTAGCGTTAGGAATAAGGCGTTCTTGGCCACATTGTCGAGGTTGGCCCTTTTTCCTTTCTTCAGGAGTGTACTCATGTCTTTCCTTGATGATGTACTCCTATGGTGGTGGTCCTCCTCTAGGTCTTAGGGCAGCATCCTGTTGGCTGACACCTGGTGGTGCCTCAGCATCATCATCGATAATAGCTGCCCCTTCGACTTCACCACCTGCTCTTTCAGCTGCAGCTGCTGCTGCTTCAGCATATCTGTGTTCTCGAATATGTTCCACGTAAGAAGGATTTACTTTGTAAATCACAAGTGGTCCTTCGGTTATAACAAACCACATTTTCATCGTGCATGGCTAAAAGGTGAGCTTGCATCCTTATCCTCCAGTCATCAAACTCATCTATTGAAAACATAGTAAGCTTATGATGTGTCACATCCATGTCTTATGCTAAAAGATAAGTTTTGGTCTAACAAAAAAAAAAGTTTTTACAATGCAGAAACGGGTGGATCTGGGTAGGTTACCAGTCAAGTTGGTGTTTAACCCAACTTGCTCTGATACAACTTGATGGTCCCAAGTGGTCAGAGGTTTAGAGGAGGTGAATAAACCTCTATCGATTTTTTGATCTTTAAAATCTATCAGAGATACAGGTTCCTGATTCTTAAAAGAAATAGCAACCTGACTTGATCAGAAACCTGGCAGAATGCTAATTCAGGTTTCTGATCCAGCTTTCTCAGTATGTAGCGGAATAAACAACAATAGAGTTTCTTTTGGAAAAATAGTTTTCTTTGCAAGTATGCTCTTTTCAAACACTATGCAGGATGCTTTTGAAATGCTCAGCAAGATAAATATAGATAGAATGCAATGTAGCAGATATATCAAAACAATAAACACACAAGGGTTTATAGTGGTTCGAAGGTGGTGTAAGCCTTCTACATCCACTCTACTCCTTCATAAGGAGGAACTTCGTTAGGTCAGTTTGAATTACAAGCCTCGTTTTACAAACTTCTTCTTAACAAGCTACGCCTACTAGAATCCCCGATTCTAGTCGAAGGCCACAACCAATAAAGGGTATAATCCCACAAAGGGCAAGTAGCCTACTTCTAGACTATACACTTAGCATGGATATTATCCTCTCAATAAAGTACACCTAAAACAACCTAGCACACACAACACAAATGGTTAAAAGATAAAGATTTCTTCAACTGTTGTGATGAAGTCAGTCTTGAACTTGATAGCTTGAATGCTTGGTAGATTGACTGCTTCTTCGAAGGTTGAGAGACTGAGCTTAGTAAGAGTTTCAATATGAAACACTTGAGAGATTTTGCAATGTATGTTTCAAAGCTTCAGTAGTCTTCATGGTCACTCCATCCTACTATTTATAGATCTTTGGAAAATGCCCATTGAAAAAAGGCATTGTCCTTGTTCCATTTCAAATTTGATCTTCCACATCTTTGCAATTAATGCGACTGAATAGCTGAGAGGAGAAGTCTTATCCTAGTCTGATTTGCATTAATGGCACCACTCATTGGTTACAATTCTTCTCTCACATCCAGGTGGCATCTTCTTATTGGTCTGACACTTTACTTTAGTCAAATGGATCTTTGTCAGCAACCTTCCTCATACAACATTCAATGTATATTCCTCGTATAGTGATAAATAAGCTGAGCGAGAGTTGTCAGCTTGCTGCTTTGTCCTTCAGTGCTTGTATATCTTAGATGTCAGCTTTCTGATGTGAAATAGCTTTTTGTTCCAGAGTAGCTTTCTTGTCTTGACATCTGATTGTCAGCTACCTGACTCGACTAGCTTCCTTTATCAGACAATTGTTCAATCTTCAATGTAACTCCTGATCTTCTGATTGTTTGATTCTTCTTTGGACACGAAGTGTTCCTTGAAGTTCTGTTCCAAACATTTTTCTTTATCTTTCTAAAGACCTACTATTATTTTCATAAAGATATGCTTATAGGTCTATGTCCCACTTATAAAATGTGGAGAATGTGTACTCTAATTTTCTATCCAAAGTTACATTATCTCATCAAAACCTACATTGAAATCTCCCAACAAACACTTAACTTCTCCTATGGCAAAAAATGTGGTATGTTGTCCATTTAACACCCACACATGTCCAGCCAATAAGAACAAACCAAGTGCTTCTCTTTAGCATGGTCAAAAGTGATAGGAAATGCTTTTTTGTGTTCTCATTTTATCACCTTGGACCCAAAAATGACCAGTCTCTTCTCTTCTTCCTTTCTTCATTCTTAAAACCTTAAAATATCATACAAAACTGAAATATATCATGGAGGTTGCATATAAGATGGATTGAAGCTAGTTGGTGCATTTTTTGGTTAAAACGTTGCATCCTTGAGCTTATTTTCTAGGTCTGATCCTGTCCTTATGTTTTATGTTTAAAATTATGTTTATATGACATATCACATGATCGGATATTATATGTGTTGTTATGAAGATGAATTGAAGATAACTAAGTTAGTTGAAATAGTTTAATTGAACTAGTGAATCTAATAAGTTGTGGTTGTATATTCTATTGATGCTTGGTATTGTTAAAATGATTGGAAGTATGCTTGAAGAGTTAGAAGATAGGTAACTCAAGTGGTTATTTAAGTTAAGTTATGCAAGAACATAATTAGTTCGGTTCATTTGAGTTCTTAGTATTATAAAGTTAGGGGCTACCCTATTAGTATTCTTACCTTATTAAATTAAGATATGATATTAAGATATATGAATTATAAATCTTGATGTGTGTAATTGAATGATATTGTCTCTTCATTGAATGAGCATTTAAACATATGTATATGCATGCTTGATCCTTTTAGGTTTATAAGCACATGGTATCTTCCCCAAGGGCCAAACACTTCAACTATTGTACTTGTTTTGGATTTGAGGTAAGTTGAAGTTTTTATTTACTGCATTGCAAGAACTAATTGATATTCATGTAATTTAAATGATATGTGAATGATTGTTCTATGTCTGTGATTGAATGGTATGTGAGGTTCATGTGATACATGATGCATATAAAAGGTGTTTTCAAAGATAAAGTATGGTACTTGGTTGATTGAGAGTAGACAACATGACTATACGGTCTACAGATGGTTGTTGAGTACCAAAAGAATAAGTGGGATGGTGATTGGCTATTGGAGAGTAGACACAATATGTTTATGGTCTGCTGATGTTTATTGAGTACTAATGATAGTGCTTAACTAACAAAGAGTAGATATCATGATATGATGATTGGTCAATCTTAATGAAATGTTTATACGGCCTACTGATATTGATTGAGTACCAGTCTTTCGAGTACCCTATAAAGGTTATTTTAAGAATAAATGAATATGGAAAAGCATATTGCATGCTATGATTCACTATACATGATTGTGAGCATAAGTTTCAACTTACTGAGCATATTTCTCATTGTTAAGTTTTTGTAATGCAGGTAATGATGTGCAGAGATAGTGGGTCTCTTAAATGGCCAGTTGGTTTGTTCATATGTCATGCTCGAGATGAACTTTTGAAGCTTATGTTCAGTTACTCATCTTTTGGATAATTAAATCATTGAGGTGTCTTTCGATGTAAATATATATTTTGGATCCTATGTATAAATGATTGTATATTTCATCGACAAAGTTCCTTTCAAGTATTATGTTCTTTCACAAAAATTTAACATATCAGACCTATTTGATGGCTTGCTGCGTTTTGAAGTTAAGTCAAGAATCTAACATTCTCATACATGTATTTCTTAAAAGTATTTCAAATCAATAAAGTTTGAGAGTGTTACAGTATGTTTGTGATGTGAATGATCCATTGATATGCTAAAGAAATGAGATTTTCAGAAACAGATATGAAAACGGTTTTCACAACAGAAACGGGTGGATTTGGGTAGGTGACTAGACAAGTTGACTTTTTAACCCAACTTGCTCTGATATCACTTGTTGGTGTCGAGTGGAACAGAGGTTCAGAGGGTGGTGAATGAACCTTTATCGATTTTGAAAATCTTTTAAACTTACTGTGCTGTAATAACTTAAAGAACTTACAGCGTAGATTACTATTTCAACTTACAGCACTACAATACAACACTATTTATAGAAACTCAAAATTCTTTACAACGAAAACTTAATGTAACATCCCGTTTTCAAGAAAATTTGCATTGCATATTTTATAAAAAAAAATTTAGCGGTCAATTATAATGATTTAAGTGTGAGTTCTTATATTACTTAAAGTTATGATTTACGAATTACGTTATGCTTGATGATTTTAAAGATTTTATGATATATATTTCTTTCTAGATTTTAAGGGTTTTTGCAGGATTGCTCACGGAGGAAACCGAGCTTGATCTCAACTCACTCGACAAACATGGATGGAAGTAAAAAGATAAGATAATAGAAAAGTTTAAATTAATTAAGATTATATTAGATTAAGACACTTAACTTACTCGTTTGTGCCTATGAATGTTTTATTTAAGGTAATTTTATGTAGGACCTATTTAGGTGATTTTTTGTGATAAAATATTTTGCTTAGACATGCATTCCTAAGTCATTGTCTATCGAAATATCTTCTCATCATACAAGTAAAATTATAACACCCTAATTAATTAACTAAGGTATAAGGATATATATATGTTGCTAATTAATTAACTATGTATAGGAATTAATTAAGCCTAAGAATTAATTAATTAAGTGATAATCTTAATTATGCTAAGAAATAATTAATTAAATTAATGATAATATTAATTAAGCTAAATTGGCTAGTCACCACTTTTCCAAGCCACCTCACGCCACTCTCTCTCTGTAACGCCCCGTTTCCCTTTATTGGAAATAGGTCGTCACCCTTTACATACTTAAAAAATAAAGAAATTATAATGATTTTAAAACATACAGCGGAAGACTTAAAAGTGAAGACACGAGAGTTTTTTTTAAAACATCATATAAATCAATATATATATAATGGTATATCGAATATTAAACAAGTCTAGACGTGTCTTACCCACATTTCTAGGAAAAAATGTTTGAACCATCGGTCAATGATAAAATACTCAACAAAACATACATATAATATAAGATAAGTCTAGGCCCATCGATTTCATAATATACACGTTTAAACAACATACTATTTTAAAAGAAAAGGAACTTAGTTCTAACATATCTACTAATGCATCAGAGAGAAGTCAGTCCAGCTAGCTACTCGTCCACGTCATCATCCAATGAGCCTGAAAATATATAAAAGTAACATCATGAGACACCTCCAGAGAGGGATCCCAGTGGGATAACCTTACCATCTAATATATTGAAGCAATTAAATTATTAAGCGAGTATTACATGTCCATTGGGCTCGCTCACCCAGACCATAATCATAAAGGAATGTGGGAATCGCTCGCCCACTAAACCTTGCATAGAGGAATGTGGGAATCGCTCACCCACTAAACCTCGCATAGACCAAGCATTTACGCCCTTATGGTCGCTTTCATAGACCAAGCATATCTGCCCTTAAGGTCGTCGCTTTCATAGACCAGGCATATCTGCCCTTTAAGGTCGTCGCCCAGTATGGAAGTTACATACTGGTTATAGCTACGGACTTCAACCGTAGATTTTCATACATAACTTATCAATTCAATTAACAACACATAGTAGAGAGTAGAAGTTACCCACTTATTTGTTAGATGTGCTAGGATTGACTCAGGTTCCACCGATCGTCTCGACTACGCTCGACACACTTAATTGATTAGCTTCCTTATATCGTATAACACATTCTTTTGCATTTATATTAGGTCACGTTAAACTTAAACATATTCATACCTATCAATTAATTATAAAACATATAAAAATGTCAACTACAATTAAGATTCACCTAATTAGTCATGGATATTCCTAAGTTTTCCGAAAACCGGACATAACACATGCCGAAAACAGACTTTCTTGTAAAAATCACCATAAATCGTACAAGGTTCCAAAAATGACATAGTAAAATTCTAAATACTCCTAAGAACGTGAACTACAATATAGTAAAACATGACTTATAAATTCGATTCCAATAATTACTTATGAATTTTAGAACGAAGCTGAAAACAGGACATCATCTACGTGAAAAACAGGTTTTATTGTAAAAATCGGCATAAATCATACAAAACTCAGAAAAATGCATACTAAAATCCTACACGTACCTAAGAACAAGTTCTTAAACATAGTAAAAGATCATGCATAAATTCGAAGTATATTATTCCAGAAAATTATACGAACCAGACCCAAAACAAGTCGAAAACTGTTTCCGAACAGCTTATCTTAGAAAAATCATATAAAATCGAATTTAACTCCAAACCTTATTAAATTTTACAGGCATATTCTTGACTTCATGTATTTTAATCTAGAAAAAGGATTCATCTTAATTAAATTTCTAAAATTTTCGAACACAACTAAAACAGTAGCAAAACAAAGCATATCTTTAAGTCTACCCTAGAATCAACTTATTCCTCCATGCAAACAACATATAATCCCAACAAATATGCCAAAGAACATCTTTGGACTTCTTATCCTAAAGTATTAAGCATAAATCATGAGTTTTAATGAAGGATTCATAAGGGTTTAGCCAAAAATACCTTTAGGTTTTGAAGAAGACTTGATGGATAAAAGATCTTTGCTTTCCTTTATCTCTTGTACTAACTTATCTATGACTTTGGCTCTCCTATATGAAGTGATCAAGAGAGAGAGAGAGAGTGATCGAGAGAGAGGGAGGGAGAGAGAGAGAGAAAATATCCTCAAGCTAAAGTGTGTTGCATGTTTGCAAGTTGATGATTATTTGCATGTTGCTATTAGATTAGTGAGGTGGCTAGACTAGGTTGCTTAGTCATAGGTTAGCAAACTTATCTTGGAAGATTTGGATTAAAAATAAAAGTTAATCTAATTATTTATCTTGATATTTCATGTTTCATATTACACATATATATAATAAGTATATGTATACCTTATTAAATGGACTAGTAATCATAATGTGATGTATATTTCATATAAGTGTGGAATTTGCTTAGCATTAAATTAAGTATTAATTAAATTAATAATAAATATAATAATAAGCATTTCGGTTATTTCAATAATTACCTATAATGCATGCTCGTTCAAGTAAGACGTCTTATTTCATAAATATACATATAAGATCATAAGTAAAACTTTCTAAAAAGAAAGCATATAAACGTAAATCATTTTATTCAATTAATTTAATTAACATCTTATCTTTTACTTCCGTTCATGTGTGTCGAGTGAGTGGAGATCGAGCTCGGTTTCGTCCGTGAGCAATCCTGCAAAACTCTTAAAATCTCGAAAGAAAATCATATCATAAAATCTTTAAAATAATTAAGCATAACGTATAATCATAAATCATAACTTAGCGTCATATAAGTTCTCTCACTTAACTCATTCTTAAATAAACATTAAAAGTATTTTTATAAAATATGCAAAACGGGGTGTTACACTCTCTCTCCACAAAAAATTTGATAACACACCATGATGACTCCCCACTTTGGTTGCAAGTTGGAAAAGAAAAGAAAAAAGAAAGGCTCAACACACAGCTTCTCCACTACTCCATCTCCCTCTCGCTCTCTCGATACTACTCTATCCCTCTCTCCAGCTTTCTCTTTCCCTCTTTTGGTATCTCTCTCTGTCTTTCTCTAGCTCTGCTACTACCTGCTGCTACGTTTGTCACGCCCCGGTTTCTCCCATACAAATATATCAGAGTTTTAATTAAAAACAAAGGCATGCAAAAGAAGAAGGAGACAAGGGACGATCAGAAGAAGAAGATAGAAGACATCAGAATCTTTCTCATAACATATCGGACACAGCCGATTCCATATCATACAAAACATCGGTCACAATCGATTCTCAAACATCATCACAGCGGAAAAGTACTATCAGGATCCATCATCATCAGAAATTACAGAAGTTATATTTACATTACAAAAGATTGTGATCATAATTTCTTGAAACTTCGTAAAATACATTTTATGAAAATCCCAAAAGTGGCACCATCTCTCTCTCTACTGTTCTATGGTACGTCATCTCCTGTAGTGTGAGTACAGATTAAGGGGTCAGTGCATGGAATACACTGGTGGAGATAAACTCTGCATCTTATAACATTCGACAAAAAAATGTATATATAGTAATTCGAAAGTTCACAACAAAAAGGCACGTTGTCACAGCATGTAAAATTCACAACAGGCATTAGAAATGGTAAGGGACGAATAGGTGCGGGTGTTCCCCGTCTTATCCTATAGAAACGGTCTCATTACCGTTAGTGCATTTCCAGGACCACCAAACCTTCAAGAGTAGTAAAATAGGGGTGGGGACGAATGCATGATCAGAGGTGGACCGCAGCCCATGCACAATATAAATATGACACAACACTTGTAGTTCACAGCATTTAGCATTTCTCAAACGAGCATCAAAATAGGGAAAATAGTAAACAGATTCAGAATTAGAAGATACCCCCACCTCGATAAGAGGTTATCACGTGATCTGACAAGATAAAGAATCAAGCCTATTGCGTACGATCCAACCGATAGCCTACAAAAGTACCATGATATCTTAGATCCTCAAAAGATTAAAAGACGGATAAGGAAGACTCGAAGATTCAAGATATCGAGAAGAGTGTGAAAGGTAAACTTGGTAAAAAGGGTTGACTCGATCGAGACCCCCGACTCCCGACATAAGGATGGAAACAAACGACTCAAACCGACCCACGAAAACACTCGCCGGTGAGCCCACGACGCACCTGGTAAAACCCCTCACACACCTCCCTCTCACACGGTCGTGCAAAACTGCCCACGATCGTACCCCACAACACTCGACCGTGCGCCACCTTCCAGTGGCCGCGCACGGTCGCTCATCCCTAGCGCACGGTCGTGCCCCAGCGCACGGTCCTGCGCGGACCAGCTTACACAGCAGCGCCGCCTTCACCATCTTCTTCCTCTAGCTTCAGCCGGCGACAGGAGTCGCCGACAACACCTCTACCACCATAACCGGCAACCTCCAACAACACACAACACAACAACCCAAGTAAGAACAACACACACACCAAACCCAAGCTTTTCCACCCCAAAACCACACAAACCTAACTTCGGCCACACCGCCCCTCCGGTGGCTCCACCTCCTCCAACCTGTAAACAAACACCCCGGAATGGTTATCTACCATCCCGGCAAGGAAGACGAGAGAGAGAAAACAAGAAACGAGGAGAGAGAAAAGGTGATGGACTCAAAACAAGGTTTTTCCGGCGGTTGACCGGCGATTTGCCGGCGATCCGACCGTCAGAACGAAGAAATAAAGAAAGAGAAGAAGGAGAGAAACTTACGTGTTTTTCGATTATGAGCTCGTGTGATTTATCGACTTAAAAACAAGCTATATATACTTCTCCAAGAAAGACTACTATTCACCATAAATATCTCGTATTCTACCCTTCACATACGTCTCGTATACGTCGTATTCTTCGTTCCACTGTTTTCTTCACTACTTGAGCTACGAAACTCCGATTGACCTCTAGTTCGTTTCTATTTTCTCGTTTTTCCGTTACACATCTCATAATATAAAAAAAATCTTCTAGGTTCCATGTCTAAAAATTACGTCCCTCTAAACCGGCGTCAAACACATATTTGTAACGCACATAAATAAATTTAAACACCCAAAATTAACACACATAGAATTATTTCAATTACCGGTTTAATTATTTAATTATCCAATTATGCTTCGTTTTGTCCTGGGTGCTACATCCCTTACCCCTTAAAAAAAATTTCGTCCTCGAAATTAGATGCGTACCTAAGAAAGGCAAATCAGGATATTTCGTTCGAATATGATCTTCTAGTTCCCACGTGGCTTCTTCCTTCCCATGTCGACTCCACTGAACCTTAACTATGGACACCTCTCGATTCCTTTGCTGACGTTTTTTCCTATCCAAAATGGCTATAGGAAATTCTTCATAAGTCAAATCTTTCTCCCATTCTATGTCATTTTGTTCGATAATGTGACTTAGGTCGAAAATGTACTTCCTTAGCATAGATACATGGAAGACATTGTGTACTCCGATGAGGTCTGGCGGTAAAGCTAAACAATATGCGACCTTTCCAACTCGTTCCAAAATCTCAAAGGGTCCTATGTATCTCGGTTTCAGTTTTTCTTTCTGTCCGAAACGACGAACTCCTTTAGTGGGTGACACCCTCAGAAAAACTTTGTCTCCCACCTCGAATTTCAACTCCCGTCGTCTCTTATCTTAGTACGCTTTTTATCGGTCTTGTGTTATCTTCATTCTTTCCCAGATTCTACTTATGACCTCGACTGTCTGTTCCACCAATTCGGGTCCCAACACCTTCTTTTCACCTACTTCGTCCCAACAAATAGGGGAGCGACATTTTCTTCCATAAAGAGCTTCATACGGCGCCATCCCAATTGTGGATTGGTAACTGTTGTTGTAAGCGAATTCCACTAAGCACAAGTGTTCTTCCCAAGTCCCTTGAAGATCCAGAACACAAGCTCTTAACATATCTTCCAGAATCTGTATTGTTCTTTCTGACTGTCCGTCTGTTTGTGGATGAAAAACTGTACTGAAAGCTAGCCTGGTTCCTAACGCCTTTTGTAAACTCTGCCAGAATCTGGATGTAAATCAAGGATCTCTATCTGACACTATAGAAACTGGTACACCATGCAATCGGACAATCTCTTCAAGATAAATCCGAGCCAACTTATCTAATCCGAAAGTCATCTTGATCGGTAGAAAGTGTGCAGACTTTGTTAATCTATCCACAATGACCCATACTGCATGGTTCCCTCACTTGGTTCTTGGCAAACCAACTACAAAATCCATAGCTATATGCTCCCATTTCCATTCCAAAATTTCCAACGGAGTTAACAATCCAGCTGGTCGTTGATGTTCAGCTTTTATTTGTTGACATACCAAACATTTCTTTACGAATAGTCCGATGCTTCTTTTCATATTCTCCCACTAAAAGTTTTCCCTCAAATCTCGGTATATTTTCGTACCTCCAGGGTGTGCTATCAACGACGTGCAATGAGCTTCTTCAAGGATTTCTTCTCTCAGATTTTCGTCCTTTAGCACGAATATTCTTCCCCTGAAGACAAGAGCTCCATCTGTTGCAAAGGAGAAGTCTTCAGTTTTCCCACTATCCATACGAGCTTTCATCTTCATTAAGTTGTTATCCTTCTTTTGAGCTTCAATAATCCGTTCACGAAGTGTGGGTTTCACAATCAAAGTTGTCATCAAAGCTTCAATGCTGTTCGGAGGTGAGACCATTTCCAGATTCAACCTCGACATTTATTCGACTAGTTGATATTGGTTGGTGATCATAGACGTCATAATCCCTTTTCCTTTTCTACTAAGTGCATCGGCCACCACATTTGCTTTTCCGGGGTGATAATGGATCGTAACGTCATAATCCTTCACCAACTCTAACCATCTTCTCTGTCTCATGTTCAGCTCCTTCTATTCGAAGAAATACTTCAGGCTCTTATGATCAGTGTATATCTCGCACTTCACGCCATACAGATAATGTCTCTAAATTTTAAGAGCATGAATAACCGCAGCCAATTCCAGATCGTGTGTCGGATAGTTTTGTTCGTGAGCTTTCAATTATCGGGATGCATAAGCCACCACTTTTCCTTGCTGCATCAAAACGCACCCCAAACCTTGTTTAGACGCATCACTATAGATCACAAACTCCTTTGTTACGTCCGGAACTGTCAAGATTGGTGCTTCTGTCAGTTTCTTCTTTAGCTCTTGGAAACTTTGCTCGTATTGTTCCGTCCATTGGAACTTTACATCCTTCCGTGTCAAATGAGTCATAGGAGCAGCAATCTGTGAAAATCCATTTATGAACCTTCGATAGTACCCTACCATACCAATAAAACTCCGTACTTCCTTGACGTTGGTTGGGGTTCCCCATTTGCTGACGGCTGCAACTTTGTCGGGGTCTACCTCGATCCCTTGTGATGAGACAATATGTCCAAGAAAACCTATCTTATCCATCCAGAACTCACATTTCTTAAAGTTTGCAAAGAGCTTTTCTTTCCGTAGAACTTCCAGCGCAATCCTAAGATGTTGCTCATGTTGCGTTTTATCACATGAATAGATGAGAATATCGTCGATAAACACGATAACAAATTAATCGAGGTATGCATGAAAAACACGATTCATCAGGTCCATGAAGACAGCTGGTGCATTGCTAAGTCCAAATGGCATTACTACGAACTCGTAGTGGCCATATCTGGTTCTGAATGTTGTCTTAGACATATCGGCATCTTTAACCTTCATCTGATGATATCCAGACCTTAAATCGATCTTCGAGAATACGCTAGCACCTCTTAACTGATCAAAAAGATCATCGATTCGAGGTAGTGGGTATTTGTTCTTGATTGTTCTCTTGTTCAGCTCCTTGTAATCAATACACATCCAGAAGCTTCCGTCTTTCTTCTTCACAAATAACACTGGTGCTCCCCAAGGAGACAGGCTGGGTCTAATAAAACCTTTGTCCAGAAGTTCTTGTAGTTGCACCTTCAATTCTTGTAATTCTTTAGGTACCATTCGGTAAGGGGCTTTCGACACCGGTGCTAATCCTGGTACAAGATCAATCCCAAAGGTCACCTGACGATCTGGTGGAGGACCAGGTAAATCTTCGGGAAATACGTCTATAAATTCTCTTACCACCGGTACATCCTCAATGGAACTCATCTCTTGTTCCAGACTTTCCATACTGACCAACCAAGCTTCGCAATCTCTTTTTCTAAGCATTTGGGTTGCCTTCATAACCGATATAATCCTCGTGTCAATCTTAACTTATGTCCCATAAAAAGTGAACTCGGGTTCTTCCGGTGTTTGAAAGATTATCTCTCTTGTACGGCACTTGATCACTGCATGATTCGACTCAAGCCAGTCCATTCCGAGGATAATATCGAAATCCTTCATCTCCAATGCATGAAGATCAGCCAGAAGGATCCTATTCTCAAAGGCAATGCGTAAGTGACAATACATGTGTTTCGTCTTTACCGTCTTTTCCGACGGAATACTAACCTCTAGGGTTTTGGCATCTACCCTACTATCCTCAAACTTCAACAGCTTATAAAAATCGACAGAGATAAACGAGTGGGTTGCTCCCGTATCAAATAAAATGAGAGTATGTATATCACATACTGTTAACATACCTGTCATTATCTCCGACCCTTCCGCAGCCTCCGGGCGAGTAAGAGCAAAAGCCCGAGCTCTACCGGCTACCGGCCTCGAACTTGTGGTTGCAGTCGCTAGGCCCTTCAGCTTTCTACAATTCGACGCGATATGCCCCGGCTCTCCACATGAGTAGCAGCTAAGTGTTTCTGGTTGACATGGCCCTATGTGTATTCTTCGGCATCTGGGACACGGATTCCCAAGTCGAGGAGTAGGGAGAAGTGGAGCGTTGTTCTCTCTCGGAAACTTGTTCTGGGTAACGCCTTGACTCGGCCCTGTCCACTTCCTTTTCATCGGCGTCGGAGCAAACTTCTTAGGAGGCACCACATCCAATCACAGTCAGGAGGCAAATTCTTGAGCTCTCTCAATTATACTAGAATAAGTCATAACTCCCTGTCCGGCCAGGATCGACCCAATCTCCGGGCGTAGACCCTTTTCAAATCTCCGGGCCTTTTTGGCATCAGTGTCGACTAGGTGAGTGGCATATCTGCTTAGATGATTAAATTTCCGTTTGTATTCCCCTACCGTCATAGTTCCTTGACGTAGATGTAAAAATTCTATCTCCTTTCTATCTCGGTAGGACTGTGGTATAAAATGATGAGTAATTACGTCTTTAAAGTCCTCCCATGTCATCTCTTCCCTTTGCTGCGGCAACATCGTTCCTTCATAGGAATCCCACCAATGGCTTGCCTCCTCCGTGAGCTGAAAAATCGCACACGAAATCTTTTGTTCCTTAGTACATGCCAAATGCCCAAATAGTCGATCTAGCGATCTCAACCACTCCTCTACCTCTGAGGGTTCGCCTTTTCCACGAACGTCGGTGGATTAAAACGCCGAAATTGTTCGTATATTAGATTCGGATCAGGCCTAGCTGCTGGTGGTGCGGCTTGCATAACCTCAAAGTATTGTGTTAATCCTCTTAGCACCGACACTAGATCTCCCATGCTTGGATCTGCTTCCCATTCCGGCTGATTAGCCATAGGTGTTTGTTCTCTCCGGGGTCGTCTTCTAGACATAGCTCTGTTATGATGTATACGTATATATCGTTCAAGTTTCAAAATAAATAGATATATAATAAGCAAAGGAAAATAAATACGGCAAGCGTGAAGAGATACGAACGCGGATACCATAATATAGAAAGAAGATACACGTGCTTTAAATATACATATAAGCAAAATATGGGTAGCCTTTACCCCACACCAAAAAGGGTTATATACACTTAATAGTTAAACGACTACCACATACTTATATAAGAGTTTCGTCCTTCCTAGTTTATATACACAAAATAACGATCATCCTCCTATCATCTATGCCACAGCAGCTGGAGGTGACGGAGGTCCTTACAGGTCCGGTGTCACATCCCTCGGGTCCTCTGCATCCGGATTGTTCTCCTCAGGATCCTTTTCTGGTTTCTCCTCCTCAGGATCCTCTTCCGGTTCCTTCCCCAAATTATCTTCCTCATCCTCTGGACTATCACTAGAAGGGTCATAAGGTCCAAGCTCGGGGGTAGTCGGATAGCTATGACGGCCCCACAATTCTAACATATTCCTCGCCACTCTTCCGAAATCTACAACCGGTGTGTTATCCACAACTGAGTACACCACCTCATCTTGGAAAATGAGACGCGCCCTAGCCCTCCATACATCCGGTAAGGTGTGAATCATATGTGTGCAAGCCTGCATATTAGGGATACTACCACATGTACCCCCTGCCTCTCTCCAACAATGAAATAATCTAGATATATGCTCACCAACAGATACGTTCCCCGACACTCGGCTTTCAAAGAAACATCGTCTAAGTCGTACCTCACGCGTCTCTACCAGCGGAACACGCATTCTAGCGGTACGTCTAAATCTAGCCATCTGTCAAGTATAAGCTACATGAGTTACTTTGTTTCGTATGAAACTTTATCCGTATCATCCTTTCAAACCCTAACGATATATATCAGGTAAGCAAGATGTCATGTAAGCAAGATAACACGTATCAAACACACATTCTTTTTATCAACTTATACAACTTAAGGAGAGACACGCCTAGAGAGAGAGTGGTGCTTATACTTTTTCTTTGGAAAAAGATTTTTAAACATTTTCAACACGTTTTATCTCGTTTTCTCTTTATCAAACCAAACCAAGCAAAGTCCTACAAAGGGTAGAACATTTGCTTTGATACCATATTATCACATCCCGGTTTCTTCCATACAAATATATCAGAGTTTTAATTAAAAACAGAGGCGTGCAAAAGAAGAAGGAGACAAGGGACGATCAGAAGAAGAAGATAGAAGACATCAGAATCTTTCTCATAATATATCGGACACAGTCGATTCCATATCATACAAAACATCGGTCACAGCCGATTCCATATCATACAAAACATCGATCACATCCAATTCTCAAACATCATCACAGCAAAAAAGTACTATCAGGATCCATCATCATCAGAAATTACAGAAGTTATATTTACATTACAAAAGATTGTGATCATAGTTTCTTGAAACATCGTAAAATACATTTTATGAAAATCCCAAAAGTGGCACCATCTCTCTCTCTACTGCTCTATGGTACGTCATCTCCTGTAGTGTGAGTACAGATTAAGGGGTCAGTGCATGGAATACACTGGTGGAGATAAACTCTGCATCTTATAACATTCGACAAAAAAATGTATATATAGTAATTCGAAAGTTCACAACAAAAAGGCACGTTGTCACAGCACGTAAAATTCACAACAGGCATTAGAAATGGTAAGGGATGAATAGGTGCGGGTGTTCCCCATCTTATCCTATAGAAACGGTCTCATTACCGTTAGTGCATTTCCAGGACCACCAAACCTTCAAGAGTAGTAAAATAGGGGTGGGGACGAATGCATGATTAGAGGTGGACCGCAGCCCATGCACAATATAAATATGACACAGCACTTATAGTACACAGCATTTAGCATTTCTGAAACGAGCATCAAAATAGGGAAAACAGTAAACAGATTAAGAATTAGAAAATACCCCTACCTCGATAAGAGGTTATCACGTGTTCTGACAAGATAAAGAATCAAGCCTAATGCGTACGATCCAACCGATAGCCTACAAAAAGTACCATGATATCTTAGATCCTCATAAAATTAAAAGACGGATAAGAAAGACTCGAAGATTCAGGATATCGAGAAGAGTGTGAAAGGTAAACTTGGTAAAAAGGGTTGACTCGACCGAGACCCCCGACTCCCGACATAAGGATGGAAACAAACGACTCAAACCGACCCACAAAAACACTCGCCGGTGAGCCCACGACGCACCTGGTAAAACCCGGTAAAACCCCTCACACACCTCCCTCTCACACGGTCGTGCAAAACTGCCCACGATCGTACCCCACAACACTCGACCGTGCGCCACCTTCCAGTGGCTGCGCACGGTCGCTCATCCCTAGCGCACGGTCGTGCCCCAGCGCACGGTCCTGCGCGGACCAGCTTACACAGCAGCGTCGCCTTCACCATCTTCTTCCTCTAGCTTCGGCCGGCGACAGGAGTCGCCGACAACACCTCTACCACCATAACCGGCAACCTCCAACAACACACAACACAACAACCCAAGCAAGAACAATACACACACCAAACCCAAGCTTTTCCACCCCAATACCACACAAACCCAACTCCGGCCACACCGCCCCTCCGGTGGCTCCACCTCCTCCAACCCGTAAACAAACACCCCTGAATGGTTATCTACCATCCCGGCAAGGAAGACGAGAGAGAGAAAACAAGAAACGAGGAGAGAGAAAAGGTGATGGACTCAAAACAAGGTTTTTCCGGCGGTTGACCGGCTATTTGCCGGCGATCCGACCGTCGGAATGGAGAAATAAGATGGTCACTAGACTTGCCTCGACGAGAGCTACGACCTACGCGAAAACCGTTCGATTCTGAGATAATTGACTTTTCCGGCCACCAGCGGCGGCGGCGGCCGCCGGAAAAAGAAAGAGAAGAAGGAGAGAAACTTACGTGTTTTTCGATTATGAGCTCGTGTGATTTATCGACTTAAAAACAAGCTATATATACTTCTCCAAGAAAGACTACTATTCACCATAAATATCTCGTATTCTACCCTTCGCATACGTCTCGTATACGTCGTATTCTTCGTTCCACTGTTTTCTTCACTACTTGAGCTACGAAACTCCGATTGACCTCTAGTTCGTTTCTATTTTCTCGTTTTTCCGTTATGTATCTCATAATATAAAAGAAATCTTCTAGGTTCCATGTCTAAAAATTACGTCCCTCTAAACCGACGTCAAACACATATTTGTAACGCACATAAATAAATTTAAACACCCAAAATTAACACACGTAGAATTATTTCAATTATAGGTTTAATTATTTAATTATCCAATTATGCTTCATTTTGTCCTGGGCACTACAACGTTGCTGCCCTGCTACTGCCCAGTTGTCCTGTTGTTGTTGTGTTTTGCTACTGTTGTGCGTGAGTTTTATTGCTGCTATTGTTGTGTTTTAATACTGTTGTGCGTGAGTTTTGTTGTTGCTATTACTGTGTTTTGCTGCTACTGTGTGTGTAAAATAGAGAACTCATTTATAGTTGATTAAAGTTACTGAGAGTGAAATGAAGTTTGATATATATAGATCTGTTCTGGAATATTCATGAGCTTGTAGGATTTGAATTAGCCTAAAGCCTTTTACCATAGTCTAGTATGTGAAGTGTAGAACATGTGTGTAAAATTTCAGAAGATTTGGAGTTAAACCCGATTTTCTATGATTTTGCTAAGATAAGCTGTTCAAAGACAGTTTTTGCCCCATTTTTTGGTCTGAATCAAACAATTTTCTTGAACTGTATCCTTCGATTTATGTATGATCTTTTGCTATGTTTTAGAACCAGTTCTTAGGTATGTGTAGAAATTTAGTATACATTTTTTTTTATTCTTGCACGATTTATGCCGAATTTTACAACATAACTTGTTTTCAGCATACACTATGCCCTATTTTCTGCTAATTTAGAAAATTCATAACTAAATATGTAAAACTTATTTTCAGTTGATATGTTTATATGTTATACTTCAACATGTTGTCCAAATTCTGTAAAAAGATGAAAGGTTTTCATCAATCCTATAAGGTATGGTGAATTTTTCATTGAAGGCTGTTTTTCAGCTGAAATTGAAGTGAAAAACTAGTTGAATGTGTGATTTTTAATTCTTTGTACAAAAAGTTAAAATTTATGAATTTTCAGTATGTTATACTAAAAGAAGATATGTGATTATATGAATAATGTTGTGATTTTAGGAATTATGTATGAATTATTAAAATTATTACATCTTTATGTGTCATTTTATCCTTCAAATTGCTAGTTTAAGTACTTAACAATTATATGATAAGTATGATGATGTATTATATATTCTAAATCTCACTTACATGATTTGTGTATGATATGATCATGTTTGGAACTTAATATAAGGATCAAGCATGTATTGTATGTTATATGACATAATAGACTAAACAGTTAAATGTGTCGAGCGTAGTTTGAGACAGTCGGTGAATCCAGAAGCAATCCTCGCACAATCAACGTACAAGTGGGTAACTTCTACACTCTATTATGTGTTGATAATTGAATTGATAAGTTATGTATAAAAATCTACGACTGAAGCCCGTAGCTATAACCAGTATGTAACTTCCATACTGGGCGACGACTATAAGGGCGAAAGTGTCTGGTCTATGAAAGCGACCATAAGGGCGAGAGTGTCTGGTCTATGCAAGATTTAGTGGGCAGGTGACTCCCACATTCTTTTATGTTATAGTATGGTCCAGGGTGAGCGTACCCGAAGGACATGTAGTACTTGCTTAATAATTTAATTGCTTCAATGTATTAGATAGTAAAGTTATCCCACTGAGGTCCCTCTCCGGAGGTGTCTCATGATGTTGTTTTTTATATTTTTCAAGCCCGACAGATGATGATGTGGATGTGTAGCAGGCTGGGCTGATTTCTCACTGTCCCTTTAAAGTTGTTATACTAGAATAAGGTTTATTTTTTAGAACGATATGTTGATATATGTATAGTATGTTAAAAAATGGGTCTAGACTTATATCTTGTCATTAATATATGTATGTTTTGTTGTGTTAATTCATATAGGTTTTTTGGTTCAAACATTTTACCTAGAAATGTGGGTGAAGCATGACTAGACTTGGTTTATAGTTTGATATATGTATATGTGTTACGTTTTTTTTAAAAAAAAACATAGCCCTCATGTCTTCATTTTAAGTCTTCCGTTGTATATTGAAAAGTAGTTATGATTTCTTTAGTTCCTAAATAAGTAAAGGGTGACGACCTATTTTCAATTAAAAGGGAAACGGGGTGCCACAACGTGGTATCAAAGTCGAGGCTTAGGGATTTTTACCTCGGACTCTAGGAAGATGTTTTAGCATAAGTATATTTTCAAATATAAAAGTTATATGTATGATTAGGATTATGAACTAAGTATGTAAAGTGTGGGAATGTCAACAGCCAGCTACCATTCAAATCATTGTCAGGTAAGTATTTTAAGATATGTTTTAAAGATATTCGATAAAGTATGATAGGTTTCATGAAAAGGTTTTAGTTATGATGTTATACTTGTAAGAGATCGTAAAAAACAGTCTACTTAGGGTATGAAAAGTACGATTTTATCGTATGCAGTGGTAAATATTACAATGATTTGAGTGATTTAATTATGTTATAGTTGTTATGAAATGTCTTATATAATTTTTTTGTGTACCTCTATTGCTAATTAAATTAAATTGTTTCATTGCAAATTACATGCATTTATTCTCTTTATGGGGTAATATTTTGTAAATCGAGGGTTTTTGCTTCAGTCTTTTTCTCTATAGAGCAAGTACTATGGCCCCACCTACTAGACAACAAAAAGAAAGACAACACCAACAAGGAGTACAAGGTAATAGAGAACCACCTATTGAGCATGATACAACAGCTGATATGGCAAGATAATTTTTTGCTCAACTAGCTGGATTCATGAAACAACAAACTGCACCAGCCCAAAATGCTCAAGAGCAACAAAACCCTAAACCGCATCAGGTCATTGAACAATTTCGACATTTCCAGCTACCTAGATTTAAGGGTAGAGAAGGACCAGCAGCCACAGAAGAGTGGATTGTAGAACTAGAAAGAATCTTTGAGTACATGGAGATATTGGAAATACAGAAGGTCTCATGTACTAGATTCCAACTAGTGGAAGATGCAGGCCAGTGGTGGTAATCACACGAGCGAACCCTAACAATGGAAGCAAGAAGAACTCTTGAATGGGAGGAATTTAAGGGGATACTACTAGATCGTTACTTCCCATAAGCATTGAGAGATCAGAAGGAGATTGAGTTTATGAATCTCCGACAATGGACAAGCACAGTTGCAGAATATGAGCGCAAATTTAACCCACTCTCCAAGTATGTCCCTCATCTGGTGGATACTGATGATAGGAAATCAAGAAGGTTTGAGAGAGGTTTACGCCCAGAAGTTGGTGGTATAGTGTCCGAATTGAGACTTCCACACTTCAGAGATGTGTTTGAGAGAGCACGCATTGTATCTATGAGCTTGGGTTTAGAGAGTGAACAGAAACCAATTGTGAGTCAATTTAAGAGGAAGACTCCATCACAATCCATACCGAGAGGGAACACATTTTCCCGTAACGTTCGTCCTATAATGACAGTGGCCCCAAGACCTACACAGATACCCACTTACTAGAACTGTGGAAAACCCCATTCGGGTGAGTGTATGAAAGACAAGGACATTTGTTTCCGATGCCACAAACCAGGCCACAAGGCTAATGTTTACACCAATTAGATGGGCACCCAAACAAAGAGCGGAGGTACATTTGGACCTCATCCGACAAACCCTCAAAATATGAACCAGAAAGGTAAGGGTAAGCTGAATGCCCTATCAGGAATCCAATATATCGAGGAAGAAGAGGATCCAAAAGAGCAACAACCAGATGAAGGTGATGAAGAGAATGAACTGTGACAGGTATGATACTAATTTCAAATATGCCTGCCTACATTTAATTTATTCGATATAGGAGCATCCCATTCTTTTATATCTGATACTTTTAAGAAGGAACTTAAACTAGATTGTGTTAAGAATACGCATCTAGAAGTTAGAGTACCTTCAGGGGAGAATATCAAGATCAAGAACATGGTGAAAGATGTTAGATTGAACCTAGCTGAACATGAACTATTAGTCAATCTATATGTGATAGGAATGAAGGGATTTGATGTCATTTTAGGAATGGATTGGTTGAGTAAAAGTCGAGCTGTGATCTTGTGTAAAGATAGAAATGTGGATTTAGAAACTCCAAGTGGTCGACGATTCACGTTCTATGGAGCAAGAGCACGAGGATATGTACTAGTTATTTCTGTAATGAATACAATCAACCTAATAAAGAAAGGTGGATGCAAAGCATATCTTGTGAATGTTATAAAAATAGAAGATGCAAAGCTAACACCAGCGGATGTGCCAATATTAAGGGAGTTTCCTGAAGTATTTCCAAAAGATCTCTCAGGAATTCCACTTGACCGATCAGTGGAGTTTACCATTGATCTAATGCCTGGAGCTGCACCAGTGTCAAAGGCTCCATATAGAATGGCCCCGAAGGAATTACATGAACTGAAAATTCAAATACAAGAGTTGATGGATAAGAATTCTTCCGTTCGAGTGCCTCTCCATGGGGAGCACCAGTGTTGTTTGTCAAGAAGAAAGATAGTTCATTAAGAATGTGTATTGATTATTGGGAGCTTAATCGATTGACAATCAAGAATAAATACCCTCTACCAAGGATCGAAGACTTATTTGATCAACTGAAGAATGCTGGAGTATTTTCAAAGATAGATCTCCGATCTGGATATCACTAATTGAAAGTCAGGGAAAGTGATATTCCAAAGACTGTTTTTAGAACTCCAAGTTCACTGTAATGCCTTTTGGAGTGACCAATGCACCTGCAATTTTCATGGACATGATGAACCATGTATTTCATAACTACTTGGACAAGTTTGTCATTGTGTTCATTGATGACATCTTGATCTACTCAAAGGATGCAAAAGAACACGAAGAATATCTCAAAACAGTTCTAGAAGTTTTGCGATGAGAAAAGTTGTATGCTAAGTTTAGCAACTGTGAATTCTGGTTGAACAGAGTATCTTTCCTAGGACATGTCATCACGACTAAAGGGATAGAAGTGGATCCCGCCAAGGTTGAAGCAATCCTAAACTGGAAGACTCCGACGAATGTCAATGAGATACGTAGTTTTCTGGGTCTAGCAGGATACTATAGAAGGTTTATCCATAACTTCTCACGTATCGCAAAACCACTTACACAACTCACGAAGAAAAATGAGAAATTTGAATGGTCACCAGAATGTGAATGTAGTTTTCAAGAGCTAAAGCAAAGGTTGACAATTGTACCGATTTTAACAATACCTGATGGATCAGAAGGATTTGAGATATACACTGATGCATCTATATCAGGGTTAGGATGTGTATTAATGCAATACGGGAAAGTCGTAGCTTATGCATCACGCCAATTGAAAGTGTATGAACAAAACTATCTGACCCACGACTTGGAATTAGCAGCGGTAGTACATGCATTGAAGATCTGGAGACACTATTTATATGGAGAAAATATGGAGTGTATACGGATCACAAAAGTTTAAAGTATTTCTTCACACAGAAGGAACTTAATATGCGCCAAATGAGGTGGTTGGAATTGGTGAAGGATTATGATTGTACGATTTCTTATCACCTAGGCAAAGCCAATGTAGTAGCCGATGCACTCAGTAGAAAAAAAGAAGGCCAATTAGAAGTTTTGCCTACTCATCAAGAAGAATTGATTCAAGAATTTGGCAAATTAAAGCTAACGATTGTCATGCCAGAGCAGTCAATGATGATGTTAACTGTAATGATAGCTCAGCCGACATTAAGAGAACAAATAATTGAGGTTCAAAAGAGTGAAAAATTTATCAACCTAATGCGTAATAAAGTCCAAGAAAAGAAAACTAAGGATTTCTCGATAACCTCATATGGAGCTTTAGAATTCAGAGACATAATTTGTGTACCAAAGAATGATAAGTTCCGGGACGAGATAATGAGGGAGGCTCATGTCATACCTTATACTGCACATCCTGGAGAGATAAATATGTATAGAGACCTCAGGAGTAACTTTTGGTGGAGGGGCATGAAACGAACAATTGTACAATTCGTTAGAAGATGTCTTACTTGCTAAAGAGTGAAAGCTGATCATCGAGACCACCTGGATTGTTGAACCCGTTAGAAATTCCAGAGTGGAAATGGGAGCATATGACGATGGATTTCATCATAGGATTACCAAGAAGTCCTAAGCAACATGAAGCTATATGGGTCATTGTTGATAGACTGACAAAGGTTGCACACTTCATACCGATCAAAATAACGTACTTGATGGACCAACTAGCAAGGATGTACATCGATAGAGTAGTTCGACTACATGGAGTTCCAGTTTCAATTGTGTCTGATAGAGATCGATGATTTACTTCTAAATTTTGGAAGAGCTTACAATCAGCAATGGGAACCAAACTTAACTTTCTTTTCATCTCCAGACAGATGGACAATCAGAAAGAACCAACCGAATTCTTGAGGATCTACTTAGGACATGTGTTCTGGACTTTGGAGGAAGTTGGGAAGATTATTTGTCCTTAGTAGAATTTGCTTATAACAACAACTACCAGTCAACTATTGGAATGGCCCCGTATGAAGCACTTTACAGAAGAAGATGTAGAACATCAATTCATTGGAATGAAGTCGGAATAAGAAAAATTTTAGGCCTGAAATTAATAGAAAGGTCTACAGAAGCAATCACTAAGATTCGAGAAAGAATCAAAATGGCCCAGGATTGACAGAAATCTTATTCTGATTTGCAAAGGAAGGATCTACAATTTGAAATTGGTGAATGGGTATTTCTGAAAGTGGCTCCAAGAAGGGAATAATCCGCTTCGGAAAGAAAGGGAAGTTGAAACCAAGATTCATAGGGCCGTTTGAAATCTTGGAACGTATTGGAAATATTGCATACCGACTTGCTCTCACTCCAGAATTTTCTGTAGTTCATAACATTTTTCACATGTCGATTCTACGAAGATATGTATCAATCCTAGACATCACATTAATCTTGAACCATTTGAGATTAAAAAAGACCTAACTTATGAGGAGCGACCTGTGTCTATTATTAGGAAAAAGATGAAGACCTTGAGGAATAGGGATATACCTTTAGTTTTGGTACAGTGGAATAGGCATAGACAAAAGGAAGCAACATGGGAACATGAAGAAGAGATTCGGAATAAGTACCCTGAGTTGTTCTTTTAGCTAAACCAAATTTCGGGATAAAATTTTAAACAAGGCGAGGAGAGTTGTAACACCCCATTTTCAAGAAAACCTGCATTGCATATTTTATAAAATTTCTTTTAGCGGTGAATTATAATGATTTAAGTGTGAGTTCTTATATTACTTAAAGTTATGATTTACGAATTACGTTATGCTTGATGATTTTAAAGATTTTATGATATATATTTCTTTCTAGATTTTAAGGGTTTTTGCAGGATTGCTCACGGAGGAAACCGAGCTTGATCTCAACTCACTCGACAAACATGGATGCAAGTAAAAAGATAAGATAATTGAAAATTTTAAATTAATTAAGATTATATTAGATTAAGACACTTAACTTACTCGTTTGTGCCTATGAATGCTTTATTTAAGGTAATTTTACGTAGGATCTATTTAGGTGATTTTATGTGATAAAATATTTTGCTTAAACATGCATTCCTAATTCATTGTGTATCGAAATATCTTCTCGTCACACAAGTAAAATTATAACACCCTAATTAATTAACTAAGGTCTAATGATATATATATGTATCTAATTAATTAACTATGTATAAGAATTAATTAAGCCTAAGAATTAATTAATTAAGTGATGATCTTAATTATGCTAAGAAATAATTAATTAAATTAATGATAATCTTAATTAAGCTAAGAATTAATTAATTAAGTGTTAAGCTTAATTAAGCTAAATTGGCTAGTCACCACTTTTCCAAGCCACCTCACGCCACTCTCTCTCTCTCCACAAAAAAATTGACAACACACCATGATGACTCCCCACTTTAGTTGCAAGTTGGAAAAGAAAAGAAAAAATAAAGAAAGGCTCAACACAGCTTCTCCACTGCTCCATCTCCCTCTCGCTCTCTCGATACTACTCTATCCCTCTCTCCAGCTTTCTCTTACCCTCTTTTGGTATATCTCTCTGTGTCTTTCTCTAGCTCTGCTACTACTTGCTGCTACGTTGCTGCCCTACTACTGCCCAGTTGTCCTGTTGTTGTGTTTTGCTACTGCTGTGCGTGAGTTTTGTTGCTGCTATTGCTGTGTTTTGCTACTTGTGAGTATGTGGGCCTAATTTTCTTATTGGGCCACACTCTGGCAGCCCATAGCAGCCGCTGAACAAGCCCGGGCCCATGATCTTTAGTTGGCCTTATGATTTAATCCGTTCATTCAAACTGGATGGATCTCAACCCTTGATCTTTTGTTTATATACCCTTCCAGATCCGCTCATCACTCATAACCTAACCCTACTCTCTCTCTCATCCCCGCGGCACCTCTTTTCTCTCTTCCATTCCTGATTCTGTATCTCGGACTTTTCGTAGTAGTCTACTCCGATTTCCTTCTTCTTTACCCTCCCCTGGTGCTATATAATGGGGGAATCAAAGAGAGGCCCTACACGGAACAATACTGAGTATTTCTATCATTTATACTTGCTAAACCTGAGTTATCTTCTCTCTGTGAGATCCAAAGAGTGGTTAGGGGTTTGCTGGCTATCCAGAAGGCTAGGCTTGGTGCTACTGCTGATTTTTGGGTGGTTTGATCTGTGTGTGAACTCGGCTTCTAAGTGGGGACTGAGCCTGTTGACTTCGAACACAGACTTGTGTGTTTGGCTACAAGTTTCTGGTGATTCTGTTCTTTTATATTCTCTGTACTCTTTTTCTTTTGGTTTGTATCCTCCTATTCTCAGTGTAATAGTTGGTTAGTTTGCTCTATGTACTCTGGATTCTAGCTCTACAGTGGTATCAGAGCACTATGTGGGGGCGATCCGGAGTTTGGCTTGGTGAAGTCAGGTATCTTGGCTTATCCCTATCTCTTTACCTTTGGTAAGATCCTGTGAGATCTCTTTGTGAGTCTGTTGGGCTTCGTGCTGGTATAGGTCTAAGAAATCTTTTGTTTTGTGACATTTGATCTGTGTGATATCTCTATTCCGCTGCTCTACTTTTTGGTTCCCCAAAAACACTCACCTTGTTCGGTCCGCTAGTGACCCTGGAATTTGGGCTGAGGGGGTAACCTATGCTTCTCTATGATCTGTGTGATCTGCTATACTCTGTGTGATCTTAACTCTCTATGTTGTTTTTCCTCTGTGTGAACACACTGTGATCTGTTATCATGAATGCTCTATCTGTTGCTCCTTTTGATGGTAAGGGTGATTTTGCTATTTGGCAACAAAAGATGAAGGGTGTTCTTGTTCAATAAAAGTGTTTTAAAGTTATAACTCAGAAGTATGATGAAAAGACATCTAAAGAAACTATATGTGATCTTGATGAACTTGCTTACTCTTTTATAATTTTGAACCTTTCTGACTCTGTGATTAGAAAGTTGGGCAAGCATGATTCTGCTGAGTCTCTGTGGAACAAACTTGAGGAGTTTTATACTGAAACATCTTTGCCATCTAAAATGTTTTTGCTCGAATAATTCTTTAGATTTAAACTTGATATTGATGAGAACCTTGATGTGTTTACTAAATTGATTCAAGACATTAAGTTAACTGGAGATAAGAACATTGATGAATACACTCCTATTGTGATGTTAAATGTTATACTTGATTCATACAGTGATGTAAAATCTGCTATAAAATATAGTAGAGATAAAGTAACTTTGGATACTGTTATAAATGGCTTAAAGAGTAAGGAATTGGACTTGAAAAACAGTAAGGGTTATAGGTTTATGGCTGATGTTATCCATGTGAGAGGAAAACCTAAGACCAACCCTCAGACTAAGCAACCTTCTAAAACTTAGAACAAGCCAAACCAGAATCCTAATCAAAACCAGAATACTAATCAGAATTAGAGTCAAAATCAGAATAAGGATGGTTTCAAACCAAGGCCTAATAACAGGAAGTGCTATAACTGTGGTAAACCAGGACATTATGCTAATAGATGCACTGAACCAAAGAGAGAAAGGCCTAATAATCAACCAAATCAAGCTAATAATGTTTCTGATAATATAGGTGATGTTTATATGATCTCTGATTCTGTGAACTCTGTGTTTGATATTGATAATAACTGGCTGTTGGACTCTACATGCACCAATCACATGACATCTCACATTAACATGTTTTCATCCTATGTGGAACTGAAAAAGGGATCTATTTTCATGGTTGACAGTAGCCAAAGGCATGTGCTCAGTATTGGAACTGTGAACTTAAAATTTAATGATGGCTATGTGTTAACCTTGAAAAATGTGAGACATGTTCCTGAATTATGTAGTAATTTGATGTCATGTGCTGCCCTGGAAGACTCTGGGTTTAAAGGGGAATGGGGAAATGGTAAAATGAATCTATTAAAAGATGAATCAGTAAAGTTTGATGCAAAAAGAACCCATAACATATACATTGTTTATGCTGAACTTGTCATGCATGTTAATTCTGTCTTAACTGATACATCTGATCTCTGGCATAAAAGACTTGGACATATAAGCAACAAGGGTTTGGGAATTCTACATAAAAATAGTTACCTATGTGGTGATTTTATCACTGATGTGCCTATGTGTGATTCATGTATAATGGGTAAACAACCCAAGTTGAAGTTTCCTGAATCCCCCTCCTCTAATGCTTCAAAATACTCTGTGATCCTTGAATACATACATGTTGATGTTTGGGGACCTGCACCAGTTCCTACACCTAGTGGGAATAGATATTTCTTATCTGTTATTGATGACTTTTCTAGAAAAGTGTTTGTATTCCTGCTTAAACAAAAATCTGATGTGATTGATAAATTCAAAGCATAGAAAATACTTATTGAAAATCAAACTGGAAAGAAAATTAAGATCTTGAGAACAAATAATGGAACTGAGTTCTGTAACCATGAATTTGATGTTTTATGTGCTGAATCTGGTATAAAGAGACACAGAAATATTGTGCACACACCCCAACAAAATGGTATTACTGAAAGAATGAATCTTAACTTCTGCATATCTTATCAATCGATGCCCCTTTGTGCCCCTGAATGGGGATTTACCTGAATCTGTGTGGTGTGGTAAACCTGTGGACTTGTCTAACTTGAGAATTTTTGGTTGTACTATTTTTGTGCATGTTAATTCTGATAAATTGGAACCAAGATCTGTTAAAGGTGTTTTCCTTGGATACCCTGAAGGTGTGAAGGGTTATAGATATTGCATTAAAGATGAACATGGTTTTAAAACCATAATTAGCAGGAATGTTGTGTTTAATGAATCTGAATTTCCATGTCTACCTGCTCCTGCTCTTATTATTCCTGATTCTACTCCAAATGAGGTGGAGCCCTCATCTGATGATCATAATGAACCTGTTGTGCATTCTCCTAAAAATGATAATGAATCTTCTATATCTGATAATCTAAGTGAATACTTGCTTGTAAGAGACAGAACTAGAAAGACCATTAGGAGACCCCAACATCTTGATAATTTTGATCTTGCATCCTTTGTGTTTAATGTGTTTGAAAGCCTTGATGGAAATGAACCTAAAACATACAAACAGACTATGATATCTGCTGAATCTGCAAAATGGATAAGTGTTATGGATGATTAAATGAAATCCTTGCATGTTAACAATACTTGGACTCTTGTGTCCAAACCTGCTAAGTGCTCTCTTGTTGATTGTAAATGGTTGTTCAAAATCAAGCATGAAACTAATTCAGTAAGATATAAGGCAAGATTAGTTGCTAAAGGTTTCACACAAAAAGAAGGTGTTGATTACAGTGAGATATTTGCTCCTATTGTTAAGTTTACTATTGTGAGAACCTTGCTTGTCTTAACTACTCATCATAACTGGGAATTGAAGCAAATGGATGTTAAAACTGCTTTCTTACATGGAGACCTTGATAAATAGATATATATGAAACAACCTGAGGGTTTTGTGGATAAAAAACATCCTGATTATGTTTGTCTGTTAAAGAAATCTTTATATGGTCTTAAACAATCTCCCAAACAATGGAATAAGAAATTTGATGCCTGCATGTTATCTCTGTGTTTTAAAAGAAGCTCTATGATCCATGCCTATATTTTAAAGAAGATGTTCAAAATCCAGTGTTCTTAGTGATCTATGTTGATGATATGCTCTTGGCTAGTCCATTTGTAAGTGCTATTGATCATGTATCTAAGTGCCTAAGTGATAACTTTGATATGAAGATTCTTGGTAATGCTAAAAGAATCTTAGGTATGGACATCTCCAGAGATAGAAACTCTGGCTCTTTGTTTCTTAACCAATATCAGTATGTGCATAAAGTTCTTGAAAAATTCTATATGCTTAATGTTAAGCCTGTATCTATACCACTTGCTGCTCACTTATTGCTAAGTCGAGATCAGTCTCCCAAGACTGATCTTAAAATATCTTATATGTCCCCTGTGCCTTATGCTAGTGCTATTGGATCTATTATGTATCTTATGGTAAGCTCTAGACCTGATATTGCATATGTTGTGAGTTGTTTGAGCAGATTTATGTCTAAACCAGGCTTCCCCATTGGGAAGCTGTAAAATGGCTTCTAAGGTATTTGAAAGGAACTACAAAAATTGGGATTAACTTTGGTAAAACTAAGAATGTTATAAACTTATGTGGATATGTGGATTCCAATTTTGCAAATGATAAAGATAATCAAAAATCCACAACCTCCTATGTGTTTACTTTATGTGGTGCTCCTATTAGTTGGAAATCTCAACTGCAAAACATTGTTGCTTTCTCCACCACAGAATCTGAGTATATTGCAGCCACTAAGGCTATAAAAGAAGCCATATGGCTCAAAGGTTTGCTGTCTGAAATTGGTTTTTTGATGGAGAAAGTAGTTGTGTTTTCTGACAGCCAATCGGGATACAATTGTGCAAAAACCCTGTCTTTCATGACAGAACTAAACACATTGATGCCAAGTTCCATTTTATAAGAGACATTGTTGAGAAGAGAGATATTGACCCACAAAAGATCCCATCAGAATTCAATCCTGCAGATATGGGAACTAAAGTACTCCCTACTGAAAAATTCAGATCCTGCATGAGGACTCTGAATCTGTCCTCTGTCCCTTGATTTATTTCCTGGTTATAAAGCTTTCTATGTGATTGCTTTTATGTGCTTTGTGCTTGTTTTCCCTTTTCACCTATCAGCATTTGAACTTTGTGTATTGCAGCTAGGTTGGGAAAGTCTAGGCTATGATGACCCCACTTGCCATCATTTATGAAAGTTCATCAGATCACCAAATATTTGGCCTAAGATGGAGAGTGTGGGTATGTGGGCCTAATTTCCTTATTGGGCCATACTCTGGCAGCCCATAGCAGCCGATGGACAAGCCCGGGCCCATGATCTTTAGTTGGCCTTATGATCTAATCCGTTCATTCAAACTGGATTGATCTCAACCCTTGATATTTTGTTTATATACCCTTCCAGATCTGCTCCTCACTCATAACCTAACCCTACTCTCTCTCATCCCCGCGGTGCCTCCCTTCTCTCTCCCATTTCTGATTCTGTATCCCGGAGTTTTTGTAGTAGTCTACTTCAGTTTCCTTCTTCTTCACCCTCCTTTGGTGTTATATAATGGGGAAATCAAAGAAAGGCCCTACACGGAACAATATTGAGCATTTCTATCCTTTATACTTGCTAAACCTGAGTTATCTTCTCTTTATGAGATCCAAAGAGTGGTTAGGGGTTTGTTGGCTGTCCAAAGGCTAAGTTTGGTGCTACTGCTAATTTTTGGGTGGTTTGATCTGTGTGAACTTGGCTTCTAGGTAGGGACTGAGCCTGTTGACTTCGAACATAGACCTGTGTGTTCGGCTACAAGTTTCTGGTGATTCTGTTCTTTTATATTCTTTGTACTCTTTTTCTTTTGGTTTCTATCCTCCTATTCTCAGTGTAATAGTTGGTTAGTTTGCTCTATGTACTCTGGATCCTAGCTCTACACTACTGTTGTGTATGAGTTTTGCTGCTGCTATTACTGTGTTTTGCTGCTGTGTGTGTGTGTAAAATAGAGAACTCATTTATAGTTGATTAAAGTTACTGAGGGAGAAATGGAAGTTTGATATATGCAGATCTGTTCTGGAATATTCATGAGCTTGTAGGATTTGAATTAGCCTAAAACCTTTTACCACAGTCTAGTATGTGAAGTGTAGAACATGTGTGTAAAATTTCAGAAGATTTGGAGTTAAACCCGATTTTCTATGATTTTTCTAATATAAGCTATTCAGAGACAATTTTTGCCCCATTTTTGGGTCTGAATCAGACAATTTTCTTGAACTGTATCCTTTGATTTTATATATGATATTTTGCTATGTTTTAGAACTAATTCTTAGGTACGTGCAGAAATTTAGTATGCATTTTTTTGAGTCTTGTACGATCTATGCCAAATTTTATAACATAACCTATTTTCAGCGTACACTATGCCCTATTTTCTGCTAATTTAGAAAATTCATAACTAAATATGTAAAGCTTATTTTCAGTTGATATTTTTATATGTTATACTTCAACATGTTGTCCAAATTCATCAATCCTATAAGGTATGGTGAATTTTTCATTGAAGACTGTTTTTCAGCTGAAATTGAAGTGAAAAACTAGTTGAATGTGTGATTTTTAATTCTTTGTACAAGAAGTTAAAATTTATGAATTTTCAGTATGTTATACTAAAAGAAGATATGTGATTATATGAATAATGTTGTGATTTTAGGAATTATGTATGAATTATTAAAATTATTACATCTTTATGTGTCATTTTATCCTTCAAATTGCTAGTTTAAGTACTTAACAATTATATGATAAGTATGATGATATATTATATATTCTAAATCTCACTTAAATGATTTGTGTATGATATGATCATGTTTAGAACTTAATATAAGGATCAAGCATGTATTGTATGTTATATGACATAATAGATTAAACAGTTAAATGTGTCGAGCGCAGTTTGAGACAGTCGGTGAATCCAGAAGCAATCCTCGCACAATCAACGTACAAGTGGGTAACTTATATACTCTATTATGTGTTGATAATTGAATTGATAAGTTATGTATAAAAATCTATGACTGAAGCCCACAGCTATAATCACTATGTAACTTCCATACTGGGCGACGACTATGAGGGCGAAAGTGTCTGGTCTATGAAAGCGACCATAAGGGCGAGAGTGCTTGGTCTATGCAAGATTTAGTGGCCAGGCAACTTCCACATTCTTGTATGTTATAGTATGGTCCAGGGTGAGCATACCCGAAGGACATGTAGTACTTGCTTAATAATTTAATTGCTTCAATGTATTAGACAGTAAAGTTATCCCATGAGGTCCCTCTCCGAAGGTGTCTCATGATGTTGCTTTTTATATTTTTCAGGCCCGACAGACGATGATGTAGACGTGTAGCAGGCTGGGCTGACTTCTCACTGTCCCTTTAAAGTTGTTATACTAGAGTAAGGTTTCCTTTTGAGAACGATATGTTGATATATGTATAGTATGTTAAACAATGGGTCTAGACTTATATCCTATCATAAATATATGTATGTTTTGTTGTGTTAATTCATATAGGTTTTTGGTTCAAACATTTTACCTAGAAATGTGGGTGAAGCACGACTAGACTTGGTTTATAGTTTGGCATATATGTATATATGTTACGTTTTTTTTTAAATAGCCCTTGTGTCTTCATTTGAAGTCTTCCGCTGTATATTGAAAAGTAGTTATGATTTCTTTAGTTCCTAAATAAGTAAAGGTTGACGACCTATTTCCAATTAAAAGGGGAACAGGATGCCACACTTAAAATTTTGGTAGAGTTTCTTTTGAAAACTTTTTCACAAATATGATTTTTAACAAGGCTTTAAATGCACTAGGATAAGCAATAGAGATGCAACAATATAAAGTAATAAAAATGATAAAACAAAAAAGATAAACACACAAAGGTTTATAGTGGATCGAAGGTGGTGTGATCCTTCTACATCCACTCTACTCCTTCTCTAAGGTGGAACTTCATTAAGCAAGTTTGATTTACAAGACTCGACATTACAAATTATCAACCTAACAAGTTACACCTACTAAGATTCAGCTTCCACATATGTTGCTCAAATCCTAAAGACTAGCCCACACAGGATCCTAAAACTCACATAGAGTTATCACCTCTTCTCCTAAGGCTAAGACACTCAGCAAAGATCAAAATCCTATCAACTAAGGACACCTAAAACAACCTAAGCACAATACACATAGTTTAAAAGTATATAGGGTTCTTCAACTGGTTCTTGAAGGAGCCTTTGTGAATCTTTAAGCTTGATCTAAGGTTTGACTGCTTTTATGAAGTTGAGTGACTGAAACTTGAGAATTTATAAGCTTTTGGAACTTAAATGCTTTCTTGCTTAGAGTTTGAGTGTTGAGAGATTCAATAGTTGTTTCAATCATTTTTTCTTCTATTTATAGGTGAAGGAATATGCACGTTGAAGAGAGACACATTTCTTTTGAATTTGAATCCTCTTCAAATGTTATTGAGCTCGCATTTAATGTCTCTCAACCTTATATTAAATGTTTCTTATCTTGCACTCCAGGATATTAAATGCAGTTGTACTAGGTTGCAGAGATACGTAGTGTGTCAGACCACGTGCTCGCTATTTACTGGCCCTTGTTACTGCTTCATTTTATTTATCTCTACTGGCTAGTTTTGAAATGACTTTTCCTCAGACAACATTGATCTTCCTCGTACTGTATTGAGATGAGGCTTAATTCATTATTAATGTCCCCTTAACTAACAACACTTTCTTTCTACAACTTAACTTTCTGCTCCAGGCAGTATCTCTAGTTATTGCTCTTTTGGTTTTGTCTACTACATACAGGAACTAAGTATACTGCTCTGCAAGAATTTTGCTATCTTCAGTAACTTCCAACTTCAGTGGACTTTGACTTCTTACTGCTTGCAGTATTTCTTCACTTGAAATCTTTAGATATTGAATCTTGATCTCTTCCATTCTTCAATCTAAACCTCTAGATTCAAAACCTAGTCTATTTTTCTTAAACATTGTGAAAAATAGGGTACTCTATTTTCCTATTACAAAGGTGTTTTGCCTCATCAAAATCTAAATAATAAAATCCAATACTCACCTTATATATGTTATCTCTTGCAATGTCAGCTTTATAAAGCCTGATTTCCATTTCATTCAAAATAAAAATTTAACAAAAATGGACAATTAAATATCAAATCTTCTCTCTCAATAAAAGATGGTAGAGAAGTTTTGAATCTATTTTTCTCAAAGAGTTAATCATTTGAAGCTAAAAAAGCCTACCAAACTATTTTTCATTTGAAGCTTAAGAAGCCTATAAGTTTTACAATATTGTTGGAGGATTCTCATTATCATGTGATAACCCACAATTCTTTCGAATATGGTGGGTCATTAATCTTAGCCAAATACATTCTCGACTAGCCTCATGGGTTGCTAGAATCTCAGCATGATTAGAAGATGTGACAACTAGTGATTGTTTTGTAGATCGTCATGAAATGACTTTACCATCACATATAAATATGTATCCAGTTTGAGACCTTGCTTTATGTGGGTCGTATAAATACCCAACATCAACATAACCAAGTAATTCAGGTCGAGATTTATTTGAATAAATAGATCGAGATCAATTGTTCATTGGAGATAGCGAAAAATATGTTTAATACCATTCCAATGTCGGTGTATAGGAGAAGAACTAAATCTTGCTAATAGATTGACGACAAATAATATATCAGGTCTTGTATAGTTGGCAAGATACATTAGTGCACCAATTGCACTAAGATATGGTACTTCAGAACCAAGTATCACCTCACCCTTTTTTTTGCGGTCTAAAAGGATCCTTATTAGGATCAAGTGATCGGACGAACATTGGGGTACTTAATGAATGTGTCTTTTCCATATAAAATCGCTTTAATACCTTTTGGGTATAAGTACTTTGGTGGACAAAAATTCCACCTTCTAGATATTCAATTTGTAAACCAAGGCAGAATTTAGTCTTTCCAAAATCTTTGATCTCAAATTCTTTCTTTAAATATATCACCACTTCTTATAACTCTTCAGGAGTTCCAATCAAATTGAGATCATCAACATACACTACTATTATCACAAACCTTGACCCATTTTTGTTTATAAAAACACATGGACATATTGGGTTATTGGTATATCCTTCTTTAACTAAACATTCAATTAGACAATTATACCACACACGTCCAAATTGTTTAAGCTCATACAAAGACCTTTGCAACTTGATAGAATAAACTTCTCTAGGATTTGACTTACATGCTTCAGGCATGCTAAATCCTTCAGGGAGTTAAGTAGATATTATTTTAAAGATTACCGTATAAATATGCAGTCACTACATCCATCAGACGCATTTCAAGTTTTTCATGTACGGTAAAACTTACAAGCTATCTAAAGATGATCAAATCTAGGTCTTTGAGAAAAACCTTGGGCTACAAGTCGAGCTTTATATCTCACAATTTCATTTTTCTTATTTCGTTTCCTTACCAATATCCATTTATATCCCACTAGATTCACACCTTCAGGTGTTCGGACTACAAGTCTAAAAACTTTTTGTTTTGCCAATGAATCCAATTCAGATTGGATTGCATCTTTCCATTTTGGCCAATCATTTCTTCGCTGACATTCATCAACCGATCTAGGTTCATGATTCTCATTTTCTTCCATAATATCAAGTGCTACATTATATGTAAAATATTATCAATAATTATTTCTCTTCGATTCCAATATTTTCTCATAGTGACAAAATTCATAGAAGTTTCTATTATTTCATTCTCTTTGGGAGCTAGCTCTTCAAGAACAACATCTTTGGAAGCAATCTCTTCAGGAGATTGATTTTTGTCACTCTGTATAATTTAAAATTCTTCATTATTATTCAACCTTCTTTTCTTTCGAGGATTTTTGTCTTTGGAACCAAGAGGTCTCCCACACTTCAGGCGTGCTTTAGATTCATTAGCACTTAGTATTTGTCCTTCAGGGACATCAATTTTTTCCGGCACATTTTCTGCAGGAATATGTGATTTAGTAACTCTTCTAGAGTCATTAAACGCATCCTGTAATTGATTTGCAATTTTTTGCAAATGTATGATTCTTGGAACTTCAAGTTCACAACCTTTTGTACGAGGATCAAGAAAATCAAAAGTTGTTCTCCAATTGATTTCTTTTTTCAGTTGATCTTTACCTCCCTAGAATGTTGGAAAATTTGATTCATCAAAATGACAATCTGCAAATCTTGCAGTAAATAAATCACCTGTTAATGGCTCAATATATTTAATTATAGAAGGTGATTAATACCTGATATAAATTTCCAATCTTTGTTGGGGACCCAATTTAGTACATTGAGGCGGTGCAATTGGAACATAAAACCGCACATCCAAAAATTCTTAAATGAGAGATATTGGGCTCATAACCAAATGCTAATTGTAGGGAAAAATAAGTATGATAACTTGTCGGTCGTATTCTCACAAGTGTTGTTGCATGTAATATAGCATGTCCTCATGCAGATAAAATGAGTTTTGATTTCATTAGCAATGGTCTAGCAATTAATTGTATACGTTTAATAAGTGATTCGGCTAGACCATTTTGTGTGTGAACATGTGCTACAGGCATGTTCAACATTTATTCCAATAGACATGCAATAATCATGAAAAGCATGTGAAGAATATTCACCAGCATTGTCTAGACGAATTCCCTTAATTGAATAATCAGGAAATTGTGCTTGCGACTTGATTATTTGAGCAAGTAATCTTGCAAACGTCAGGTTGCGAGAAGACAATAAAGATACATGTGACCATCTTGTTGATGCATCAATTAGCACCATAAACTATCAAAATGGTCCACATGGTGGATCTACAAGCCCACATATATCACCATGAATTCGTTCTAGAAATACAAGGGATTTAGTCCCTACTTTAGCTGGTGAACGCCTAACAACTAACTTTCCTTGTGAGCAAAGGAACACATGAATACTCATTAACTTTCAACACTTTTTTATTTTTCAATGAATGGCCATGTGAATTTTCAATTATTCGCCTCATCATTATAGAATCAGGATGTCCAAGGCGATCATGTCAAACAATAAAATCATTTGGATTTGTAGACTTCAGGTCTATTAGGTGATGTGTTTCAGCTGTATTTATTTTTGTATAATATAAGCCAGAAGAAAGTGAATACAACTTTTCTAATATATATTTCTTTTCACAAATAGTTTTTGTAATCAACAAACATTCAACATTCTTCTCATTCAAAGTCTCGATATGATACCCATTTCGATGGATATCTTTAAAACTCAACAAATTTTCACGAGACTTGGGAGATAATAGTGGATTATCTACGACAATTTTAGTTCATTCAGAGAGAAATATCATTGCTCTTCCGGAGCCATCAATTAAGTTTGCACTACCACTTATAGTATTAACATTTATCTCCCCCTTTTCTATATAAGAAAAATATTTTTTATCTTTAAGAATGGTGTGCATAGAAGCACTATCAATTAGACAAATATCACCATTATTATTTAATCTCAATGGTTTGGCATCCATTTCTTCTTCAGGAAGAAATTACGTATAAAATTAAAAGATGCATAAACATTAGTAAAAGATGCAAAATATTAATAAAAGATGTAAAATATTATTTATAACATATAAACTTCATAATAAGAATTCCAAATACATAGGGTATTCAACAATCAATTTATTTTGGGATCTTCAGAATCCATAAAAAAATTGGCCACATCAAGATGAGTCATATCATTTAGGCCATTATAAACAACATTTCCATCAACAAGATTTGTTTCCACATTTTTATCCTTTGTATTTGCCTCAACATTTTTATCCTTCTTTTTTAAGGATGCTTGATAAAATCCAACAAGATAATTTGCAGTTCGACAGATACAGGACCAATGACCTTCCATGCCATATCGAAATATTTATCTTTATAATTTTTCTTTTCTCCATTATCTCTCTTCTGGGAGAAATTTGTTTCTTGCTACAATCGAGATTGTTATTATTATAAGGAGAATATTTTCCACAACCACGTCCTCGATAATGACCATCACATCCTCGGCTTGCACCACGACCATGGCCACAACCACATCTAAAATTTTGGGATTGAGTCGCATTCACTTCAGGGGTCGGGACTCATGATTTTTCAATAATAATTCATTGTTTTGTTCGACAATAAGGAGACATGCAATGAGTTCAGAATACTTCTTAAACCCCTTTTCTCGATATTGCTGCTGCAGGAGCAAATTCGAGGCATGAAAAGTTGAGAATGTTTTCTCCAACATATCATTGTCAGTGATATTTTCACCAAATAATTTTAATTGAGAAGTAATCTTAAACATTACCGAATTATATTCACTTACAGACTTAAAATCTTGCAGTCGTAGATGGAGCCAATCATAACGGGCTTTTGGAAGGATGACTATCTTCAGGTGGTCGTATCTTTCTTTTAGACTCATCCATAACACAAGAGGATCTTTCACAGTCAAATATTCAGCTTTTAATCCTTCATCCAAATGATGACGAAGGAAAATCATTGTCTTGGCCCGATCTTGATTTGAGTCATATTTTTCTCAACAATGGTATCTTTTAGCCCCATTGCTTCAAGATGAATTTCAGCATCTAATACCCATGATAATAATTCTTTCCACTAATGTCAAGAGATGCAAATTCTTGCTTTGTAAGGTTAGTCATAATGAAAAACAAATAAAGATCAAAAGAAAGATGTTACCTCAAAAATATCCAAAATATATAATAGTGCTTATCAAATTCACTTCTCCAAATATCTTCAACTTTAACTCTCAAGATAGAGACTCGTCGTGCTGATAACGTGTTGTGAAACTAATAAAGAAATAGACAAAATAGAGAAGAAAGTGGAAGAAGATAAGATGTAGAGAAAGATTATTTTATTCACTCAAGTATAAATCTTTCATGCAATATAAATGAAGGTGGCAAACCACTTATTTATAGGTAAAGATACATGGATTAATTAACTATATATTAATATGAATCGAGAAAGAAGTGAGGAATGTAACTCATGAAATGCGAAGGGTTAAATGACATACACTTTATATTATAATTATTTCATAACAAAAACATAATTTTTGTGCATTTGGTATTTTAAGGTGTGTGTAGCCCACCGTTTTTGTTATTACCTTTTCCCTCTATCAAGGCGGGCCTTATTTTTAGGGATGGCAACAGGGCGAGTCTGGGACGGGTTTGGCCTATTCCAGGACCCGCCTCGCCAAAAAAAATTCAGATCCGGGACCCGCCCCACCCCGTCAAAACCCGCCCTGTGAACCCGATGGGTAACCCGTCCCAACCCGCTTTAATTTTTTTTTTTTTGTGTTTTTTTCCTATTTTTCTTTTGTTTTCCCTGAAATAATGTCTATTCGAAACATTATACAATATATATGAATCTTAATCACTTAAACTACATGAAAAAAAATTCATCCATGTTATAGTCATATAATTCAAATATTTAAACACAATCTCAACGTCTTAAAATCTTAAAATCATACTTATAATTATATATATATATATATATTAAATGGGGCGGGTCCGGGCAGGTCCGACAAATATCAGGACCCGCCCCGGACTCGGGATAGACCCGTTTGATTGGGTCCAAACCCGTATTGGGACCCGTTTGACCGGGTTTTTACCTGCCCCAAGCGGGACGGATTTGTGGTGGGTCCGGGTTTGAACCCGGCCCATTGCCATCCCTACTTATTTTCCCACTTCGTTCAAGAAGAAAAATTTCACCAACCAAGCAATAACCAGCCACCGCTGCCATGCCCTGATAAACTCCTTGATATGGCGTTGTCGCAGTTCCGCAAAGCCAAATCCCTTTTATCGCGTCAGCAACCATTTCTTGCCCTCGAGGTTAAAGTTTTAAATATTTCTCAGTTCTTCTTTCAGACATTTGTTCAAACACCTGGTATATAAATGTTGTTACGCGGTGTATTTATTCCTCTTCTTTATGATATGATGGGTTAGTGTAATTCCTTGTTTTACAGAGGTTTAAGGGGAGTTTTGTCGAAGAGGGTGATCAATCTCAGCTCTCTCCTAATGCGGGTGCAAGTTCTTGCTCAGGTATTGAGTTATTTAACAAAATTGGAATGTGTGGCATTGAGATACTTAACCTTACAATTTCTTGGACTCCATACTAATGGCTGCCAAGTTTTGATTGAGGGGTTGTTTCAATCGGTACTTATTTTAATTTGAGCTGAAAGAATACTGGTTTATCACTCACCACTGTGTACTGCCTATTGATTTGTTTATCATGTTTTGGGTCTAGTTGAGGTTTCAAAATGGAGAAAGCTGGACTCAAGGAATTTGGGGATATCAAGATGGAAGATATCCCATCCTTCTTGGACAGTTCTAAAGAATTTGCGAGATGCAGGTTATATTCTCGTATGAGCTCTATATAGCCTTTTTTATTTGCCATGATCAGGAAGTTGGGAATTTATTTTACATTATTACTAAATTTAATCTTTTAGCTTTCAGCTGTCACCTACTATTGCCATTTATAAAAGCTAGTGTCCCAGCTAAAAAGCCATCCTTGGATTCAGCGAATATGATGTCTAGTTCATGTGATGTGAATATTGTTCTGTGTGGATTTATCATGTAGATTGAGTGGTTTGGACTTCCTCTTTATCTAGAGGGAAGAATGGATCTATGAATGATTGACTAAATCATTGATTTAAAAGCCAGTCAATTTGAATATTGAGTGACAATTTCTTTAAAAGATGGTACGAGGTTAGTCTTTCACAGTATGATGATTACATTGAGTTGAAACACTTTAAATTGTTTTATGCCAGATGCAAACATATAAACAAAATAACTGTAAAGCTAAAATCTTAGAATTGGTTCATAGCCAGAAAATAAGGAAGACACTGCATAATTCAGCATGCCCTTTTCTAGCTATTTTTCTGATGGTTGTGTAGTTAATGGAGTGCTCTTCTGAGAAAATTTTCCCAGTAAAGTATAATTATTAACAATTACACATACTATTGATCGGTTATAGAATCAACTCTAAGGTGTTTGATCTTGCCTTTTAATGTCAGTCTCTTTAGATTCTTGATGCTCATGTGTCAATGCATCACCATAAATTTTATTACATTTTTCTTTTGCTTACCCAAGTGCATGCCTGTTGCACACTGGTTTGGTTGTCTTGTTATAGAAGCTTAAATGTACAGGGTTTGAGGCCTATTTAGTTGGTGGATGTGTTAGAGACTTACTCCTCAATAGAGTGCCAAAAGACTTTGATGTGATCACAACAGCAAGGCTTCAACAGGTAAATTCCATGTCTTCAGTGGTTTGCTTGTATCAGAAAATGAGACTGCAGTAGCCTACTTTGAACTGCAATATGAGGGTGGATTTTTTGTAGGTCAAGAAGAAGTTTCGGCGCGCAATAATTGTTGGACGAAAATTTCCTATATGTAGGGTCACTGTAAAAGACTCTGTTGTGGAGGTTAGTACTTAATTATATGTTTTTAAAGCTTCTGCACACATCTCTGTTGGTCTGGGTTACTTGTTAGACTGGTGACCAGTCACCGGTCATTACCTTTCAGGTGACAAATGGATCAATCATTTTCTCCATTTCATTTTAAGGTATCAAGTTTTGACACTGTATCTAAAGCATCCAAAAGAAAACAAGTTAGCATATCTCAAATGCCCAAAGGTTGTGATCCAAGGGACTTTGCCCGCTGGGAAAATTGCATGAACAGAGACTTTACAGTTAATAGGTCTGATCCTTTACTGTTTTGGGTGTAAATTGCTACAATTTGATTTCTTGTTTGCCTACCCTGAATGCTGAAGCCAGTTCAGGTATTGAAGTTCACTCTGCCAGATTTGTGTGCTTTGACTCAAAATTTTCTGTTATACAGAACATCTCTATAATACTTTCTAAGTCTTCTTGTAATTAATGGAATAACCAAGAAAAGAGTAGAAATTAAGAGCTGAAATCCCGTATCATGCAAATTTAGACTGTTGTCTGTTGTGATTTACTATTTTAATTTTAGTTTTTTCATGTATATTTTACATTGGTGCTTATCACAGATCCAATATATGAGTGCATTCTAAACATATCCTTCTAATGGTGGTAATGCACTCAAAATACTGTTACTTAAATTATGACATTTTTAAGAGTTGAATTCACGTGAGAGAATCTCCATGAGTTCTAACATCTTATGCTAATCAGGATAAAACTCTGTTCATAACTAGGGGAGAGATGTTTTTTCCACAAAGGTTGGGAATAGTCTTAATGGAAGATGCATATTGGGGAGTTTGAGGTTTGAGTATGCTCTATCTACCTACATGGTGTTTTTACGTCATCCAATTGAAGCAATAGGAAGACAGCCATTAATGTGAATCATATTTTCAATTCCTCCTGGAGCTATTGCATGGCGGTTTAAGCTTTAAATTTAAGAAATTCCAGTGTTGTGCGTTCATTGTGGAAAATAGTTCTGCATTATATGTATTTTTTAATTTCTGCAAGCCACTCTGTACTAACAGAACCCTCTAATTGCTTAAATTTGAAACAGCTTATATTATGATCCTTTTGTGAATCTAATCTTTGACTACACCAATGCAATGATAGACTTGAGGTCTTTAAAGGTGAGCTATATTTCCTTTTAAGACATTAAAAATTACCTTGCTATTTTAATTTTTTTTTAAAGTTGTTTTTTAATGGCACAGCTAAGGACAGTCATACCAGCTACATTGTCATTCAAAGAGGATGAAGGTCGTTAAATCTTACTTTTTTGCAAGTATCCTTGACCTTTATTGCATGTGGTACCATTTTTTTTATTACAATATTAACCACTACTAAATATCCAAGAGTTCAGCCAGGATCTTGCGTGGATTGAGACTTGCTGCTCGTCTTAACTTATCATTTTCAAAGGAGACTGAGGATGCATTATATAGCCTATCCTCATCGGTTGCTGGCCTGGGCACTGTAATTCTACTATTTCTAACGAATCTTTTCGCAAATATAGATGCTCTCACTGTTTCATAGTAATTACGATATTATTGACATTCCACTCTCCAGAATTCTTTCTCATTGCATTTTCTAATTAAATTCCTTCTTTCTCTCTATGGAACTTCTTCAATCTACTTTCAATTCTCCTTTTGAAGTTTATGATCTGCGGTATATCATTGATGTTTAAATCAATGCACTTTTCTTCTTCAGTCTAGAATAATTCTGGAGATGAACTATATGCTCTCATATGGGGCTGCTGAGCCTTCCCTTTTTTTGCTTAAAAAGTTTAAACTGCTGGAGATGTTGCTACCATTTCATGTAAGTTTATTTATTTTGTTTAAAAGTCAGTTCTATTTTTAAGCTTAACATATCTGGTTAAGCCTCCATGTAATGCAGGCAGCATACCTTTCTGAGCAGGCAGATAATCGATTTGGTTTACGTTCCTCAATGTTAATGGTTAGCTTCTTGGCCTATGTTACATCTAGTTTGACAACATATCGTACCTCTTTGTGCTTGCTATCTAATCCCACATAACCAAATGTTGTTGTTTTCATCTTTCCTTTTCTCTGTTAGTCTTCTTTCAACATGTGATCACTGTCTATATCATATTTTTTCCAGAAATTATTTTTCAATTTGGATCAGTTGATTACTTGTGACCAGCCTTGTCCAGATAGTTTGTGGTGAGTAATTCATCTTCGTCATGTCTTTCATAGAAAATAATAATAATATGTGTGTATCAGTATGCACATGCACACACAAGCAGACACACACATATATATTATTTGTCTGTGAGTGGTGCACACACACATCTTAATTAGATACTATATGTGTGGATTGCTAGGAAACTATATGAAGTAGTTGGCTAGCCAAGTGTGCTGTTTTTGTCTCAAAATAACTTTTGAGTCTTATCTTTATTCTTGACATATGCATCCAAGGTGATTGAGGAAAAGTATTACTTACTGTCTCCCACTGCTGAACCTCTTAAATAAGTGGGTAGGTTGGTAACTTTCAGTTGCTTGGTGAAAGGTTGGTTGCACCCAATCTATATGATCATTCGCTTGCATTTGGCTATTATTTTGGGTGCTATGGGCTGTGGGGATATTCCCCACTGTGACAACGCTCTTCTTTCTATATCATTTCTGTTCTCCGACAAAACCAGCCACTTGCACAGGCTACATTTTAATTTTATTATTATTATAATTTTTTTTTGTTGGGAAGGGGGTGGGGGGTGGTGGAGGGGAGGCATACAAAGAAGATCACCTATTAATATTTAGGGATGAAGTTCACCTGTTGTTATTGGCTGTTTATCGTATTTGTGTATGCAACGTGATATGGGAGAAGAAGATCTTAATGTGCGAATGAATTTCAATTGTCGTTAAGGATTCATGTATAGTTGATGGTTGTCTTGATATCAGCAGTCATACTCTCGTTCATCTTTTGATTTGGTTATTTATAAAATACTTTCAAGACAGTATTCCTTGAATTACTTAAATCAGTTCTGTTTTGACTCATTTCTTAACTAGTATAGATTTTATCTAAATGTTCTAATTTCTAGTTCTCCACACAAATGAAATTATTGAATTCAAAGTAGTTAGGTATTGTTCATTGTTAGGAGTAAAATGTTGTAATTAAGAAAAAGGTAGGTATTGTTCATTTCTTCTGTTGGTTGAGAGACTGGTTGCCTGATGATTTTCTTTTTTATGTTACTGATGATGTTTATGGAACAGGATTGCAATGTTGGCGTTTCACCAGGCAATATTTAGTAATCCTCAACATGCTGTTGTGGTTTTGACCTTTGCTTTGCTTCTTTATCATAGAACATGGGAAGAAAGTATTAAGGTTGCAAGAGAGAGAGCTCTAACTACAAGAATATATGTGCCTGAAATTTTAAATGCTTACCTATCAGATGATGAAATAGTTGAAAGAGTAACCCAGTTTGCTAGGCAAGTAGCAAATTCTGTAAATGTTCTCGTCAGCAAGGACTGCCTCTTGGAATCAATGACCAGATTCCCAGAGTTTCCACATTCTGCTTTGGTAAGTTTACAATTTTTTTTTTTAATTTTTAATTTGCTTCAATGTGATTACACTATCCAAATTCTAGTGCAGGAAGAATACATTTTTTGTTATTTGGTAAATCATGAAATCTTAGGTTTTCCTGTTACACTCTTGTTTCTTAGTAACTTAAAATTTTGCTTTGAGCTAGTTAATTTCTGTTAAACCCTAGGAGAAGAAATAGATAGCGATATTTTCGGATGGTTTATGCTGTGCTACTATTATATTTATTTATTTATTTAATTCTTTCAAAAATAAAATTTACTAAATCTTGTCCAGAAAGTAGTATGGCAATAAAGATCAGTCACTAGCTCATGTTGGTTTATTTTTGCCAAAATCAGTTTTCACACACGGTCAACTATATGTTGCAATATCTAGAGTTACAACAAGAAGTGGTTTGAAAATTATGTTTTAGATAATGATGGGAAGATATGTAATACTACAACAAATGTAGTGTACAAGGAAGTTTTCCAAAACTTGAGTTGATAAGGATAATGGTTTTAGTCCATAGAGATATTTTTTTGGTTAATTTACTACAATTATTACATCATATATCATTATTGAAAGGTTTATTTATTTTATGCATTTGAGATTTTTTTATCCAAAATTATAAAAATATACTTAAATAAAAATATTACAAAATTGAGGAAAAAATATGATCAATGTAAAATGACAAATAAATTATGCATTTATCAGCATACACATGTGAAATAAATAAATAGTAAATCATAAATTAAGATAAATACCATTCAAACTTAAAATTTAAAATAATATACATAAATAATAAAATTTATTTATCATAAAAAATACCCCGTGTATTACACGGGTCTTACACTAGTATATATATATATATAATTACAACTGTATATCATTTATAATTTTTGAGCAGTTAATACCATTTAGAATTGTTTCTGGGTTTGAATTTTGGATTCAAAGTCTCTTCTTTAAATTGTTGCATTCACCAATCTAATATATAATTCATGTATTTTCTAAACATTTTCTACTTGTAAACCTTCAAACAGATATCTGAAAGAGTTACTTGGATTTATATTTTTGGATTTATTGTTTGAGGCAATGTTCATATTTTTGGATTTATTGTTTGGGGATGTCTAGTGAACAAGAATAAATGTGTAGACGATCAGAGTTACTTCTTTTCTTATTCTTTTTATTTTACTTGTTTAGACGGCATTATTTCCTTATGAATAACCTGAATAGATTCTGTTTTTCAGAATTGATTAAATGCTTCTGTTGTTGTCAATAAATGTTCCACATTTTGTTTTCAGATGAAATAAGATCTAACTCTTTGTTGGTAAATCAGTAGAAATAATTGGTTTAATCGGTTGGGGTTTACATTTGAATTTGAAATCAAATCCTTGATATGAAATTTTCTGAAGCATGATGGATGAAGCAGTTTCTTTTGTGATTTTGTTTTTGTAGGTTTTTGTACCCCTGGGAACAGGCAAACGAGTCCAGAAGATTTTAAACATTTCAGCAGATGGTTTCAATTCTTTGAAGGCCAATACAAGAAGTCAGGAGATAAATTACCCTTTGCTGGCGAAAGGAAATGTAGGTGAGATTAGGTTTGTGCTAGGTAAGATAATATTGAGGACTCTACTTCGTTGTGAAAGCCTAGCAAAAATACAAGTAGCAAAAGCTGAAAAAGATGATGATATACAACAAGCAATGAATCCATCGCTGAAGTCGAAGGTTTTTGATCAGATTCAGCATAAATCAGTGCGTCCCAGAAAGCTTTACACTATGCCTAAGAATGAGTACAAGAGGAGTGAGAAATCACCTGATGATGATGCTAGTGCTAATATTGCAACTGACCACAGATTACATGGAAAAGCAGGGAGTGATAGTTTTAACAAGGTACACAATGAGAGGCCTGTGCTCTCTCAATTATTTAAGTAAAGATGATGAGATGCATGCAGATACGTCCTTGATTATGTTCGAGAGATTGAGTTTTACTTGTGTTATTCAATGCATGATTTATCTGGAGGAAAATGAAATGCCCTTTGGTGATGAAGGAATTCCAAAAATGTGTGGAAATTGCCGGTGAATCCATGAAAATTGTCATTTAGATTTTTTTTTTTTTGGTTTTTTTTTTGTAAGATGTCTTGAGAAATCTTGAGCAACAATTTGCTTATTTTGCCCCTTTACATTTGTCGAAGAAACTATGCACAATCGCATTAAGAAAATTTGGTGTTATCTAAACGTAGAGTTGGTAGCAAATATAGGAACTGACAATGCCTTCTTGCAAAGTTTAATCTATATGCATTACTCCTGAATCCTGATTCAAATTGTTCGATATATTGTACGGAAAATAGTTTTGTACTCATCTAACTTGCTTTCAAGATTATTATTTTTAAATAAATACAGATTTTATTTAAAAAAACTCAAGTGCATCGAAGAAAGTCACAACCCGACTTAACCCGACTTACCTTCGAAGGCTGCTCTCATTCTAACCCTACTATAGGAAGATCCAGTGGGAAAACCCCTTATTGAGGAAAAAGAATATCATGATTTTGTTTGGGCAGTTCATACCATTCATACATAGTGTTTTGTTCTAAGATTTGTTGTCACGCCCCCAAATCTTTTCGCATTTTATCAGAGTTTTACCATTGGACGTGAAGAGAGAATTAGCAAGAGACGCATACACAACGACAACAGAAGAAAGAGGTAAGGGACGAAGTGATACTTTCACTTAACAACAATCGGCCTCTGCCGATAGCAATCAATCTCACTACTGATAATATACATCATACGCAGCGGAAAACATCAGGATCTCACGTTCACAGAATACTCAGAATATAATTACAAAACGTGAATATACTTATAACAAATTGTTTTGAAAATGTTTGTGCAACACACCCTAAAAATCACGGATTCAAAAGCGGCACCGCCTCTCTCCATCTAGGGTTCATCAGCTCAACAACTCTTGTAGTGTGAGTACAGATTATGGGGGTGAGTGCGTGGAATACACTCGTGGGAATAACTCTGTCTCTTGTGACTCTCAACAGATATATAAAAACTAATAAAAGTAATCTTAAGTCACGTTGCCACAGCACATAAAATGCATAGCAAATACTAGAAATAGTAAGGGACACAGGTACGGGGTTCCCCTGTCTTACCCTGTGAAACAATCTCATATACCGCTAGCGTATTTCAAGGACCGCCAGACCTTTTCAGAGTATTAGAAAATAGCAAGTGTAACGCCCCGTTTTCCTTTATTGGAAATAGGTCGTCACCCTTTACATACTTAGAAAATAAAGAAATAATAATGATTTTATAACATACAGCGGAAGACTTAAAAGCGAAGACACGGGTGTTTTTTTTTTTAAAACATAACATATATCTCTGTTTATAAACCAAGATTAGTCGTGTCTCACCCACATTTCTAGGAAAAATGTTTGAACCAAAGACTTACATGAATTACACAACAAAACATATATATATATATAATAGGATACGAGTCTAGGCCCATAACATCATACTGTACATATATACAACATATAGTTCTTAAACGGAAACGTTATGCTAGTACAAACATAGCTACTGAGAGAAGTCCGCCCAGCCTGCTACTCGTCCACCTCATCATACGCCGAGCCTGAAAATAAAAAGCGTAACATCATGAGACACCTCCGGAGAGGGATCCCAGTGGGACAACCTTACTGTCTAATATATTGAAGCAATTAAATTATTAAGCGAGTACTACATCATAGACCAGACACTTTACGCCCTTATGGTCGCTTCCTTAGACCAGGCACTTTGCGCCCTTATGGTCGTCGCCTAGGTATGGAAGTTACATACCGGTTATAGCTACGGACTTCAATCGTAGACTTTCATACATAACTTATCGACTCAATTAACAACACATATAGTGAAGCAATTAAACCGTTAAGCAAGTACTACATCATAGAGGAATGTGGGAATCGCTCGCCCACTAAACCTTGCATAGACCAGACACTTTACGCCCTTATGGTCGATTCCTTAGACCAGGCACTTTGTGCCCTTATGGTCGTCGCCCAGTAATGGAAGTTACATACTGGTTATAGCTACGGACTTCAATCGTAGACTTTCATACATAACTTATCAACTTAATAAACAACACATAGTAGAGAGTAGAAGTTACCTACTTGTTCGTTAGAGGTGCTAGGATTGACTCAGGTTCCACCGATCGTCTCGACTGCGCTCGACACAATTAATTGATTAGCTTCCTTATATCGTATAACACATTCTTTGCATTTATATTAGGTTACATTTACCCAAAACACATTCATACTCATAACTTATTCGTTAAACTTCCAAACTAGTAATCTTCGAATGATAAGAAGACCCATAAAATCGCAACAATTTTAATAATTCACATGTGATTCCTAAAATCATACAATTATTCATATACGTACATAACTTCTTTTAGTACATCATATAAGAACATCAACTAAAAATAAGGTTCACATAAGTAGTCATGAATTTCTTAAGTTGGCCGAAAAACTGGACATCATATGCTGAAAAATGGACTTTCTCGTAAAAATCACCATAATTCGTACAAGGTTCCAAAAATGACATAGTAAAATTCTACATACTCCTAAGAACGTGTACTACAACATAGTAAAACATGGCTTATAAATTCGATCCCAATAATTATTTATGAGTTTTAGAACGAAGCTGAAAACAGGACATCGTCTACGCGAAAAACAGGTTTTATCGTAAAATTCGGCATAAATCGTACAAGACTCAAAAAAATTTCATACTAAAATCCTACACGTACCTAAGAACAGTTCTAAAACATAGCAAAAGATCATGCATAAATTCGAAGTATATTTGTCCAGAAAATTATACGAATCAGACCCGAAAACAGGGTAAAAACTGTCCCCGAACAGCTTGTCTTAGAAAAATCATATAAAATCGAATTTCACTCCAAATCCTATGAAATTTTACACACATGCTCTTGACTTCATATATTTCAATCAGGAAAAAGGATTCATCTTAATTCAATTCCTAAGATTTTCGAACACCACCAAAACAGTAGCAAAATAAAGCATATCTTTAAGTCTACCCTAGAATCAACTTATTCCTCCATGCAAACAACATATAATCCCAACAAATATGCCAAAGAACATCTTTGGACTTCTTATCCTAGAGTATTAAGCATAAATCATGAGTTTTAATGAAGGATTCATAAGGGTTTAGCCAAAAATACCTTTAGGTTTTGAAGAAGACTTGATGGATAAAAGATCTTTGCTTTCCTTTATCTCTTGTACTAACTTATCTATGACTTTGGCTCTCCTATATGAAGTGATCAAGAGAGAGAGAGAGAAAGAGAGAGTGATCGAGAGAGAGGGAGGGAGAGAGAGTTGCATGTTGCAAGTTGGAGATATTTGCATGTTGCAATTAGATTAGTGAGGTGGCTAGGCTAGGTTACCACTTGCTAAAAGACTTACTTTGGAAGCTTTGTATTAAAAATAAAGGTTAATCTAATTATTTATCTTGATATTTTGATATTCATATAACACATATGTATAAATACATGCATACCTTATTGTAAAGACTAGAAATAATAGCATAATGTATAAATCACACAAATATGGAAATCACTTAGCATAAAACCTAAAATCATTCTATTAATTAACTTTGATCATCATCTTATCTTTTTACTTCCGTTCATATGTGTCGAGTGAGTGGAGATCGAGCTCGGTTTCATCCGTGAGCAATCCTGCAAAACCCTTAAAATCTCGAAAGAAAACACGTCATAAAATCTTACGTAATATGAAAACTTGTACTTAAATCATTAACACTTGAATGATAAAAGAAATTTATAAAATATGCATATGCAGGGTGTTTTCTTGAAATGGGGTGTTACAGCAAGGGACGAACAGAATGCATGATCAGGGTGGACATCAGTCCAACCACAGTAATAATATGGCACAACAAATATATTCACAGCATTTAGTATTCCTTAATCATACATTTAAATAGGGAAAACAGTAAACAGATAAACGGATAGAAATTACCCCTATCTTGTTCGGTGGTTACCCACGTGAGTTGATAAATCCGAAAGTCTGATAACTCGATAACTCAAAGCCTAGTCCAATAAGTAGCCTACATAGTTACGGTGTTTCTTAGATCTTAAATACAGTATAAATAAAGTTGTAAAAGGTTCCGGCGGAAAAACGTTCGTTAAACACGCGACGGATCGAACGATCTAAAGATTGGAATTTTAGAGACAAGGCTGGAAGTCAAGTCTAATGGGCTGAGATGATAGAGAATGAAATTTGGGTCACGACAAAAAAAAAAAGAGCTCGATCGGAATTAAAACGAGCTCGAACGGAGCATTTTAAGTTTAGGGGTAAAATGGTAATTTTGGTCAAAGGGTTGACTTTGACCGGGCCCACGGACCCCGATTAACGACTTCTCGTCATCGAAGACTCGATACGGATGAACGACGGAAAGAAAACGAGGTTCGGATCGAAAACACGGCGTCGGGTGCGCGTCAGCACCCGACGGGCGCGCACGGTGCGCGCCGGCACCCGACGGCTGCCGAGTTTTCTCGGCAGCTAGGCACAGCTCAACCCGGCTGGTCGAGTTTTCTCGGCCAGCCTTGCCCAATTCTTCCCGATGGTGGCCTGCTCGAGCAGGCCACTTCCCGGCGTCTTCCGGCGCGGCGGCGCTGCCACCAGCTACCACCACCTACCTTGTCGGATACCTCGCATGCTGGCTACCACCTCCGGTCGTCCATCGCCGGATTCCGGCATGAATAGTTCCTGGAAATTATGCCGTAAAATCCTTCGAAGCCCAGTTTTTCCAAAAATTCAACATCAATCCAAACCTTCCGGCCGGCACCCCAGTCGCCGGCGTCCACTCCCAGCTCCTCCACCGGCGACTCCCCGTCGCCGGCAACCCATTCCGGCCAAGCCCATCCACCAACACAGCCACCACACACAAGCATGCTATAACACACACACACGCGAAAACACACACACACGCTGATCTCTCCCTCTGGCCGGCGGCCACCTGCCGCCGGCGACCACCACCCATCACCGTGACCTTGGCCGGCGACCCCCAGTCGTCGGCCACCACCAGCCCCCGCCCAAAACACACGCGCACAGTAGCATACACACACACATCACAAGGTGTGTTTACACACTCACACCCACTGCCAAGCCTTGCCCGGCGGCCACCAGCCACCGGCTGCTTCCTCCGACACCTCACCGGCGACCTCCCGTCGCCGGCCGTTCTTTCTCTCACGGCGGCGCCCCCCGACGCCGCCTCCAACAGCATGCACGATCACACACACACACACACCACAAAACTCACACACATGCATGCATACACATATATACACCACTGTCCTTCTCCGACGTCGCCACCCACGGCGGCGCCGACCCTCCAGCATGTCGCCCTACTTCCGGCGGCCCCCCGGTCGTCAGCTCCGGCGAGAAGAGAGAGAAAAATAGAGGAGAGAGAGAAGGTGGTGCAAGGAATAGGGTTAGGGTTTAGGGGATGTTTTTCGCCATTTTCCGGCGAACGAGAAGTCGGATTTGAAATCCAAGACCTATCCTAGATTCGTCTCGTCGAGACGAATGTTGTGTGTGAAAATTGTCCGATTCTGACAATATTGAAATTTTCCGGCGACCGGCCGGCGGCGGCGACGGCGGTGGTTCCGCCGACCCAAGGACAAAAATATCGGTATCGGTGGAAATATCGGTATCTTGATTTTACGGATATATCGATATCGGTGGATATATCGGTTTTTTACGCAAAAAAATTTAAAAATTTGTAAAAAAAATAGAAAAAAGTATCTAGTACTTTATATAATATTATAAGTAACATTAATACATATATTGAACTTAAATTTCAAATAAACAGATATGTTGACAATAAATTTAGAGATAAACTTTTATATAAATGTTGTCTCATATGATTAACATGACAAATTATCATACAAAATTAATACATGACCTAGTAATAGCTTGAACTCCTATGAGGTTCAAATGTATAAGATGACATGCCATCTTGAGTCAAACAATATTGATGCCAACTTAAGACACTAGACCAATTTTCAGCGTAATCATGGAGATAACTTTCATATGTTTCTTTATTTCTTCCAACTGTAGTTCCATAAATCGGATAATGTTGATTGACCCAATATGGTTGACTATGTTGATGCATGCTGGAACCTTCATGTGATGATTGAGGTAGTGGGTTATAAAATGGATTCTGACTAGACCAATCAAACTGTGAAGTGCTATGTCTGCCGTGAGAATACGATGGTTGATATTCATTGTACGGATCATTGCTCATATTCATTGAGTCAAGACTCATAGAAAGTGATTCAATATCAGTGTTTGAGCTTTCACCTTGGTTCCAATTCCAAGCATGTCTTCTTCCGTAATTCTTTCCAATAGCACCAATTCCTGCACCCCCTGCCCTACTTCCATGGTCAGAATCTTGTGTTGCATGTGTGAAATCACGCTCACCGATAAATGGACTTAACTGCACTTGATCTTCAGCATCATTTTCACAATAATTTCCACCACCACCACCACCACTGCTTCCACCACCACCACCACCACCGCTTACACCAACATTGCTTCCACTATTTGTTGAAGTATCCATAGATTTACTTGAACCACCAGTACTAGCACCAACATCCTCTTCCATTATCTGAGACACATTCATGTCATATTCACGAGCAGCCGATGCAACTTTTGGATCTGGATTTCCTTCAGCGTCGTCCATGTGGATAGGCTGAATCCATTGAAACAATGGATCTTCTTCCTCATCACCAATGTCAGGCGCTACATCAACTACATCAAGATAGTCTAACCCAGCAACGTTGTCATTTTCAGCTTCCATATCTCGTAACCTTAATTTCATGTTGTAGTAGCAAAAGACGAGTTTCTCAAGTCTTTGATATGCAAGTCGATTTCGCTGCTTAGTATGTATCAAGGCAAATGTACTCCAATTTCTTTCACAAGCAGAAGACGACGTTGTTTGTGAGAGTATTCTTATGGCTAGATTTCGAAGTGTCGGCGATGATTGGCCATACATAACCCACCACTCAGCTGCCAAGCATTAATAAATGTCAAACATATATACTTTCCAAATGATTAGAAATAATGAATATAATCGGTAAGAAGAGGTACCTGGGGTCATTGTATTTCGTGATGCAACTGCAGCACGATCACTGAATCCTTTTTTCGCATCACTAAAATAGGTGATCTGCAAATTCACACAATTATGCAAGTATACTCCAAAAATTTGAATGTAAGTAGTACTATAGTAGTTATATAAAACATATTATATTGTTTACTATTTAAACCTCATTTCCAAATTGGGCTATGCCTTCTGAATTGGGTTCAAGTGTGCAGAACACTTCGTGCACCGCTTTAATCAGGGTCATATCTTCACCAACTCCTCGGGTATATTGAAATCTTGGATTCAAGTAGAAAGCTACAAAATACAAAATGCAGTTAGTATATCATATAATGTATACAATTGCATAATATAGGATGAAGCACATGATATTTACCTGCAGCATGTAGTGGATGTGAAAGCGTGTTCTCCCATCAAGTATTTATTACGTTAAGTACCCATTGTGCCGACCTTACGTTTCCAACTTTCTGTTTCATGATACGAAATAATTCATATAAGATCGGCATGGTAGGAACAACTTCAGTATCCACAACTCGAAGTATTTGATATAATGGCTCATAAATGTCCACCACATGTTTTACTTGATCCCAGAACCGATGGCCAAGAATGTGTTTTTCCACTGATCTACCTACCTCTGAACGACTCAAATGATTCTCAGCCCATTCGTCACTCGTAAATAATTGTTTCAACGTAGATTTTTTCTTGAACAAACTGTCTAGTGCGATATAGTTTGTTGCAAAACGAGTTGCTCCTGACCGTACTATGTCTCCCTGACAAATCTCTCGCATTTTTGCTAACAACCACCCATGATTATAAATGTAGTTCGTCAATTGTCTGGCCTTCGTAATTACTGTCTTGACATTTTTATTTTTGCCAATATCTTCAAATATCAGGTCAATGCAGTGTGCAACACAGGGTGTCCAATATAAGTTGTATCTCTACATGAGTTTTTTTCCCGCCTTCACAAAAGCGGAACCATTATCTGTAACAACTTGAACCACATTATTCACCCCAACCTCTTTCACCACTTCTTTAAGTAGATCATAGATGTATTTATGATCCTTGATCTTATCTGATGCATCAATGGATTTAAGGACGACAGTGCTCCCCTTGCAATAGACCATGAAATTTATGATTGACAATTTTGTTGGTCCTGTCCATCCATCGGTCATGATTGTACACCCGTATGTCGACCATTTTTCCATTTGTTCGGCCACATGCACCTTCATTTCAGTGTACTCCATATCTAGATACTTATTTTTTATCTGATATGGAGTTGGTGGTTTTATCCCCACACCACTTTCCTGTGCACTTTGGATCATATTTCGAAAATGATGCGATGAAGCTTTCTCTGGTGGTACATTATCGTAAATGAAAAATTTACTCACCATCCGACCCATTTTTTCTCTAATGTTTCCATCAGAAAACATACTCTTTATCTTTTTTTGTTTTGCACCTTCTGATCTATATAAAGATGGTGCTGGTGCTGGTGCAAAATTTAATCCACGAGAACTAGTACTGCCTCTTTTGTTACGCCCAAAGTTAGGCATTTGATCTCTTTCCCACTCACTTGTCTTAGATTGTCTGACAGCGGCACGATATTGTTGACGTTCATTTTGATCAATACTGTCATCAGGACATGCAATATCGTCATCATCCTCATCTTCATCCTCATCATATAACCCCCTTCGTAATTCTGCTCTAACAACATCCATTTTGGCAGCTTTCTTCCCTTTGATGTCTCCTTAGCTTTAAACAATTCGCGAATCTCTTTCTTAACCTCTGGGGGTACATTTTTACAAGGACGTGCATTTTTATTTGGGTCTGTGTGGCTCAAGTGATATTTGAAACGTGTAATGCCTCCACTCATAATCGCATGATTACAAAAGATACAAAGAATGGCATTTTTGTGTCCAGGGATGGCTGTGTAATATTTCCATGCAGGGTCACTTCCGGCAGCACCACTTTCACTTGTCATTCCTTATTCAGATATAAGAAAATATAACATATAAGAAAATCGCGAAATACAGCTCATTTACCAATATAGCTCATTTACTTGAGTTGAATAAATTCTAATAAGGTTTATATATTATGTGGCCATCTTACTTTCCAAAGACATGCATGTGTGTGTGAATGGATAGTCTAGAAATTCCATTGAACTTTTGTACTATACTATATATTTAATGCTACTATTATTAAATTTCATAAACAAACTAATAATTAATAAAAGCTAAATATTTATAATAAGTAATTGTGGGTACAGTGGTAGTGTGGTACACATATTGGGTCAAATAATCAATTTTATATCTATCTACCTTATCTAGTTTTAGGCTTCAACTATGTTTAATCTATACTCTCTATCGAATTATATTTAATTAAGGAAGATTTCTTCTTAATTAAGGGTATCGAACATATCTATTTTTTTGATATCTTGATCAATACAATATCTTCTTAATTAATGTAAAAAATATATCAAATAAAATTCTATTTATTTAATAAATTCCTGAAATTATATATCTCCACTTCTTTAAATGTATAATTTTCACATGACTCATTCATGTTTCTTCATTTACAATCACTAAATTATAGTAGTTTTCTAGTCCTATATATAGATTAACAGTAATATAGCATCATAAAGAATCCAGTAAATCCTATAAAAATAAGATCATATTTGGTATATAAATATTTTAGTTGTATTATTATTATATAATTTTTTATGTGTAGTTTATCAATTATATTTTGAGATTATCATTAGAAAAATCTATTTAAATAATAAAAAATTGTAATATATCAAACAAAATCTTAATTTCATAAATCTTTCGGTGATAATTTCATTTTCAACGTCTTGAATCAATAACTTTTATATTTAATTAAGTCAATTTTAAGTTTTAAATATGGAAATATTCTAATCATGCTTTAAGTATGGAAGTGCATAAGACAAATTCGATTTGGAGCAGGAGGCGAAATTCCTTTCAAGTTATTAACTTATTATGCATAATTTCATGATATATGTGAACAATTTTTTAATTAAAACTATAGCTCAATCCAAAAGCTACATACCTTAAAACTATAAAATATAGCATAATTTATATGTATTTTAAGACAACATTACTTCAACAAATTAAATATGTAGTTAAGTATTTAAATTAACTAACCTTTAAATGATGAATCTTCTTGATGTTGATGAATAATCGACCGAAAATTAGCACACAAATTATTTATAATATATGAAGCAAGGAAAAGAATTTATGAAGCAAGGAAAATAATTTCCAAATAAGGAAATTAAATTAGCAGAGCAAATACTAGGGGATTTTCATACAAACTTATGAACACAATTGAGGCATATTTATAATTATATCATGCACCTTTGGAACAAGCTAGTTTTAGCCTTTAATAATACCTTGTCATAGACTCATAGTCGCATGTGAGTATTGATATTGGGGGAACAAAAAATATTCATAATCCAATTAAATCCAAACAAATGTACTCCATATTAATAATTTAATATATTATTAATACATGTGCATACATCTCAAGTCTTAACACTGAAAAGCCACTGACAGGCGACAAAGACGGGAAACCAAGAAATAAAAGAAATTTTTTTTTTGCAGAAATTTGAAAAGTTGCACTTCTAAATATCAGCTCCGATTTTTGGGTGAGAAATCGCCGATATTTCGGCGATTTCTCACGATTTTTGGACAAAAGTGAGCTGCAAGTATCCGATATAAAAAAATCAGCGATTTATTGTCGATAAATCGCTGATATTACAACAGATATATATGTAAGTGGTTTTTTGTATCGGGGGTCCCAAAAATCCGATATATCGCCGATTTTTCGGCGATAAATCGTGATTTTTTAGTCCTTGCGCCGACCAAAAAACCGGAAACGAAGAGAGAGAGAGGAGAGAGAGAGAACTTACGAGTTTTCGATGCGTTCGGCTCGTTCAGAAAAAAAACGGTGAAAAATGAATCGGAGGAGCCCCTATTTATAGAATTCAGAAAACACTATTCACGTGAAAATATCTTGGTCACTATTCATCGGTTGACTTTTCCCATGTTACTATTCACGTAAATATCTTCCGATTTTCCGATCGAAACTTCGGGTTTTGCCCTTTCCATCGCCGTTCGAGCTACGGGTCTCCGATTGACCCTAGTTCGTTTCTATCTTTTCGTTTTTCTATTACGCATCTAATGGTATAAAATTACCCTATGTTCCACGTCTAGAAAAATTATTGTTCTAAAACGTGCATTAAACACTTATCTGAAACACACAAATTAAATTAAACAGTTAATTCATACGCACAAAATTATTAAATCATAGGTTAAAATATTTAATTAATTAATTATGCTCGTTTTGATTCGGGGCGCTACATTTGTTTCAGTAGTAACATATTGTTCCATGGAGCTAAGGTCCAGGAAATGGAAGAGGAAGCAGTTCTACCACTCTACCACCTAGTTAATTTTGTTCCACTGAACCCCTCCTTCATAGCCACGTATCTTTCTGGCTAAGGAATGTGAAAACTTTCTCCTGTTATATGAATCCAATTTTCATTTCATCCGGGAAAAATCAACTTCTTTTTAGCTGCGTGTGTATGCTAAAACTCGCGTTTTTTCCACTAAAAACATAAAACTAACTATAAAAACCATCAAATGCACCTACACATGATAATCATATAAATCACTCAAAAAATGTACCTAAAAATGTATCTAAATATAGTAAAAAGAATACATTAATATACACAAAAACATGTTAAAAAAATGACACTTATCACCCATACCCGAGACCGAGCCGGACGGGCACACACGTATGTGTTACCCAAGCTCTCTACTCCATGAGTAGACCAACTAGTAGCTCCATGTGGCAAAATCATATTTAAACTAGTTTTAAATGTACACCTCTTTCAATATGAGATGAATAACTCTTTATTCTCCCTCATCTATTGACTATTCTCATTTCAAGTAGCTGACTTCAACACTTAATTTCTCACTAATCGGAACACGATTTTGAGTGATTCAACATGTATCGATTATCTACTCCAAATGTAGATTAATAATTTGGCATTTAATTCTCTAATAATTGAATTTAATAGCCACCAAATAATTTGTCAAAGTGGTGTTATGACCACTTACTCAAAACCAATTTTCAACATAACCTTCTATAAGACCAACGAATCGATTGACTCATGCCCAAAAAATTTACGAATTGTAAGGGGCTTAAATGATGTTGTTCTTGTAGGTCCCAATAAGAGTCGGATGAGTCTAGATGGGGATGAATAGACTTATAAAAAAAATGAAACATTTCTTCAACCAAGAAATAAGATAAATGGCTTAGCAAGAGTCTACAATCAATGTAGATGACTGAGAGCAGATAGATGAGATTAGCTAAGCATAAGTTATAATACTTGGCGAAGATAGAGAGCGAGCTGTGATGCTCTGTGCAGAAATGTAGGGGCCCGACTCTTCTCTTCTAACACAACAAAGAATATAGCATGAAGAGATGTATATTAAGGTAACAAATATGAAACTGAAAAGATGGTAGATAGACGGACATGCTTAGATGATATATATAGATATGTAAAGATGTAAGCAAGTAGAGAACACAATGGTTTATAGAGGTTCAAATGTGATGTTACCTTTCTACGTCCTCTCTTCCCTTGACAAGAGAATCCACTTAGTCAACTGACTGTTACAGCTTACTTCTCAAAAAAGGGAACAATACACATTTTTTCCCAATAACTTGGGGAACTCAACACAACACAACAACTTCTCACAAACACTGTGGTATGCTCTACCCAAACACATGGGAGAAAATTCCTTAAACACAAGGAGGGACAATCTTATTCTCAAGGATTTACAAGGTGTATGAAAATGGTTTTTCTCTCTTCTAATCTATTTTCTCACTCATAAAATAATGAAGAATATTTAAGAATGACTAAATCTTTGAGAATGAAGAACTTGCAATGAACTTAGAGAGTTTGAACTTGAAGCTCTTGCTAGAAGTTGTATAGCTCGTGAGAAATTAGTCCAGTCTTCATAAGTGATCACTATTTATAGGAAAGAGTTGATTTCCAACCGTTAGAGAGAGTTAATTTGAAAGTTGGAAAAAGCTCATTGTCTTTAGGCTTTTAAATGTACTTGTTTGTCCATCTTTTTCAGAGGAGGCCGTAGTCTTCTGTAAAGTTTTTGTAGCATTTAAGGCTTTTGTACTTGGTTGTTAGAAAGTTTTGACCTTATGCTTATGGTAACTTAAGTCTCTTCTCTTGTCTTTAGATCAGGTGCTGCTTTTGATCAATTCAAAGTTGATCTTCCTTAATTGATGTGATGGCTGATAGCAAACTTGATGTAGAATATATGTTTCCATAAATGTGTCTGCTTCAATGATTGAGACTTCAATAAATGTTCTTCAATGATTGAGGAAGTCTTCTAATTAGTATCTTTTATCTTCTTTCTTTCAATAGGTCTTCTTGGACTCATCTTTTTCTTCATTAAGGAATATCATCTTAAGATGACCATTTTATGTTTTCTTTTGAGGTGCTTTCATCTGAAGTTGTCTTCTAGATGAGTGAGCATATCTAAATCTTCTAGCAGATAGTGTTCTGTCATGTGTTCCCCTTGATGTATGTTTTCTAATTTCTGTGAACTAAATTCATCTTTTAACTGGGAGAGAGACTTCTAGCAGACATACTATACAGAAGACTCATTAATCTACACATAGATAACATCCTAAAGGATAGATGAGTTTTGTCATTATTAAAATTACAAATGAAAATTCCTAACAGTTCTACTTTCTTATTTTCTGAAAAATATTGTTGATTATTATTTTAAAATTTTCTTTTTAATATAGATAGTTGTTTTTTAAAAATATATATAGTTTTTAAATACTGTTGTCGTTTATCATTAAGTCTAAAACTTGATAAAAGAATAATAATTTAAAATTTAATTAACATCAACACCAACTTAATCTATTATGTATTCATTTTATAGGCTATCTATTATTAATTTTTTTGATAATATAATTCATTTTTTATGAATTTAAGTTTCAATTTCAACTTATATATTTAATATCATTGTATAATATCTCCCATATATGAGTCCACACGTCATAAAAAGAAAGGAAAATTAAAGATACATAAATTAGTTCAAAGTCAAACTGACTTTAAGTAACTATTTTAACTTGTTTATTTTTATGTTACAATAATATAAACATTTTGAGTATTGTAAATGATTCACAGTTTCCTATTTTACATTGAGCTTAAGTTGCATTAAATACCTATTTTGAAAATTCAACTCAAGTTCAAATATATTATGTCATACTCTATGTACATACACGTGTTTTCTTGAAGAATTTTCATGTGTATATATATGTATATATATCTCAAACAATCTCTTTAACCCCTACTTCTCACCTTTAAAGTGGTTCAAATTTAAATAAACAACAAATTATGTCAAACTATTTCACAAATATAATTCCATGAGAGTAATTCTATTCACAGCCATAATATTTTTCTATACAACTATCATATATTTAAATTCTTCATTTTGACCTTAAGCACATCATCCTTTTTATTCTTTTTACAACTCTTAACCACCATCCTTTAATTGAATCAATTTTGTCTTAAAAACATGCATATATAAATATTATGCAGCATCATTCAAACTTAAAATCCTATTTTCGATTACTAGGCTGGAGCTATGAAGATCACTCGAAAATTAATTTCCTAAGTTTACGATTCTGAAACATTTACTAGGTTGGAACTATGCAGCTTACCAACATTTCATTTGATAGAAAGCAAGATCATTTTTTTGGTCTTGTTGATCTGATGTTCGAAAGAGGATCTGTTGCATAAAGGATCATTATTCTGCACTTTTGTAGAAGCTAGCCCCAAATTTATTTCTAGTTTGTGCCAATTTTGTCTATCGTTGGCCTCTATGGTAGAATTAGTCGGGGGCATGAGATGCGATAATTTACTGGATCTACTTTGATTCCCTTTAAAGAAACTATGTACCCGAGAAAATCGACTCTATCCAGCCAGAACTCGCACTTCTTAAATTTTTTGTATAACTTTTCTTTTCACAAGGTACCCTACGTAACTCTCAAGTGTTCTTCATGTTGAGTCAAACGAAGGTGTAAGGAATAGAATTTAGAATGAAATATCTGATTCACATCTAAGAGAAAAGTTAAGGTATTATATCCCTAAGTCGATTCTAACTTTAACACGTCTGTAGTCGTCACTTTTCTTCCAAAATTATCCCACCCGGGGCTGATCAGTTCTAACCCGAAATCATGTAACTATTATGTATGCAAATCTTGAGATTCTGTTTATTTTAAGATCTTCGACGTCATTCTATTCCTGAAGTTTAAAACATGTGAAGTCCATCCTGAGCAGCTATGTTATTCTAACTATCATCACTTTTTATGAAAGCTATATATTGCATTAGTGTCTATGTGATATTAGAATACTCGAGAAATATTATGCTCAACCCATAATATTATTCCATAAATCAATTAATAACCTCAATAGATTTCGCTGTCATTCGTTCATCATCATAGCATAATATTGTCATATAGGATAACATATATCCAACTTGTATATACAAACCATAAAAGTACATCATAAGCGAAACATCATGAAACATATTACAAACATCCCCACATGGTCCCCATAGACTTCAAGCATTAGTCGTGGCTTTACGTATCACACCCGTATACTAGGGAGAACACACACATTGGCTCATCTTATCATAGACAAGGGCCCATGGTAGTCTCATCCCTATGTAACCCAACGACTTGGCAAAACATACACACTAACTCACCCAACACATAGTGGCTAGTGGCAGTATTTATCGATTCAAATAAAGCTCACAGATAGCCTAACATAATATAACCTACCATACAACACTGTACCAACTCCTACGAACGGCCATTTACGCACACGAGCTCATACTGCCCGGACAACGGCTCAGTGGCGGCGTCCAATAAGCAGTGTGTCGTTAACAGTAACATCAGACAACAACTAGATCATATTTCATTAAAGCGATTTAACAAGAAAACATTGACAAGCACATTTTATAGCCAAAAAACTCATACTTTTGTGGAATGTTATATCAACACAATTCCGTAGTCATAACAAGATGTAAAAGCCCTAGATAGTCATATCGACATATCTTTGTAACATAACGTTGAGATTTGTAAAAATTTGTAAGATTCCCACTCTCACATAGATCCATGGTCATAAATCAGTAAACATCTTAACATAACATACCTTAGTGAAGCCGGAGTGGTAGGGTAGAAGTGAATGCCAGTAGCTAATAAAAATTTTCTTTCAACAAAAAGTTACAATGATGCTTTTTTATAAATCTGCGTTGAGACAAACACTTTTAAAAACAAAATATTTCAGTGAATCTACAGAATCATAGACTCGCTCTGATACCACCTATAACGCCCCATTCTTGTAAATTACTGTAGAATATCAGAGTTTAATAAATTTTTCGTTTGGGCGTCCAGATACTCGATAAACATGTATTTTCAAGGTAATTTAAAATTTTCAAATAAAGATAAGTCAATTCGAGCATCCCCTGTTTTATAAAACGTGAAGCGTACACAGCAGAAGAAAATATTTATTTATTTTTCTTTATATTCATACAACTAAAACTGTACAGCTTTGCAAACCAAGTTTTTTCCAAAAAGGTTTCAAGAGCACTTTCTATACAATTAAATAATATAACACCTTTTTCAAATCCAGTAAAACTCTTTTGCATTCTTTAGAACATCGACTACCAGCATCCACCGTTTACGTACCACGCTCGAGGATTTCCATAAACTGAAACATTTTAACATAAAAAGGGGTGAGTGTATGAAGATACTCAGTGGGGTGGGACTTGTGAGCAGTTAAAACATAACAGGATACATAGACATATAATTCATCAAGCACATAGTTGCAGGTCTGAGCCGCCTTGGAAAACTTTGCAGTTCTGAGCCGTCATGAAAACATTTTTATCTTACAGAACTTGTCGCTAAATACGTCTTGCGAAACTTAGCCGCCAGTTTTACATCTTGTGGAACTTGCCGCCATTTTTACATATTTAACAAACATAAACATATCACTCAATAGCACATAAATGCGGTTTTGAGGCCGCCTTTGAAAATACAATTTTGAGCCGCCGTAGAAAACATTTTTGTTTGTGGTTCTTAGCCATCTTGGTGTTAATGTGGTTTTGAGCCATCGTGCAAACATATCCTTTTCATAATGTTAGTGTGGTTCTGAGCCACCGTGCAAACATATCCTTTTCATAATGTTAGTGTGGTTCTAAGCCACCATGCAAACATATCCTTTTCATAATGTTAGTGTGGTTCTGAGCCACCGTGCAACATATCATTTTCATAATGTTAGTGTGGTTCTGAGCCACCGTGCAAACATATCCTTTTCATAATGTTGCAAACATTGCACATTCACTTTTGTCACGTAACAGACACATAATGCCACATTTACAAATTAAACAAATTCATCTCACATCGGCCAACTATCTCACGTTATAGCACCTGATCACATAAATGGGAAAGCAAGAATTCCCCATAACATTCACCACATTTCATCATTCATAAAGCATAACACATTTCACTTTGCATATTACGTTTAAACTTTCATGTTATAATCAGAGACATACAATAATTGCACGTAAGAGCGCACATTGTTCACAACATGTAATTTATAAGAATTTACTCCCACCTTGTTCGGTGGTAACCCTCGTGAAGCTCGATTTTTTAAATCCTAAGTTCGTTCATTCACCTCAATAGAGTGGTCTCTTAGAAAAACCAATACGTTTCAGGGAACTAGTGTGGTCCTTCATCTACGTTTCCTACAAGGAAGGAATTAAACTTGCAAGACAAACTAATTTTGCCAAGTAAATTGCAAATGTAAAATCCCTTGCCAATTGGAAAGAAATTCGTCGTTGTTTATCTTCCTCGTCTGAGCTCTGATTTATGATCCATAAAGCCGTAATGAAGCTCTCGATGTGAATATTAACTCCATGAAATCTCAAGACCATCCGATATTCGATCGTCAGGAAATTGCCCTTGCAATAGGTTGCAATTCACCGTTGCGTCACTGCACTGCCACTCTGTGCTCTGATGCATCTTAGGCCCCTCAAACGGACTCGTCTTAAGGTGAAATTTGGTAGGAATGCTCTCAACACATTGAAGAATACCCCATACGAACAGTTTTAAGAAACTCTTTCGTTAAGACCTTTTGCTCCACAACTATATCCAGTTTAAATGCAGATTTGCAGCCCCGACTTCGTAAAATTATTTCTCGATCGTCTGACCTCGGATGAGTTCTAACAAGCTTTACTTGTTCAACAAGTTTTCTACAATCGTCACACTTAGAGTTACAGATTAGTCTTATGTTGAGTTAGAAGATTTATCGAGTACAATGAACTCTTAAAAAGTTAAAAACGATGCTCCTTACGATGTTTTCATAAGCTTTGACCGAAATGTTTAACTTTTCACTTAACATTATCACTTAGAAGTTTAGCACAAAACTTATATTGTAAATAAAATCTAATACAACTTACGGCTAAACACAAAGATAACACTATAGTAAACGAATTCATAAATAAAGTTATTCAATCTTGTTATGACTTTGTCAATTAGTGTTATATAACACATGATTAAGAGTTATAACAAGGTTTACTTGGTAAACATGTTATCAATAATCATTCCTCTTAAAGTTACGGATTAGTCTTATGTTGAGTTAGATGATTTATCGATTACAATTAACTCTTACTAAGTTGAAAACGAGTCATCTTACAAAGTTTTAATAAGCTTTGACCGAAATATTTGAATATTGACTTAACGTTATCATTTAGAAGTTTAGCACAAAACGTATACTGTAAATCAAATCTAATAGAACTTAACGCTAAACACAAAGACAAGACTATAGTAAACAAATTCATAAATAAAATTATTCAATCTTGATATAACTTTGTTAATTAATGTTATATAACACATGATTAAGAGTAATAACATGGTTTACTTGGTAAATAAGTTATCAATAATCATTCCACTTAGAGTTACGGATAAGTCTTATGTTGAGTTAGATGATTTATCGACTACAATAAACTCTTAATAAGTTGAAAATGATTCATCTTACAAAGTTTTAAAAAGCTTTGACCGAAGTGTTTGACTTTTGGCTTAACGTTATCATTTAGAAGTCTAGCACAAAACTTATATTGTAAATCAAATCTAATAGAACTTACCGCTAAACACAAAAATAAGACTATAGTAAACGAATTCATAAATAAAGTTATTCAATCTAATTATAACTTTGTCAATTAATGTTATATAACACATGATTAAGAGTTCTAACAAGCTTTACTTGATCAACAAGTTTTCTATATTCGTTACGCTTAGACTTTCGGATTAGTCTTATGTTGAGTTAGAAGATTTATCGAGTACAATTAACTCTTAAGAAGTTGAAAACGATGCTTCTTACAATGTTTTAATAAGCTTTGACCGAAACATTTGAATTTTGACTTAACGTTATCACTTAGAAGTTTAGCAAAAAACTTATATTGTAATCAAATCTAATAGAACTTACGGCTAAATACAATCACAAGACTATAGTAAATGAATTCATCAATAAAGTTAATCAATATAGTTATAACTTTGTCAATTAATGTTATAAATAACATGATTAAGAGATCTAACAAGCTTTACTTGTTCAACAAGTTTTCCACAATCGTCACACTTAGAGTTAAAGATTAGTCTTATGTTGAGTAAGAAGATTTATCGAGTACAATGAACTCTTAAAAAGTTGAAAACGATGCTTCTTATGATGTTTTAATAAGCTTTGACCAAAATGTTTGACTTTTCACTTAATTATCACTTAGAAGTTTAGCACAAAACTTATATTGTAAATAAAATCTAATACAACTTACGACTAAATACAAAGACAACACTATAGTACACGAATTCATAAATAAAGTTATTCAATCTTGTTTTCACTTTGTCTATTAGTGTTATATAACACATGATTAAGAGTTATAACAAGGTTTACTTGGTAAACATGTTTTCAATAATCATTCCACTTAGAGTTACGGGTTAGACTTATGTTGGGTTAGATGATTTATTGATTACAATTAACTCTTAATAAGTTGAAAACAAGTCATCTTACAAAGTTTTAATAAGCTTTGATCGAAATGTTTGACTTTTGAATTAACGTTATCATTTAAAAGTTTAGCACAAAACTTATATTGTAAATCAAATCTAATAGAACTTAACGCTAAACACAAAGACATTACTATAGTAAATGAATTCATAAATAAAGTTATTCAATCTTGTTATGACTTTGTCAATTAGTGTTATATAACACATGATTAAGAGTTATAACAAGGTTTACTTGGTAAACATGTTTTCAATAATCATTCCACTTAGAGTTACGGATTAGTCTTATGTTGAGTTAGATGATTTATCGACTACAATGAACTCTTACTAAGTTGAAAACGAGTCATCTTACAAAGTTTTAATAAGCTTTGACCGAAATGTTTGAATATTGACTTAACGTTATCATTTAGAAGTTTAGCACAAAACTTATATTGTAAATCAAATCTAATAGAACTTAACGCTAAACATAAAGACAAGACTAGAGTAAACAAATTCATAAATAAAGTTATTCAATCTTGATATAACTTTGTTAATTAATGTTATATAACACATGATTAAGAGTAATAACATGGTTTACTTGGTAAATAAGTTATCAATAATCATTTCACTTAGAGTTATGGATAAGTCTTATGTTGAGTTAGATGATTTATCGACTACAATAAACTCTTAATAAGTTGAAAATGATTCATCTTACAAAGATTTTAAAAGCTTTGACCGAAATATTTGAATTTGACTTAAGGTTATCATTTAGATGTTTAGCACAAAACTTATATTGTAAATCAAATCTTATAGAACTTAATGCTAAACACAAAGACAAGACTATAGTAAATGAATTCATAAATAAAGTTATTCAATCTAATTATAACTTTGTCGATTAATGTTATATAACACATGATTAAGAGTTCTAACAAACTTTACTTGTTCAACAAGTTTTCTATAATCGTTACGCTTAGACTTACAGATTAGTCTTATGTTAAGTTAGAAGATTTATCGAGTACAATTAACTCTTAAGAAGTTGAAAATGATGCTTCTTACAATGTTTTAATAAGCTTTGACCGAAATATTTGACTTTTGACTTAATGTTATCATTTAGAAGTTTAGCACAAAACTTATATTGTAAATCAAATCTAATAGAACTTACGGCTAAACACAAACACAAGACTATAGTAAATGAATTTATAAATAAAGTTATTCAATATAGTTATAACTTTGTCAATTAATGTTAGAAAACACATAATTAAGAGTTCTAACAAGCTTTACTTGTTCAACAAGTTTTCTACAATTGTCACACTTAGAGTTACGGATTCACTACAAGAAATTTGACTTTTTTCAACTGGTTTTACCCGTTGTCGTAGCCAATTTTTGAGCGTTGTCGTATCCAGCGTTGCAAAAAAAAATTCACCATACGACAATGCACCAAAAAGCGTTGTCTTTTCTATATACGACAACACATTTATACCGTTGCAAGAAAGGGTTGTCTTTTTTGATTTTGTGCAACTATATATGCAATGCTTAAAAAGCGTTGTCTTTCTGAAGTACAACATCACAAATTTATGCAACGCTTATAACCGTTGTCTTTTTTTTCTTTTTTTTTGTTTATTGCATACAATTACATTTATGCAACTCTTTTTTAGGGTTATCGTTTTTTAGAATAACAACGCTAATGCAACGCTTTTTAGGGTTGTCGTTTTTTAAAATAACAACGCTAATGACAACCCTTTTTTGTGTTGTCTTTTCTGTTTATTCACATTTTTTACAATAATTTCATATTTTGCTGGATATATATAATAATATAATTTAATTATATAAACTAACAAATGCATTAGAAGAACATTTAAACATTGTCAATATCATTGGTTACATTCATAAATCATCCCAACAATATGTCTCATCCTAACACTTGAAATCACACAACCTTAAGTCCATAAATTTAAAGTACTCCAACAATTAATAACAAAATGATCGAACTTGTTTGAATAACATCACAACCTTAATATACAATCACGACATCACGAACTTGACATAGTGAGCCCTACGTCCCCACAATCTGTCAAATGTAAGAACAAAATTAATATGTGTTGGAACCGACGGATCGCCGGCCCTATGTAATCGGAATCGGGATCCAAATAAAATACACAGCGGAAAGAAAACATACCCTTGTAGACTAACAGATCGAAGATATAGACCTCTTGGTCTTCTACTGTATTCCCAGCCCTTTCCTCGGACGTCGTGTGGACGACGATCTTCCAAGAAAACAACGATCTCGTCTCTTTCTCTCCTAACACACGGTTCTGTATATTGTACGCGTGAGATTGAGAGAGTGTCTTAAGGGAGACGCTGATTTTAGGGTATATATAGGCTACAACAGGGACCTAGAGGAGGAATTAGGGTTGGGCCTCCTGATAGACTTAAGCGTCTTGTGTTTGGCCCGAACACCCAGCTTAAGTCCATTAATTATAACTCGGTCCACTAAAGAGTTATAATTGAACTACCGCCCCAATCCCATATTACAATATGGGCTCCTTCTTATTATGTGTACGTTTATTTCCCCATGTTTAAGATATCGAATATCCTTAAATTAAATAAGTTACTGACAACTTAATTAATTTACATCTAACTCCAAGAGTAGTAGCACTCAACTTTATTATCATGTCGGATTAAATCCACCTGCAGGGTTTACATGATAATCCTTATGAGCTCCTCAAGGGGACATCATCATCCTAAAAAATTAGGACATGGATTCCTTCTATAATCAACAACACACCATATAAACAATACCATTTCCCAATTCACCGAGCCTATTGATTTATGAATAAATCTCACCCATTGGCAAATTAAAGAAACAAACACTGAGTACACGTGCCCGTTATTATATAGGGATTAAGAACACGCACATCCATAATAACAGAGGTCTTGTTCTTTTATATAGTCAGTACAAATCGAACAACCTCAAATGGTCCTGCTCAATACATACAAAATGCACTAGTGTAACTTTATAGTCAAGATAGACTAATGCCAAATTACACTACAAGCGTTCCAATGATTTGTCCAAATCCATCTTGGTTGTGAGCTATTATTTATAATCTATAAGGAACTGATAGCATGATCTTCTATGTGGCACCACACACCATGTTATCTACAATATAGATTAATCTGGACAATTGCATTAACATATATAGCAAATATAAAATGCAAGCATTTGACCAAAATGATTCTCATATCAAAAAGGTGTTCATACAAAAAGCTAGGCTTATAGTATACATCCTAACAATATGAACACCTAAAAATCATAACGCGATCATCTTATATATTCAAAGGAAAGCATTGCAAGTTAAAATATAGTAGTCACCTTGTTCTACCCATTTATATGTTCTTGAACGCAATCAGCCCATTCAACACGAACTTCATCAATATCAGCTCTAGTGCACTTAACATCAGTGAACTTTGAAAAAAGAATATATAGAATAATCAACTTCATTTCATTTTGGTGAAGTATACAATATGCAAACTAAATAGGAAGTAGTTACTCACAATTGATCAGGTGGCTTGAACTAATCAATAGACTCATCTTTCAAAGCATCATGATCATATATGGTGGAGGTTTTTGAAACATATAGGGAACTCACTTTACAAAGAAGGCTAACATCAACACTTCTAACCAAACAAATAGGGTCTGAAACAGAAAGGTCCAAATTTTACATCAACTTAATTTATCAGAAATTGCATGGATGAAACTAATCAAGAAAGTGAACCATTGTCTCTCTGCATTCACAAGTCACAACAAAAATAATGTGAAAATCCTCTAAAATTATCTTAGCATATGTTCATACTGTATGGAACTAAGTGAAAACGTTTACAGAGAAGTACTAACCTCCAAAGTGAATATTAGAACTTTGTGCATCATCGGCAACATCAGACCTTAAAAGGGAAAAAAAGGCCATCACCAGTGATTGAGAGAAATTGCTAAGCATGACACACCATGTCTGATGAGAAAAATCAGGAGTGTTAAGAGAGATAGCCACATATCTGCAAGCTGCAAGAAGTTCTACGCAGAGATAGATAACTGCAAAGTTGAATTTGACTGGAGAAAAACAATTTTTATCTAGATAGCCATTCTCAGATGGTTTTGCAACTGACATCCCCAAACCATCCATGAGGAGTGGAAAGAAGCTCTCGAAGACTTTATTGTACAATTCACCAGAGGGTTTAGCACAAGTTGACAGAATACGACCAACTGCATATAATCTCTGTTTAACTTGTAAAGGGATATCATCAACCTCCTCGATCTGATTCAGGGAGTTCAGAAACACATTTATGTCATTGTCGCCAATAATTAAACTAATGAAATCGCCATAATGTTGTATAACTTCCTGTAGAAGTATATAAGCCTGTGCCATAATGTCACTATCTTGAAAACCCATTCTGCCCATCAATTCAGACTCCTTAGTTAGAGTACACTGAGGTGAAATATACGTTATATCTTTAACAGAAGACCAAATAGCTTCAGCATGTTTTGTCATCCTGTCTGATCAATATTTTGTTGTGCAATAGCTAAGATACCTGAATGACTCCACCTGCACACAAACATATACTTATTCCAATAACATAAATGGAGGAAAAAAAACATCATTTTAAATAGATAAAAGAGAAACAAAGTGAGATGCATGTGGCACTAACCTTAGCTGATGGCAGAGAAGAAGAAAGTTTCTCTAGCAGCAACGGAATACAAAAGGGTTCAAAAAGAGGCGTAGAAGAAAATACCAGCTGAAAGACACCAAACAAAAATAAGCATTTATAAATTATCGACTTTAAAATCGATAAGGATAAGGATCGATTATTTAAGAATACTAATAGTATGTTGAGCCTATCCACAACATAGCATTTGTAACCTTCAGGAGTTCTATTTTATTTTTCATATTCACTGCTTGTTAAGCTTTCAGCTTCAAAAGTTCTTAGCTCTGTTTGCTAGATGCAGTTTTATCAACAAAAACAAGTAGCAAGAATACTCATATTTTCCCCATGCAAGGATAAGATGGCATTAACTATCTTTCCAAGTTTTGCAACAGATGATCAAACTATATGGAAAGTGTTACAAAAACATTCCATGTTTGATAGTTTTCCCTACAGTAAAGAGAGAGGGCAGTCTAGCAGCAGTAGATTTTTTGGGAAATTCACTAGTGGAAGTTCATCAGGCAGAATTATTAATTCACCTATAGAAAGAATTGACAGAGAGATTTGCTTTTAAGTTACATTAAACTAGAACCAAATTAACAGAATGGGACTAGGTTTTTTTCATTCTTGATAGGGATAAAAGGAATACGATGAATACAACAGCTGGGAAGCTAGGAGATCAGAAAATCAAGCTTCAGGATATTAACTGTCAATCAACTTGAGATCTCCCAGATCTACTTGCAAAAATTTAATCATGGAATGAATTTATACACCATGTGAAACATAAACTGAAAAGAAATAGTACGGAACTAGATTTTTTCATCAAGTCCAACTCCAACTATACTTTCATGATAACATAAAACAAATCACTTACCATTAATGCCCTTGAGAGTTCCTCTCTTTTAATGTCATCTTCATCACCTTTCGGCTGGACAAATGATAGTGAACACCAAGTCAATATGGATGACAAGCACATAAAGAAGGGAGAAAAATAAAATTAGCCCTCTTACTTTTTATATGACAAGAAATGCAAAATAGAACAAGAGAGTTAAGGGATCTCACATGTGTAAAATGGATGGGGAAATAGCTGTCTAAGATTTTGAACATATCCCCAACACAATTTGCTAAAGGGCCGGAAGAACCAGGATATAACTGTGCAAGACTTTCAACTATATGAAATACAAGCAGTAAGCATTGAGGATCTTTTTCCCCATCAATGGCTTCACACATTCCATACACAAGGCTATCTCCTTGAAATAGAAAGAACACGACAATGTTAAAATAGTGTACACTACTAGCACTGATCAACTGGAAAATATATAACCATCTTAATTTTTTAACTGGGCTTAGTTAAAAATACTGAACTCTTCAGTCAATAATATATATTGTTCAAAAGGAGTGATTTAGTCATTAGGACTCATATTGACTGCAAGGCCAAAGGATAAAAAAAGTAGGTAAAGTACTTTCCTAGTCCTTCAATTAACTTTAAGCCAAAAGATATGATGAAATATTACGGGCAACATTTAGGATTCCATGTAACAAAGTCAAATGTGAGTACAAATGGAGACATCAGCAAACAAACATAAAGGGAGAAAACAACAAATAAGAATTCACAGAGAAAAGGAAAATGAGTTTACCAAATCCACAATTGCACCAGAATAACTGTCACACCCCGGTTTCTTCCATACAAACTTTATTAGAGTTTTAATTAAAAACAGAGGCGTACAAAAGAAGAAGAAGACAAGGGACGATCAGAAGAAGAAGAGGATAGAAGACATCAGAATCTTTCTCATAACATATCGGACACAACCAAATCCATATCACACAAAACATCGGTCACAGTCAATTCTCAAACGTCATCACAACGGAAAAAATACTAACAGGATCCATCATCATCAGAAATTACAGGAGTTATATTTACATTACAAAAGATTGTGATCATTGTTTTCTTGATACTTCGTAAAAGTCATTTTATGAAAATCCCAAAAGTGGCACCATCTCTCTCTCTACTGCTCTACTGTTCGTCATCTCCTGTAGTGTGACTACAGATTAAGGGGTAAGTGCATGGAATACACTTGTGGAGATAAGCTCTGCATCTTATAACATACGATAAAGATAAATATATATAATAAAACCCAAGAACACATCCAAGAGGCACGTTGTCATAGCACGTAAAATTCACAGCAGACATTAGAAATGGTAAGGGACGAATAGGTGTGGGTATTTCCCGTCTTATCCTATAAAAACGGTCTCATTACCGTTGGTGCATTTCCAGGACCACCAATCCTCCAAGAGTAGTAGAAAAGGGGTAGGAGACGAATGCATGTTCAGAGGTGGACCGCAACCCATGCACAATATAAATATGACACAACACTTATAATACACAGCATTTTGCATTTCTCAAACGAGCATCAAAATAGGGAAAACAGTAAACAACTTAAGAATTAGAAATTACCTCCACCTCGTTAAAAGGTTATCACGTGATCTGACAAGATAATGAGTCAAGCCTAATGCGTACGATCCAACAGATAGCCTACAAAAGTACCGTGATAGCTTAGATCCTCAAAAGATTAAAAGACGGATGTAAATAAAGAAAAGAACGATCGAGAAGATGGGACGGATAAGCAAGACTCGAAGACTAAGGATATCGAGAAGAGTGTGAAAGGTAAACTTGGAAAAAGGGTGACTCGACCGAGATCCCCGACTCCCGACAAAACGATGGAAACAAACGACTCGAAATGACCCATGAAAACGCTCGCCGGTGCGCACACGACGCACTCGGCAAAAACCCACACACACCTCCCTCGCACGGTCGTGCAATCCACACACGACCGTGCCCTACAAAGCTCGATCGTGCGCCACATTCCAGTGGCCGCGCACGGTCGTTCACATCCAGCGCACGACCGTGCCCTACAAAGCTCGATCATGCGCCACATTTCAGTGGCCACGCACGGTCGTTCACATCCAGCGTACGGCTGTGCCCTCGTGCATGGTCCTACGCGCAAAACCCACACTAGCACGCCACCCACACCATCTTCTTCCTCTAACTCCGACCGGCGAGTCCCGTCGTCGGCAACCCTTCTAATACCATGGTCGGCGACCTCCCGTCGCCAGCAACACCCAACAACACTCAACACACAACCCAACATGAACAACACACACAAAACACACACAAACCCAAGCTCAACCCAAAACCACACATATACATCTCCAGCCACACCACCTCCTCCGGCAGCTCCAACACCCCCAACCCATGGTCACACACTCCGGAATGGTTATCTACCACTCCGGTGAAGAAGATGAGAGAGAGAAAACAAGAAACGAGGAGAGAGAAAAGGTGATGGACTCAAACTTAGGTTTTTGGGCCGGTTGACCGGCGATTTACCTGTGATCTAACCGTCGGAACGGAAAAGCAAGACTGTCACAAGACTCACCTCGACGAGAGCTATAACATATGCGAAAACCATTCGAAACCGAGCAAGTTGACTTTTCCGGCCACCGGCGGCGGCGGCAACGACGACCAGAAAAAGAAAGAGAAAATGGAGAGAAAACTTACGTGTTTTTCGATTATGAGCTCGTGTGACTTATCGACTTAAAATCAGCCTATATATACTCCTCCAAAAGACTTACTATTCACCATAAATATCTCGTATTCTACCATTCGCATACGTCTCGTGTACGTCGTATTCTTCGTTTTCACTGTTTTCTTCACTACTTGAGCTACGTAACTCCGATCGAACCCTAGTTCATTTCTATTCTCTCGTTTTTCCATTATGCATCTGATTATACAAAAAATCTTCTAGGTTCCATGTCTAAAAATTACGTCCCTCTAAACCGGCATCAAAAGCATATTTGTAACGCACATAATAAATCTAAACACCCAAAAATTAACACACATAGAAAAATTTCAATGAAGGGTTTAATTATTTAATTATCCAATTCTGCTTCGTTTTGTCCTGGGCGCTACAATAACGATCTAATAAGCATTCCATGAGTTGAAAGCTTAGCTGCAAAGAATAATGATGCATCATAACAGACTTGTCATACATGTGAGCATGAGAAACGAAGGTTTTTTGAAGTATAAATAGATCATACCAGGATTTACCTTCCTGTCCTGTTGCCCCAAGGACTGCACCTGCAGATTTTGGAGATAAGACTGAGCAACAACCTTTGCTTCAGAATCAGTAACTTTTCCAACATCAGCTTTTCTCCTCAGTAATGCCAAACAACCAACAATTGCACCACGTAATGATGTCCAATCTGCCTGGTATATGTGAAATTATTATCTGAGTTTTATGATAAATAACAATTAACTCTTTCTCCTCTGATTCAAGCTGTAAATCCTGGTCACTCTTCCCAATCTCCTGCCAATGACCCCTCGATTCTTTATTATCCTCAATGCAATTCTGATCAACCTTTTTTCAACATGGTGACAATCTGATCACATAATTATACAAACCAAAATCAAAGAAAATCAATACTCAGTAAAATGGGATATACCTATATCTGCTCTTTTTATTGATGAATGTGTTTGTTTTGTCAAAAGTATCAAAACCAATTACTGTGACATGCTAGGCAATTTGTTTTTCAGCACAGTAAAGTGTACTTCATGCGACACCATTCACTGAAATGAAAAATTCCACTATCATTACACAATACCAGGACAAAAGATTAATCAAATGAATACTACAGTAGAACTACCACCACGTAACATACACAAATATCCATGCTTAGTTCAGAAAATAAGATATTAATAAAAGAACAATGAATAAATTGACTTGCATCTAAATTGACTTGTTTGAAGACAAGTCCAACGATTCAAGAATGGTTATATTTCCAAGAGATATAGGTATGTGTCCTGTGAGCTTATTATGAGACAAATTCAAGTACCTTAGAGAATTGAGTTTTCCTATGGATTCTGGAATGCCTCCAGAAAAATTGTTCTCAGACATGTCAATGGTTGTGAAGGTTGTTTGGATTCTCTCCACTGATTGCTCCAAATCTTTGAGAACAAATACGATTGACTCCTCATATTTCGTAAACCAATTTTTTTCTTCAGTTGGACTTTCCTTGGCATTTATCATGACAGTGAAGTTATTCAAATATCTATCAGGCAAAGTGCCAGTAAATGCATTTTGGGCTATGTCAAAAACTTGCAACTTAAGAACTGAAACATTAGTCTTTGAAGGGAGTAATAGGGTGCCATTAAATCTATTAGACCTTCAGACAAGGACTCGAAGATGAAGATCCATGCTTAGTTCAGAAAATAAGATATTAATAAAAGAACAATGAATAAATTGACTTGCATCTAAATTTCTACAAAGTTCTAATGAAGCATGTCTAACTTACCCTAAACCCTAAATCATATAAAATTGCATGCGCCTAAATTGCCTAAGATCTGTGACCTAAAATTTGAAATCATCAAATTAGGGCACTGAATCGTCAATTGAGAAGATTGTTCTGTGAGAGAGAGAGAGAGATATTAGCGGCGAACCTGCGGCGGGGCAATGAGAAGAAAAAAAGAGAGGGACGTGGCGATTCTACTAGGCGGCCGCGGCGACATGATGGCGGCAGATTCTGGGCGGCTGCGAGATGAAGAGAAAATAGAATGAGAAGATAGGACGGCGACCACTAAGCGCCAGTAGTGGGTTGAGCGGTGAAGTGCAGTGGTGGTGGAAAGGGATGTCGGCAAGACGGTGGATTTTGGTGGGGTGGAAAGGAATTGATGAAGTTTGGGTATTAATTTGAAAAAACCCCGAGTCCAAAATTGTGTATAAGAATTAGTCATGTGAGTATTAATATTAATTGTTGGAAAATAATGACCAAATATATGTTTGGTAAAATTGGTGATACCCTTCCAATTGAGTGCTAGGTTCGACCCTGGCAGCCTGCAGCCTTTTTTAAATTAATGATTTAATTTTTATATATTCTTAATTTAGCATGATATGATTTATATATCTTTTTTTTTCTTTATAAATTAATTGTTTCACTAATTTATGTTTTTTGTATTAATTTTAAAACACAATAATTTTATCTTAATTTTTTTTTAGAAAAACATTCATAATTTATGAATTATGAATTATAAAACACAATTTTCAAATTATGTTTTAAAATAATACACAAATTTTGTATTATTTTATGTTTTTTGTATTAATTTTAAAACACAATAATTTTATCTTTATTCTTTTTTAGAAAAACATTCATAATTTATGAATTATGAATTATAAAACACAATTTTCGAATTATGTTTTAAAATAATATACCAATTTTGTATTATTATATAAAAGGGTGAGAGTAATATTTTAGGTGTAGTTTCTTAATTAATTCAAAATAGTATTTTATAAAAATACTATTTTTTAAAATTATGAGTTTGTTCATATAAGATAATATTAATGCAAATAATATAATATAAGATAACATTATAAATTAATTAAATTAATTAAATTTAATTTAATTAAAAAACAATTATTTTATAATTAACACAACACATAAAAAAAAGGGTTGCATAATGGGTTGTCTATTGGCAAAAAAAGTACTAAGAAAAGACAACGCATAAAAGCTTTGCATAAAAGAGTTGTCTTTTAAAAAAAAAAATGTCATACGACAACCCTTTCAAAAAGCGTTGCACAAAAGCGTTGTCTTTTTAAAAAAAACGCCATTTAACAACCCTACGAAAAAAGTGTTGTCGTTTCTATTTTTTGCGTTGAGCGAATTTTTTGAACAAAGACAATGCTTTTCGGAAAAAGGGTTGTAAATTTAGAAAATAAAATAGAAATTCATAAAAAGGGTTGTCTTTTGGGGGTTGTTGTATCCCAAACTTCTTGTAGTGATTAGTCTTATGTTGAGTTAGAAGCTTTATCGAGTACAATGATCTCTTAAAAAGTTGAAAACGATGCTTCTTACGATGTTTTAATAAGCTTTGACCGAAATGTTTGACTTTTCACTTAACGTTATCACTTAGAAGTTTAGCACAAAACTTATATTGTAAATAAAATCTAATACAACTTACGGCTAAATACAAAGACAACACTATAGTAAACGAATTCATAAATAAAGTTATTCAATCTTGTTATGACTTTGTCAATTAGTGTTATATAACACATGATTAAGAGTTATAACAAGGTTTACTTGGTAAACATGTTTTCAATAATCATTCCACTAAGAGTTACGGGTTAGACTTATGTTGAGTTAGATGATTTATCGATTACAATTAACTCTTAATAAGTTGAAAACGAGTCATCTTACAAAGTTTTAATAAACTTTGACCGAAAGTTTTGACTTTTGAATTAACGTTATCATTTAGAAGTTTAGCACAAAACTTATATTGTAAATCAAATCTAATAGAACTTAACGCTAAACACAAAGACAACACTATAGTAAACGAATTCATAAATAAAGTTATTCAATCTTGTTATGACTTTGTCAATTAGTGTTATATAACACATGATTAAGAGTTATAACAAGGTTTACTTGGTAAACATGTTTTAAATAATCATTCCACTTAGAGTTACGGATTAGTCTTATGTTGAGTTAGATGATTTATCGATTACAATTAACTCTTACAAAGTTGAAAACGAGTCATCTTACAAAGTTTTAATAAGCTTTGACCGAAATGTTTGAATATTGACTTAACGTTATCATTTAGAAGTTTAGCAGAAAACTTATATTGTAAATCAAATCTAATAGAACTTAACGCTAAACACAAAGACAAGACTATAGTAAACAAATTCATAAATAAAGTTATTCAATCTTGATATAACTTTGTCAATTAATGTTATATAACACATGATTAAGAGTAATAACATGGTTTACTTGGTAAACAAGTTATCAATAATCATTCCACTTAGAGTTATGGATAAGTCTTATGTTGAGTTAGATGATTTATCGACTACAATAAACTCTTAATAAGTTGAAAATGATTCATCTTACAAAGATTTCAAAAGCTTTGACCGAAATGTTTGAATTTTGACTTAAGGTTATCATTTAGAAGTTTAGCACAAAACTTATATTGTAAATCAAATCTAATAGAACTTAACGCTAAACACAAAGACAAGACTATAGTAAACAAATTCATACATAAAGTTATTCAATCTTGATATAACTTTGTCAATTAATGATTAAGAGTAATAATATGGTTTACTTGGTAAACAAGTTATCAATAATCATTCCACTTAGAGTTATGGATAAGTCTTATGTTGAGTTAGATGATTTATCGACTACAATAAACTCTTAATAAGTTGAAAACAATTCATCTTACAAAGATTTTAAAAGCTTTGACCGAAATGTTTGAATTTTGACTTAAGGTTATCATTTAGAAGTTCAGCACAAAACTTATATTGTAAATCAAATCTAATAGAACTTAACGCTAAACACAAAGACAAGATTATAGTAAACGAATTCATAAATAAAGTTATTCAATGTAATTATAACTTTGTCAATTAATGTTATATAACACATGATTAAGAGTTCTAACAAGCTTTACTTGTTCAATAAGTTTTCTATAATCGTTATGCTTAGACTTATGGATTAGTCTTATGTTGAGTTAGAAGATTTATCGAGTACAATTAACTCTTCAGAAGTTGAAAACGATGCTTCTTACATTGTTTTAATAAGCTTTGACTGAAACATTTGACTTTTGACTTAATGTTATCATTTAGAAGTTTAGCACAAAACTTATATTGTAAATCAAATCTAATAGAACTTACGGCTAAACACAAACACAAGAATATAGTAAATGAATTTATAAATAAAGTTATTCAATATAGTTATAACTTTTTCAATTAATGTTATAAAACACATGATTAAGAGTTCTAACAAGCTTTACTTGTTTAACAAGTTTTCTACAATTGTCACACTTAGAGTTACGGATTAGTCTTATGTTGAGTTAGAAGCTTTATCGAGTACAATGATCTCTTAAAAAGTTGAAAACGATGCTTCTTACGATGTTTTAATAAGCTTTGACCGAAATATTTGACTTTTCACTTAATGTTATCACTTAGAAATTTAGCACATAACTTATATTGTAAATAAAATCTAATACAACTTACGGCTAAATACAAAGACAACACTATAGTAAACGAATTCATAAATAAAGTTATTCAATCTTGTTATGACTTTGTCAATTAGTGTTATATAACACATGATTAAGAGTTATAACAAGGTTTACTTGGTAAACAAGTTTTCAATAATCATTCCACTTAGAGTTACGTATTAGTCTTATGTTGAGATGATTTATCTATTACAATTAACTCTTACTAAGTTGAAAATGAGTTATCTTACAAAGTTTTAATAAGCTTTGACCGAAATGTTTGAATTTTGCCTTAACGTTATCATTTAGAAGTTTAGCACAAAACTTATATTGTAAATCAAATCTAATAGAACTTAACGCTAAACACAAAGACAAGACTATAGTAAACGAATTCATAAATAAAGTTATTCAATCTAATTATAACTTTGTCAATTAATGTTATATAACACATAATTAAGAGTTCTAACAAGCTTTACTTGTTCAACAAGTTTTCTATAATCGTTACGCTTAGACTTATGGATTAGTCTTATGTTGAGTTAGAAGATTTATCGAGTACAATTAACTCTTAAGAAGTTGAAAACGATGTTTCTTATAATGTTTTAATAAGCTTTGACCGAAACATTTGTCTTTTTGTTAGGATGTATACTATAAGCCTAGCTTTTGTATGAACATCTTTTTGATATCAGAATCATTTTGGTCAAATGCTTGCATTTTATATTTGCCATATATGTTAATGCAATTGTCCAAATTAATCTATATTGTAGATGACATGGTGTGTGGTGCCACACAGAAGATCATGCTATCAGTTCCTTATGCTTATAAATAGTAGCTCATAACCAAGATGGATTTGGACAAACCATTGGAACGGTTGTAGTGTAATTTGGTATTAGTCTGTCTTGACTATAAAGTTACACTGGTACATTTTGTGTGTATTGAGCAGGATTATTTGAGGTTGTTCAATTTGTACTGACTATATAATAAGCATACATATAATAAGCAGGAGCCCATATTATAATATGGGATTGGGGTGGTAGTTCAATTATAACTCCTTAGTAGACCAAGTTATAATTAATGGACTTAAGCTGCGTGTTCGGGCCGAACATAGGATGCCTAAGCCCATCAGGAGGCCCAACCCTAATTCCTCCTCTAGGTTCCTATTGTAGCCTATATATACCCTTTTTTCAGCACCTCCCTCACAAGAGATACTCTCAATCTCACGCGTACAAAATATAGAATCATGAAAGGAGAGAAATGGACGAGATCACTGAGTCCTTGGAAGATCGTCGTCTACACGACGTCTAAGGAAAGGGCTGGAAATACAATAGAAGATCGAGAGGTCTATACTTCAATTTGTTCGTGTCCAAAAGGTATGGTTTCTGTTGGGTCCCAAGTGGTATCCGAGGTTCAGAGGGGGGGTGAATGAACCTTGGTCGATTTTGAAAATCTTTTCAAAATAAACTATTCTGCAAGCTACTAGAACTTGCAGCACCAGTCAGTTACTGCTTACAGCACTGGAAAGCAGTGCTGCTTGCTGTAACTAGAGTTTTAGGCGCAGCGGAAAAATAAACTCTTTTAAGACACAAGGCTGGCTGGTTCAACCATGATCGTTTTCAAGATGTTTTATGCGTATGACAGATAAAGATATGCAAGATAAAGTGTAAGAGTGAAAGTAATAAAACACTTATTCCTTATAGTGGTTCGAAGGTGGTGTAAGCCTTCTACATCCACTCTACTGCTTCCTCGAGTAGGAACTTTGTTAAACAAGATTGAATTACAGGACTCTTCCTCACAACCTATCAACTTACAAAGCAAACGCCAACTAGAGTCCAGAGATCACACAGCACTGCAAACTCTAAAGGCCCGCCAACTAGAATCCAGAGATCACACAGCACTGCAAATTCTAAAGGCTAACCCACACAGGGTTCCAAACTCCCACACAGGAAAGCTGCCTAGCACCTAGATAATTATACGAACAACAAGGATCTTTCCTATCAACTGTTCGATACCTAAACAACCTACGCACACAGCTTCAAGGTTAAAAAGAAAAACAAAGTCTTCAATTGGTGCGAAGCAGTCTTGTTTGCTGAAAGCTCATCTGTTGTTGTTGACTGCTCCTAGAAGGTTGAGTGGCTGAACAAGTGGAAGCTAAAAGCTTTGGATGATATGTGAATTTCCACTCGTCTTTATTCAGCACATTCTTCAGTCAGCCACACTTTCTATTTATAGATCTTGAGAGTTTCTATCCGTTGAGAAGTATCCGTTGAAGAGAGATACTTCTGCTTCTTCAAAATCAAGCTCTGATCTCCAAGATCTCCTTTGAGGTCACATTAAATGCATCTGAGCTACTTGACCAACGACATGGTTTGCATTTAATGTGACTTGACTCTTCTGGAGCTTTTAATGCGGTGATTGCGGCTCGCAACTTTCTGCAACACGTCAGTCCACGTGGCGTCTTCACATTGGCTCCTTGTCTGCAACTTCAGTCTTCTCTCGAACGGCTCTCTCCCTCGTACTGCATTTATCTTCCTCGGATTGCAGGATACTTCTTCAGTTGACTGCTTGTTATGGGCGCTGTATCCTAGGTCTGCTTGCAGCTGTTAGTGCATTACAGTGCTGCTGTAACATAGACCTTCTTGCAGTGTCTTCATACAGTGCTGTTGTAACCTTTCTTGCAATACTCCTGCATCTTCTTCATGCAGGGATGCTGCATGCCGTTCCTTCATGCTTTGCTGCTTGCTGTAACTGCCTTCTTGCAGTCTTGTTGTATATGAATTCTTGCAGCAGCTTCTTACAGACTTAGCTTCCTCAGTAACCTCTACTGCTGTAACCTGGATAGGTTCTTGTGAGCTTGCAGCAGCAGCAACATCAACCTTCTTATGAGGTACTCTAGCTGTTCAGCAGTTACCTCAGCTTCTTCTCGATCATCCTCTAAGGGTACTGTCTCAACAGTCGCCCCTTCAGAGGTCTTCTTATCCTCAGAGAGTGTTGTCAGAACAACAGCCTCTCCTGAGGTCTTCAGTAAGGACTCCATCTTCTCGGCCAGTCCTATATCCTCGACAACCTTTGCAATAAGCACAAGTTCTTGCAGCTCTTGTCGGGTTCTTGCAGCAGCAGCTAGCTTTCTGAATTCTCCTTCCAGAACAACTTCCTGCAACCTAGGCCAGCTTACATAGTAGCAACCTAGTTTACTGTCTGCAGCTTCCTGACTCCGGTTTCTTCACAGCTTGCTGCATGCTTCTTCCAGTATCCTGACTCTTCTTCAGCTCAGGATACTTCTACTAGCTTGCTGTTCCTACAGCATGCTAGCCTTTAGAAGTGTTCTTACTTCTTCTAAGGTTGGTTTTCCTTGTATCTTGGAAAACCATTACATGATCTTTCCTTGATCATGTGATGTGGAAACTAGGTATCAATACCTTAAGCAAACTGTTCTTTTCTTCTTGAGTTAGTGTTTTGTCTTATCAAGATAACAACTGAAATATCACAACAATTTCCCCCTTTATCTTGATGATGACAAAACACAACAAGACAAGAGTCAATAAGAAAAGAATACTTTTTATTGAAGCTGAAACTAAGATATTGTACAAGTACAAATTCTGTTAAGGTGCAAAAGTAAGTAAGCTATTCCTACTCCATCTAGCTTCACTTCTTTCTTCAGCTTCAAACAGTTTGCTATTTCCACGCTTTTCCACCAGGGAGTTCTTCTTCCTCCCTCTCTACCATCTCTGATCTCTGCATGCCTTTTTCAGCATGTTTATCAGCCTGCTGCATCCTTCAATCAATCTTCTTGGATGATCAACTTTCTGCTCTGATGTGTTTCAGATGGTAGGAGACTCCTGATCGCAATTATTATATGCTTCCCCCTTTCCATAAGGCTTCAGCATCTTTTGGCTCTTGACTTGCAGCTCTTCCCCCTTTTTGTCATCTTCTTTCACATGGTTACCAAGGAGGAGTGGAGCTACAACGCCAGGTCTAGCGAGTCAAGGTCTTCTCTTGCCTATCAGTTACTGCCCAAGGCCATAGGACAGTAACCTGCTCGTACTTCCCACCAAGCATCCTCATTCTTATTCCTACCCTAGGGAATAAGCTGCTCGGCTTCGACACGCGACAAAAGACCAGGAAACTGACCGGTGGATGATTAGTTTACCTGTGTAGCTTCGTCAACATCCAGGCACGTTCACCTTGGATCCTAGATGACAGCTGGTCTGGCATATATTTCCCTTGAGTAGTCCAGACTCCCAGCTTGAAGCTGCTTGACACTTGATCCTTGGATGCCTTGTGAAACCACCTGCAGTTCTGTTTGTCTCCATGTATGGCTGCAAGTGTTCACTCTGTCCAAGGAATGGTCTGTTGGAACTGACGAATCGCCGGCCCTATGTAATCGGAATCGGGATCCAAAGAAAATACGCAGCAGAAAGATATCATACCCTTGTAGACTATCGGATCGAAGATATAGATCTCTCGGCCTTCTGCTGTATTCCCAGCCCTTTCCTCGGACGTCGTGTGGGCGACGATCTTCCAAGAAAACAACGATCTCATCCATTTCTCTCTGATACACGGTTCTGTATGTTGTACGCGTGAGATCGAGAGAGTAACTTAAGGGAGGCGCTGATTTTAGGGTATTTATAGGCTACAACAAGGACCTGGAGGAGGACTTAGGGTTGGGCCTCCTGATGGGCTTAAGCGTCCTGTGTTCGGCCCGAACACCCGACTTAAGTCCATCAATTATAACTCGGTCCACTAAAGAATTATAATTGAACTACCGCCCCAATCCATATTACAATATGGGCTCCTTTTATTATGTGTACATTTATTTTCCCGTGTTTAAGATATCGAATGTCCGTAAATTAAATAAGTTACTGACAACTTAATTAATTTACATCTAATTCCAAGAGTAGTACCACTCATCCTTATTATCATGTCGGATTAAATCCACCTGCAGGGTTTACATGATAATCCTTATGAGCTCCTCAAGGGGACATTATCATCCTAAATAATTAGGACACAGATTACTTCTATAATCAACAACACACCATATAAACAATGCTATCTCCCAACTCACCGAGCTTATTGATTTATGAATAAATCTCACCCATTGACAAATTAAAGAAATAAACACTAAGCATACGTGCCTGTTATTATATAGGGATTAAGAAGATGTACATCCATAATAACAGAGGTCTTGTTCTAGTTAGTACAAATCGAACAACCTCAAAGGGTCCTGCTCAATACATACAAAATGTACTAGTGTAACTTCATAGTCAAGATAGACTAATAACAAATTACACTACAACCATTCCAATGGTTTGTCCAAATCCATCTTGGTTGTGAGCTATTATTTATAATCTATAAGGAACTGATAACATGATCTTCTGTGTGGCACCACACACCACGTCATCTACAATATAAATTAATCTGGACAATTGCATCAACATATATAGCAAATATAAAATGCAAACATTTGACCAAATGATTCTCATATCAAAAAGATGTTCATACAAAAAGCTAGGCTTATAGTATACATCCTAACATGGTCCTTGATGGCTCCTCTTGGTCCCAAATCTTCATCTCTTGGTCCTTGATGGCTCCTCTTGTGTGGTGGTGGCTCGGGTGGTGGCCGGCGACACGGAGTCACCGGCGGTGGCTTACAGTGGCGGTGGTGGCGACGGGCAGTGGGTGTTTTGGGAGTGGGGTGGTTTTTGAGAATTAGATAAACTCCAGGGACCTACTTGCAATTCTTAAGTTTTGCTTATTCTCATTTTGGTCCTCCATCTTTTGTAATGCATAATTTGGTCCTAAAACCTTCTAGGAATTTCTGTTTTGCCCCAAAACTTCTCAAGACTTGGATTTTCACCCCCAAGACTTTCTGATTTTGCATTTCGACCCCTCCCAGATTCCAGAAACTTCGATTTGACCCCAAAACTTATCTATAATTGCAGTTTTACCCCTCAAAACCATACAAACCATAAAATGCTTCGTTTAGCCTTGTTTCTTATCCGTTTTAACCTGTTCTCATCTCTAAAGCTTCCTTTTTGAAACCTCTATATTCCGTGACCTAGTTGGGTTGTGTTCCGTTTTTATTTTGTTGTTTCTTTCGAAAGTTTAATTATAAACACTTAATCAATCTAATAACCTAATAATTTACATTGTGTGTTTGTAAGCCCAAATGCTCCGAACTCATCTCAGAATTATAAAGGAAAGGAACGTGAAAATCATACCGCTCAGGCTGAGGTGGGGGTAATTTCTGAATTAATGTTTAACTTTATGTTTGTTTTGTATAGTCGCATGCTAGGGTTTTCGATAAGCTATGAAATGATGATGAACGTTATATGATATGTGATGAGATTATGAGCATGAAATGTGATTAATTATATCAGTATGATATTAATTGCTATACATGTACGTTCTTATGTGCTATGTCTTACGTGCTGTGATTTAAATATGTTGTTGGGAAAAGTATAAGGATATGTGTTCATGATGCATTGTGCTGGAGAAGACAGGTTGGGATTAAGTCCTAACAGATATATGGAGGATTGGTGAAGTCTCCCTAACCAAATAATCACCCGGTGGATAAGGTGGAGGGGTAAGGCAGGATATACCTGCACCCACGTCATTTATGTGTTGTGCATTATACTTGTTGTGTTTAACTGTTTATCTGATCAAAGTTTTATGTTAATTTACGAACTTGTCACCACGGGATGTATTTCTATGCACTCACCCCGCTTATGTGTTCGATACAGGTAATGACTTTGATGGGAGGAGTTGAAGGGAGAGATGTGCCCTGTTTGATAAAGATGTTTTGTTATGACGTTTGTTAAACTATTTTGGAACAATACACACTTACGCTTTTTTTTGTTAAAACTTGTGTATTTATAATTCGTTGTTCTAAATCTTTAACTTATATAGTTTGATATATATCTTCTTCGTTTCTTCCTCATTTCTTTTCTTTCTTTTTCCTGCACGCCTATCGAGGTTACTCAAATATTTTAAAAATGTTTTTCCTAATTTTTGTTAAACTTTTATAAAATCTTATTGTTAAGTTTCGGGGTGTGACAGTTATGATATCAGAGCAAGGTCCTACCCTTCAGGACCCTGTTTGTTTCATTTTATTTTATTTTTCCGTATGTTTTGAAAACAGGGACAACCACCTCTCTCTCCACACGACTCCTCCACCCTGAGATTGGTGTTATGAGTATTATTTATTTATATTGTACTTATGTTTACGTTTATGTGACATAGTTGGGAATTTTTGTAGTTTCTATTCTATGCTTCCCTTTTAAGTTAGTTGTGTATAGTCGAGTAATTACGTTGTGACGACACAGATGGCAAGGACAAAACTTACGGCTATCAAAAGCACAGGTGGACAGGTAATTCCAACTCAAGTTTGGATGGCATTTTACGGAGCTAGGATGGAGCCAGGAGAGTCGGTGGGTATGTTCTTAGCACGTTTGCTTACTCTCTGGAGGAGGACCCACGGGGGAATTTCGGAGACAAATGCTAGCGAGCATGTGGTCAACATGCTACCAGGATAGTGGACCGAAGTTGCCCGCAGAGTACATCAGAATGAAGTAGTGTACGATATCCGGACGGGACAACCGATTATCTATTTTTCTCGCTTTATTGGTATATTACTAGACATATGGGTACGCGAGGGACAACCGACGATGCCTCCACAGGACCCTTTGACCCTCCAAGTAGCGAGGAAGAGGAAGAGCCTGAAGAAGATCCAGAGGAGGTGCCAAGCCCTCCACACCGTCGTTGCAGGGGACCACCCCCAGCTGCCGAAGCTGCAGTGATTGTCGTATAGTTGTTTCTAATTTCCTTTCCTTTCTATTTTTTCTGTTCGAGACTGATGAGACCATGTTTATTTTGCTCTGATGTATGGTTGTGCTTGATATTTTTACTTTTGAACTCATTTGTATGGTTCTGAACTACATTCATCTCTAACTCTTATGATGTTATATATCTTTATCTCATTCTATGACTCGCATACCTTTTGTTTCTTCATTTTTCTATGACGTATTCAGTTCTTTCTTTCTCTACGATGGATGTATGGAATTTATCGTATTCCTCGAAGACTTCTACTTGGTGCCTCATGTATGACGTTTATACCATATTTCTTATTAGATATTTATACCCCGAGGAAGACCTCGGAAGAGTCCAGCATCAATGGCAGATCCACCATCAACTAATGCAAACAACACTATGGAAGATCTAGTATCAGTGTTGCGAGGTCTAGCTCAACATTTTCAAGCCACTCAAACAGCTCCAACGACATCTAGCAGAAGCGATACCAATCAAGTGGTGGAACAATTTCAACGTTTTAACCCTCCAACCTTCTCAGGTAAGGGAGGTCAGGCCGAAGCAGATGAATGGTTGAGAGCATTGGATCGCCTGTTTGGACATTTGTCGTGCACCGAAACCCAGAAAGTTTCTTGTGATGTCTTTCAATTGGTAAAGGAAGCCGGTCACTGGTGGGAATCACACGCCAGAACTTTGACGCAGGAGCAAGTGGAAGAGCTGACTTGGGAGAACTTTAAAGAAAGGGTTACTGAAGGTTTCGTGCCGTAATCATATAGGGACCAAAAGGAAACCGAGTTCTTGCATCTACGATAGGGGACCTCATCTGTAGGAGAGTACGAAAGAAGTTTTAACCAGTTGAGCAGATATGCATCTCATCTAGTAGATTCTGATATTAAGAAAGCTCGGCGATTTGAGAGGGGCCTCCGCCCCGAGATCAGCTCCATTCTTGCTGGACAAGGCATAACGTCATATTCAGTGGTGGTAGACGAGCTCAGGAGATCTCCTCAAGACTATGGTTAGATATCGCACCTCCTAAGAAGATAGAAACGAGACTCAGAAAGCGGAAGTGGATGGGTCCCAGTTGGAATTTTACTCAACACCGACCACAACCACCCAATAATGCTCCTCTCCTTCAAAATCCTAACCCAAGAAACCCCTGTCATAGCTGTGGAAAGATCCATGTCGGGCCTTGCATGAGGACGCCTCCGACTTGTTACAGATGTGGAAGACCAGGCCATATTGCGAACTCTTGCCCAAATTGTTTCAATTGTGAAGAACCGGGCCATAAAACGAACTCCTGCTCGAAGCCTAAAAGAACAAATATTGCACCAAGACCCAGATCTGGAACCGGACCAGTAAGAGCTTTCGCTCTCACCAGAACAGAGGCGGCTAAAGGACCGAAAAAAATGATAGGTATGTTGTCAGTGTGTGGTGTGCCTGCTGATATGGTCGAACTAAGCGAACCGGGTTTCCTTATCTAGTTCGATTCAGGATTATGAGCCATTGATGCGAACAGTTTAAAGAAAATGAATAGAAGTTCCTTTAGAATGGGCGAACTACGCTGTAACACAATCTGAGGTGAACTGTTTTCTACTGGATACGAGTTCATATTTAATATACTATTGGAGTGCGAACTTATTGGATCTCGAACTAAATTGACAAACTCGTTTAGGTTGAGTTAAGCGAGCTGATTTGAATTCAAATAACCGTCTATTTCGTGGACCACTAACCCATTTCCCACATATTTCAGATATTTCCAACTGCAACATCTTACAGGGAGTATATAAACTTATTACATTCATTGCTTTCCTTTTTTATGCACAATTATATGAAAAGTATACATATACACTTTGATTACAAATAAACCTAGTTTTTTTACTGACTTGAGCATCGGAGTTCCATCACTGGGAAATCCCTCCCGATGTTTGTTTTGCAGGAATTTGGATTCAAGGTTTGAAGTTTTTATAGGAGAAAGAAGAACGTTGGATCGGAGCGTGATCAATTGGCGCCGTCTGTGGGAAATCTATTAAGTTTTTAAGACGTTGAGATAGCAAATATGGTGAATACCAGAGGATCGAAGAGAAGAGTGGAGATGGGTGGACCATCAGGAGGACAAGAAGGTGAAGGAGATAGCCGGAGTTCTGTCCAGGTAAATCCTCCCGGTACTATCACTTTGACACCGGAGGAACTTTCAAATTTGATAAAGACTGTTGTTCAAAAGGCTCTGGGAAAACAAAGGGTTGAATCCCAACAAGATAACACTGGTGCTCATATGAGAAGAGAACAAAGGGATGATAAGTCTCAAACTGATGAACGAGAAAGCCAGTTTGATCATCCTCGTGGTAAAAAATGGGAGCATAAAGAGTTATCGGAGAAGGTGGATGACTTGAAGAGAGAATTACGAGAAGTTCAAAGGAACATTTGTCGGGTTTCAAGGAGTTCAAGGGGAAATCCCTTTTCTGAAGAGGTTATGGAGGATGAACTACCGGCTTCTTTTCGGCCGGTCAATTTTGAGTATGATGGTACTACTGATCCATGGGACCATGTGTGCCGATTTGAAAATACCGTCCTTCTGCACCGGTATTCAGATGGTATAAAGTGTAGGGTGTTCGCTACTACCCTCACTAAGGCTGCCCAGATATGGTTCAGCCAGTTAAGTGATAGAGCAATTCATGACTTCGAACAATTATCAAATTTGTTCTTGCATCAGTTTGCTAGTGCTAGAAGACAGCGGCGATCTACCCAAACTTTGTTTGGGGTCAAACAGAAAGTGAAGGAGATGTTGAGGGAATACGTCAAAAAATTTACAGCTGCAACTCTGGAAGCCCCTGAGGCTTCAGATGATTTGATAGTTAATGCCTTTATTCAAGGCTTGAGAGAGGGCGACCTTCATACATCTCTAGTTAAGAAGACGCCAAGGAATTTTGATGATCTACTACAGAGGGCCACCAAATACATCAATTTGGAAGAGGCAATTCGGATTAAGAAAGGAGAAGGCTCTAGTCGATCGAACAGATCATTTGAGCAAGAGTTAGCAAGGAAGAAAGAGATAGAGGAGTCTCGACCAAAGTTCGCACTACCACCATTGTGAGATGCTAGGATGGGAAGGAGATATGACCAATACACTCCGTTGACTATTCCTCCTAGACAGGTGTTGATGGAGATCTGGAACTTACCCCAATTGAAATGGCCGGCGACCTGGAGCCCGAATCCCAAAAAACCATCTACCTTCGAAAATGGTAAACTCTGTCGTTTCCATAATGAATATGGGCATGGTACTGATAAATGTTTGCATTTGAGGGATGAGCTGGAGAGATTGATTAGGGAGAATAGGCTAGCTCGATATGTTCACCAGAATCGACTAGATAATAGAGGACAACAAAATGTTTGGGAAGAGCTAGGAAGAGAAATGAGATAAGAGCGGCCTGAATTACCTCCACCCCCGCCACTTCCACCGTGAAATAGGCCTGAAAGGGAAGAAAGACCCACCATACACATGATCATAGGAGGGCCAACAGACGGAGATTCGAACAGAGCTCGAAAAGCCAGGCTGAACTCAGTTCGACAAAAAGGAGGTGAGGTTCAAACAATTTTTGATGAGGTGGTGGTAGAATTTGGAGCTCACGACAGAGTGGCAATCCAGAGTCCGCAGTTCGATGTCATGGTGATTACAATTGAGATAAGAGGCTTTAATGTTGAGAGAGTATTTGTTGATACTGGAAGTTCGGTGGATATCATGTTCATGGATTGCTTCAGGAAGATGAGGTCGTCAGTTGAGGTAAAATCTGTAGAAACTTCTCTTTATGGTTTTGCAGGAGAAGTTGTGACGGTGTTCGGCAAAGTGCAATTACTGATAGTACTAGGAGATGGAGAATGGAGACAGAATAAGACGATGACTTTTCTATTAGTGGACGCACCTTCACAGTACAACGTGATTTTAGGTCGTCCATCTTTGAGTACTTATGCGGCGGTCATCTCGCTTGCACATTTGATGATGAAATTTCCTGTGGAGAATGAGAAAGGACGAATAGTGGAAGTGGGAGTAGTTCACGGCGACCAACAGACAGCCCGACACTGTTATGTTGCCGCAGTTCACCATTCAGAGTCTCGGAAGCGCCACGTTGAACAGAGAGATGAAGCTGACCGAGAAAGGGACCATAAGGGAAAAAAAAAAAAAGAGACGAACACAGCTGAGTTCGAAGAAGGGGAGCTGATGAGTATCGAGTTAATCCCGGAACAACCTGGGCGTCTAGTTCGTCTTGGTAGCAATCTATCCGAACAGACCCGAAGTGAGATATTAAAAGTTTTGAAGGAAAATGTGGATCTATTCGCATGGAGACCGGAAGATATGAAAGGCATAAACCCAGACATAGCCGTTCACAGGTTGAATATCAAGCCTGAAGGTCGACCGGTTAAGCAGAAGTTGAGGCACTTTGGGGAACAACAGAAGGAGATCATAGAGCAGGAAGTGGGAATGTTGTTGGAAATAGGGCACATCGAGAAGATTCAATACCCGCAGTGGTTGGCTAATGTAGTTTTGGTGCCTAAACCTGGGGATAAGTGGAGGATGTGTATCGATTTTCTTGATCTGAACAAAGCCTGTCCTAAGGATCATTATCCACTCCCTCGGATTGATAAGTTAGTGGATTCAACTGCTGGGTGCGAACTTCTTAGTATGATGGATGCTGCACAAGGATATCATCAAATTTTGTTGCATCCAGAAGAGAAACCTAACGTCGCCTTTATCACTTCTTCGGGAACATATTGTTATACAGTGATGCCGTTTGGGCTAAAAAATGCAGGAGCTACTTATCAGAGGATGGTGGACAAGATGTTCAAAAACCAGTTAGGTTGGGACATGGAAGCCTATGTGGATGATATGCTAGTAAAAAGTACTCAGGCAAAACACTCATGCAGCTGATTTTGAGGGAAACTATGACAGCAATTCGAAGGCATGGAATGCGTTTAAATCCAGCGAAGTGTTCATTCGGAGTGAAAGCAGAAAAGTTCCTGGGATATATGGTTACAGAAAGAGGAATAAAAGTAAACCCCATCAAAGTTCGAGCTATACAAGAAATGTCCCCTCCTCGAACTATAAAAGAGGTACAAATTCTAACTAGTCGTATTGTTGCTTTGAGCAGGTTTATATCGAGACTAGCAGATAGAGGTTTGTCTTTCTTCAAAGTTTTAAGAAAATGTGGCCAGTTCGGCTGGAACGAACAATGTCAGAAGACATTTGAGGACTTCAAAATTTTCCTTTCATCACTTCCTTTATTAAAACAACCGATACATGGAGGCACATTGATAGTATATTTAGCTACTGGTAAAGAATCAGTCAGTTCGGTTCTTGTTCGAGAAGAAGGTAGGGATTAGTTCCCTGTATATTTTGTTAGTAAGATTCTGCAAGGAGCTGAAGTACGCTATACTAAGATTGAAACGGTGGCTTATGCCTTGGTTATCGCGGCCAGGAGATTGTGACCATATTTTCTGGGTCATGAGATTATAGTACGAACTGATCATCCTCTGAGTGTTGTTCTGGGAAAACCTGATGTATCAAGAAGATTAGTTAAGTAGGTTGTTGAATTGGGCCAGTTTGACATCAGGTATGAGCCTCGAACAGCTGTCAAAGGTCAAGCCTTGGTAGATTTTATTCAAGAGAAGACTAGAATTCAGGAGAAGAAAGAATGAGAATTATTTGTAGATGGATCTTCATCCCATCAAGGATCTGGAGCTAGGATAGTGTTAGTCAGTCCAGAGAAAGATGAGTTGCAGTTCGCAATAAAGTTTTTGTTTAAAGCATCTAATAATGAAGCAGAGTATGAAGCTTTTTTACAGGGTTTACAGATAGCGGAACAGGTAGGAGCTCGCCATATAACAATCAAGTCGGACTCACAGTTGGTAACTCAGCAGCTCCAAAACCAGTATGAGGTCAAAGAAGATCGCATGATTTCTTATGTAGAAAAGATAAAAGATATGGAAAGCAAGTTTGAGAAGCTTCAGATTGAACAGATTCCTCGAAGTGCTAATCAGAAGACGAATTTTCTATCAAAAATAAGCAGTTCACTGAAAGACTGCTCGCAACGGAGTATAACTGTTATGGGTGTGGGAAAAGAAAATGAGATTATGAACATAGACAAGGCAGAGTCTGATTGGAGAACTCCTTTATTACATTTTATAGAAGGAAAAAGGGAAGGGACAATCCAGGAATTAAAGAGGTTGGAAAGGCAAGTTCGATTTTATTATATTCTTAATGGATCTTTGTATAGAAAAAATTTTTTGCCAACAGATGCAAGGTGTCTATCTCCAAAAGAAGGGATTAAGGTTCTGAAAGAAGCTCATGAAGGGGGATGCGCCGAACACGCAAGGGCAAGAGCTTTATCTCGAAAAGTAGTGCGAGCTGGTTTTTTTTGGCCCACAATGAAAAAAGATGCTGAGGAAATAGTTAGAAAGTGTGAGTCTTGTCAGAAACATGGGTGGCGAATCCATGTGCCAGCCACAGATATGTTAACTGTTTGTTCGCCCTGTCCGTTTGCCAGATGGGGAATAGACATTATTGGTCCCTTTGTTAAAACTAGAGGAAGTAAACAATTCTTGGTCGTAGTAGTTGATTATTTCACCTAATGGGTTGAGGCTGAACCTCTAGTTAAAATCACTGAGGCTGATATGATCAATTTTTTTATGGAGGAATATTTGTTGTAGATTTGGCTTGTCGAGGATTTTGGTGTCAAATAATGGAGCTCAGTTCCGAGGAAAGAAAATCACCGAGTGGTGCAAGGAGATGAAACTTCTGCAAGTATTCACAGCTGTTGCACATCCTCAAGCTAATGGGCAGGTCGAAGTGGTGAATCGGATTATATTGGATGGACTCAAAAAATGGCTTGAATCTGAGAAGTCTAATTGGGTAGATGAACTACCATCAGTGTTATGGGCTTATCGAACAACATCTAGGTCGATAACTGGGGAGAGCCCTTTCAGTCTGGCATTCAGAATGGAAGCAGTAGTCCCGACAGAAATCCAAGGGGAAGCTTTAAGGATTACCAGTTTCGAACCCCAAGAGAATGAAGAGTTAATTAAAACTGACATGATGTTTTTGGATGAAGTGAGAGATGAGGCCAGAGTTCGTCATGAACTTTACAAGAGACGCATTGAAGTAGCATTCCATAAGAAAGTTCGAAAGAGGGAGTTCCAAGTAGGAGATATGGTGTTGAGGCAGTCAGATGCCTTGGTTGAAATTGGGAAGTTGGATGCTATTTGGGAAGGACCATATACTGTTTCAAAAATTCTTCCAGGAGGATCTTACGAGCTGATAGATAAAAATGGAAAGATGTTGCCGAGACCATGGCATGTGAGTCATTTGAAGAAATTTTATACTTGAAGTATCACACTTCTGTACGTTGCTTGCTACTTTTCTCATTTACTCCTTACTTGAATAAAATGATAAATATTTCCTCCCCGTGGACGTAGGCTAATTTAGTCGAACCACGTTATATTGTTGTGTCTATTTCTTTTTTGTTTTCACTATTATGTGCAATGATTAAGCGAACCGACACATTCCCTCGGAATGTCCTGATTAAGCGAACTAAAACATTCCCTCGGAATGTCCTGATTAAGCGAATTGAAGTATTCCCTTGGAATACCCTGATTAAGCGAACTGAAGCATCTTCTTGAGATGATATGATTAAGTGAATGGGCATATTCTCTCGAGATACTTTGATTAAGCAGAATGAGGTTGTTTCTGCCAAGGAGTTTTGATTGAATCAAGTTACTTATTTTCTTTACAAAAAATATTATCTCTGATATACTTTTGCAAGGTAATTACGAACAAGTTCTTATGTGGATAACAAAGTTGTGAATATATTCAATGAGTTGAAGACAGGTAAATAAGTAGCAAAAAAGGACAAAAACTGTTTACAAAAGAAAAAAAATATACAAGGAAAATCTACTAAAGATGATCAGGAGAAGGAGTTGCATCAGAGGGTGGATTGTTGGTTGAGGTTGGCGGCAGAGGATCGAACATATCTTCTGGCAAGTCCACAGTTGAGCTCGGACCTGGTTCTTCCAATGCATGATGAAGTGAGCTGGTACTGGGGTTATTAAGAACCCTGTCGGGAAGATTCTCTTTGAGTGCTTCTTCTAGACAACCCGCCCACCAATGAGCATCATCTTCCTCATTTGGATCCCCATGCCAACCAAAAGGGATTGGGAATGTTTGCTGCAGTTTTTGCTGCAGGAGGGATTGAAAAGCTTGCCCCACTTCCTCTTGATATAGTCGGATCCCCTCTCGGAAGTAAGCTTCAGCCATAGGAGCAGCTTTAGAAAGGAAGAGAACAGAATTCCAAAGGCGAAACATGAGTCTTTCTCGGAAGTTCTCTGTTATTAATTCCATCTCCGGGATTCGAACAAAATGGTAAAAGCCTTTCTTCCACATGGCATTACCGAACTCAATTCGGGCGCTCTTTTCTAGCTCCAACTCCTCCTTCAGTTTCTTGTTCTCAGCTTCCACTGCCATATAAGCGGATTGCTTCTCCATGGCTTGATTTTCCTTGGCCAGCAGTAACTCTTCCTTCTTGGCCACCTCCGAACGAGCAAGTGCCAGTTCCATGTCTCGTTCTTCCAATCGAGCTGACAGATTTTCGGCTTTGCCGGCATTTATCGTTAAGTCGCTCTCTAAGGTTTTCTTTTCCTCCAGCACTTCTCTCAGTTGATCATTTTGCTGTCGAACTTGATCTCGTCGATGGAGGGCCCTTTTGCCAAAACTTTGAAGAAATTTTGCCAAGTTTGCCACACGAGTCAAATTCAGCTTCAGTTCTCTTTCTTCAACATCCCCCTCCTCCTCAGCAGTTTCTGGAGCTTCCGAGTTAGCCATGGGCTCTTCAGCAGTTTTTTGCTTCTTCGAAGCTCTCTGTGAGCTAGAAGACCCTTTTTTCTTCCTGCGTAGGGAAGGGGTAGTTTCAGTTGCTCCTTCACCAATTTCTTCAGTTAGGTCAACAGGATCAGAGGTATGAATAGCAGACAAGGAGGGAGGGGGTTGAGCATCAGTGATGGCCAAAGGAGAAGTAGATACGATTAGATCCGAACTAACAGGAAGTCTGCTCCCCTCTTGCTGAATTATGTTTTCTGTCCAGCTAGTGATTTTAGAGGTCAGCTCCGTGAGACGTCTCTCCTCTGCTTGCCGAAAGGTTGTTTGTTAGTCCGGCATTCACCGCTCTTTCAGATGGAGAGAAATCAGTTCGCTTTGTGGCAAGGGTCTTCGGGACGAATTCGAAAATTTTGTTCATCGTGCTATCTGCAATAGAAAGGGATCAGTATAAGGCATAGTTCGATAAAGTGAAGCAGAAGTTAATAAGAGAGATAATGATAAAAATCAAAACAACCTAAATTAAATCTGGAGGGAACTTGACTGTTCGGATAGAACCCCCAGAAGGACAACAGTGAAGCACAGGAACTCATTTTTACAATATCAAACCACCCCCAACGGAAGATCCTATCCAAGGCTGCGATCTCAAAATCCCAGGAGGGAGCAGGGTCAGTTCGGTTCGGATTTTGGGCCCAAGGAAGTGAGCGAAAAGGTTGGTTCGCCGGTGCGTGAATAAAAAAATAATATTTCTCCCAAGAGCTGACCTTATCATCTCCAGAAGATAAAAATTGAGCTCCTTTCCCACCGCTACTGGGACTCAAATAAAAATGAAAAGGGTTGGTGTGCTTGAGGACAAAGCAAGATCGGAACCGCTCAGATGTGGGTTCGACCCCCATCCACTTGCACACCATATAAAGACACAATATAACTGATAGAGTTCGGATTAAGTTGATTCGAGTATATGCCAAATGCCGAACCAATCTCCAGAAAAAAAGGGTGAATGTGAGGAACTAAACCTAGAGTGACATGTTTTAAAAACCATGTCTGATGATCGGTGGGGGCTCGATGTGGTCGGTCATTTGAGTTAGGGATCACAACAGTGTAACCTCCCATTAGGAGCGAACTCAGAAAGATAGTGTGGGTTTGGGTAGCTTTGGTTGCAGAAAAAACATTATCTACAGATTTTTTACGAGATCTTTTCGGAGGTTTGGAAGGGTTTTGGCGGCCAGATGTAGAAGGATTAGGGTTTGTTGATTCAGAAAAAGGACGTAGAGGAATTGCTCAAATCCTTCCTCTAACTCACTCTCATCTCTTAGATGGATTAAGGAATTAGAAGAAGCCATTGAAATGAAAATGAGAAAGAAGGGGAATGGTACCTGAATTGTATGAGGGATCCTAGAAATTGCAGAAGAAATATCCTCGCTTATAGGTGGATATACAGTGATTTTGCAGAAGGGGTTTATGAGAGAAATTGAGGATATTTATAGGAGAAAGATGACGCTTAGTTTTTTGGGGGGGGAAATTGAAAAATCGAGCATTTTTTACCATTGGATACGAGGGGATCAGACGACGAAAGATGAAAAGGCGTCCAATGGGAAGTGTGCCGATTGACACGTGTCGTATAGAAATGATTGAAGGGATGTGTTGCTTTTAGAAGGATCATTTGATGTTCGACAGAAATGATGCGAACTGGTGCATGTAAACATGCACTTTGAAGGGGGGAAGTACTTGATATGGTCGAACTAAGCGAATCGGGTTTTCTTATCTAGTTCGGTTCAGGATTATGAGCCATTGATGCGAACAGTTTAAAGAAAATGAATAGAAGTTCCTTTAGAATGGGCGAACTACGCTGTAACACAATCTGAGGTGAACTGTTTTCTACTGGATACGAGTTCGTATTTAATATACTATTGGAGTGCGAACTTATTGGATCTCGAACTAAATTGACGAACTCGTTTAGGTTGAGTTAAGTGAGCTGATTTGAATTCAAATAACCGCCCATTTTGTGGACCACTAACCCATTTCCCACATATTTCGGATATTTCCAACTGCCACATCTTACAGGGAGTATATAAAATTATTACATTCATTTCTTTCATTTTTTATGCACAATTATATGAAAAGTATACATATACACTTTGATTACAGACAAACCTAGCTTTTTTACTGACTTGAGCATCGGAGTCCCATCGTCGGGAAACCCCTCCCGGTGTTTGTTTTGCAGGAATTTGGATTCGAGGTTTCGAGTTTTTATAGGAGAAAGAAGAACGTTGGACCGGAGCGTGATCACCTGCTTTAATTTTGTTCGATACTGGAGCATCTCATTCCTTTATATCTACCAAGTTCTGTGATCTGTTAAAGCATGAGGATGGTAGGATAGTCACTGAAACACTAAACGTTAGCATTCCCTCTGGAAAAGTGATAAAAATGAAACATTCATACCGAGATCTAGAGATCGCTTTCGGAAACAGAATCCTGCTTGCCAATCTACATGCGCTGGATATGAGAGATTTTGATGTCATCCTAGGAATGGATTGGTTGAAGACTAATCATACGGTGATTGGATGTCATGCAAAAGAGATTATCCTACGAACCTCAGATGGCGAAGAATTCACGTTTTCCGGGACTCTAGTCGAAAGCAACCCGAGAGTTATATCAGCAATGAAAGCGGTCAAAATTCTCAAGAATGACGATTCTAAGGCGTGGATAGTGAACGTTATGAGTTCCGAAAGGGAAATGAACCCTATTGAGAAAGTACCTGTCGTGAGGGAGTACGTAGATGTCTTTCTAGATGACTTACCAGGCCCTCCACCGGATCGTCAGATTGTTTTCGAGATCGACCTCATTCCAGGTTCAACTCCAGTGTCGAAGGCACCATACAGAATGGCACCAAAAGAACTACAGGAACTAAAGATCCAATTCCAAGAACTTTTAGATAAGGGTTTCATCCGTCCGAGCGTATCACCTTGGGGAGCTCCAGTGTTGTTCGTGAAAAAGAAGGATGGAAGTTTTCGAATGTGTATTGACTACCAAGAGCTTAACAAGCGTACCATTAAGAACAAGTATCATCTGCCCAGAATTGAAGATCTTTTCGATCAGCTAAGGAGTACCAGTGTATTTTCAAAGATCGACCTCAGATCGGGATACCATCAAGTCAAAGTAAAGGAGGTGGATGTACCGAAAATGGCTTTCAGAACGAGATACGGACATTATGAATTCGTGGTCATGCCTTTTGGACTCAGCAATGCACCCGCCATCTTCATGGATTTGATGAATCGTGTTTTTCACCCTTATCTCGATCGTTTTGTCATAGTCTTTATAGATGACATCCTGGTTTATTCTCGTGACAAACTTCAGCATGAACAGCATCTCAAAATCGTATTGGAAACCTTGTGTCAGGAGAAACTCTACGCCAAATTCAAGAAATGCGAATTTTGGTTGGAAAATGTGGCCTTTCTTGGACATATTATAACTTCTAAAGGAATTGAAGTAGATCCAGAAAAAGTAACGGTAGTCAGCAAGTGGAAAACACCGACAAATATTAATGAAGTATGAAGTTTTCTGGGGTTAGCTGGATATTACCGCAGATTCATTGAGGGATTTTCGAAGATTGCTACTCCGATGACTTATTTAACTCGAAAGGGGGTAAAGTATCAATGGACAGAACAATGTGAACACAGTTTCCAAGAATTGAAGCAAAGATTGACGGAAGCACTAGTGCTGACCATTCAGACGCAACAAAGGACTTCGTGATTTACAGCGATGCTTCTAAACAAGGCTTAGGGTGTGTTCTAATGCAGGAAGGAAAAGTGGTGGCCTACGCGTCAAGACAGTTGAAACCTCATGAGCAGAACTATCCGACACACGATCTGAAGTTAGCTGCAGTCGTTCATGCACTCAAGATATGGAGATATTACCTTTATGGCGGACTTTGCGATATCTACACCGATCATAAAAGCTTGAAGTACTTCTTCGAACAAAAAGAACTTAATATAAGGCAACGAAGGTGGTTAGAGCTGGTCAAGGATTACGATTGTATGATTCAATACCACCAAGGAAAAGTAAATGTGGTAGCTGACGCACTCAGCAGAAAGGGAAAGGGTTTTATAGCAAGAATAATTACAATTCAAGATTCACTAATCGAAGATATGGCGAAGCTAAGCTTGGAAATAATCACACCACCAGATAGCATCCAGGTCACACTCTCAATGTTGTTTCTGAAACCCAAACTTTGCAAATGTATAATCGAAGCTCAAGGAAATGATGAGTTCCTGAAGAAAAAGAAGACTCGTATGGATACTGGAAAAGAAGAAGGATTTACCCTGGCACCAGATGGAGCTTTGATTTTTAAAGGAAGACTATGCGTACCAGAAGACGAAGAATTACGAAAGGAGATCTTAGAAGAAGCTCATTGCTTGCCTCTATCAGCATATCCTAGAGGCACAAAGATGTACAAAGACTTGAAGAAAAAATTCTGGTGGAATAACATAAAGTCTAGCATCGGATTGTTTGTAAAACAATGTTTGACATGTCAACAAGTGAAGGCTGAACACCAACGACCAGCGGGACTTCTGACCCCATTGGAGATACCCGAATGGAAATGGGAACATGTCGTCATGGATTTTGTCGTCTGATTGCCAAGAACTAAATGTGGAAACCACGCCATCTGGGTGATTGTGGATAGGCTGACTAAGTCCGCTCATTTCTTACCAGTCAAAATGACATACAGAATGGACAAGCTAGCTCGGATTTACCTCGAGGAAATTGTCAGACTACATGGAGTGCCAGTATCCATCGTTTCCGACAGAGATCCACGATTTACATCGAGATTTTGGCAAAGACTTCAAGAGGAACTAAGGACTCGACTAGCTTTTAGCACCACTTTTCATCCTCAGACAGATGGACACACAGAGAGAACGATTCAAATTCTGGAAGATATGTTAAGAGCCTGCACCATAGACTTGCACGGGAGCTGGGAAGAACACATTTGCTTAGTAGAGTTTGCATATAACAACAGCTATCAATCAACAATCGGCATGACACCTTACGAAGTATTATACGGAAGAAAATGTCGATCTCCATTATGTTGGGATGAAGTCGGCGAAAAGAAGGTGCTAGGAACTGACTTAGTTGAGCAGACAGTCGAAGTAATCAGAAAAATCCGTGAACGAATCAAAGCAGCTCAAGACAGGCAGAAGGCTTACGTGGATAGTAGACGCAGGGAGTTACAATTCGAAGTGGGAACAAAAGTTTTTCTAAAGGTATCCCCTACAAAAGGAATATACCGATTTGGGTAAAGAGGAAAGCTAAGGCCAAGATATGTGGGACCATTCGAGATTCTGGAACGAGTCGGGAACGTTGCCTATTGCTTAGCACTGCCACCTAATCTTGCAGGAGTACATGACGTATTTCATATATCGATGTTGAGGAGATATGTTTTCGATCCGAGCCATGTGGTCGACCAGAACAACCTTGAAGTTAGGGACGATCTATCCTACGAGGAAGTTCCAGTAGCTATTCTAGATCGAAAGGTTCGTACATTGAGAAACCGGGAGATGGCTCTAGTAAAGGTCCAATGGAATCGCCACGGAGTGGAAGAAGCAACGTGGGAGTATGAAGACGAGATTTTATCAAAGTTCCCAGATCTTCCGTTTATAGGTACGTTTCTGAATTTCGAGGATGAAATTATTTTAAGGGGTAAGGGGTGTGACGACTAGGATTTATCGATGCATAATTTGATAATTAAATACTTAAACCTCTAATTATTTGATTTACTTTATGTGCGTCTCAGAAAATTTAATTATAAGTATGCTTTAACTTAAGTTTAACGTTTGGAGATTTATTTCATAAAAAAAGACAAGTCAATAAAATAATTTATAAGTGGGACGAGATAAACGAGAATGAAAAAATCGAACAAAATGCCGAAAGAATGAACCAAATCGGAGTTCGTTTGATATCCCAAATTAATTGATATCATAAGAATGTTTAATATAAAGTTTAAGATTATAATATGTTTAATGACATAATTAACCTAAGTATAAATAATGTACTATCCACCTAAGGTAAAAGCATATGCTAAATTTTAACCTAAGGTAACATTTCATCTCCTCCTCCTTCTCTCTTGTTTTCTGGCGGCCGGCCGGCCGGAGCGCCACCAGCAACCACCGTCGTCGGATTTTCTTTCCGACCGAAACATATCGAAACCAACACCATCTTGAAGCTCTTACCGAGCCCGTTCCAACACCGGGCTCAGAATCGTCATCCGCAGCCGCGTTCGCCAGCAATTCGTCGGAGAAGATTTAGTTTCTCTCTCTAAAAACCCATTTTTTTCTCTCTTCGTTTTCGGCCATCTGATTACCGATCAGGGTGAATCTTGAGTCTAAATTGAAGTTCTCGCTGAGCTCGTCTCGATTCCGGGCTTGAATCGTTGATCGGACCGACCGATCTCCGGCAATGGTCGATCAAAGTTCTGCGATTTTAAGTTTTCTCTCTCATCTCCTCTCTTTCTCTCTCTTCGAATTCTCTCTGTTCCATCTTGTTTCTCTCTCCTGCGGGTTTGGATGGTCGGGACGGCGCACGCAGTGCCGCCGTGTGAGTGGGTGGACAGCGCAAGGAGCGCCGGCGGTGCATGGTGGTTTGGTTGTGATGGGTTGAGCTTAGTTGTACTTGGGTGGTGTTTGGTTGAGTTTGGTGGTGGTGGAGTGGTGTTTGGGGCTGCGATTCAGACGCCGCCGTAACTGGAGGAGGCCAGTGCTCGATGCACCGGCGTGTGGTGGTGGCTCGGGTGGTGGTCGGCGACACGGAGTCGCCGACGGTGGCTTACAGTGGCGGTGGTGGCGACGGGCAGTGGGTGTTTTGGGGGTGGGGTGGTTTTTGAGAATTGGATAAACTCCAAGGACCTACTTGGAATTCTTAAGTTTTGCTTATTCTCATTTTGGTCCTCCATCTTTTGTTTTGCACAATTTGGTCCTAAAAACTTCTGGGAATTTCTGTTTTGCCCCAAAACTTCTCAAGACTTGGATTTTCACCCCCAAGACTTTCTGATTTTGCATTTCGACCCCTCCCAGATTTCAGAAACTTCGTTTTGACCCCAAAACTTATCTGTAATTGCAGTTTTACCCCTCAAAACCCTACAAACCCTAAAATGCTTCATTTAGCCTCGTTTCTTATCCGTTTTAACCCGTTCTCATCTCTAAAGCTTCTTTTTTGAAACCTCTATATTCCGTGACCTAGTTGGGTTGTGTTCCATTTTTATTTCGTTGTTTCTTTCGAAAGTTTAATTATAAACACTTAATCAATCTAATAACCTAATAATTTACGTTGTGTGTTTGTAGGCTCAAACGCTCTGAACTCATCTCAGAATTAAAAAGGAAAAGAACGTGAAAATCGTACCGCTCAGGCTGAGGTGGGGGTAATTTCAGAATTAACGTTTAACTTTACGTTTGTTTTGTATAGTCGTATGCTATGGTTTTCGATAAGCTATGAAATGATGATGAACGTTATATGATATGTGATATGAGATTATGAGCATGAAATGTGATTGATGATATCAATATGATATTAATTGCTATACATGTACGTTCTTATGTGCTATGTCTTACGTGTTGTGATTTAAATATGTTGTTGGGAAAAGTATAAGGATATGTGTTCATGATGCATTGTGCTGGAGAAGGCAGGTTGGGATTAAGTCCTAACGGATATATGGAGGATTGGTGAAGTCCCCCTAACCAAATAATCACCCGGTGGATAAGGTGGTGGGGTAAGGCGGGATATACCAGCGCCCACGTCATGTTTAACTGTTTATCTGATCGAAGTTTTATGTTAATTTACGAACTTGTCTCCACGGGGTGTATTTCTATGCACTTACCTTGCTTATGTGTTCGATACAGGTAATGACTTTGATGGGAGGAGTTGAAGGAAGAGATGTGCCCTGTCTGATAAAGATGTTTTGTTATGACGTTTGTTAAACTGTTTTGGTACAATACACACTTATGCTTTTCTTTTGTTAAAACTTGTGTATTTATAATCCACTGTTCTAAATCTTTAACTTATATAGTTTGATATATATCTTCTTCGTTTCTCCCTCCTTTCTTTTCTTTCTTTTCCTGCATGCCTATCGAGGTTACTCTGATATTTTAAAAATGTTTTTCCTAATTTTTGTTAAACTTTTATAAAATCTTATGGTTAAGTTTCGGGGCGTGACAGTTAGAAGCTTTATCGAGTACAATGAACTCTTAAAAAGTTGAAAATGATGCTTCTTACGATGTTTTAATAAGCTTTGACCGAAATGTTTCACTTTTCACTTAACGTTATCACTTAGAAATTTAGCACAAAACTTCTATTGTAAATAAAATCTAATACAACTTACGGCTAAACACAAAGACAACACTATAGTAAACGAATTCATAAATAAAGTTATTCAATCTTGTTATGACTTTGTCAATTAGTGTTATATAACACATGATTAAGAGTTATAACAAGGTTTACTTGGTAAACATGTTTCCAATAATCATTCCACTTAGAGTAACGGATTAGTCTTATGTTGAGTTAGATGATTTATCGATTACAATTAACTCTTACTAAGTTGAAAAGGAGTCATCTTACAAAGTTTTAATAAGCTTTGACCGAAATGTTTGAATTTTGACTTAACGTTATCATTTAGAAGTTTAGCACAAAACTTATATTGTAAATCAAATCTAATAGAACTTAACGCTAAACACAAAGACAAGATTATAGTAAACAAATTCATAAATAAAGTTATTCAATCTTGATATAACTTTGTCAATTAATGTTATATAACACACGATTAAGAGTAATAACATGGTTTACTTGGTAAATAAGTTTTCAATAATCATTCCATTTAGAGTTACGGATTAGTGTTATGTTGAGTTAGATGATTTATCGACTACAATAAACTCTTAATAAGATGAAAATGATTCATCTTACAAAGTTTTAAAAAGTTTTGACCGAAATATTTGACTTTTAGCTTAATGTTATCATTTAGAAGTTTAGCACAAAACTTATATTGTAAATCAAATCTAATAGAACTTACCGCTAAACACAAAAATAAGATTATAGTAAACGAATTCATACTATAAGCCTAACAAAACTTTTGAATTTTTGTTAGGATGTATATTATAAGTCTAGCTTTTGTATGAACATCTTTTTGATATGAGAATCATTTTGGTCAAATGCTTGCATTTTATATTTGCCATATATGTTAATGCAATTGTCCAAATTAATCTATATTGTAGATGACATGGTGTGTGGTGCCACACAGAAGATCATGTTATCAGTTTCTTATGATTATAAATAGTAGCTCACAACCAAGATGGATTTGGACAAACCATTGGAACGGTTGTAGTGTAATTTGGTGTTAGTCTATCTTGACTATAAAGTTACACTGGTACATTTTATGTGTATTGAGCAGGATTATTTGAGGTTGTTCGATTTGTATTGACTATATAAAAGAACAAGACCTCTGTTATTATAGATGTGCGTCTTCTTAATCCCTATATAATAACGGGCACGTGTACTTAGTGTTTGTTTCTTTAATTTGCCAATGGGTGAGATTTATTAATAAATCAATAGGCTCGGTGAATTAGGAAATAGCATTGCTTATATGGTGTGCTGTTGATTATAGAAGGAATCTGTGTCCTAATTATTTAGGATGATGATGTCCTCTTGAGGAGCTCATAAGGATTATCATGTAAACTCTGCAGGTGGATTTAATCCGATATGATAATAAAGATGAGTGGTACTACTCTTGGAATTAGATGTAAATTAATTAAGTTGTCAGTAACTTATTTAATTTACGGGCATTCGATATCTTAAACATGGGGAAGTAAACGTACATATAATAAGCAGGAGCCCATATTGTAATATGGGATTGGGGTGGTAGTTCAATTATAACTCCTTAGTGGACCGAGTTATAATTGATGGACTTAAGCTGCGTATTTGGGCCAAACACAGGATGCCTAAGCCCATCAGGAGGCCCAACCTGTTGGAACCACCGGATCACCGACTCTATGAAATTATCTATGCAATTACTGACAACTTAATTAATTTACATCTAATTCCAAGAGTAGTACCACTCATTTTTATTATCATGTCGGATTAAATCCATCTGCAGGGTTTACATGATAATCCTTATGAGCTCCTCAAGGGGACATCATTATCCTAAATAATTAGGACACGGATTCCTTCTATAATCAACAGCACACCATATAAGCAATGCTATTTCCCAATTCACCGAGCCTATTGATTTATTAATAAATCTCACCCATTGGCAAAGTAAAGAGACAAACACTGATTATATGTGCCCGTTATTATATAGGGATTAAGAAGACGTACATCCATAATAACAGAGGTCTTGTTCTTTTATATAGTCAGTACAAATCGAACAACCTCAAATGGTCCTACTCAATACATACAAAATATACTAGTGTAACTCTATAGTCAAGATAGACTAATACCAAATTACACTACAACCGTTCTAATGGTTTGTCCAAATCCATCTTGGTTGTGAGCTACTATTTATAATCTATAAGGAACTAATAGCATGATCTTCTGTGTGGCACCACACACCATGTTATCTACAATATAGATTAATCTGGACAATTGCATTAACACATATATAACAAATATAAAATGCAAACATTTGATCATAATGAATCTCATATCATAAAGATGTTCATACAAAAGCTAGGCTTATAGTATACATCCTAACACAACCATAATTCCTCCTCTAGGTCCCTGTTGTAGCCTATATATACCTTTTTTTCAGTGCCTCCCTCATAAGAGACATTCTCAATCTCACGTGTACAAAATACAGAATCGTGAAAGGAGAGAAAGGGACGAGATCGCTGAGTCCTTGGAAGATCGTCGCCCACACGACGTCCAAGGAAAGGGCTGGGAATACAGTAGAAGATCGAGAGGTCTATACTTCGATCTGTTCATCTCCAAAAGGTATGGTTTCTTTTCACTGTGCATATCCTTTTGGATCCCGATTCCGATTGCATAGGGCCGGCGATCCATCGGTTCCAACACTTTTGACTTAACGTTATCACTTAGAAGTTTAGCACAAAACTTATATTGTAAATCAAATCTAATAGAACTTATGGCTAAACACAAACACAAGACTATAGTAAATGAATTCATAAATAAAGTTATTCAATATAGTTATAACTTTGTCAATTAATGTTATAAAACACATGATTAAGAGTTCTAACAAGCTTTACTTATTCAACAAGTTTTCTACAATCGTCACACTCAGAGTTACGGATTAGACTTATGTTGAGTTAGAAGCTTTCTCGAGTACAATGAACTCTTAAAAAGTTGAAAACGATGCTTCTTACGATGTTTTAATAAGCTTTGACCGAAATGTTTGACTTTTCACTTAACGTTATGACTTAGAAATTTAGCACAAAACTTATATTGTTAATCAAATCTAATAGAACATACCGCTAAACACAAAAATAAGACTATAGTAAACGAATTCATAAATAAAGTTATTCAATCTATTTATAACTTTGTCAATTAATGTTATATAACACATGATTAACAGTTCTAACAATCTTCACTTATTCAACAAGTTTTCTATAATCGTTACGCTTAGACTTACGGATTAGTGTTATGTTGAGTTAGAAGATTTATCGAGTACAATTAACTCTTAAGAAGTTGAAAACGATGCTTCTTACAAAGTTTTAATAAGCTTTGACCGAAATGTTTGAATTTTCACTTAACGTTATCATTTAGAAGTTTAGCACAAAACTTATATTGTAAATCAAATCTAATAGAACTTACGGCTAAACACAAGACTATAGTAAATGAATTCATAAATAAAGTTTTTCAATATAGTTATAACTTTGTCAATTAATGTTATAAAACACATGATTAAGAGTTCTAACAAGCTTTACTTGTTCAACAAGTTTTCTACAATCGTCACACTTAGAGTTATAGTTTAGTCTTATGTTGAGTTAGAAGATTTATCGAGTACAATTTACTCTTAAGAAGTTGAAAATGATGCTTCTTTTGATGTTTTAAAAAGCTTTGGCCGAAATGTTTGACTTTTCACTTAACGTTATCAGTTAGAAGTTTAGCACAAAACTTATATTGTAAATAAAATCTAATAGAACTTACGGCTAAACACAAAGACAACACTATAGTAAACAAATTCATAAATAAAATTATTCAATCTTGTTATGTCTTTGTCAATTAGTGTTATATAACACATGATTAAGAGTTATAACAAGGTTTACTTGGTAAACATGTTTTCAATAATCATTCCACTTAGAGTTACGGTTTAATCATATGTTGAGTTAGATGATTTGTCGATTACAATTAACTCTCAATAAGTTTAAAATGAGTCATCTTACAAAGTTTTACTAAGCTTTGACTGAAATATTTGAATTTTGAATTAACGTTATCATTTAGAATTTTAGCTCAAAACTTATATTGTAAATCAAATCTAATAGAACTTACGGCTAAACACAAAGACAACACTATAGTAAATGAATTCATAAATAAAGTTATTCAATCTTGTTATGACTTTGTCAATTAGTGTTATATAACACATGATTAAGAGTTATAACAAGGTTTACTTGGTAAACATGTTTTCAATAATCATTCCACTTAGAGTTATAGATTAGTCTTATATTGAGTTAGATGATTTATCAATTACAATTAACTCTTACTAAGTTGAAAATGAGTCATCTTACAAAGTTTTAATAAGCTTTGACCGAAATGTTTGAATTTTCACTTAACGTTATCATTTAGAAGTTTAGCACAAAACTTATATTGTAAATAAAATCTAATACAACTTACGGCTAAACACAAAGACAACACTATAGTAAACGAATTCATAAATAAAGTTATTCAATCTTGTTATGACTTTGTCAATTAGTGTTATATAACACATGAATAAGAGTTATAACAAGGTTTACTTGGTAAACATGTTTTCAATAATCATTCCACTTAGAGTTACGGATTAGTCTTATGTTGAGTTAAATGATTTATCGACTACAATAAACTCTTAATAACTTGAAAATGATTCATCTTAGAAAGTTTTAAAAAGCTTTGATCGAAATGTTTGACTTTTAGCTTAACGTTATCATTTAGAAGTTTAGCACAAAACTTATATTGTAAATAAAATCTAATACAACTTACGGCTAAACACAAAGACAACACTATAGTAAACGAATTCATAAATAAATTTATTCAATCTTGATATGACTTTGTCAATTAGTATTATATAACACATGATTAAGAGTTATAACAAGGTTTACTTGGTAAACATGTTTTCAATAATCATTCCACTTAAAGTTACGGATTAGTCTTATGTTGAGTTAGATGATTTATCGATTACAAGTAACTCTTACTAAGTTGAAAATGAGTCATCTTATAAAGTTTTAATAAGCTTTGACCGACATGTTTGAATTTTCACTTAACGTTATCGTTTAGAAGTTTAGCACAAAACTTATATTGTAAATAAAATCTAATACAACTTACGGCTAAACACAAAGACAACACTATAGTAAACGAATTCATAAATAAAGTTATTCAATCTTGTTATGACTTTGTCAATTAGTGTTATATAACACATGATTAAGAGTTATAACAAGGTTTACTTGGTAAACATGTTTCCAATAATCATTCCACTTAGAGTAACGGATTAGTCTTATGTTGAGTTAGATGATTTATCGATTACAATTAACTCTTACTAAGTTGAAAAGGAGTCATCTTACAAAGTTTTAATAAGCTTTGACCGAAATGGTTGAATTTTACCCTAACGTTATCATTTAGAAGTTTAGCACAAAACTTATATTGGAAATCAAATCTAATAGAACTTAATGCTAGACACAAAGACAAGACTATAGTAAACAAATTCATAAATAAAGTTATTCAATCTTGATATAACTTTGTCAATTAATGTTATATAACACATGAATAAGAGTTATAACAAGGTTTACTTGGTAAACATGTTTTCAATAATCATTCCACTTAGAGTTACAGATTAGTCTTATGTTGAGTTAAATGATTTATCGACTACAATAAACTCTTAATAACTTGAAAATGATTCATCTTAGAAAGTTTTAAAAAGCTTTGATCGAAATGTTTGACTTTTAGCTTAACGTTATCATTTAGAAGTTTAGCACAAAACTTATATTGTAGATAAAATGTAATACAACTTACGGCTAAACACAATGACAACACTATAGTAAACAAATTCATAAATAAAGTTATTCAATCTTGTTATGACTTTGTCAATTAGTGTTATATAACACATGATTAAGAGTTATAACAAGGTTTACTTGGTAAATATGTTTTCAATAATCATTCCACTTAGACTAACGGATTAGTCTTATGTTGAGTTAGATGATTTATCGATTACAATTAACTCTTACTAAGTTGAAAACGAGTCATCATACAAAGTTTTAATAAGCTTTGACCGAAATGTTTGAATTTTGACTTAACGTTATCATTTAGAAGTTTAACACTAAAACCTATATTGTAAATCAAATCTAATAGAACTTAACTCTAAACACAAAGACAAGACTATAGTAAACAAATTCATAAATAAAGTTATTCAATCTTGATATAACTTTGTCAATTAATGTTATATAACACATGATTAAAAGTAATAATATGGTTTACTTGGTAAACAAATTTTCAATAATCATTCCACTTATAGTTACGGATTAGTCTTATGTTGATTTAGATGATTTATCGACTACAATAAACTCTTAATAAGTTGAAAATGATTCATCTTACAAAGTTTTTAAAAGCTTTGACCGAAATGTTTGACTTTTAGCTTAACTTATCATTTAGAAGTTAAGCACAAAACTTATATTGTAAATCAAATCTAATAGAACTTACCGCTAAACACAAAAATAAGACTACAGTAAAAGAATTCATAAATAATGTTATTCCATCTAATTATAACTTTGTCAATTAATGTTATATAACACATGATTTAGAGTTCTAATAAACTTTACTTGTTCAACAAGTTTTCTATAACCGTTACGCTTAGACATACGGATTAGTCTTATGTTGAGTTGGAAGATTAATCGAATATCGTTAACTCGTTAGAAGATGATTCGAGTACAATTAACTCTTTACATGGTCAACAAGTTTTTAATAATCGTTACACTTAGAGTTACGGATTAGTTTAAATTGAGTTTGATGAGTAATCGAGTACAATAAACTCTTTATAAGATGATTCGAGTACATTTAACTCTTTATTTAGTCAAAAAGTTTTCAATAATCGTTACACTTATAATTACAGATTAGTTTTATGTTGCGTTAGAAGATTAATCGAGTTCCAGTAACTCTTAAGAAAACAAATCGAGTACAATTAAGCCTTTACTTGGTCAACAAGTTTTCAATAATCGTTACACTTAGAGTTACGGATTAGTTTTATATTTAGTTAGAGGATTAATTGAGTACCATTAACTCTTTAGAAGAAGAATCGAGCACAATTAAATCTTTACTTTGTCAACAAGTTTCCAATAATCGTTACACTTAGAGTTACGGATTAGTTTTATGTTGAGTAAAAAGAATAATCGAGTACCATTAACACTTTAGAAGATGAATAGAGTAAAATTAACTCTTTACTTGGTCGACAAGATTTCAATAATCGTTACACGTAGAGTTACGGATTAGTTTTATGTTGAGTTAGAAGAGTAATCGAGTGCAATTAACTCTTTAGAATATGATTCGAGTACAATTAACTCATTACTTGGTCAATAAGTTTTCAATAATCGTTACACTTATAGTTACAGATTAGTTTTATGTCGAGTTAGAAGATTAATCGTGTACCGTTAACTCTTTAGAAGATGAATCGTGTACAATTAACTCTTTACTTGGTCAATAAGTTTTCAATAATCATTACACTTATAGTTACGGATTAGTTTTATGTCGAGTTAGAAGATTAATCGAGTACCGTTAACTCTTTAAAAGATGAATCGAGTACAATTAACTCTTTACTTGGTCAACAAGTTTTCAATAATCGTTACACTTAGAGTTGCGGATTAGTTTTATGTTGAGTTAGAAGAGTAATCGAGTACCATTAACTCTTTAGAAGTCGAATCAAGTACAATTAACTCTTTACTTGGTCAATAAGTTTTCAATAATCGTTGCACTTATAGTTACGGATTAGTTTTATGTCAAGTAAGGAGATTAATCGAGTACCATAAACTCTTTAGAAGATGAATTGAGTACAATTAATTCTTTACTTGGTCAACAAGTTCAGAATAATCGTTACACTTAGAGTTACGGATTAGTTTTATATTGAGTTTGATGAGTAATCAAGTAACATTAACTCTTTAGAAGATGAATCGAGTACAATTAAACCTTTACTTGTTCAACAAGGTTTCAATAATCGTTACACTTAGAGTTTTGGTTTAGTTTTATGTTGATTTAAAAGATTAATCGAGTACCATTAACTCTTTAAAACATGAATAGAGTACAATTAACTCTTTACTCGTTCAACAAGTTTTCAATAATCGTTACACTTTGAGTTACGGATTAGTTTAATATTGAGTTTGATGAGTAATCGAGTTTCGTTAACTCGTTAGAAGATGAATCGAGTACAATTAACTCTTTACTTGGTCAACAAGTTTTCAATAATCGTTACACTTTTAGTTACGGATTAGTTTAATATTGAGTTTGATGAGTAATCGAGTATCGTTAACTCTTTAGAAGATGAATTGAGTACAATTAACTCTTTACTTGGTCAACAAGTTTTCGATAATCGTTACACTTAGAGTTACGGATTAGTTTAATATTGAGTTTGATGAGTAATCGAGTACCATTAACTCTTTAGAAGATGATTTGAGTACATTTAACTCTTTATTTGGTCAATAAGTTTTCAATAATCGTTAACTTATGATTACAGATTAGTTTTATGTTGAGTTAGAAGATTAATCGAGTTCCATTAACTCTTAAGAAGACGAATCGAGTACAATTAACCCTTTACTACGTCAATAAGTTTTCAATAATCGTTACACTTAGAGTTACGGATTAGTTTTATATTTAGTTAGATGATTGATCGAGTACCATTAACTCTTTAGAAGATGAATCGAGTACAGTTAAATCTTTACTTTCTCAACAAGTTTCCAATAATCGTTACACTTAGAGTTACGGATTAGTTTTATGTTGAATAAAAAGATTAATCGAGTACCATTAAAACTTTAGAAGCTGAATAGAGTAAAATTAACTCTTTAGTTGGTCTATAAATTTTCAATAATCGTTACACATAGAGTTACGGATAAGTTTTATGTTGAGTTAGAAGAGTAATTGAGTGCAACTAACTGTTTAGAATATGATTCGAATGCAATTAACTCATTACTTGGTCAATAAGTTTTCAATAATCGTTACACTTATAGTTACGGATTAGTTTTATATCGAGTTAGAAGATTAATCAAGTACCGTTAACTCTTTAGATGATGAATCGAGTATAATTAATTCTTTACTTGGTCAACAAGTTTTCAATAATCGTTGCACTTAGAGTCACGGATTAGTTTTATATTGAGTTTGATTAGTAATCGAGTGCCATTAACTCTTTTGAAGATGAATCGAGTACAATTAAACCTTTACTTGGTCAACAAGGTTTCAATAATCGTAACACTTAGAGTTTTGGTTTAGTTTTATGTTGATTTAAAAGATTAATCGAGTACCATTAACTCTTTAGAACATGAATAGAGTACAATTAACTCTTTACTAGGTCAACAAGTTTTCAATAATCGTTACACTTTGATTTATGGAGTAGTTTCATGTTGAGTTAGAAGATTAATCGAGTACAATTAACTCTTTACTTGGTCAACAAGGTTTCAATAATCGTTACACTTAGAGTTTTGGTTTAGTTTTATGTTGATTTAAAAGATTAATCGAGTACCATTAACTCTTTAGAACATGAATAGAGTACAATTAACTCTTTACTTGGTCAACAAGTTTTCAATAATCGTTACACTTTGAGTTACGGATTAGTTTCATGTTGAGTTAGAAGATTAATCGAGTACCGTTAACTCTTTAGAAGATGATTCGAGTACAATTAACTCTTTACTTGGTCAACAAGTTTTCAATAATCGTTACACTTAGAGTTACGGATTAGTTTTATGTTGAGTTAGAAGAGTAATCGAGTGCAATTAACTCTTTAGAAGATGATTCGAGTACAATTAACTATTTATGTGGTCAATAAGTTTTCAATAATCATTACACTTATAGTTACAGATTAGTTTTATGTTGAGTTAGAAGATTAATCGAGTTTCATTAACTCTTAAGAAGATGAATCGAGTACAATTAACTATTTACTTGGTCAACAAGTTTTCAATAATCGTTACACTTGGTCACATGGCTGAGGAATCATCCTTGGGATCTTATCATTGGAGATCCATCCATAGGAGTAAGGACAAGAAGGTCCATCCATCATGAAGCAATGTTTGCATGCTTCATATCTCAAACAGAGGCCCAAAATGTTGAAGAAGTCCTACAAGATAGCAACTGGGTACAAGTCATGCAAGAAGAGCTAAATGGATTTGAAAGAAATCAAGTTTGGCAAATAGTTGCAAGACCAACTCATCAAAGAGCTATTGGAACAAAATGGGTCTTCAAGAACAAGCTAGATGAATCTGGACGTGTTGTGAGGAACAAAGCAAGATTAGTTGATAAAGGATATTGCCAGGAAGAAGAAATTGATTTTGATGAGACCTTTGCTCCACTAGCAAGGCTGGAAGCTATAAGGATTTTTCTGGCATATGCAGCTCACATGAATTTCAATGTATATCAAATGGATGTGAAGAGTGTATTCCTTAATGGTATTCTTACAGAGGAAGTGTATGTAGAGCAACCTCTAGGTTTTGAAGATCAAGAAGAAGAGAAGGTGTTCAGGTTACACAAAGCCCTGTATGGACTCAAGCAAGCACCAAGAGCTTGGTATGACACCTTATCTATCTATCTGCTGGAAAATGGCTTCAAGAAAGGAACAGTGGACAAAACTCTATTCAGGATACAGGATGGAGATAGTATACTTCTTGTACAGATATATGTGGATGATATCATCTTCGGATCCTCCAACAAAGAGTTATGTGAGAAGTTCTCCAATCTGATGCAATCGAAATTCGAGATGAGTATGATGGGAGAATTAAGTTTCTTTCTAGGGCTGCAAGTAAAGCAGCTGGTTGCAGGAACCTTCATCAGCCAGGTCAAATACATAAAGGAACTTATCAAGAAGTTTGGCATGGAGAAAGGGTCAGCAACATCTGTTCCTATGTCTACATCTATAAGCCTTGACGAAGATGAAGATGGTAAAGATGTAGATATCACGAAGTACGGATGACTCATAGGATCCTTGTTGTATCTTACAGCAAGCAGACCAGACATCATGTTTGCAGTTGGAGTCTGTGCAAGATTCCAAGCAGCACCAAAGGAGTCACATCTTTCAGCTGTCAAAAGGATTATCAAGTATCTGAAAGGAACTCAAGAAATAGGCCTATGGTATCCCAATGAAGGAGGATTCAAGCTCAAAGGATACTCTAACTCAGATTATGCAGATTGCAAGATTGTTAGAAAGAGCACCAGTGGGACTTGTCAATTTCTAGAAAATAGACTTGTTTCATGGTTCTGCATGAAGCAAACATCAATTGCAACATCTACAACAGAAGCAGAATATGTTGCAGCAGGGAGTTGTTGTGCGCAAATTCTCTGGATACAGCAGCAACTAAGAAATTATAGGATTGAAGAAAATGAGACTCCGATTCTCTGTGATAACACGAGTGCAATCACAATCACCCATAATCCCATATTTCACTCAAGAACAAAGCATATCGATATACATCACTTTATTAGAGATCACGTGGAAAAGAAAGATGTCGTGCTTGAGAAAGTTCATATGGATCTCCAGCTTGCAGATATATTCACTAAATCGCTGAGTGAATCGAGGTATTCTATGCTTAGAAACGAGCTGGGAATTCTAAAATTATGAGTGGAAAAGAAAATACAGAAGCCTAGGGGGAATATCTGCATGCTTGCGAGAAGCTGCAAGTATAGTGTTGTAAGCTGCTTCTGCATACAACATTGGGTTCAAACAGCGCTGCATCTTTTATCCTTACAGCACAGCAAGATAATGGGAGAGTAAGCAGCACCTGGTTACAACATTTATTTCAAAAGAGTATTTAATACTCTGCAACCTCGTACCCAGGCTGCTGCAACCTTAAAAAGATAATAAATTGGGCGGCAAATCGCATGTCTTTCAGCATTTAATGCAAGTCCGCTCTGTCAGAAGACGAAGAGGCGCGGTCAGAGCCCACATCTGCACAAGTCATGATTATTTATGATTTGACCCCTCCGTCTTTTTCTAAGGACCGTAAGATCACTTCCATCCTTTTAATCTCAACCGTCGATCTTACTACTCGTCCTTTGATATTCTACTTAACCCCATAATCTTCTCTTTTCAAATTCATTTCGTCTTCATCACAAAGAGAAGTTTCCTTTCATCGCAATATTCCCTGAGTCCCAATATCTCAAATCTCTCTCAAATATTCATCAATGACGGCTCGACAAACCACAGTACTGGAAGGACACTTGATCAACCAGGAGCATGTTTATGCTTCTGGATTGTACGACAACTCAGTCATCCAAAGGATTTTTTACGCTCTTGAACGGACCCAAATCCTAGGGTTGTTAACCACCACCGACACTGGATTCTCTGTAGAATCAGTTCAAAGGCTCTACGCCTTCGCCAGGACTTTCGAGGAGAGGAACTGCATCCGATTCAAGATGGATGCAGATGAAGAAGAAAAGTCTCTAACCATCAGAGACATAACCACCACCTTCAGCATCTCGTCAGGAGGTCTGACCCCCAGTCAGCTTGCGACATATGGGGAAAGCAAGCTCAAGAGATGTGGGATCTCTTTATAGTGAGAGATGCAGGGGCAGATATCAAGAGAAGCGCCCCGAAGAAACTCTTCAAACCGGAGTTTGAACTGCTCCATGATATCTGTGCGTACTCCATTGAAGGCAGAACAGGGAGTTACTACAAATGCACGGATCTCCTGTTCCAAATCATGTCTGTCATCATAGCCGGAGAAAAGGTGAACTGGGCAAGGTTCATCATGAAGAGAATATGGGAGGAAGCAGAGAAGAGCACAATGAGGAGGAGCTATGGAATCACCATTTGCTCTCTGCTCTGCAAGCTAGGCCTTCAGCTTGCAGTTCACATCCCCATTCACGTTGGGAAGTATCTTGGAGAGAAGAAGAAGGGTAAGACCCAATCGAAGATAGCTGCTGCTGGGGTTGCACGGAAGAAAACCAAAGATAAAAAGAATGCAACCCTAGCACTGCATGATGAAGATACAAGCAGCAGAGGTGAAGATGATGATGATGATGAAAATCCTCTTCCCGTCATCAAGGGGACACCAAGGAGGGCAGAACCTGAACTTGAGTCCTCGTCCTCAGATGATGACGCACCCCTAGCCAGGAGGGCCCCGCGCAGCAAGAAGAAGGTTGCTGTAGCTGCTAATTCCCAACTCTTTACTGCAAGTTTGTTAGTAGATGCTATTGCGGATAAGTCACATCAGCAAAGGGTTCAACCAGATAAAGAAGTTGTTCAGTCTGTGCTCGATCCAATCTTCCCAGCTACTAGAGATATGATGCAGCAGTACAGTCTCTGGAGGGAGATGAGGCTGTCCAAGGGGGAAATCTGTTACGATGTATACTATAAGCCTAGCTTTTTGTATGAACATCTTTTTGATATGAGAATCTTTTTGGTCAAATGTTTGCATTTTATATTTGCTATATATGTTGATGCAATTGTCCAGATTAATTTATATTGTAGATGACATGGTGTGTGGTGCCACATAGAAGATCATGTTATCAGTTCCTTATAGATTATAAATAATAGCTCACAACCAAGATGGATTTAGACAAACCATTGGAATGGTTGTAGTGTAATTTGTTATTAGTCTATCTTGACTATAAAGTTACACTAGTACATTTTGTATGTATTGAGCAGGACCATTTGAGGTTGTTCAATTTGCACTGACTATATAATAGAACAAGACCTCTGTTATTATGGATGTACATCTTCTTAATCCCTATATAATAACGGGCACGTATGCTCAGTGTTTATTTCTTTAATTTGCCAATGGGTGAGATTTATTCATAAATCAATAAGCTCGGTGAGTTGGGAGATAGCATTGTTTATATGGTGTGCAGTTGATTATAGAAGGAATCTGTGTCCTAATTATTTAGGATGATAATGTCCCCTTGAGGAGCTCATAAGGATTATCATGTAAACCCTGCAGGTGGGTTTAATCCGACATGATAATAAGGATGAGTGGTACTACTCTTGGAGTTAGATGTAAATTAATTAAGTTGTCAGTAACTTATTTAATTTACGGACATTCAATATTTTAAACACGGGGAAATAAATGTACACATAATAAAAGGAGCCCATATTGTAATATGGATTGGGGCGGTAGTTCAATTATAATTCTTTAGTGGACCGAGTTATAATTGATGGACTTAAGTTGGGTGTTCGGCCGAACACAGGACGCTTAAGCCCATCAGGAGGCCCAACCCTAAGTCCTCCTCTAGGTCCCTGTTGTAACCTATAAATACCCTAAAATCAGCGTCTCCCTTAAGTTACTCTCTCAATCTTACGCGTACAAAAATACAGAACCATGTATCAGAGAGAAAGGGATGAGATCGTTGTTTTCTTGGAAGATCGTCGCCCACACGACGTCCGAGAAAAGGGCTGGGAATACAGCAGAAGGTCGAGAGGTCTATAACTTCGATCCGATTGTCTACAAGGGTGTGATTTCTTTTTGCTGCATATTTTCTTTAGATCCCGATTCCGATTACATAGGGCCGGCGATCCGTCGGTTCCAACAAAATCTTGCTGCAATAGAAGGATTTCCTTTCTGTGGAGAAAGCAGTCCTAGAGTGGGCCAATTCAGAAGATATTCTGGCACTCCTGCAACCTAAGTATGCAGCAGAGGTGCAAGATCGATCAAGAAGCATTGTTGTTCAGGGAGCACTAGACAAAAGGAAGGGCAAAGCTCTTGCAGAATCCCACTCTGCAGAGCTGCCGATGAAAGCAGCAACGGAGGATGCTCAAATCTTCCTAGCCCCGGCTGCAGAGGTATAAGAAGGGGCGATGACATCGCATTTGCGCAAGAGCAAATCGACACCTTGGGAGTGGAGCAGGCTGAGGAGGCCATGCTGCAACAGGCGCTACAAGCAAGTGTCAAGGAGACAAGGATGCAGCACACTCCTAAGAGGATGCGGGGAGAAGGAAGCTCAAGTCATCTCAATTCAAACTCCCCCGTATATGAGCAAATGGTTGAAGGCCTCTCCAATATAGTTGTGTTGGAACCGACGGATCGTCGGCTCTATGCTATCAAAATCGGGATCCATAAAAATATGCAGCGGAAAGAGAAATCATACCCTTGTAGACCTCTTTGATCTTCTGATGTATTCCTACAGCCTTTCTCGAACGTTGCGTGGCCAACGATCCTTCGAGAAAACTCAGTTCTGCTCTCTCTCACTATCACGTGTTTTCTGTGATCTGTGTTTTTTGAGGTGCTGATGAAAAGAGCTATATATAGGCTACACCAGGGACCTAGAGGAGGAATTGGGTTGGGCCTCCTGATGGGTTTAAGTATCCTGTGTTCGGCCCGAACACATAACTTAAGCCCATCAATAATAATTCAGTCCACTAGAGAATTATTATTGAACTACCGTCTCAATCCCATGTTTAATATGGGCTCCTTCTTATTATGTGTACATTTATTTCCCCGTGTTTAAGATATCGAATGTCCGTAAATTAAATAAGTTACTGACAACTTAATTAATTTACATCTAATTCCAAGAGTAGTACCACTCATCCTTATTCTCATGTCGGATTAAATCCACCTGCAGGGTTTACATGATAATCCTTATGAGCTCCTCAAGGGGACATTATCATCCTAATTAATTAGGACACGGATTCCTTCTATAATCAACAGCACACCATATAAACAATGTTATCTCCCAACTCACCGAGCTTATTGATTTATGAATAAATCTCACCCATTGGCAAATTAAAGAAATAAACACTGAGCATACGTGCCCGTTATTATATAGGGATTAAGAAGATGTACATCCATAATAACAGAGATCTTGTTCTATTATATAGTCAGTACAAATCAAACAACCTCAAATGGTCCTGCTCAATACATAAAAAATGTACTAGTGTAACTTTATAGTCAAGATAGACTAATAACAAATTACACTACAACCATTCCAATGGTTTGTCCAAATCCATCTTGGTTGTGAGCTATTATTTATAATCTATAAGGAACTGATAACATGATCTTCTGTGTGGCACCACACACCACGTCATCTACAATATAAATTAATCTGGACAATTGCATTAACATATATAGCAAATATAAAATGCAAACATATGACCAAAATGATTCTCATATCAAAAAGATGTTCATACAAAAAGCTAGGCTTATAGTATACATCCTAACAAGTCGCGCTTGATTCTTTGGAGGAGGAGGAGCCTCAACTGGTGGACTACGGTGATTCCCCGTTGCACACCATTTCTGATGCTGATGCAGACACTCAGGATGAACCAACCACCATCATTAGAGATGTTCTCTCTGACATTGCTGAGATTGCTGATGAAGCGACCATGGAGGAAGTTGCAGAGGCGGTACTCCCTGTATTGGCAGAGATAGCAGTACAGCAAGCAGCCACCCTATCAGAAGCTACAGAAGATACAGAAAGGGTGGATGCTGAGATTCTTGCAGCAATCGAGCTTTCAGTACTACATACAGTGGAAGCTACAAGAAACCAACAAGAGCTGCAAGAACCCATTCTTGCAGCAAAGACTATCGAAGATACAGGACCGGCCGAGGAGACAGGGTCCTTTCTGAAGACCTCAGGCGAGGCTGTTGTTCAAACAACACTCTCTGAGGGTGAGAAGACCTCTGAAGGGATGACTGTTGAGGTAGTACCCTTGGAGGATGTTCGAGGAGAAGCTGAGGTAACCGCTAAACAGCTAGAGACACCTCATGAGGAGGTTGATGCTGCTCCTGCATGCTCAAAAGACCCTATCCAGGTTACAGCAGCAGAGGTTACTGAGGAAGCTAAGCTTGCTGAATTCCTCCGGATAATGGCTGACCCCAACAGAGCCAAATATGGAAATATTGGTGATGTGACAGTCATGATATCATCCGATGAGGAGGAAGAAGTCGCTGAAGAAAATCCCACCTCAGGCTTCTCAAGTCCCTTATCAAGCCTTCATGAAGATGATGATGAAGAAATTGAACCAGAGGCTCCAAGGCAAGATGCAGCACAGCACTCAAGTTCTTTAGTTCCTTATGCTGCATCGGTTGTTGCCTCTCAAAGAATGAATGCAGGCCTGACCCCTAATGAATCGATTGACAGGATAGTTGATGCTGTTAGACACCTGATTCATGCTCTTCAGGATCATGAGTCTAACATGCAGAACAGTATGAAGGTCGGCACCAAGTTCCACGCTGAAACCATGTCCGGTTTCAAGAAAGATATTGAAGCACTGCCTGAGATGATCAAGCGAATTCTGAATGATAATGCTCACAGGCTGTACACGGACAGGGTTAGAATGGAGGGAGAGCTGAAGAGAGAAGCTGCAAGCACCCGAGCTGAAGTCAAACTCTGCAAGTGGCATGCAGAAACAGCATCGGAAAGGCTGCACACTCACTCCTTGGTGCTAGAGACACTTATGGATCATATAACCGACCAATCTAGAAGAACCAGAAGTGTCGACAAATGAGTGGCGAACCTGGAGATGATTATAGGCGAACTGAGGGACCACATTATAGGGAAGCCCCAACACCAGTATGCCCAAGTATCCATGGAAGCCCCAGTACATGCAAGAGGACTACGGTCTAGAGTAGTTCCAAGTGCCCCTGCTCCACCCCCGGCTTTTGATAATGCTAAAAAGGGAGAAGGATTTCAAGATAGATACCAGAGTCGAGGGGAAGAGAAAGAAAGTGAGGAAGAAGATGATGACCAGCCTCTAAGCAAGAGAAAGAAGAGGTCTGGATCATCTGCTGCTGCTGACGCTCCTTCTCCAAAAAGATGGAGAAAAGATGATGAAGGAGGAGCTGGTGGTGCAGCTGCTGCAAGCAGATCAGCAGCAGGCACTGCATACAGCAGTGCTGCAAGAAAAGATGCAGCACCTCCCTCTGATCATCATACAAAGAGAGGGAGAGAGAGCCAACAGCAAGGCTCAAGAAAGAGGGTGAGCAGAGCCGAGGCTGAAAGGCTTTACAACGAGAAAATGGCTGCTTAGAGGGTGGAGAGAACCAGAGCAGAAAGAGAAGAATATGCCTGGATACAAAGGCTTGGAGTGATTGGTGAGAGGAGGATCTTTTACAAAGATCTCTACCAATACCCCCCTCAAGAAATTCCAATTCTCGACATGGACAACATATCTACTAAAGTATCAGTGTTGATGGATCAGAGGCCCGACGGAGAGAACATGGCCTGGAGCTTAAACATCTTCAAGGCAGTTAAGTTGTCTACAGATATGAATCCATCCTTCGAAGCAATCATGTTGTACAAGAGATCCGAGTATCTCAGATACTTTAGATTTCTGTACAGAAAGGGTAAATTCAGTAGATTTCAAACCTACCAAACTGCACTGAGAAGCTATGAAGAGCTTACTAGGGCTGGAGAACTTGAAGTCCAGGATTACTACATAGACCTAGTGAAGAAAGGTCATATAGTGTCTTACTGTGAGGACTTCTAGCTGAGATGGATTCAGATTCCAAAGATTAAGGAGAAACTTGAAGAATCCTATTAGGAGTCCATTCGAGACTGGTAGAAATGATCAAGAGAAAGAGCAGAGCAAGAAGGAAGGACTGCTGAAAGAAGACCAGATGAAACGTCTACAAGGAGGTCCCTATTTCAGCAATAATCTATATATCTGATAAAGAAGTAGACAAGAAGATACATCTCTGATAAATCCAGGGTTAGACTTCTTTATTGTTTTTCAAAGCTTATCATATATGTAATCCTGATGTAATATGATATGATGCAATGTAAAAACTTTCTTCATGAACGATATAATGTAATGGTTTTGTCATCATCAAAAAGGAGGAAATTGTTGGGATTTCAGTGTTTAGATTTTGATGAGACAAACCAAGTATGTAATAGGAAGTTTGAGTACCCCATTTTTCACAATGTTTAAGTAAAACATAGACTAGGATTGAGTCTAGTTGTGGAAGCTAAAAGATGGAGGTACACATGCATACAATGTTGTACACATACATGCAATGCTGCATCGAAGATTTGAAGAATGAACCTGCTGCAAGAAAGCAGATACAGCAACATTGTAAGAAGACAGTTACAGCATTGCTACAAAGTAAGTAAGAACGGCATGCAGTATCGCTGCAAGAAGAAGTTACAGGAATACTGCAAGAAAAGATACAGCAGTACTGTACGAAGATACTGCAAGAAGGTCCAAGTTACAGCATCACTGTAAAGTGCAAACAGCTGCAAGCAGACCTAGGATACAGCGCGAAGCTTACTACTCAAACAGTCAACAGCGCCAATGACAAACAGAATAAGTATCCTGCAATCCGAGGAAGGATAAATGCAGTACGAGGAACGAAGATCCAAGCAAGAATAATTAGAGTCGTTTCAGAAAAGATCAAAGTTGCAGACACGGAGCCAATGCCGAGACACCACATGGACTAACGCGCCGCAAAAAGCTGCGAGCCACAACCACCGTATTAAATGCTCCAGAAAGAAAAGTCAAGTCGTATTAAATGCAAGTCATGCCTTTGATCAGTTACTCTAAAATTCAAAATGGGAGATATCTCCTTCAACGGATATCTTCTCTACAAGTATAAATAGAGGATGAGCAACCCTGAAACTATGAAAACTGGACAAAACTGGAAACTTTACACAAAAACTCTCGAGCATTCAAGCTATACTCTCAGTTTCAGTCACTCAACCTCTGTGAAGTGAAGCAAGTTCAAAGCTGAAAGATCCTTTGAAGGATTCAGAAGCTCACTTCATCGCACCAGTTGAAGAACCAATCTATATATGTTCTAACCTTGTTGTTGTGTGCTTAGGTTGTTTTAGGTGTCAAACAGTTGATAGGAGAGATCCTTGTTGTTTGTATAGTTGTCTAAGATATAGGTAGCTTCCTTGTGTGAGAGTTTGAAACCCTATGTGGGTTTGCCTTTAGAGTTTGCAGTTGTTGTGTGTACGCTGGACTCTAGTAGGTGTTTAGCTTTGTAAGTTGATAGATTGTTAGGAGTGTCCTGTAAATCAATCTTGTTTAACAAAGTTCCTGCTCGTAGTAGCAGTAGAGTGGACATAGAAGGATTACACCACCTTCGAACCACTATAAGCCATAAGTGTTTTATTGATTTCTTATCTGTGCTTTATCTTCTATATCTATCTCTGTCATATCTATCTCTGTCATAAAGTATAAAATGTTTTGAAAAGGATCATATTTGAGAAAACCAACCTTGTGTCTTAAAACCTTTATTTTTCCGCTGCGTATAAAACTCTAACTTACAGCGTGTAGCATTGCATCCTAGTGTTGTAAGCAGTAACTGGCTGGCGCTACAAGTTCAAGTAACTTGCAGAATAGTAAGTTTTAAATAGATTTTCAAAATCGACCAAGGTTCATTCACCCCCCTCTGAACCTCGGACACCACTTGGGACCAACAACATATATTGTCTAATTGCTGGAACACATGTAGGTAATTCATCCCATAACTCTTTGAACAATGCTGAAAAAACAATTGGCCTATACTTATATCCTGTTATATATATATATGTATGTATGTTTTGTTATGTTAATTTATATAGGTTTTGGTTCGAACATTTTACCTAGAAATATGGGTGAAACACGACTAGACTTGGTTTATAGTTTGATACATATGTATATATAAATATGTTATGTTTTAAAAAAAATATAGCTCTCGTGTCTTCATTTTAAGACTTCCGCTATATTTTAAAAAGTAATTATGATTTCTTATGTTACTAAATAAATAAAGGGCGTCAACCTATTTCTAATTAAAATGGAAACAGGGCGCCACAATCAGTCATCTCATATAATAAATTTCTAAAGGAAAGTGATATAAAAAGTTATATGACAATTTCAATCTGATATAACAAAATCTAATATAATAGATCTCAATAATTGCTAAAGGAAATTGATATAAAAAATTATATGACAATCTCAATTTGAAATAACAAAATCTCATATAAGAGATCTCAATAAATCTAATGTAACACAAATAAATCTCAATTTGATATAACAAAATCTGATATAATAGGCTGACCACAATCTCAATCTGATGTACCAAAAGTCTCAATCTGATTAATCTGATATAATAGAATGCTAAAAGAATATGATACAAAAAACTTACATGACAATCTCAATTTGAAGTCTAAAAGAACGTGATGTGATATCAAAAACTCTGATATAACAAAATCTGATATTATAAAAATCTTATTAGAACTTGATATTATGATTGCTTCCTCATCCCTTGATTAGATTGATCACCTCAATGAATGCCAACCTCGATATACTTCAAACAGGTTTATAGTGCATCCATAAAATGTAATGTTGAGTTCGGAATTAAAGTAGAATATTCGGACTCAACAACGGTTGCATCATTCAAAGCAGCAAGAGCCTTCATCCAGGTGTATACATCTGGCATGATATCACCAATGTTCATTTCTTTTATACATCTTCGACTACATACAACAAACTGTTTTTCAAGAAGAGGATCATAAAGCTTTTATATGACATGAAACTTATTTCTGCTTACAAATATTTCATTTTTTTAAATAATGCATGAGTGTGCCTTTTCAATCATTAACTCTTTGCAACAACAAAATAAACTGAAAGCAATTAAGCAAACATGTTTTAGGAATTAAACAATCGATAAACCAACATGTTGAAACAACTAAGTGTTCTTTAAGGATAATGTTAATGCTAATGATATAAAAAGCAGATATAGAGGTTGAAATTGTTTGTTCATAATCTAAAGACACCAAATACAAAAAATCAAGAATTGTAGTATCAATAGAAAATTTGATCGTCTCAAGAAGTATAACAAAATAGGCCATCTATCACTCTCTAAGTTGCCAAAGACTTCTAAATAGAACATGGGAATAAGCATGAAAACATATTTCAAATCATTGCACCATCTTTTTCAAGTGTTGTTTATCATGTTGAATGGAAATTTTGCTCGCACAAAATTCAGTCGTTATTTTGATGTTGAGGAAGTTTTCTAAACTGTTATTATGAAAACAAAGAAGCTTAAACCAAGTTTCCATTATTTAAATTTTAAGAATATTTTGAAATTAAAATGAAATAAGAGGACTGAATGCCTCAAAATACATAAAATATAGTTGTTTTTCCTAGAAAAACCAAAACTTGCATTATTCTGTCAATATCTTTTACTTTGAATTTTTATTTTAAGCTTACCCATTCCCCAGAGTATAATGTTCAACTGCTAAGACAAAAATAATGTTATGCCATTTTTAACACAAACATGTACAATAAGTTTTAAAATCAACAAAAATCACAAACGCAAATTAGAATCAAGATCTATGTAGCAAACTTAGAGGAAAGACGGTGTACTTATACATGAACTAACACTATGATAGAATAAAACATATGATTAAATAGAATGTGTGCATAAACTACACTCTAGAATATGAACTACAAATGATTAAATAGAGTGTGTGCATAAACTACATTCAAGAATATCAACAACAAAGTAATGAACAATCAAAACTACATAAACAAAATCTGAAACAACAAAACAAAAGCACCTAAAACCATGAAAAAGTTGTTAAAACTAAAAAAAAATATAGGATTGTCTTCTCAAATCTCAATTTCTGCTGCAAGAACATCCAATGCATGATGCTTTCAATATAATTTTACTGTTTCAATTTATCTACTAATGCAAGATACATGCATTATATTCAAATATAAACCATAATACGTTGAAATTTGAAATAAAACAGAAAACCCCAAATCTCATCAAATATCAATGGCTACAGACTTACCATATGTCACTTGATAATCTCACCTAATAATAATATCATCACCACTACGCAAAATCACCGTCTCCATCGTGAGGCCCATCCCGAACCCATAAAGAACTCTCCAGTCCTTCTCATCTCCGTTGGTGGAGGCCTTCCTCATCTCATATGTTTCAAATCGATATGTTTCCATACTCGCCCAACACATGCTTGTCCGGCTAATTATCTCAGACTCCAACCCCAATTTCTCCTCCACCTGGTCCAGAATTGCGAACATGTGTTTTCCCATCTCACGAAGATGTTGTCACAAATCATTAAAGTCGAAGCCACTTAGTTATGCTTAGGGCCTCTCGAAGTAGATTTTTGCCTCTCTTTTCGAACTTGAAGATACATGGTGAATTAGAGGACATCTTAGATTGGATATTTTTGGATTAACATTTTGAGTGAATGTATTAAATGTGAAACTCGTATCCATGGGAAAATCCTTTCAATTTTGGCGAGAAAGAAAACTGGAATATATATGTCTAGATACCATTTTCTTTTTAGATTTATGTGGAGAAGCAACTGTTAAAAATTAGAAAATCGGAACAGTTATAAAGAGAAGTATATCCAGACTTTTATGGAGAAGTAACAAAAGGAAACGTGTGTATGAAATTTAAAATTTAAATTACATTGGAAAGTTTTTTTTAGAATTCTTTTTAAGAAGCGGTTATGGAATGATTTCTGTTATTATATAGATATAGAATAGATATAGATTAAATAAAAACAATTTGAAAAAGATTTTTTGAAAAGAATGAGGTTTCTAATCGTGATTTTTAAAATTTCCGTGAAAGGAGGAAGCGGTTTTATAATCGTGATTTTTAAAACTTACGCGTAAAATAAATTTTTTCTTTTCTATTATTCTTAGAAATGATGAATTACGAAACTGTCCTTAGATTTTTAATAAAATTACCATTTTGCCTAACTGACTTCTGTTATTATATATATATATAGATTATTATTATTTGTATCAATTTGATGACATAAGTAGTTCCCACAATTACGCTCCAATAAAAAAAATGAAAAGAAAAAAATCAATGTGATAGAGAGATCCGTCATAATGGATGTTAATACAATCGAAAATCTAAAAGTACAGACCCAGCAATTCCCACAATCATGCTCCAACAAAAAATAATAGAGAAAAAAAATCAACGTGATCGAGAGATCTATTGAAATATGTTATTGCAATTGAAAATCTGATAGTACTCATCCACAATCATTCTCCAACAAAAAAAATAGAGAAAAAAAATAAAGAATCAATGTGATCGAGAGAGAAATTGTCATCGAAACGGTTTATTGCAACTGCAACTTGAAATCTAATAATACTCACCGACAAACTCCAAACAAAAAGAATAGAGAAGAACATGGATCTAATAGTACTCACCGACAAACTCCAACAAAAAAAATACATAAGAAAATAGATATAAAAAAATAAAGAATTTGTGTGATCGAGAAAGAGATTCAAGAGAGATTGTGTCACGCCCCATTTTCTTTTCATAAAATATCAGAGTTCTTTCATTTTTGGGCGTGAAGAAAGAAAGAGGAAGAAGGCGTACATGATATAAAATAGAAAGAAAAATGAGAGGATAAGAAGAGATACACTTAAAACATCGGATACAACCGATAAAATTGAGTTTGAAACCTTACGCAGCGGAAAAACATCAGGATCCTTTACAAAGAAGGAGAAATACAGTTTTCTTTTACAAACAAACAACATAGCTTTAAAATACAAAACCAGAAGATGGACACTGCTGATAGGACACCCCTCTCTCTACGCATCAAGTTTCTCCTCATCTCCTATAGTATGAGTACAAAATAGGGGGTGAGTGCGTTTGAATACACTCGTGGGGATACTTTCCATGTTTTCAACAGGTTATTAGGCAGGAATAACGAATCAAACATATATAATAGCTCAGCAATTAAACACGTCACATAATATACGCAACACATAATTCGGTTCATTAACGGACACACAACCCAAGACTCACAAATGGACACGCAGCCCAATGGACACTCCGCCCATAACTCACTAATGGACAAGCATCCCAATGGACACTCAGCCCAACCCTATCACACTATCGTAAGATAAACACAGTATATTATCACAGCACGTAGAGTTCAACAGTTCACACATTAAATAGGGAAAATAATAAACAAATTGAGTTTAGAAGTTACCCCCACCTTGTTCGGTAGTTACCACGTGAGTAGCGAGTATCAAAGATCTCGTGTCTCAGATCTCGTGTCTCAAATCTCGTGTCTCAATGTTCAATCCAACTGATAGTCTACATACGTTACAATGTTTCTTAGATCCTTAATAATTATAATTAAAACTGTAAAAGACTTCGGCGGAGAAACGATCGTTAAATACGCAACAGATCGAGAACTCTAAAGATCAGAGTTAAAGAAACGAGAATGGATAATCAGTCCAATAGGTTGAGATGATAGAGAATAAAATTTGGGTCACAACGGAAAAAGAATGAGCTCAATCGGAGTTAAAACGAGCTCAAACGGAACATTTTAAATTTAGGGGTATTTTGGTAATTTTGGTCAAAGGGTTGACTTTGACTAGGCCCACGACCCTCGGTCAACCACATCTCGTCAGTGACGACTCGATGTTAACGTACGGTGGAAAAAAATGGGGTTCGGATCGAAAACATGGCATCGCGTGCTCGTCGGCACGCGCGGACCCGGCGTTGGGTGGAAAAACCCGGCGGCCTCGGCAGGGGCTCGGCAGCTGCCGAGTTTTCTCAACAGCGGGTGTCGATGCTCGGCAGTTGGTCGAGTATTCTCGGCAGCTGGTCACCCGGCGCTCCCGGCGTCGAGCCTGCTCGACCAGCCACTTTCCCGGCGCCACCAGCCGCGGCGGCGCCGCTGTCTGCCACCACCACCAGGTCTGCCGGAAAGCTTGGACCACCGGCTACCACCTTTGGCCATCCCTCGCCGGATTCCGGCCGTGAACAGTACCCAAAACTCCACCGTAAAACCCTTCGTCACATATTTATACAAAACCAACCCTAACCCTTCCAGCTCCGGCCGGCGACTTCCAGTCGCCCAGCAGCCGCGCATACACACATACGGCCATATATACATACACTCTCATGCTTACACACACACACACAAAACCCTAGCCAAACCCAGCCCTTGGCCGGCGACTCTCCCCCACCGCCTACGACACCGGCCGGCGACTGGAAGCACACACGCATGAAAACATCTACACACACATAAACATAACCTGGCCGGCGGCCACCAGCCACCGGCCACCACCACCTATCCTCACCGGCATATCCCCAGCGCCGGCCACCGGTCCTCACACGGCGGCACCACCAAGCGCCGCCCCAACAGCCAAAACTCAGCCTCACACACTCAACACACTCAAAACTCACACACATGCACGATCACACATATATACACACATTGTTGCTCCGGTGCCGCCGCCCACGGCGGTACCACCACCCTGGCATCACCACCACACCACCACCAACTTCTCCGGCAGTTGCTCCGGCGAGAGGAAGAGGAGAGAGAGAGAGAAAACAGAGGAGAGAGAAAGGGTGGCACAAACTAGGGTTTGGGGCTGTTTTTCACTGTTTTCCGACAAACAAGAAATCGAAATTAAATTCCGAGACCTATCCTAGATTCGTCTCGTCGAGACGAACGTCGTGTGCGAAAATCGGCCAAAATCGATAATGTTGGAATTTTCCGGCCACCGGCGGTGGCGCACCGAAGGCAGAGAGAGAGAAGAGAGAGACTTACGGGTTTTCGTTGCTTTCGGCTCATTCAGAAAAACGGTGATTTTCGAATCGAAACCACCCATATTTATAGATTTTCCAAAATCACTATTCATCCAAAATATCCCGTCACTATTCATCGATTGAAAAGTCTCCATTACTATTCACCGAAAATATCTTCCGGTTTTCCGAAACTTCGAGTTTTGCCCTTTTCATCGCTGTTTGAGCTACGGGTCTCCGATTGACCCCTAGTTCATTTCTATCTTCTCGTTTTTCTAATACGCATCTAATGGTATAAAATATTCTATATACCATGTCCAAAAAAATTATCCATCTACATCACACGTTAAACACGTATCTGAAATGCACGTAATTAATGTAAACAGTCAAAATATACGCACATAGTTATTAAGGCATGCGTTAAAATATTTAATTAATAAATTATTCTTCGTTTTTGATCCGGGACGCTACAGATTGCCGTTGAAACACATGTGACTGCAACTGGAAATCTGATAGTATAGACGAAAGAAAAATTCTTCGAAATTCATCCAATAGTACCCACACATCGCACTCCAACGAAAAAATAGAAAATAGAGAAAAATAATAAAGAATGAGTGTGATCAAGAGAGAGATCGACGTGACTTTTCTTAATCTTGAAGAGAAATTAGAAATTTGTGGAAGAAAATGAGTTGGAATTGATAACTGAAAATTAAAAAGATTTTGGAAGAGAGTTCCGTGTAATGAAAACTGAATTTAAGCGAAGATAATTGTTTTTATGAAATACATTTGAAAAAATATTTTTATTTTTATTTTTTTTAGCAGCGGTTATCAAGTGATTTCTGTTATTATTATAATATAAGCACTATTAGTATCACATTTTTATTATTATTATTATTATTTTATCATTATCATCGTTATCATTATCATTATCATCGTTATCATTATTATCATTAACATAGCTAGTACAATGAAATAAAAAATGTGATGCATTCCAGGCAACAAAGACAAGCATTATGCTAGCAACTGCATGCAATTGATTCATTGAGAAGAGGTGGAAACAAGCTTGAGTTGCAGCTGTTGGTTGGTGTTGAAGATACAGTATCAAAACATTTTTCTTATAGAGAGATGCTGGCTAAGATTTTATTCAAAATTATGTTGAAACTTCACAGCTCATTATGCTCAGAGCTAACCAATGTGCCTACAACACTTGTCTATAGAAGTGAATGAAGCCCCTTGATGAAAGAGATCAATGATCAGAGTTGAAAGATCAAAGTATCAATAATCAATGTTGTAAATTTGGTATTATTAAGATAATTTCAAAGATCAAATTCAATGAGATAGGCCATCCTACAAAACAAAGTTTAACTTACGGAAATGAATTTGAATTTCTAACTAATAGAATTCGATCAACAAAGATGAATTTGAATTTCTGGCTCCAGCCACACTACAACATCAAATGATTACTTGTCCAAATCAGATTTAATTCCCACAATCACAGTAGAAATAAGGGCTTTTAGGTGATATTAAGAAATTACAATGTCAAAACTTGGATCATCACCAGCAAGATATCATAACAATCAACATCAACAGCTGCTGCATCATCTTGTCAATCAGCTACTACCCTCACGGACACAAACTAGGCCATGTCTATAAATATGAAAACAGTGTATCCTACTACCTTGGTCGAGGACTGCAGTTTCCTCAATCCCACCTTTATGACTGATCAAAATCACAAATCTTTAGAACTGGGTCACCTAATTCAATAGTTTACATCAGATAATAAATTATGGGATTTATTAGATGACCTTTATTTCAGTTATGTTCTCTTCTGCTGCTCACTTTATAATCTCTCTCCCATTTCTGGATGGACCTAGGTTCATGCCTTCAATGGTCAGCCTATGAAGAATTTGAAGAGATTGGCTAGCATGGTAGAGAGCTGCTCCGAAGAATTTTTCAATGTGGAATATCAGTAAGTTTTTTCAGTTTTTTGCTGCCCTATGGCCTTTCATATCTAGCCAAGTACATTTGTAACTCCAATATTTTTGTTTGTACTGATTGTAGTTCTCAAAACCAAGAATGCAAAGACAACCACCTTGGATATTCTCTTGACCCATTGTATACCATCCAAAATGTCAGATGATCTCAGTCCCGATCACCCCCATCTTTGAAAAATGGTGTGGATTCTAGTTGTGAGTTTTGTGGTGGTATAATTTTGTATGATGAGTTTTTAGATATTTTTTATAAGCACTTAATTATTATTATTATTATTATTATTATTAATATTATTATAATTATTATTATTTTTATTGTTATTATTATAATTATCTTTATTATTATTATTATCTTGTTTTCATAGTTATTGTTATGGTTTTTGTTGTTAATTTTATTATTATTATTATTATGAACATTATAATTATTATTAAGGGGCAGGAGGTGTCTGTACCCAATTTACATAATGTGAAATGAAAATTACCCACTTTCTAATAAAAAATGTTTTATACCCAAAATGAAGGGAAAGTTACCTAATTGCCCTTAACATTTCACAAATCACACAATTGCACCAAGGTGGGAAAACTGAGCACTTCGTAACGAACCTCAGCTCTTCTCTTCGTGACTTGGGTTTGAGCAAGGCGACTGCTATAGTTCACCGGCTACTGTTGAGAACACCGGCGACTGTGGAGGAGGGACACCGACGAGGGCGACGGAGGGAGGCGGCGTGATATTTTCAGTGAGGGAGGCAGCGAGCAATTAAGCCATACTCGTTGAAGACAAGGTGAGGCGGCTAGAGATTGACGAGGGAGGCGGCGTGACCGACACTATTGAGCTCGGCAGCGGCGGCGGCGCGATAGGAATATCATATTGAATCTCAATACCATGGTGTGTAGAAATATCATCCATAATGTCTCTGGACTTAAGTATACGACCATCTCGAAGCAATGAAGGAGCAAAATAAGCCCCAATTATTTTCGATGACAATTGACGAGGTCGGGATGTCATGTACAGGTGGCAGTTATGTGGAGCCTTAAACTTTTTCACTGTCCACGGTCCCTTTTCAGTTCCATTGGCGTGCAATAAAAATTGGCATCCTTGTTGTTTACAAACAATCGTATATCGTTGCTTGTCAGAACGTTTCACTGCATACTCGACTCGATTCTTCATGTGGTAAAATCCCACACCATACATTAACTGCATTTTGCTATCAAATATTGCACCAACCTCGAGCTTTCTCTCACCATCCACTGGGCAAATTGAAATAGGATCAGGGTCTTCAGTGTGAAACGACGCCCCTGGAATAATCCAATCCCCATGCTGATTGGTTACTAAGTCTGGTCCTGACTCACCACTTGAACCGTCTTCTATAATCGACATGGTTCTGTTTCTAAGAACTCGCTGATGGGTACTACCAATAATGACGTCTTCACCCTGAGCAAAATCCTCTTGCACAAAAAATTCATCTGTTTCCCATTGCTCGGTAAATAACCGACTATGAAGTAAATTAGCATAATCATCATCACCGTCATCATCGTCATCATCGTCATCATTATCATAATCATCATCATCATCATCATCATCTTCACCATCATCATAGTCATCAGTACGAACATTAGCAACCTCTGCCCCCACTATTGCTTCATCATCATCATCATCGTCAGTATAGACATTAGTGGTCGCTGCCACAACTGGAACCGTACCACCACCATCATCTTTGTCATCTACGTATTTTGAATCAAAAATATCATTGAAATCAAAAAGTCGGTGGTGTGGTGGGGAGCTAGTTCTCTGAGCATCAACAATGGACACTGATATTTGCTTGGAAGAAGAGCAAGGTAGATCCTCCAATGGATTGCTAGCAGGGGCTTTGAAATCTTGGACTGGATAAACGGAAGGAATTTGGTTTGCAGTCAGACTTTGCACATAATTCAACTGATCTCCATAACTATATTGTTGTTGAGAATTCAAAAGCTGAACATAACTTCCCCCCTGACTTGAATATGAGAATGGAATATTCCAATCATACTCTTTAGGTTCAATAGAAACAAATAACTTGGGGTAATCATACACCTCAGCAACTCTCCTCAAATCAGCATTCGTCCTGATTTTAAATTTCACTTCTCCTGAAATCTGCGTAGGCATTAAACAATGCAACGCATAATCACAAGTCCTACGATCTGCTCGGACAATATAATGAATTTCATCCAATAGTTTTTCATAAGAAATTGTATGCAATGATGCATATATCAAACCATCCTCTCCATTTTTATACTCCGATCCATGCCAATATCCACGATGAACTATAATGATTTCGTTGTTTGCCAGCTACATTAAAAAAAATCATAACAATTACACTTCATTTAGCCAATTAAATAATAATACATATAACGACAAAAACAATTTAAATCTCATACAAACTTTATGAATAACAGAAATACATTTTATCAAATTGATATGATTGCATTTTTTATATCATATTATCTAATTAATATAATAAATTTCAATATTGTACTATTACATTTAATATTTTAAAACTATAGATTTTAAGAATGTACAACTATTATTTGATTTAAATTAAATTACTATTATTTGATTTTTTAAGATTTTTTCTAATGATTTAAATTATTATTATTATCAATTCACAATCTATATATTCAAAATGATATATTAGGACTATTTTTTTAGATCCTAGAAAAACAATTCGTGATAAAAAAACGAACAAAAAAATATGATTTTTACATTTTAGATTATTAATTACAAGTATTATTATTATTATTATTGTCATTCATATTTCATATTTTAATAAAAATATTTACGATTTTTGTACAATTTATAATGGTTGTTATTATTATTACTAACATTATTACTATTATTATTATTATTACTAACATTATTACTATTATTATTATTATTACTTAAAATTGTAAGACAATATTTCATGTTTTTTAAAACAAAATAGAGAATTTTTTTAAGTTTTAATTATAATCATGGTTATAAATGATAAAACATAGATCACGGTGTTGTTGGAATAGATCGTGATGCTCTAAAAAACTACCGTGATCTAAGATGAGCTTCGTGATCTATGGTATTTTTTAAATATTTTCTTAAAATAGATCACGGTGCTCGTGATCTATGGAAGTGTTAAAAAATTCCTTCGTGATCTAAGTTAGCTTCGTGATCTATGGTAGTTTTAAATATTTTCTTAAAATAGATCACGGTTCTCGTGATCTATGGACGTGTTAAAAAATCCTTTGTGATCTAAGTTAGCTTCGTGATCTATGGTATTTTTTAAATATTTTCTTAAAATAGATCACGGTGCTCATGATCTATGGAAGTATTAAAAAATTCCTTCGTGATCTAAGTTAGCTTCTTGATCTATGGTATTTTAAAATATTTTCTTAAAATAGATCACGGTGCTCGTGATCTATGGAAGTATTAAAAAATTCTTTCGTGATCTAAGTTAGCTTCGTGATCTATGGTACTTTAAAATATTTTCTTAAAATAGATCACGGTGCTCGTGATCTATGGAAGTATTAAAAAAATCCTTCGTGATCTATGGTATTTTTTAAATATTTTCATAAAATAGATCACGGTTCTCGTGATCTATGAAAAATTCCTTCGTGATCTAAGTTAGCTTCGTGATCTATGTTTTATCAAGAACAGATCACGAAGGTCATTGAAGATCACGAAGCTAAACATAGATCACGAGGGTGTTTAGCTTCGTGATCTATAGATCACGATGCTTGTGATCTATTTTTAGCTTCGTGATCTTTAATTACCTTCGTGATCTGTTCTTCATAAAAAAAATTCAGTTTTCCAAGATTTTTTTCGTTTTCATAACTCGGATTTATATGCAGAAATATATATCTACAATAAAAAATTATCAAATACAATATACTAAACTTCAAAATATTGATAATCTTACCTCTTTCGAGCACCTTAAGAGATGAAAATCAATACATTTTGTGCATTTTAAGAGATGAATTTTATGAAAAATATGGATTCAAACATAGGTATACATTTAGTGGGTGAATATAAGGAGATTCAATTGTGGTGGGTGAAATCATTAAAGGCTATAAGGGCATTTATGACTTTTCATCCTCATTTTGGGTAAAAAAAACATGTTTTGTTATAAAGTGGGTATTTTTCATGTTTTGTTTTCTAAATTGGATACAAAGGCCTATTTCCACTATTATTAATATAATTGACATTATAATAATTATTATTTTTAATATTATTTCACAAAACATATTTAAAATCTTACTGAGGTGAGATTTATGAATGATATTGTTATTGCAGCCACTAGATGTGGTAAAATGCGTTAGATAGTTCCTCCTTGTTGTAATGTTGCTTAATTTATTTTTTCAATGTGTGGTATTTGTATCAATGTATTGATCAATTGGTGATTTGTTTAGGTAAACACTTGCATTTGGAATCCCTGCTATTATGCATTTGTTGAGCAAGCGAAAGAGTAAAACGTCTAAGAAAGTGATGGTTCTATTCCCTACGCGGGAGTTAGCTCAACAAGTATGATTTTTTTTTGTTTATAGATTTGTATTGCGATCTGTCATCAATAGTGGACTGTGTGAATAAATTATCACATGCTATAGGACTGGGAAGGCAGGTTGTTGGTGGGGGTATTTGGGTGGCTGGTGGATGGGATAAAATTGGGTTTTCACAATATATTTATGATGATGTTAGCATTTATTATGTTAGGGCAATTGATGGAGGACTAATTAGGTGGATAATGGATATAATTAACCAAGGTGGAAGTAATTTTGTAAAATATGCTCACACAATTAGTATGCTAAACCTTTCGGGATTGTTCTTCTAATTTATTATCTGATGTAAAGTACTGAATTACGTGATCTTCTTCATTTCAGTTATATTCTATTATGGTGCTCACTTTATAATCTCTCTCCCACTTCTGGATGTACCTAGGTTCATGCCTTCAATGGTCGGTCCGTGAAGAATTTCAAGAATGTTTTTAATTAAGTTGGATAGAATAAATATTGGGATATGGGTGGGATAAGGAAAAAATTGCAAATCCTTGTCTTGATATTTATGGACATGATAACCATAATCCTATCAAATGTTTAATTAAAAGTTATCCAATGTGATAATGGTTTAAATTACATAATTGCCCCCACCCTCAAATGAAAAAGCAATACAAATTCTTAATAAAAAAAAAATACAAACTGCTTTAATTTATAAATCATGTTTTCTCCCGCTGAAGTTAAATAATTCATTAAAATTGTTTGAAAAAATTAATTAAAGTTTCATAGGATTTTTATTTTTAAAAAAGTTTCACGGGAATTAAAAAACAGAAAAATTACAACCTCAAGAAAAAACACAATGTTGAAGATGAAAAAAAAAATTACAGCAACATCTTCTAGAAAATTTACAAAACTAAACAATAATTAACAAAAATAAGTACAAAATTTTAGAAAACAAAAATAATAATGTCCTAAAGAAAACCAAAATAATTGAAAGATACGACCAAGTAAAAAATTGGAAGTGAATCATGCTAATCAAGTTTGAGATCTGACTTTACATTTTCATTAAGTTAGTACCACCACCATTCACCATCACCATGGCCACTTTTCTTCCATCCCAAAAGTCAACAAATCCAACCCATTTCTTACCCAATCAGACCCAATAAAAAAAAAAATTCATTCATCTTCAAGATCAAATATCTATGTTGGGTTGCTACAATATTCCATTGTTGTTTACATAAGCTCGCCTCATTCCTGGGAAGCCAACTATCACTCTAGTAGTTGAGATATTTTTGTTCTAAATAATCAGAAGAAATGAAGATTTTTTGGAGAGGTAGAGAAGGAGGAGACGAGAGTGAGAGAAGAATTGACACTGCTAATGAATCATACCTCGTCAGCATGATTACTTGATAAAAAGTCAATACGGTCCTCAACTTAATAGTGACTGTAGCAGAAAATCCTAACACCCGAAATTTATGAGAAAACACAAACATTATTGACTCGAATCTTAATTTCAACAATTTATTTTTAAAATAACTATGAATGCATTTTGAACTATGATAAATGAGGAACCAAAATAATTGAACCACCAAACATGGCTTCTTCTGCTCAAAAGTCAAAGCTAGGAAAATTGTCTATACAAAATATTCCGTCACAATTTCATTTTATGCTCTCTCTTTTTTATGTTTCTGAAGTATCTTTCTCCTAGAAATCATTTACAGTATATCAACTCGACATTTTAGGCAACATGAAGAATTCAAAATAAAAATAAGACTAGGAAAAAGAGAATCTAGAAAAGAGAGAGTTGGCAGATGGCGAAGAATGAGTTGCAGAGGTGGGTGGAACTTCATTCGAAGAGCGATAGGCTTGTTGACACTTTTGCATCTGCATTTGTACACAAAATGTATGTTAGTTAACCACCCACCTATTTATTAATAGCCTGAATTCAACCCAGAATAATAATGGAAATAAATTCACCTCATCAGGGCTGAACTGAAGAAGAATTGCAATAACAGGTAGCAGCCTCTCCACTTCACCTAATAATTTCAAAACACACTCAAATGAGGTTTAAAATAAATTGAAAGTGAACACAATTGTCACTAAAATGTATAAATTTTCTACAGCATTTATTTATTTTGTTAAATAGAAAATGATAATTGAGCATTTGATTGATAGAAATAAAGTGAGCATAAATAAATCATCTGTTTCCATGGATACAACAGCAAATGAACACAGTAACTTTCCAGTGACTTAATATCATAGAAGACAGCCATCTACTAATGATGATATATGGACAAGTGGCAACTTTATGCTTTTCACTTTTACTTCAATTTACAGAACTGATCTGCATGACAACGCAACATAATCCACAACTATCAATCGAAATTATATTCAGGATTTGTTAATTATTATATATTTAATCATTTGAATGTTTTAGGGTCAACAGAGATAATAATAGTACAAAGCTTCTCTGCTGAAATATGGTTCAACGTATCAGTATGCCAAACAATACTAAAATTCGTCAGAAGTTACTCTAAACCTACAACAAGGTACTAATTTCAGAGGGCCAAGGCGGAGACGAAAAGAAATCTACTCTAAACCTAAAATTAACTTTTTCAGTAATATTTTTTTCAAAATCAAATTTATTTCTATATATCTATATATATAATAACATGACCATTGACAAAATTTACAATTTCAACATTTTCCGGCCTAAACCAATGAGCAATCATCATGATTATATTTCATAATTGATAACTATAAATAAAATGTTTAAATATTAAATCAATCTTTATTTGACCAAATTACTTTCACTCAAATTTAAATTGTTTGTTATATTTAAAAAAAAAATTATACTAAAAAACTTTAAATCAATCTTTCTTTTTACAGAAAATTAATCATTGCACTAATATTAACGTATATTATATATCTTTTTTATTTTTTTAAATTTATTATTAGTTTACTATTATTTACTTATTCTTAAAGTAGTTAAATTATATTAAATTTATCATATTTTTTATTTAATTATTTTATATGATTTTATATTATCACAATAATATCTTATTTTATATTATCTTAACAAATATTTTAGTTGCAATATATTTATATATCATTATATTTACTATTATCTATTCTAATATTCATTTATCTTATTTGTATATATTTATAAGAATAAAAGTATTTAGATGAATCTAATACTTGAACTAAAATTCTTTGTATTATTAAAATTATATTCATATTATCTTTATATTATTATTATTAGTTATTTTTATACTATTTATGTATTTAATTTTTTTACTTTTTTTTGCTATTTTTTATAATTTTATTTTATATTAAATTTATGTTATTAATTAATATTAAATTATTTAAAGATAATTTAATATTAATTTATATAATAATTTAACTTTAGGAAGTTAACTAGTCAAAAATATAATAATAATAATAATAAGTTATGATAATTGTCAAAATTAATAAATAAAAAATCCGTTCCCTTGTAGACAATAATACATGATACCATGGGGTAGGAAGGAATGGTTAATCTCATATCCACGGTAATATCAATTCATATAGAAATCATAAAATATACCAATCAAAAGAAGAAAAATAAATGTACGAATGATGATTCAATTCTCACTCATTCCATCATACCCCATTCATGCCTCTATAAAGTTGTAATCTAGAATAAAGATAAAGGCTTAACTTTCTATAGATCAATCTACATAAGTTTCTCTTCATATTATGTTGTGTTGGTTGGACATAAACTTTCAATTGAAGTCCCTATTTATTATCAATTGTTATTAATGCTAATAAAATGTGTTCATTATTTTTTTTAATGCAATCATATATTAAGAATAGAGATATATAATATTTACTAATTTTGGTATTTAAATCAACATCGACACCAACATAGTATTCTTATGCGAAAAATATAATATTTTATTAATTTTAGTACTTAAATCTATATTGACTCCAATACACATCATACTTTAGGGTTTTTTTTTTTTTTTTTGTTATTTTAAATTTCAACAACCACGTAATATAATTTTTTGTTTTCTATAGTTCTTTTATTATAAAATATAATACTTAAAAGAATGTTCATCTAAAAATTTGTATATAAAGATTTAATCAATTAAAAAATTAATTTGCAACAAAAATAATAACCAGAGAAGTGCAACTAAGAATGTTGTATACAAGGAAGTTCTTCAAAATTAGTTGTTAATTGGCCAAATCAATCACTTCTAATTACTTCATATTTCAAATATAAACTTCTGAATTCTCTATTTAACTTATCTATACATTTATATGTTATTTTTGCATTCCAAATTTCTAATATTATCAAATGATAACGTAAATTTAAAGTTAAATTATCTAAGTTTTTATTAATATAAATATTAAAAACATTATAGATTTTAGAGTTAAATGAAAAAATCAACCTTGTGATCATTTTGCAAACTAAATTTTTTTTATCCGTTTGCAACCTGAAGGTCAAGAGTTTATTAAATTGCAACCTTAACATATTTTCTGGCGAAATTCTTAACTCATGATTTTCACAAGGATAAATTTGTCATTTTAAAAAATTTAGGTTTCAAATTGAAAAACGTTCATACTAAAGGTTGTTTTTATCTTTCTGAAAGTCACGTGATGTGCATTTCACCTGAAAAGTTGCCGGAAAAAGAGTTTAGGTTGCTTTTTGAGAAACTTTTGCACTTTGGGTTGCAAATTGAAAAAAGGTCCTACTTTAGCTTGATTTTTGCATATCATCCTACATTTTGTGTTAAAATGATATATCATTACTTTATGTTATCAAAAATTAAAATTATCAGGCAACGCACAGAAAAATACATGTACCTTATAAAATGTCAGAATGGGGCCAGACAAATTAGCATCATCCCTGTTAGTTCTCACCCAATACAAAACTACATCTTCGTACAAAAATAACTAGAAAAATATTATTAACCAATTTAAGACTCAACTTATTATTAACCAATTCCTCAAAAAATTCTAGAATAAATCTTGTAATAAAGTTATGAATATTTTCTGTTGTAGCAAAAATCAGATTAGACTAAACTGAAAAGAAAAAAAGTGCAAAAGCAATGGCATAAGACTATCATGAATTTCACTTAATATTTCTACTATTGGTGTTCCCTTTAAATTGTTCACCCCTCGTTCTTTACTCCCCTCTCCTTGTCAGTTAGTTTAAATGTCAATGTGATGGGATGGGTCAGAAAGAAAAGTAAATTTGTTTAATCAGAGAGAATATATAGTGAAGCATGAGGAAGTCCTGGGGGTTGGGGGTGGGGTTGATCAGAGAAATGAATACAAAGATACCTGTCTCTAGAAGCTTTAAGATGACATTTTTAAGATATGTCAGATCCACTCCTTCCCTCTTCTGCATTCTTTCCATGTTCCGCAACTCTTCCTTCAACATGGTTTCCTGAAACATTATCAACAAACAGAATGAAGGTAGCAATACAATCTGAATAGAAGCCTAAACAAATCTATTAGTTTGCATCCTAAATATAGTTAAAAAGTTTGGAGTAAAATATGAAATAAACAAAGGTATTGTACTAATTTCTATGACAAGAAGTCGAAACTATTTTGATGGATCTCCAATGTCCCTGCACCAGAGACTCACTGAACTGAGCAGGGACTATGTAACATGGCTACAAGTTCTAGTTCTAAGCAGTTTAAAAAAAGAATAATTGTCAAACGATTTGCATTCCCTGTGTTTAAATAACTTCGATTGAAAAATGTTTTTGAGTTGGCACAAATGTCAAATTTTACGGAGGCTGCCAAGGTCAGCGGTTTCCATTTCTAAGGCACTGAAGGGGTTAAAAGGCAGGATTTCCAGTCAGAAAGGTTTCATATCAAGGTGTTATTTAACTAAGTAAAAAAGTTTGCTTTCTTGTAGGACATTAGGTTCTCATTGATGATTATACAGGCAGCAAAACAACCAAAGAATTTATACTGGTCAAAAATGAACTACTGCTTCAAGTACAACTGCCTCTAAGTTCATGTAAACATGAGTCCATAAAGAAAATACATTGTCGGCTTAGTTCTCACTGGGAAAACATTTAGAACCCCACCAACCACAGACAGGCTGCATCCTCCTAGGAACCTCTAACATCTCATATTCACCATGATAAAAAGTATAGTTGAACAGTGTGATTGAAGAGGTCTTCTATGGGAAAACATATAGTGGCCAAAAAATTGATCAAAACAATTCACACAATCTTTCCTCTACAATATATGACCTCAAAAGCTTATAACTCTATGATATAGCTAAAAGAGTTAACAAAACCCCAGTTTTGTCCAGGGAAAAGATTCATTCAGGCCTATTCAATAAGTACTGTTATTAGAATCAGCTGAGAATATTCATGTGACCTAGAGTAGAACTATACTTACCGGTTGTCTGATAGAGTAGAACTTCACTACTTAGGACTCACATAGTGGAGTATAATGTAAACATGGATGAAATACATGATGTCAGCTCAAATTACATGAAAATAGCAATATGAATTACCTGCTGCCGGTGGAGGCGATTTTCATGCTCCAGCTCCTCAATTTCCTCCTGCATTCAATGCATTAGAAACAATAGCCACCAAGCATAGAATTATGTACACCATATGAAATACATATCCAGATTCAAACAAGATAAGGTTAGAAAACTATAAATTTAAAGAAGTAACCCTGCAAACCTAGAACTCTACTCCCAATGAATCTTTAGCTTAAACTTTTAATTATGTTCTATTTTCACATTATTTAGGCCATACTTTATATTAATTTATAACTATTCTCAAGTTGGGAATTATATTGTAGTTACATTCTTTTCAGGCCTTAATTATTGTAGTAACACATGCAAGCCTGAAAACTTCCCATGCATTTTTCATGAAGCAATACATTACAGGAGAAAGCTAAATACTTGTTGCCGAGTCAATCAAAACCTCAAGAAAGATAAATTCACGGGGTAAATACCTTGAACTCTTTCATCTCAAGAAGGTTCCTGTGAAGATAACAGGTATCCATTTCCAGAAAAAATGAGTCATTGTTACAATCTATGCTATTGAATATTTTGGAGTCCTTAGTCATCTCAGATTTCTTTTATATAAATTACTAGATACTTTCAGAATCATAGTCAAATCATCCTTGTTCTTGTAGGAGAAGTCTTCAAAGCCTACACTGTTATTGATTTTATTATGACAGAGTTCATTACGATAGACCATTAATAATTATGTTCACGTGGAGTTTCTGAAGCCATTGGAGAGTAAACCATGCTATCTTCTATACATTTCTTTCTCATAGTTTTGTTCCCTTCTCCCTTTTCATTTTAGTGAAATAGTTACTCTAGGCTTCAACTTGTTTTTCCTCACATTGATTCACTACTTTGTAATGTCAACCCACATCCAAGGACAAAGTAAACACAAAAGGGTTGAAATTCATGGGTTCCTGTGCACATATAGAAGTAGTGCATAATCACATTATTTCTGCAACACATACTTGAAGTGCGAGAATATGCCGCTGCGTTTGAGCAAGCTCGTCTTCCCTTTGGGCTTGTTGTCTTGCCAAAATCTAAAATAACACAACTTAATCAAAAATTATGACACTGTGTTTTGTGTCAAAAGGTTCCGGTTTAATCCTAAAGAAAGATAAGAACTTAGTAAGAGCCATATCCTACTAAACAAATGCAGAGGGAGGTAAGATTTGGTATGTAATTACATGCACACACATTTACTTGAAAAAAATGCAGAGAGAAGTCTATACATAGCAATACATGCACATATCCTACTAATTGACATTGGTTTTGCCAATGCTCACCTTTTTATGTCATGTAAGCTGTAAGCAAGCTTGGCAGCAGTTTCAGTCACATGTCATATATGATACAACTAAAACTTAATATAACATTCCCACATCCTTTTCCCCTTTCAGATATCAGAAATCTTTCTCCTAGAGAAAATGTTGTTTTCTTCTCAAACACCTTTCATTAAAACATAATATAGAAAGAACTATGATTAATGAAACTTCAAAGCTTGTCAAAAAGCGATTTTGAGCCATTTTGGCAGATAGATAGTTTAATCAAAAATTGTTGGCATTACCTAGAAACATTCTTCAGAAAAATCCAATATAATAAGTGTGGGGAATGTTAACTTTTTTGACCTGTGCATAGACATATGTGCAAGCTCACCATGCTATATTTGTCATAAGAATCAGGTATCCCTCTTATTCATGTCAACAGAAAAGCTACCTCCAAATTTTTTAATTCAACTGCATACAAATGACAAATCGTCCCTTTCAAGCAATCCCATCCTTTCACAAATGGCAATACGATCATAGAAGAAATTTTCTAATGAACTCAGTGCACATGCATATTAGAATTACAGATAGTGAATCTAATGGGACATGCTTATACATCAAACATATATATGTTTGATTATGTAACAGGGTTAAATTGGGCATACTAAGATCTGTTGCTCTGCAGCTGAAGCACTAGAATTTGAGTTTTCCTGTTTATGAACAGCTGCAAACATCAATTTTTCAAGGAAAAATTAGAAACCAACCAACTTTTAAGCAATAGACTAGTGATGTTTTAACTTCTCAAAATAACAATATCTTAAGACTAGTAAGATTACCTGTATGATCCTTACGGTATTCAGCCTGAAAATATTTAAGACAGGTCAAAGTATTAAAAAAATCATAAGTACAGCCCCATGAATATCTGTATGCAGAATTACATGATAATGATACATGGAATATGTAGACAGAAGCCTAACTGAAAATCAAATTTGACTTGTATGACAGGTATATAGTTTGTCTAGAGGAGGGGGCATACAGAAGGCCTTGAGTCTAGCAACTGCCGAAGATTCTCATTATCGACCATAAGCCTAGAGATCTCTTTGTCCTTCTCCTCTATCATTTTATCAGCAAGATCACGAAAAGTATTTTGCTCTTCCTACGAGATATAGTAGAGCAATAATAAGAAAACAAAGCCAATAATCAATTCACAAGATAATTACAGCATCTACTACCTTCAACTTTTTACAGTGTAACTTGAGCTCCTCAACTTCTTTATGCAAATTTTGACTGGAATATTCTTCACTTTGCCTTACCAGTGCTTCGCATCTCACTGTAAAGATAAGTTAGTGAGAATATTACATTCCCACATAGAGTAGAAAGAACATATGCATGTCAGGAATTCAGGACATGATAACAGGGGAAAATATAATTGAACTACATCGCCATGTCTCTTCCACATTTTGGAGGCTTCTTTCCCATGCTTGTTTCTCAGATTGGTGACTAGAAAGAGCAGAGTCAAACTTCGATTTCAAGCTCTTAATCTGCTGTTCTGCTCTGCTGAGAGCTGCATCTCTGAAGAACACAAGTAAAATCAGAGCACTCAGAATCTGTCTATCGTGAAATGTTAACACATACAAGAATTGTCCAGATTTCCAGTACTAGAGTCATCTTCCTTGTAAAAAATTCTTTGCTAAAACTAAAAGTATGCTTTCTCTAGTTAAGTAACTGCATTTGTGAAGTTTGATTGCTTCTTTCTAACATTGAGGCATGAATATTGATACAGGAACAAAACAAGCTGACATAGCATTTCCCTTTAAGTATAAGACACAAATCCAAATTCAATATGCATCAAGTAAAATTGATTGTTTTTATTGAGGAGTTACTTGGTTGAAATGATTCTCCAAACAACAGGAAAAAACAAAAAGTGGTTAGAAGCAAGTGGATTTTACATTTGTCTTGACAACATAAATAATCAATGCATCCATAAAGCAGCAAAAGAATTAATTCAGGGTAATACAGATACATAAGTCTTGATTGAATTAGTTTTAACTTCTTTTTTCTTGGAAAAAAAAAAACATGAAAGTCAATATTAAATGGTATATTGTACAATTGACGAAAGACCCACTGTATACATGTACAATAATCACAAAGTTTTTACACTTACACTCTCGCCACATAGGTATTCATGTTTCCTCTTGAGGAGAAAAAAAAAAAGTTGCATCAAATTCTCATTTTCTGAAATCCAACCTAAAACTTCGTGCAGAGTCAAGAGAGGTGTTTGATTGAAAGAACATCATATTCATTGATGTAGCATAATGGCTAAGCAAAAGTAAAGATGATGTATGGATTGTATGATATAGTTTTTATATCTGTCTTCCTTACTTCATTACAGCAGATGTATTTCCAAGAAGTATGTATGATTGTATGTAAAGTAATTTTGAAATTTAATTGACATATAGAGAAATATCATAACCTAGTGGTAATTTCCTTTTCTGAATTAGTCAAAACATCTTTAAGATCCTGAAGAGCTTTATCCTTTTCCATAGATACTAATTGAATTTCTCTTTCGGCATCCTGAGGAACATAACATAAACTATGAGAAACAAGATATTGTACTAGATTATTCTTTATTTTATCATTTGTCATCTTATAATAGGGAACAAAAAATTGTTTCACCTTAAGAGCTTCCTCAATAGCTTTGAATTGATCATTGTCCCTAGCAGCTGCTAATTCTGCATCCTTCTTCTGAAGCAGTGCATGAGCACGAACTTTGTAAGAAGCAAATTCACTTTTAACACTATTTATCTGCAATGAGAAACCATGGACAACATGTTACGGATGTAATCCTGGAACTGGTCCCATACAATCATTATACAGGGTTAACTGCTCATATCCAGAGTTCCTCAAAAAAAAAAAAAAAGGGTTGGTGCTTGCTGTTTCACTACCTCAAGAAAGCTACTGATTTCTGGTATGTTGAGAGCTATTCCTAAAATGAAAAGACTTAAGCAAGGATACACGATCCTAGGAAATTGTATCATATTCAGTCATTTGAACACAATTTACATTGTCACTAAAAGGCCAAGGCATGTCAATATATACTCTTTCATGTCCGCTGTTGTTTACACTATTAAACAAAATTCAGATTTGACTTTGAGTTCACTTATTTTAACATTGTAGGTGATATTTTATTTCTTTGCATTGTCCATTTACTTCACCTGGAAGTTCTTCAACTGGAAAGTGATGTATTTCGTTAATATACTCATATCACTCATGAGAAGGTGGCTCATAACCCTGGTCACCCCCCAGACCACAGAAGAAAAGTGCACTCATCTTCTTAGCAGTTTTTTACTAGCTAAAAATAATCACCTTCATCCCAAGTCAGGAATGCTGAACTCTTCCACTGGAAATGAAAATCACTCTAAGCAAAAAGAAATGTTCACAATGTAAAAGAACAAGGGCAAGATGCAGAGCTGAGAGGCTAGATGCTCTATATCTGGATATTCTTTAAAGCAAGCTAAAGAAAGTTTTATTAAAAAAAACCTTTTCTATGGCTTCTACCAGCTCAGCATCTTTACTGTTCAGCAGCTGAGTCTGCACAGATAGTTCTGACTCCAATTGACCTGATATAGAAAAAATGAAAACAATGTTCCATGTTCCTCATGAAAATGAAAATGCTATAAAAAAAAATAAAAAAAGGAATACTTCTTAATTTTGCTGCTTCAACTTCAGCATGTATCCGGTTACTCTCAGATATCTCTAGCTTTGATTTCATGGACTGCAATTCCACTTCGAGACCTTCTTTTTCTTTTTCCTGAATGATCACAAACATTATACCCACAGCATTGTCTGAAGCTAGAACACTAAACTTTCAAATACCAAACTAGCTTAATTTGTCAACATATACAATGTCAGAAGTACTAAAGAACAGATTGTACATGTTCGTTTTTCAGATGATTGAGCTCTCCTTTCAAAGTCTCCATTGCAGCTCTAAGTCGTGCTGCTTCACCACTTGAAGCTGCATCCATCTCCGCTATCTTGGTGTCTTTGTCCACAATTAAAGCCTGGAAACAGAAAAGATATAGACTCCTAATCAATTTAGCATCTTAAAAATTCTGGAGCACCAATCTGCTTGTAATAAGTGCAAAGCCAAAAAAAAAAAGAGGAAGAAAATAAAAAATGTCACGAGAAAGTAACTATAAAACCTAACTAATCAAGAAAAGGAAAAAGTTAACTAATTACTGTTGTCTATAGTTTAAGAGAAATAGACTAAAGAGAAAGAAGTATAAGAGCACCCGTAGAGATGATATTGCCTCAGTTGCTCGGCTTCTCTCAGCCAAAAAATCAGCTATTTGGGCTTCCATATTCTCAACTTGCTGGAGAAGTGGATACCGGAACAAGACGTTAAAATCCAAAAGTCAGTAAGATGCGATTTAAAAAGGAAGAGCACATGGAACTGTTCATGTGCAAAAGTTTGGCTGAATAATCACATGTTTTTCACCTTATGATGCTTTAGAGAAAGTTCCACAAGTGATGTTTGCCGCCTTTCATCAGCTACCTGCAGCAACCCCCGCAGGTCTTCTAGCATCTGCAGAAATGTAGGCGCAGATGTTCTAAGTAAAAGTTAATATGAACTTTTTCGGGAGAATACTAAATAGACTACCAGAGATGAATACAGGATAATAAATGGCATTTGGAAACAGTAATTGTTAAGGAAGGGCGAGCAATAGCTGTCAATTTCTTAGTAGTAAATATTAAATTACTATAAGACTAGTATTTTAACTTAAAATTCCGAGCTTGTTATGATCATGATCCATATAAGGGTAATTTCCAGAATGTCACTATTAATAGTAAAATCATATAGAGTGTTGTTTATTGTCCTAAATCAGAGTCAAGTTCTAAAAGCCATAAAATAGTTTTTAGCACTACTTGTCCATATTTTACTAATTGACATTGATATGCCAGTCAATTTTATGAAGTAAATTAAATATCTAGTATTACAGAGATACATTCAGAGTAAAATCAACTTGAGCCTCACTAATTTACAAAGTCACCTGAACATAAAAATTATCTTGAGAATATTAACAGCTATGTGGCATTTTCATACTATTGTCAAATTGATTAGATCAGTAAGAAGTGATGTGATTGACAGGGTAGTAAGCAGAGTTGATTTTATTTAATCCTGAATTTATGTTTGATGCACATAACCTTCAAAAAATGTCAAAATATCAACTAATTAGCGTGAATGTTCATAATGAGTTCCGTATGTTGAACAATGACCACTTTAACTGACAAAAAAGATCAGATTGTCTTTGATATAAACATTTCATTGTTTCCTCTCCTAAGTGAGTTTTACATACAAAAAAGGAATATTCTAAGAATTTCACTTTGTTGGAGTGTTAAATATAGTTTAAGCCACTTCAACAGGTGAAATGCCTTTTCTTTTTTTTTTTTTTTAATAAATGATCATCATATATAAAAGAAAGAAAAAAGAAAATAGTACAAAAGGAACAAAAAGAAACATCCTAGCAAGCTAGAAACAGAGCTTTAGGTTAGAATTAGTGGATGTTAGGCTTTCCTTTGAAGTGGATGACATTAGAATTTGGGCTTTAGGATCATGTGGTTTTTTTTTGTGCAGATCTTTTCTCCCGTCTTCCTTCTCGAAAGATATTTGTACCCCCTTTCCATATTACAAAGTTGTATGGAAAGATTATGTGCCTAAGAAGGTTCAGTTTTTTTCATGGTTGCTGATTTTGGTTAGAGTTCTAACCTGTTGTATGTTTCAAAAACGTTTTCCACATGTTTTGCTATCTCCTAATTGGTGTGTACTTTGTAAAAGAGATTCCGAGAGCCTAGATAGGAACAAGACATTACAAGAGCTGAATTTATATTGGGCTGCCCCTCTATCCATTAAGAAATGTTTCCAATTAGGGAAGTTCATCAATAGAAAAGCTAAGATCATTTAGGGAATTATAGTGCAAGCTTTATGTTGGTCCCTTTGGTTGGAAAGGAATAAGAGGATTTTTCGAAAATGTCAAGGAATCTCTAGATGAAGTGTGGAAATAATTTAAGCTTAAGGTTATGTGGTGGATTTCAGGACATAAATGTTTTAGGTTGCGTTTACTTGAGATACTTGGGATTAACTTGGATAGGATAAGCATTGGGATGGGTATGGGATATGGATGAATTTGAAAAAAATTATATGGATCAATTTAACAAAATATTTGAACTATATACACACACACACACACACACTTCTTTAAAAATATTAAATTACATTTGTTTATTTTCCAATTTAAAATATTTTTTTAAATTTTATTAGCTAATATTTACTTCACTATAATTTTAAGATTTTGTAATTTTTTATATTTATTTCAATATTTTTTATAAAAGTAGGGGTAAAAAAGACTTTATATAGTCCTTATCAAGCTGTGTAATCTTTATCCAATGGAGGGAGGGATGGACTTAGTTATCAAGCAAATTATCAAAATTTTCAAATTTATCCCGGGCTTTGGTATAGCCACACTTTATAATCTACAAGTAAATATCTGATAAGATGTGGTTATTTTGTGTAATCCAACCTAATCACTCAAGGTAAATAGAGCCTTGGGGGATTGTGTGTATCCAATGTTTATTGAGATCTAAATAATGTACTTTAGATACATTATTCCTTAGGTTTGGGACATCTCATCCCTGTGATCTTTTATTAAAGAAATTTTTGTTTCCTATCAACAAATTTGAGAAAAGACATCTGTTTTTCAGCCTTGATTACAAATGGCTGTTGAAATAAAGCGCAACATTATGATGCTAATCAAGAGGTATGTAGAAGAGATAACATAGGATGACCTTACTTGAACATGATCTGTTCTATAGGATCGTACCTCTATATCCTTGATTTCTTAGAAGAGATAACATAGGATGTACAAATGAAATAAATATAAAAATACACACACATAAATACAGAGAAAGAGAGAGAGAGAGAGAGAGAGAGAGAGAGAGAGAGCTCAAAATGCGATTAGCCCCAGGACAATATAAACTCGAACCCAGCTGGTTCAAGACATAAATGAGATAAAATAAGATTTTATAAAAAAATTTGATATGCCTGAGACTCTCTGCTCAACATCAAGCATGCATATCTAGAGCCACAACTACTTCAGTGTAAGTTCAACCTATTCTTAATTATTTCTTGACGAAAAGGTCGGTAGATTGCATTTTAAATAAGATGACAAAATCTCCATGCAATAGCTTTACCATAATTCTCCACAATTTTCTTACATCACGAAAATTTATGTGGGGTCAAGAAAACAAACTGAAAAAGTTCAGATGCCGGGTGTAATATTCCGTAATTGTCTGTTAACTATACGTAACAAAATACCTGTTCTTTCTCCAGAAGTGATTGTTGCATTGCCTCCAAAGCATTCTCTTTGGGGATTAAAGAATGACGTAATTCTTCCATGCTGTCCCGAAGTCTATTTCAGAGAAATTTGTCAAAAATTATGAAAGAAAAACTTATAATTCTAAAATTTCGGAAACTCAAATCTTCAAGCACATCCAATACATCATTTTATGAGGTCAAAATTAAAAATATTATCAAGATCAAACCACTGAATCAAAATATAACAGGCCAAACACTCAATTTAGAATGCACCATCAACTTTCATCCAGTACCAAGAGCAGAATGACTCCAAGCAAAAAAAGAAAACTCTTTACTAGTAATGATGATCTTTTTATAATGGAGGGAGCCAGATGTGGCGATAATTTCAAAAAAATTTAGCGAGTCGAAAAAAAAACATTCTCTCGGGAGGTTTTCTACCTTAATTTCAACAGTGCTGATTCTGATGCCAGTGTACTACAGGTCACTTTTTAGGATTCCAAAGAGGGGTGACAGATATTATAGATAAATCATGAAAGGTTTTTTTAGGGACGAGGCTGATGGCGAATCCCCAGGTCTCTTGTCATACTTCTATCTCAAATCTCTCCATAACTTAGAGGGTGGGACTTTGATGGAGGGTGTTCGGATATTAGAAGATGGGGCCGACAACCTTCGGGCCTTTTCTCATGCAAATCTTTCTATGGCTCTTTGTTCCCTGATTCTTTGTTCCCTTGTTTCCTTTCTTTGATAATATCTAGAAGGTACCATTGCCTACAAAAGTCCAATTGTTCTATTGGTTTTGGTATTGGGTAAACTTTCTACTTGCAACACAATAAAGAAGAGAAATCCACATATGGCCCTATCCTAATTGGTGTGTTGTGCAAGCTTAACTTTTTCAGGATCACAGTTTTCTGTGGTCCGGAGTCTTAAATGAACTTAGTATTGCTTGGGTCTACCCCAGTTCATGTATGGATGTTTTCATGGCTGATATCGGATGGCTCATAAATTGTAGAGGAAAAGAATGATTGTTAATTGAATGTTGGTCTATATGGTTAGAGAGGAACAAGAGAACTTTTGAAGATTCTAAGGAATTTGAAATTTGGGATATACTTTTAGGTTTAAGGTGGCATTTATTGATCCAAAGGCATAAGCATTTTGGGAATTTGTTTTCTTTTCATTTATTTGTTTTTGTTTCTTAGCAAACAAAATTGTACAGAATGACATGAGTGCACAAAGGAGCCTTAGGTAAAGTATCTTTTCGTTTCACAAATTCAACCATTTCTAGAACACCATATTCTGTTCTCAAAGTAAAAGTTAGCGAGCATTTGAAAGTAGCAGAATCAGATGACTAAATTATGTAAAGAAAATCCTGATATATTTGAAGACTGTACTTGTTGTTTGCACTTCGTAATTGCTGCCTCTCCGCATCCATTGCTTTCAGCGCTTCATTTGCATGTTGGCGTGTGCGCTCTAACTCTTGCTGTAATGCTGACAGCTGTGAAGACGCAAGATCAGCTTTCTCATTAACTTCACGGTACTGGATCTCAAGGTCATCCTTTTCCTGAAAAGCTCAATCTTAGAAACAAAATGAATCCATTTAAGTGAACTCCATTACAACATGATGTCAATTTTTGGATAAATGGTAATCACTAAAAGCATGCCCGTAAATATGCCCCCTCTCCCATTTATCCATCCAACTAAGTATACATGACCAGGTACTCTTTCCCTAAATCATTATGGACGGTAAGTGGTCAACGAAAATCAAATAAAGCCACCAGCAATGATGCAAATGGTCACCTTATATCCCAGTTTTTAAAGCCATGTCTTAGAATTGTAAGAAATTTCGTATACGGTTACATAGCTTCTGCAAGCTGTTAGACTAAGAATTTTTGGACAGTGAGATACACTGAGCTCACTTGATTAACTAGAAAAGCTAATTGTAATCTTAGTTAATTGATCTAACTCACCTGACATCATTTGCTTCTTCATTTCTTAGTTAATTCATGTAACCAAATAACTGCACAACAGTGGCAATCAATAAAGCATCGGAGTCGGGAAAAATTATACTCCTTAAAACAGAAAAAACAACTCAAAAAGATCTCACTTAATTTAGCAACTGGTCCTAAGACTGCGACACCATGAAACCTGCCTGTGACCTTACCTTAAAGAAGATATATTTTCATAGTTTTTCCCCCTTAAAGGTGCCTTCGCCAAAACTTTCGTTGCTACAATTTCTTTGATTTAGATTGTAACAAAAAATTTGGATAACAGTTACAGTGGAACATGTAAAGCCAAGAGAAAATTCAGATCAAAAAATCTTTATTATAGAAAAAAACTTAGCAGCAGAAAACTTTGCTATGGAAGAGAAACAAAAGCATTAATCTTCCTCCTGCCCAGGGAGGGGATGTTATCTTTTTTCTACAGACTGAAGGTTGGCACTAGTTCTGGTGCAACTCTGGAACATATATGTGTCTGCATCCAAGAATAAAGTAGGAACAAAATTTGTAATGGCACTTACTCAAGGTATTGTTGATAGCAATTGGGTAAGATCCAGATTGTGGGAGAGGTGTCTTATGCTTATTATATTACTCATGGTCTAAAACAAGTAAACAACTGCAAAGTCAACCTAGAATCATGATAATTTAAACTTGTGAATTAAAACATTTTATTTGCAATTTAAAATTTCTTCTTACATACTGTACTAAGATTATTCCTAAACTAATTTGGTGATACAATTGTACGTCTTTTTACAAATACAATGCATGATGATCTACAGCTATAGTTTACCATTTCATTTCATTCATGATGCTAAGTCTGAAATGCCTTTCTTTTTGAATCAAGAAGGGATAAGAGATATACATACAACTTTAAAAACCAAGAAAATTTGAAAATAAATCCAATATCATGCATCAACACAATCAAATAATCTGTAAATTCCTTTCTGTTCACCAAGCCTCTATCTTCGCCTGGCTCTGTACAGCCATCCTCTCAGAGGCTGGTATGTCTTGTTTTTACCACAGTGTGTATAGCAGATGAACAATATAATTCCAAAGCTTTCTTTTGCTAAAAATGATTAATTAAGCAAAAGCAAAAAGGTTATAGGACAAGCAAAAGTCTGTCTAAAGTTCATATATATTTGTAGTCTCAGGCTGTAAAATGTGATTTCATAAGGTTGAGCTCAGAAATGAAAAACTGAGATCACGGTCAACAGCCGTATATTTTGCTTGCAAGCTCAAGTCAGCCGAGCTCTGCTAACATAGCTAGCTAACATGCACAAGTCCAACAATACTAGTCAGTCTTCTCATAAGGTAGTTCACGGTATGACAAATTGATTGAACCATATCATAACATATGACATGAATATATTCAAATTTTCCAAAGTTCAGTTAGATTCAATACCAAACCCAACCTATAACCAATTTGTTTTAAGGTCACCCTCTGAGTTTGAGCTTGTAAACCCCAACCCCGTCCACCCCCCCCCCCCCCACCACCACACAAAAAAAAAAAAAAAAAAAGAAAGAAAGAAAGAACAACTCTCAAACATTTCGTAGTGCAGTAGTCAGCTCCATGTATCGGACATGATGTTTTGTTAGGTGCTTTGGATAAAGATGTTCATAAGAGAGCAGTAACACTTTATGTTTCTTTCCTTCTACAGTTTTATAGGAACAATGAACTTTTTCTTCATTTTTTAACATCTTATTTTCTATCTTAATCATGTTTTCCACCCACAGCCTATCTTCCATAAACATTTTATTAACTCATTAGGTCTATAGCCCACACATTACATGATGCTTTCACCCCCATTAACCTTGCTACTACCATGAATCAACTGTAGAAGTAGGATGATGGAAATTCAAAGTTTGAAATACCAACTCAGGTTTAATAAGACTTGACTATCCATACTTATGCAGGGTAGCCAGGAATTCTACAAGTTAACTTGTAACGAGTGCATGTGTGTTGTATTGAGCCCAACAATGGTCGAAGGTGGAAGAGTGACATTTCCTAGGCAGCCTATGGTTGAAGGCCAAATGCTAATGAAGTTGTTGAAAGAACTGACAAGTGGACCAAGGATTCACTAAACTTCAAGAAGGTACAAAGAGTCAAGCTTTTGGATCCACATCAAAATTTCTAAATCAGAAGTTAACTTCAGCAGCTTCCATTGCTTTTACCAATTGGACAAAGAGATCAAGGAAACATAAATTTGGGAGTGAACTAATCCCACATAGTTATTGGTTATTTGTTTGGTAGAAGCCATGATAAAGTATATATAATTGAGATAGTATAGGATCAAAACGAAGAAAAGAATGAGAGTTAACAGTTGCAAGGTTGTCCTTGTGAGAAGAACATGAACAACCGCTGAATATATACGATCGAATTGCCTTCATCTCTTTGTTTAATAATTAGGTTCCAAGCCTCAAAACAAGGGCGACCGACAATTGCTTGAGCTTTATCTCTTGAGCTTTTTAGCCACATCAAGTGATTGGATCTCTTGCAGCATCTGCAACACATATAGGTCCAAAAAGGATGAAGGAGCCTAAAAGGCGAGGGCTTCATCAAGAGACATCATTATGAGAGCATGAGTTTTTCAAAAGAAGAGAATCTAAATATAAGAAAAACAATAACATAAAACTTTCCAAGCTTTGTATATTTTCTCTTAGCAAACTCATTCATTGCCATAACAGCTTCAAACGGGCTCACCCTTGCCTTCTAGATGAAGCACAGTGTTTGCGCTCCATTGAACCCCGTAGGACCTTTAGTTATTGTATATGCTGCAAGAAGCTCAATTGGTGAACCTGTCTAAGAAGCTCAAAGAGAGATCCGCCCTTGTTTAAAGACTTGGTGCCAACCTATAGGCAATCCCAACATCAAGATCACCATACCATGCAACTATTGTGAATTTTCCAACTTTCCTTTTGTCTCAACCTTCATGCTTACTTTGTCGTGACCCTACATTGAGTCAATGGCATTGCCTTTCGTGCAATATCCACCACTTGATAGACTAACTAACAACTACATCGAATGGGCTCTTCGATGCTCCTAAATCCAATGGGTAGAGTATCAAAACTGCTGGTGCACCTCCTCTTAGTTCAAAACTTTTGATTTAGTTTTGCTCATGGCCTCACCCATAACTTCAATTTCAGCCCTACTACCTTGAGGAATGATCAGCTCATCCAAAAGCTTAAGATTACAGATCAAAATTGTTTATTTTTATATTCAACTGTTGGCAAAAAATTCAGTCCAACCGAATACTCCAAACTCGTGTTTTTACACATCACCAACCAGACTTTTACGTTGCACTTTACAACCCTACTTTTTCTATACTTTACCACCTAATAGTTATTGCTGCCAGAATATTCTGTGAGTTATATCACGTGCACAATACCAGAGATTTTCAAGGTATTTTTGTGACACTTAGGGCATGTTTGTTTTCCTTTTCAAATGAAACTTTCCAATATTTTACTATGCCAAACACCAAAACACCTAATGATTTTAGCTAGACAATCAGGAAAGATGCAGTAATCATTGTGTCTAAACAATTCACCCAAAATAAGAAAGGACAGGGGAAGTGGGCAAAGATTAACTAATACAGCCCAAAAAGGAGAAGAGGCAAAAGTAAATGAATCTTACTTTTTGCACCTCCTGAATACGCTGTTTGGCTCTTTTATGAAGCCTGTTGAACTTGGAATCAAGTTCAGAATACTTCTCCTCCCGCTCTTTTATATCTTGATCCATCTTCTTTTGTGCTACACCAGGATATTAAAACATGAAATTTCTTAAGCCAAACAAGTTAAAAAGATTAAGAAATGTCATAATTAACAGTCATACCTAAACTAACTCTATCCAAAGTACTACAAGATATATAAACCATTTTGAATCTACACCAAAAAAAGGTATCAGGTTTCAAATTTGTGATGACTGTGTGCATTAATGTATGAAAAGATCATCTCGAAATTGACAACAAACTACACAACCTTCAGCAATTTTAGCAGAAAGCTCTTGTGCTTTCGTATCTGCCTCTAAGTGTGCAGCTCTTAGATGCGTGAGAGCCTCCTCTGCAGCACTGCGTGTTTGCCTTTCCTCAAGAAGCTCTCTCTTCAGAGATTCAATTTCTCCACGAAGCTCTTGGACATCATCTTGACACCCAGAGTCATCTTGCTCCTGTACTTTTTGTTGGCCAGGCCTGTCAGAGTCCAGAAGATGACTCTTTAATCCCTCATACTGAGACTTCATATATTCATTCTGGAAATTGAGTTCTACCACCATCTGTACAAGTTCATCATGGGTGTAACTAGAATGTATATTGCCATCTTCTGACCCATTCTCCTTAATAAGATTAAGGTCAGTCAGATTGTTCAGGTTAAGCGGTTCATCCTTGTGCACTAAAACATCTTCGGCATGAATTTCCAGCACACCACCACTTTCCTCCCCTTCTTGCGACATTATTGCAAATTCAATCCAGACAAAAAGTCCTCAGTTTTTATTCATTTTTCAAGCGATTCAAACTGCAGCAATCCACTGCACCAAAAGCTGAAATAAGCAAATAACCAAATAGACAAATTACAAACAAATCGACAATAAACAGCATGGCATCATGGTCTATCAAAATTATCTCAAACAGCCTCCACCAGAATCTCAAGCATATTCATTGAGAACAAACTTCAAAAAAAAAAACATCAGAATCACATAAATCAAGCACGTTAATTCAACAGACAAAAACCCATTACGCAACAAACATTTCCTTCACACACATCCCCCCTCTGATTAGTAACCAGCAAAACAACAATTGACATTAATTCAATGAATAAATCAATGATTCCAGAGGTGATCGAGCTCGCATCTTACTCGTGGAAAAGTTTGAGATCGTAGAATAACGTTGCAGATCTATCAAATCAGATTCGAATTTCGGAAGAACAATTGAAGACTTAGAATCGAAGCTTATAAATTAGCTGGAAATGGGGGCTGTGTTTTCGCCAAATCACTACGGCACTCGGCCCCTCACTTCACACGCTGCCATCACCGAAATCGGCTTCAAGTTTTGTACTTGTTTATCAAAGGGCATTTTCGTAAAAGTTCTGTTCCCCGGCACCATTTCACACTTCAGGTACCATGACAAAAGCACTACTGTGATTAATCTTCTAACTTAACATAAAACTAATTTGTAACTCTAAGTGTAACCATTATTGAAAACTTCTTGACCAAGTAAAGAGTTAATTGTACTCGAATCATCTTCTAAAGAGTTAATTGTACTCATTTAATCTTCTAACTCAACATAAAACTAATCTGTAACTCTAAGTGTAATGATTATTGAAAACGTGTTGACCAAGTAAAGAGGTAATTGTACTCGATTCATCTTCTAAAGTGTTAATAGTACTAGATTAATCTTTTAACTCAACATAAAACTAATATGTAACTCTAAGTATAACGATTATTGAAAACTTATTGACCAAGTAAAGAGTTAATTGTACTCAAATCATCTTCTAAAGAGTTAATGGTACTCGATTAATCTTCTAACTAAACATAAAACTAATCGGTAACTCTATGTGTAATGATTATCGAAAACTTGTAGACCAAGTAAAGAGATAATTGTAGTCGAATCATCTACTGAAGAGTTAATTGTACTCGATTAATCTTCTAACTCGACATAAAACTAATCCGTAACTCTAAGTGTAACGATTATTGAAAACTTGTTGACCAAGTAAAGAGTTAATTGTACCCGATTCATCTTCTAAAGTGTTAATGGTACTCGATTAATATTTTAACTCAACATAAAACTAATCTGTAACTCTAAGTGTAACGATTACTCAAAACTTGTTGACCAAGTAAAGAGTTATTTGTACTCGAATCATCTTCTAAAGAGTTAATTGTACTCGATTACTCTTCTAACTACACATAAAACTACTCCGTAACTCTAAGTGTAACGATTATTGAAAACTTATTGACCAAGTAAAGAGTTAATTGTACTCGAATCATCTTCTAAAGAGTTAATGGTACACGATGAATCTTCTAACTAAACATAAAACTAATCGGTAACTCTATGTGTAACGATTATTGAAAACTTGTTGACCAAGTAAAGAGTTAATTGTACTCGAATCATCTTCTAAAGAGTTAATTGTACTCGTTTAATCTTCTAACTCAACATAAAACTAATCCGTAACTCTAAGTGTAATGATTATTGAAAACTTGTTGACCAAGTAAAGAGTTAATTATACTCGAATCATGTTCTAAAGAGTTAATGGTACTCGATTAATCTTCTAACTAAACATAAAACTAATCGGTAACTCTATGTGTAACGATTATTGAAAACTTGTTGACCAAGTAAAGAGTTAATTGTACTCGAATCATCTTCTCAAGTGTTAATTGTACTCGATTAATCTTCTAACTCAACATAAAACTAATCCATAACTCTAAGTATAACGATTATTGAAAACTTATTGACCAAGTAAAGAGTTAACTGTACTCGAATCATCTTCTAAAGAGTTAATGGTACTCGATTAATCTTCTGACTAAACATAAAACTAATCGGTAACTCTATGTGTAACGAATATCGAAAACTTGTAGACCAAGTAAAGAGTTAATTGTACTCGAATCATCTACTGAAGAGTTAATTGTACTCGATTAATCTTCTAACTCGACATAAAACTAATCCGTAACTCTAAGTGTAACGATTATTGAAAACTTGTTGACCAAGTAAAGAGTTAATTATACCCGATTCATCTTCTAAAGTGTTAATGGTACTCGATTAATATTTTAACTCAACATAAAACTAATCTGTAACTCTAAGTGTAATGATTATTCAAAACTTTTTGACCAAGTAAAGAGTTATTTGTACTCGAATCATCTTCTAAAGAGTTAATTGTACTCGATTACTCTTCTAACTACACATAAAACTACTCCGTAACTCTAAGTTTAACGATAATGGAAAACTTGTTGACCAAGTAAAGAGTTAATTGTACTCGAATCATCTTCTCAAGAGTTAATTGTACTCGATTAATCTTCTAACTCAACATAAAACTAATCCGTAACTCTAAGTGTAACGATTATTGAAAACTTATTGACCAAGTAAAGAGTTAATTGTACTCGAATCATCTTCTAAAGAATTAATGGTACTCGATTAATCTTCTAACTAAACATAAAACTAATCGGTAACTCTATGTGTAACGATTATCGAAAACTTGTAGACCAAGTAAAGAGTTAATTTGTACTCGAATCATCTTCTAAAGAATTAATGGTACTCGATTAATCTTCTAACTAAACATAAAACTAATCGGTAACTCTATGTGTAACGATTATCGAAAACTTGTAGACCAAGTAAAGAGTTAATTGTACTCGAATCATCTTCTAAAGAGTTAATTGTACTTGTTTAATCTTCCAACTCAA